>OY783206.1:6000000-6631328 GCA_963678705.1 Panorpa germanica | reverse complement strand
CAATGCTAATTGGATTGTGAACCAGGTCTTCATCTCTATAAAACTGTACTATATATACATATATATATGTGGAATTGATTATTGATCAATTAGTTTTAGGTGTTAATATTATACGTGACTTTTTACAATAACTTCTGTAAATATAAATCTCATTTAGTTTAAGGACTTATTATTTGTTTAGTAGGTAATATTTTCAGATAGTATTTTAAAGTTTTTTAAGCAAATATTGAAGCGTAGTTAGTCATGTTATAATTAACTGATTACTCGAGCTTCCTAGACACATAGCTTTTTATCGCCGTGCTCCCTTAATCGCAATACACACATACTCAACGCGGTGATCCGCGTTATTGGAGTCGGCTCCGCATTATTTACATTTCAACAGTGTCAACAGAACAATATACTCGGACACACATTTCAAAGTAAATTGGGGTACATAGGGTAATTGAATTCGTGTTTTGCTCCTGATTGAATGCTTCATGTCCAACTCACCTTATACGTATGATATCCACGAATATTATTCTTGATAAGTTTTTAATTAATAATGAAAACAAATGCGTACAAAGTGATATATATTCATTGGCACCAACAAATATATATACCATTGGTATAGGGTAGTGAGGGAGGGTAGCTTTATTTTATTTTTAAAGTTAAACCCAGTTTCCAATTCCAGTTTTGAACTCAGCAAGATTACATTAATTCTAAGTTTAGCATTCTATTTCTTTTATTCTAAATTGTTAATTCTAGGCTCCTATTTTTAAACTGATTAATTAGCGATCATTAACTGTTCGACGATTTTTCAAAGGACTATATTTTCTAAATGATTATTCGAAAACCAGAGCAGATAATTAAAGAAAGGGTTTAATGTTGAATTGAATAAACACATGGAATCGAGAAAAGAAAATGTTTTTGTTATAAATTTAAAGGCACTTATTAATATCATAACAATAAAAAAAAATTGTTTATTTAATTATTTAATAGTGTCTAAAGTATTTTTGAAGGTTTAACTCAGTTTTGCAATTATTTTTTTGTGTTTATAAATGTTTTTGTTCAAGTGTAAAGGTAAAGATCTACAGGTTAACATAGCTCGCATCAATCGCATTATATCTCTCGTGCTAAACATGGAAGAGAAGGGAAGAAAGAGGGACAGAGTATACAACGACCATTACTGTATGGTTAGCAATTAGTTGTACCCCAGTAAACATTTTGGAGTCACTTTGCCATCATATTAAAGACGCGTATGATTTTTTTGTCATGAAAGAGTTTATTTACAGTTCAGTTTCTCACAATCATTCATATGAAATGTCTATTTTATCGGATAGAAATGGCGAAACCACTCCACCTGTCGAAATACAAAGGAAGATAAAGTTGATGCGAAATATAATTAAGGAGGTATAGGACGTAAACGTAAATGATGAAAACGTCGTGAAATTTGGAGGGTCGATACAAATAGTTAAAATACATGCTGTCTCAAAATTTTAGAGACTTAGGGTTCATAGTTTTCTTTTTATACATGATTAAAAATAGTCATTTTCCATACAAATCATAATGTTTAGCTCAATTTCACCACATAATATAACTTTTAACTATAAAAAAATGGTGACACGGCTTTCAAAAATTAGGTGTATATAAAAGAATCTTTTCTGTAACTATTGCAAAAAGAAAATTATTAAAAGGATACCTATTTACGAAAATATTTAAATAAATATTATACAAAATATTACAATTTATTTGTCTATTCAAAGTTTGTCATTTTCAAAGGCACAGTCCTAATATTTGCTCGTCCCTCATGTACTTCGTATTTTGCATTTCGTATTACCAAGAGATAAACTTTTTCCATTGACGGTACGTCCTGTACCTCCATAAAGTGCAATAGTGATAGGAACGTCACAAAATAGGATACTTCATCAAATTGTTTGCTGGGACAAATCCATTAAAGTTTGCAATTTCAGTAATGTTGCTTAGAGAACTACTCTATTATAAATCTCAGCTGCGTTTCCTTTTCTTGCACGTTTGTTAAGCCATCATCGATAAATTCAATGCGTTTGATGCGAGCAATGCGGACGTTTACCTTATGGTCCAGTCATTTAAGCTTAAATTAGGTAAGAATCTCGGAATTCGAGATACCCAGCTGTAAGTCTGTAAATACTTGTATATTGACACCCTAAAAGTTGTCTCAAAACCTACAACCTAGGTACACCCTACCATATGAACCCTACCTCGAATTCCGAGGAGAACTTACTATAATGACTGCACTATTAATGAACTATACATATGCGACTTATCAAACTCGAACCATTCAATGTGTTCAGTACAAAATTAGTACAGAACATAAGAAGATGTCTCTGTTGGCATTCCAACATTATAATGTATTGTTGTCTCTAATAGAAGTAATGCGCATGACTACAATACGACGACTGCTGTACGCTACAGCGATATGGCATTCGTGTCAGTTGTGTTCTGGGCTTCTACACTGTCAAGATCATAATTCCCAACCATCTTGTTATTATAAGAATGTTGGTTCAAAGTTATTAAAAAGTGTAAAATTATTTTATCATTAAACAATTGAATAATTATTCAATCTACAAATACTCGCATGGTTTTATTTCGTACATGCGAAGCTGGTCCTTCGAGTCTTACAAAGCCGATCCTTCGAGTTTATTAACCGCGTGTGTTTTTCATTGTATTTTTGGCGTTTTATTACATTTGCCCCTTGGCGATTGCCATTGATTGGGTAAATGGGACGCTCTATTTTGGCGGATTCACGGAGGATTTGGATATTTTACAATTACATTTCCAGAAGCCTTACAAGCGAAGCTGGATATTTTACAATTACATTTCAAGAAGGTTTTAAATCCTACAAAAAAAAAAACTGGCCTTACAAGCCATTGGTACCCGCGTGTGATTTCGTGGTGTTTTGAGGTTACATCTGTATAGTAACCAGCACAAGTGCAAGCTATTTTGTTACATTTACCCTATGGCGGCCTGGCAAGTCATCAATTGCCATTGATTGGGTAATGCAACGTTTGATTTAAGCGGATTCGCATATAATTTGGATTACTACACGTTTATATTTTAAGAAAAATTATTCATTACGGAAGAGGATACATGGATGCTGGAGGAGAGTAAAATACTTCTTTACTCATGAAGGTACAAAGTTATTATTACTATCTGCAAGTACCAATCTGTTAAAAACTTCTCATGTTGCTGGATTAACCTGGATTAGTTTGTCATCCACGTTTCATCTATCATATAAGTACGAATCTATCACCTAAGCAAGATGGAGGGATTGAAAAGGCTTAGATCGGCGCGGACGGCTGCAAAAAGTGCAATATCACGGATGGACAATTACGTCAGCGACCCAAGGGCTCTCGACTCCGCTACAGTGGAGGTGCTGCAGGTGAAAAAAGAAAAGATGATGACTACATTCCAATCGTACGAGCTCACGCAGTACAGCATTTTAGAAATTGATGATCAAGATGAGGAAGACATTGAAGAAGTTGAAGAGAAGTATTTTAACATTATTGCAAAATTAAATGCTAGCATCAATAAGTTAAAAGAAGTTAATAGGCCTGAATTAGTTCCATTGAAGCTCCCAGCGGTGGAAATTCCAACCTTCGATGGCAAGGATATAACCAGGTTTAAGCCCTTTTATGAGCTCTTCCAAGCAGTGGTTCACAATAATGCATCATTGTCCGATGTTCAAAGACTTTTTTATTTGAGAAAGTATCTCGTTGATGAGGCTCTCTCAATAATTATAAATCTGCCGCTTGTGAACAGTTCATACAAAGAGGCTATTGATTTATTGTTAGCGCGGTATGAAAATAAGGCAAGATTAATCTTTTATCACATTAATATAATACTTGATATTCCCAACATGCAGAAAGGTACTGCAGTCGATATAAGGGCTTTTTTATGTCAAGTAAAACAGCAATTACAAGCGTTAAAAAATCTTGATGAGCCTGTAGACAAGTGGGATATGATTTTAATCTCGGCCTTAAGTAGAAAATTAGATATCGTTACTAACCGCACTTTCCACATGGAAAGAAATTTAGAAGAACTGCCTACTATGGCAGAATTTATTTCATTTTTAGAAAGACGTGCAATTGCAATTGAGTATAGTTTAGATTATAAAAATATGTCACATGACAATAATAATAATAAAGGAAATGTGGTTCCAAGAAAATTGTATAATAAAAATAAGTATTCACATAATAATATTGTATGTAATCTTGCTATTTGTGAATATACAAACCTTGAGAATGTTATGAAACAATCTTGGACAACTGAGAAAGTCCCAGAGGAATCAGATAAGTTTTCTGAGGATTACTTAAAGGCTGAACATAAATTTCAAAATTCAGTAGCACTTAAAAATAATTTAACTGTTGATTTGCCATTACTCAGCCTAGTAAATAAAATAGAATTGGAGGATTCTTTCTCAGTTGCCCCGCAAAGATTTAATGTGTTGGAAAAAAGATTTAGACACAATCCTTCATTATTGGAGGTTTATAAAACATTATTAAACAGATCAACCAGTATTATGACATTAGGTTTAAAACACAATATTATTTTTATAAATATTAAAATAAAAACAAATTTAATTTGCTACAAGTCCAGTGTAGCTCCATCAAGTAAGGTACTTACAATACCCCAGCTTGAGATTATTAGCGCAGTGTTGCTGGTGCGAATCAAACAAGCAACAAATAAAATTTTTGATTCAAATACAATACTTCCATCAGATATTAATTGCAATGTTTACAACATTGATGTAAAACAAACATCTGTACTGTTGGAATTGTTAAAAGATAATTGTTTCAATAACATTGTAACTATTGAGTTGATGATTGTTGTGTACATTATGCAATTGATAATGTATGCTACATTGATAATTATGGTTTCTGTTATATTTAGGATAGTAATTAATTTGTTTTATATTATTTTCACAAAATTATGTAGACTACCATAGAGTTAAGAAGTTTATGTTATTTTGTGTAATTTTGTTTATAATAGTTTTAAGAAGTTCACATTATTTTTTGTAAATTGGTTTATAATAATTTTATGTAACATTGTATAATTTGATATTGGTTGTGAGCTTATCTACTTCTGCTGGCTGGCAATTTATGTTCAGTACAAAATTAGTACAGAACATAAGAAGATGTCTCTGTTGGCATTCCAACATTATAATGTATTGTTGTCTCTAATAGAAGTAATGCGCATGACTACAATACGACGACTGCTGTACGCTACAGCGATATGGCATTCGTGTCAGTTGTGTTCTGGGCTTCTACACTGTCAAGATCATAATTCCCAACCATCTTGTTATTATAAGAATGTTGGTTCAAAGTTATTAAAAAGTGTAAAATTATTTTATCATTAAACAATTGAATAATTATTCAATCTACAAATACTCGCATGGTTTTATTTCGTACACAATGCACTACAGATAGTAGTAAGAGATTTTTTGTCGTGGTCATTAGTTTTTACGTCTCTGGACAATAAGCTTCATGTAGTACTGAAAACCCAGACAGCAAACAACATCAAGGGTCGTCGCTATCCTTGAAACGCTGTATTGTTGGCGGTTGTGGCATTGACCTCGTAATGGGGATCACGGTGTTCACGTATCATATAGAAAAACCGTACTTATTAGTTCAAATATCGTACAAAATTCTCCGTTCGTAAAATTTACATTTTTATTTACTTAATTTCTGTTTATTTCATACAACATGTAAATGGAAAACATTTTCATGTACTTTTCCTTCGTGGAAACTATAACATAGTTATAAAATAGAACACCCATACCCAACATGTCTGAAACAAATGGTAAATACGTTTTGCTTATATTTCGTTGGCTGCAGGCTCTATTGAGAGTTTCAATGATGAGGGTTGACCAGACCGGATCTACATCTCCCATTAGGGGTGGTAGGGCGGGTTCTGATATGGCATTGTAATTATACAATATCACACTTTTAAATTTATTACTGAAATATTTAGTTTTGTTAGTATATTTTTAACGTGTATAAAACATAATGCCTGCTATATTTGAAACGCAACCTTAATAGCACTTTTTTTCATTTTATACTTCCCTGCTAGTATAATGATATTGCGAATATAAGTGTTTAATTGTGTAATTCTGTTAGGATTTACGACCCCGATGTGTGTAACTGTGTATGAAATAAATATATGTTTAAATCATATTACGTTCACGAATTTCAAAGACTTTCTGACTCTTTACGGTGATTCACCGGGCACAAACATTCGCCCAAACATTTGGATAGCTTTGCCTAGATTACAATGAATAACTAACCTGAAAAAAACTAGTTCATCACCAAACAATACAAACCGTTTAACAACACTTAAAAAGACATTCATATCAAAGTGAACCACCACGGTGCTGCGGTCACAGTGGCACCACATGTTTAAAATGATGTCAAATCAAAACATTTGGACTTCCAGTAAATCCAGTACCGGCCCCAGCACCGGTATTGTTGAACGTTGATCCCAACTAAGCCACTGGCACATGTTTCTATTGTTGCAATGTTGTAGCACGGCGTTTCGCAGCAAGGCAGACCGATATCTGTGACATGGATATTATAGTTTGTAACAGAGTGACAATAGGCCTCTATTGTAACACGTGCGGGGTGGGGTGCAGGCTGTAGGACGACGTAAGGGTGTGAAATGATATCTGTATGAATTGTAAAGGCAGACACAAACCCTAAATGGATGAATGTTTACGTATTATGTTAATTGCTGAAGATTAAATGTTATGGAAAGTTTGCATTGATTTTAATTTGATTTGTGTTTAACTTCAGTAGACCCCGTATATCGCGGATAATAGCACCGCGTTGTTTGAGATCATGTTAAAAGAAACATATGGAAAAGAACAGAGTACATGCATATATATTGGTATTCAACATAAAATACTTTGGTTACGACGGATTATAATGTACAGGGTTTGCGAAAGATTAGTTAATCGCGTGAAACGAATAAACATGAAATAAATTCAAGCATGGCCCGGGAATTCCCTACGGCACCTTTCTTACATACAATAATGTAATGTACATAAATTTAAGTACACACACAGAAAATTTAAAGTCAATCCGTCAATTATTTTCGAAGTTATGTAAATTGAAATTTTTTTCTGAAAACTGTGTTTTTAAAATCGGTGACCAAGTTTTCTCAGAAACGGCTGAACCGATCAGTCTCAAATTTTAACACAAGTTTCTTAAGTATATTTTTTAGTAATTAATCGAAGGTCTTTTCTCACCGATAAATATTTTTTTTATAAACAATTTAAGGCCAAAATTTTGGTTAAAAATCGTTCTTTTTTTTTGAGAAGCCGCCATTTTGTCAAAAAAAATCATTTTGCTTAATCCTTTGATTAATTACTAGATCATATATTACTTTAACAAAATCTGTTTGGTCTTTTCATTTTAATTGATTCAGTCCAGAGATATCGTGGTCGCCGCAAGATGCCTTTTTTGAGAGGAGCTCTGGTAGATCAGCTATAGCAGCTTCCAAATTATTATTTTTACAAATATAAAAATATTAAAATACAGTTAAAAGTTACCATAATATGTGTACAAATTTTTAAAGTAATTCATTTAAAAGTCTTCTCAGGAAAAATTCTTAAAAAATCGCTTTTTTTGGGCCTAATAACTGTATATAACCCCTTAAACTAAAGAAACTAAGAAGTTTCTACATCTTAAGCCGGCTCCAGGCGATGCAGGGAACGTTTGATTCGAATGTTTGCCTCCAACGGGTCTGTTAAATATTAGAAAATTGACATGGCAATTTTGCTGCTACACGGTGGAACGAACGAATAATCCGAATGATTTATTTATTTTATTAATTTGAAGATATTCTTGACACTGACAATGTTTAACAAAAACTTTCAAGTATAAAACATATTACGAAAACAAACATACAATAAAATAGAAACTTCCTCTCATGATAATGTATGCTAATACGACTTAAAGGAACTAATGTCGGTTTTAATTAAATCAGTGGTAAGCCCACTTTAACATTTAAAATGTGTGCTACTGAAGTTGCCAAGTATCGCTATCACCCCTGGTTCCCTCCGTCCTCATATATTTAACTATAATAAAATCACTTCTAATATACAATAAACGTTCAAAATAAGTTTGAAACCTGCAAACTTTTCCAGTTTTCGTATTTTCCTTAAACCATAACTTTTGTAATAAGGACACTTCCACTAATGTACCGGCCTATCGCCCATCATTAAATAGTTTCCCCAATCTAGAAAATAGGGGCCATTAGTATGAGTATGGTATTCCAAACTATCGCACATATGTAGGCTAATGTGGAGACTCGCCTTCTTTACCCTAAACCTCTATAGCTAATGTGTTGAAAGTAGACGGACGATAGATGCCACCACCGTTGAATGTTAAAGGTTTGGGGCTGGGGTTGATGGTTAGGAATAGGAGTAAGGGGCAAACGGCGGACGTGGGGATGTAATACATAGTAATAACCATACGTTTTTACTGTTGTCGGTGTCGTAATCATAATGAACCGTGGATGGTATGCCGTTGCAGTCGTCAAAACCCGTATCACTATCAGTACATGCACAAAATAATTTTACACTGTGTTTTTAAGTGCAGAAACTTAAAGACAAACATATTATTAATATATTGTTTTGTTTAGTATCAATTTATGAAAGATGCTGAATCTAAAAATATGCCTAATTTTTCAAAATAACCATTAAATCAGCAAATATTAATGAAATAGAATGATTGCGCCTGGAATGCATACTACCTAAATTACATGTATTAATGTTTTCAGTTGTACCTACATGGTGAACACAATTTATTTTTTTTTTTTTTATATTTAATTTAGGCTTTGGCTTATTCAGCCTTCTTGCCATTGCTTTTATTTGTAAAATTATATAAAAATTTACATATAAATTATAATTGTTCTAATAAATACAAAACAAATTGATTCTTTTAAAAAATTTAACTTAAAATTAAATACATACTAAATAAAATATTTTAACTTAAATTACACTTCTATATTATTTTCTATCACAAAGTTTGTTAATATTTCCGCCGTTGCTTCACTTGTCATTAAACAGGACATATTGACTGGGAACTGTGTTACATTACATAAATCATTTAAAAGTCTATCAATTTTTGATGTTAAAAGATGACACCCTAGAATTATATGGTCCAAAGACCCTTCTTCTCCACATCTACAATTTGGTGTGTCTTTTATATTTATTTTGTATAGATGAGCTGGACATCTAGAATGCCCAGATTTCATTCGACAATTTGTTGAAATATATCTCCGTGAATGATTTTTATTAAACCATGTGGTTGTTGGAATTTTTTGATTCGCTGCAAAAAAAAATTTTCCAGTACTTTGACTTTTCTCATTATATATATTCTGCCATTCTGCCATACAATTTTCTTTAATTATTTTTTTGGAATCATTTATTGACCAATTTATTTCGATTATTTCCCCATCTACACAAGCTTCTTTGGCCAGTTTGTCAGCCATTTCGTTTCCTTTTATGCCTACATGTCCAGGAATCCAAATAAGTTTAACATTGATATCATTTTTTTCCATTTTTAAAAGATATTCTTTAATTGAACATATTTTGTTATTATTATTGTTTTTGAATTTATTGTTATTTAAAGATACACAAACACTACGAGAATCTGTGAAGATTAATATATTTTTATTGTCAGTTTTTTGTATTATTTCTAGTAATTTCATAATTGCTGTTATTTCTGTATTATAAGAATTTGTGATGTTGTTAAGTTTGTATTTGTACTGTTGATCTGTATTATAATTGAAAATGCCAATTCCTCCAGTTTTAGAGTTTTTTTCGAATGAACCATCGGTAAACCATATACTCCAGTTTATATCATCTTTTGTTATATATTCCATATATTTTTGATAAGTTATTTCCTTACTGTCATTCTTCTTGAACAAATTTATTTCTGTATGTATTGTTGTCATGCTTATTTCTAATGGAAATTTGAAAAAAGGTATAATGTTGTGTACCTCTAAGTTCAAGTTATTATATCTATCAAAACTAGTTAAAAGTGCCGGTTTTTTATGAGTTGTCCAATATGGTTTATTATAAAGAACATATAGTTTAGATAATCTTGTATTTAAGGGGCCACATGAGTTATGTCTGTTTTTACAAAAGAAACTGTCTGATATTTGTTGTATTCTGATATTTACCGGAGGAATATTAGTTTGATAGTTGAGGATTTGGATTGGTGTTGAAACCATTGCACCTAATATTATTCTTAAACATTTGTTTTGTATAATTTCAATTTTTTTTAATCTTGAGTTATTTGCGGTGCAGATCATAGTACTAGAATAGTCAATATGCGGTCTAACAATAGCTTTATATATTTTTATTAAGGTTGTTGGGTGTGCGCCCCATTTGTATCCTGCTATACATCGCATCAAATTTAAGCCTTTTTGACATTTGTTAATAATATGTGCAATTTCTTTCGCCCAAGTGCTTTTCGTATCAAAGAATATACCCAGAAATTTGGTATTTGAACTAACAGTTATATTTTTATTTCTGATGGTTATTTTTGGACTGCAGTTTATTCTATGCCTTGTAAATATAACTATTTTACTTTTTTCTGACGATATATTTAATTTGATTTCCTTTAATAAAATATCTAGTTTTCTTAATTTCGATTGTAATCTGTTTTGAGCTATATCTTGTGTATGGCCCATACTATAAATAACCATGTCATCTGCATACATCAGTACTGTTGTGTTGTTATCTGATAATGTTGTTAACTTTTCTGTGTATATGTTGAATAATAAGGGAGATAATATTGAGCCTTGTGGAATTCCGTGATTACATAGTATAGGACCAGTTAACTTATTATTGTATCTAACTGTTATTTCTCTATTTTGGAAGTAGTTTATAATCCAGTTGGATATTTTGGAAGATATACCTATGTTTTCTACTTTTTCTTTTAATATTTTTAGATTAACATTGTCATAAGCAGCTTCAATGTCAATGAAAGCAGCTATCATATAATGATTTTTACTGTATGTTCTTTGAATATCGATATTCAATATGTTTAAGTTATGCTGTGTACTTCTTGTTTTTCTAAAAGCAAATTGTAACTCAGGTAATCTTTTATGATGTTCGAGATACCACTCCAGTCTGTTTTTGATGATGGATTCCATAGTTTTGCCCATACATGATAGTAAAGTAATTGGTCTGAATGATTCTTCTTTGTTTGGATCTTTTCCTGTTTTTAATATAGGAACAACGATATGTTTTTTCCAGTCTAATGGTATATCAGCAGTGTTTAATGACAGATTGTATATTTGTGTAAGATGATTTATTGCATTGTCAGGTAAGTTTTGTATCATTTTGTAATTTATTCTATCAAATCCTGTGCTACTGTTTTTATTATGATTTAACGCGAATTTTACTTCATTTTTATTTATGTTATTATCTAGAAAATTATCTTTTACGATGGTGGTGTTAGTAATATTTAAATTGTTGTTCTGTGGAAATTTTTTTTTAATGAATTCTTCTATTAAATTTTCATTATCACTTATCCTTTTAGTACTATAGCTTTTATTGTTAATTTTTCTTATATTATTCCAGACAATGTTGGTTGTTGTGTTTGGGTTTAAATTCTCGCAGAAATTTTGCCATTCTATTTTTTTCCTGGCTCTAAAATATCGTCTGGTTTTAGCTTGATGTTTTTTATAATTTAAATAATTCGCCATTGTCATGTTTTTATTAAAAATAGTTAGTGCTAATTTTCTTTGAGCTATCATTTTATTGCACTCAGTGTCCCACCAAGACGGTTTTATTTTATTAGGAGTTATATTATACAATCTGGTAGATGGGATATGTATGTCTGCCGAATTATTAATAACATCTCTAAATTGGTTGTATTTGTTTTCAACATCTTGTGGATTACTTGTGATTCCATTTGTGCTAAGGTTTGAAATTCTGCTTTCTATTTCAAGGCTATATTTCTCCCAATCTGCTTTTCGGAAATTTCTCCTCGTTAAATATTCAGGTGTACGGTAACGGTCTTTATTATAGTTATTCAAACAGAAAAAAATTGGGTAGTGATCACTACCTAAGCTATCTGCAAGAACTTGCCACGAAGTAATTTGTTGTGTTAACGTCATTGATACCAATGTGAGATCCAATATACTGTCCCTTGTACTGAGATTGCTTACTCTAGTTGGTTTATCATCGTTGATAATATTTAGATTTTCGTTTTCTATGAAATCTAACAATTCGTTACCTTCATACTGACTACCTGGACAATTTATATCCCAAGCAAGATTAGTCGCGTTAAAATCTCCAGCAAGTATAACAGGAACATCTATTTGTTGTTTTATCTGTGACCAATTAGAATTAGATAGTTTATGATTCGGTTTAGCATAGATTGATAAAATACATATTACATCAGTTTCGTTATGTGTTAAAATTATTCCAACTATTTCGACCGAATTAAATGGGTTATTTAGCATTACTCGTTTATATTTTATAGATTTATGGATCAAGATAGCAACACCCCCGTGGGGATTATAATTTGTATTCTGTATCCTATCTTCTCTTTCAATAAAATAACCTTTGATGTTGAAATTGATATTTTTTGTTAAAAACGTTTCTGATAGTATGCATATATGTATGTTATGCTTCTGTAACATATGTTGTAGTTCCTCTTTAATATATCTGACTCCTCTGCAATTCCATTGAATAAAATTTATCATTTTAACTGTTTTAATTAATTATTGATTTTTATATCTGTCCTTGGTCTTGTTGTTAGATTTATTTATATATTTTATTTTATTTTTTTTTCTCTCCGTTTATATAATTATTGTTGATTTAATATTTTAGTAAATTTATTAAACGATTAGGTTTAGTGATGTGAATAGATTTTTAAAAAATAAACTTAATTTATATATCGATGTTTTCTTACGAGTTTGGCCATTGTACACTAGATATTTGTTTCTTGTAGCTTCTAAGGGATTGGGATGTAATATTTGGGTCTTTGTTTGTATTTTTAATTTTGTCATCATTATTTTTATTATATATTGATGTATAGCAGGTATCATTATCATTGTTTTCCATTGTAATATCAGGTGTCTCTTGGTTGATTTGCTTTCTGTTTTTTCCTTGATTAGTTATCTTAAGGTATGTGTCGCTTTCTTCATTGTTAGGTTTCTTTTCTTCTCTTCTTCTTTTTGGAATTGGTTCTTTAGTGGATGTCGTAGGTTGTGGTTGACTGTAAGATCTTTGTAACGAGTTACCTGTATTTGATTTATTCACTCTGGTATTAGTTCTTCTGGTTAAAGGGTTTGGTTTGTATGTTGGAATTATGTTGATACTATTGTATTTATTAGTTATATTGGGAAAAGTCTCATTGTAGTTTAGAGCTTCAAAAGAGTTTTGAGTTCTTACTGAGTATAAATAGTCTGTATTTTTTTCTGTTAATTCTAATTTTGCTTCATAAAAACTGAGATTGTGTTGGGCCATGAGATCTTTTATCTTGATTTGTCTTTTTTTTTCAGGACATTCATTGTCTGTAGCCTCGTGGTTAAGTTTACAATTTATGCATGTCGGATTAGGAGATGTGCATGCAGTACGTATATGATCTTCACTTCCGCAGAATTTACATTTTGCTACTTTTGCTCTACATTTTGTGGCTGCATGTCCAAATTTAAAACAATTATAACATTGTATCGTCTGTTGTACAAATGGTTCACATGCTCGTCTCACTCTCCACATGTAAACATAAGCAGGAATAGCAAGTCCTTCAAAGAATAATTTCACTGTTGTACTGGGTTCATATTTAATAGCTCCGTCAACTCTTAGTTTTCGATTTAACCTTTGCACTCTCGTTACTTTAAAAGGTGGACACTCTATATTATTTAAAATTGTATCTTCAGAATATTCAATATCAACACCTTTTATAATAGCAACTTTTGTGCACCAGTAAAATGGGATAAACGCTTCATACCCATTGTTTTTCAGCAATGTTGATTTGGTAATTTCGTTAGCTAGTACTGCATTAGCACATTGAACTATTACTCTATTTCTTCCCACTTTTTTAATTTCTATTATATTAGATTTATTGCTAATTTTACATATTATTTCTGCTAATTTAAGAGAACTAAAAAATGTATTTCCATCACTATTATTTTTAACTATCATTACTTTATACGAGTCATATTTTGTTTCTGTGTTGTATAAATTATTAAATATTTTTTTAACATTGTCACTATTGTTATTTAAGTTTTCTGTTATATCACTGGATGTTTTATCTGTAGGAATTGATTTGTTAGTCACAGAGTTGTTTTTATTGATCGGATTTTTATCGGGAGGTTCAACCTCCATATCCATATTGTTAATTAACCAGTGATAATTAAATAGAAGTTACTTCACTTCTTATTAATAACACTTAATAATAATATAAATTATAATTTAAAAAAAAAATAAATCACGAAAAAAAAAAATATTATAATTTGCAAAAAAAAAAAAGATCACTATTTATTTTATTGTTTTGTTTATTGTAAATACGTGCGCTCACCAAGAAGACTCGATGTAAACTGGAACACAATTTATATTTTTACTAATTCATAAATAAATTTGGGTGAACGGTATAGTGTCTTAAAACATTTTTACTTAACGCCAGACTGCTGTGTCTTCGGGCTAGTTCTTCAGACCAGCGCTCAGGGTTTAGTTGTTATCAAAAATAATTTGATTATGTAATTATGCAGAAAACATTTATTTTGATACTAAATCTGATCATTACATGATGTAATTTTATTACGCCTTTTGTCAGTCGAAATTTGCATTTGAGACCTTGAAATACGGTTTCCAGAGTAATATACAATGGGCTTGTGTCCCATATCTTAATTTCTATAAAAGTGTACTATATATTGATAAAGTGGGTTACTAGAACATCAAATGTTCAATAACTCGTTGTATGTTAGGATACATTAACACTTAAAAAAGCCATTTTGTCTCTTTAATTATTAAAGGGATTCAACGTTGGACAACATTCCAACTGCATGTGATATCACAGCCGCTATCTCTTTTAAACAACAGAGCGTAAAAGAGATATATTCTTGACAGAACTCTGACAAGTTTACAGGTTACCACCAACCTTACAGCTCATAAATCTCTGCTATATGAATTTATATATCATAATATCAAATATTATTTACAGCTATTTCAAGGAACAATAAAATTTCAATATTATGTCTACAGTAACAGGGTTAAATAAAATAAAAACTTATTATTCTTTGACTTGACTTGATTATTTCGATATGGCCGACATCTCTAGCGCTAAAACTACAATTCAAATTTTGAATTGCTATATCTCCGTCAACATTTAGATATTTAATAAAATAAACACGCCAATACACATTTATTAACATCAATTTCAATCAACAATTGAAAACCGACCACATTAAAATAAGAATCTTGTGTCTTACTTATTTAAGGTCTCATATATAGTAAAAGAAAATTCAAAAAGCAATGGACATGTCCACTTAATAAACCCGAAAAGATCCAAAAACGTAAAAAGTAAGTGTTCCACCGCGTAATTAATGTCTAACGTTCCACCAGATTACTAAAAAACATAAATTTTTATTGACGGTTTCACTACTAAACAAATCCTTAAGTATTTAATTTATAGTTGAACCATATGCTAGTAGATGGCTCTAGTAATGTTAACGAGTATTTCGAAACATATATCATTAGAGATCTAAATGAGCGAAAATAACTTGGATAAAACGAATTAAATGTACTGGAAAAACATTATTGTATTATAGCTGCTTAGAGGTGGTACTGGCAACACTTTGTTGGGCTTATGAACGGTGCGGGCTCAACTAGAGCTGTTTGCTCATCTGTCCATATCTACTGCTCGTCTATTGAGTTCGTGTTTGCGACTAATAAAGTTATTACAATTTATTAGAAATGGGAAATTCAATAAAATGTATTTATTTGAATTAATATTTTGTTGCCCTATTTATGTAATGTATTAAAGTAATGTAATTCATAGGATCAGATCCGTATTACTCACAGAATAGACGCTTTTAGGATACTGTCACATTAGAACAGATTACTCGCGACCTACGACTCTTTCGGAAGAGTTGTTTAGCATAAATATACTTTATCATTTATCACTTTAATGTTTATCAAAACATCACCGGAAATTTAAAATGTAAAAAATGTTTTTTAAGTACCGCACGATATTTGATCTAGTCACAATAGGCTTGTGTCCTATGTCTTAATTTCTATAAAAGTGTACTATATATTAATAAAGTGGGTTACTAGAACCTCAAATGTTCAATTATTTATTAATGACTCCTTATATGTTAAGAGATATTAACAATTAAAAAAGTCATTTTGTCTCTTTAATTATTAAAGGGATTCAACGTTGTACACATTCCAAATGCATGTGACCTCAGAAATCATAAATCTCTGCTATATGTATTTATATATCAAAATATCAAATATTATTTACAGTTATTTCAAGGAACAATAAAATTCCAATATTATGTCTGTCTTAGCAGGGTTAGATAAAATAAAAACTTATTATTCTTTGACTTGAATTGATTATTTGACTACCAACAGCTACAAAACATTACCACAGGACTGACCTACTCAACAAATAACTGACGTTAAAATGCATTTTACGTCATACAAATATGGCCGACCATTTTTAGCGCTAAAACTGCTATTCAAATTTCTAATTGCTATATCTCCGTCAACATTGAGATATGTAATAAAATAGACACGCCAATACACATTTATTAATATCAATTTCAATCAACAATTGAAAAATCGACCGCTAAAAAATGAGGACACAAGCCCATTGATTATATCTTGTTTCCAATGGTTAATCTATTTTATAGTTTATAGGTATTTGCGGGACAAATTACTCTTGTGCGGGACAATCCTAAGCATTCCGGGACGGCTGGCATTACTGGTACAGCTGCAATAATATGATAAACTATTTTTTGTGAAATATAAACTTCAAAATTGGACTGGTTATACACTAGGGGGTACCTGCAATCACGAGGATTATCGACGGAACAAACCTAATCATCTTATACGTATTAAATAATTATAAAACTACTTAAGAACACCTTTTTAAAGGTTTCAGATTAAATATTACATTCTAGATTCCGTTTAAGTAAAATATTATGTGAATACAAGGTAGTATCTATATTTCGAGCTTAGCAGGTCATAATTTTATCTCAAGAAAGACTTGTCGCAAGTCTCTACGACAAATATCAAACTGTCTTAAGACATTCTTGTGCCCAGTATGCGCACGCCTTTTGTAACTGTTTTAATTTAAAACCACCAGTAAAACTTTCTAGTTCCATCGCGCTCCGCTACAATCGCTAGTTTCTACGTCACACACATATTCATACCATTCCAGCGCCAGCGTTCTGTCTACATCACTAGCACAACCGACACTCCGACAGCCGCACGAACCGCGTTCATACGAACTCCCGCATTCTTGTCTCGATCTGGCCCGAGTCAAGTCGAATACCTTGATTGCGTTACGACCGCGCTCAAATTAGTGACGAATTTGTTTCGTAATTTGTATTATAACAAGTGATTAATAATTATTGTAAAAATATTATAAGTGTTAGTTGTATTAAAAAAACCAGATAGTTTAATTAGTGCATTTTAAAATAATTATTTATACGTTTTTAAACAACGAAGAAACAAACAATGGGTAACTTTAGTAAAGGTGTTTTGCTAGCAACCTGTTTACTTCTCAATATAATAGGTGAGTTTTTTATACTGTCATGGCTTTAGTTTCCATTCAATTGTTAGGTTATGTGATTCATATGTTGTGTTACTCTCGCATACATTGTATTGTGTAGTTTCTAATTGCATATGTTTATAAGTTACTTGATACGAATTTACATTTCTAACCATGAAAGAGTTTACTGGTTTATTGTTGCATGCAATTTCTACTTTTTTTGCTGTTTTGACTTACGAAAGTGTAACTGAACATATAAGAACGTTTACAAGTTCGTTGACGTCGGCCCTGCGTAATTTTAGCGTCTGCAAAATTATAAATACAACAAAACAGTGGCTACTTAACTTTAACATTATCCTATAAATAAAGTTTGATACTTTTCAAACTTTACTCCTAGTCAATTTTAATAAAATGATGATTCATTTTACTGTGAAATGCAGCTGAGTTGACAGTTTCTATTCTATCAATTAACACGGAAATGTTTAATTGCAATTGACATTTCTTGTTAATCATTTTGTTGGCTGATGTTCCTTTTTCTATCGTTGTTGACCGTGTTGTTTCGGTGTATTTGCAACATATTACACAAAAAATTAATAATAATTGACATATGTGCTATTCTCACTAATTCCTACTTGTGCAAATTAAGTTAAGACATCTGGAACTGATACTGGTATATGATACTATTTCTAACATTTTTTAATGTTTAATTGGCCTCTCTTTCAAATCGTTTTCTATAAATAATTTCTCAAGAAATTACTACTTATATTTTATCGGCTTATTAAAAATATTCACACATAATATTAAAAAGTGCACTAAGTTAATACAACCATAAAAAAATCTATTAACATTTCTATTATGAGAAATAGTTTATTGCTATAATACACTTTCTAATTCTATAATATTTCCACCTGCATTTATTTCTATCATTTAAAGAAATTAACCACAATCTTTAAAGCCATTGCTTTCACAATTATTAAATCTATAGATTTTTATTTTTGAACGTTTAAATGACGTTTCCATTGTCCTTTTGTTTTATAATTATCACAGTTAACCTAAAAATTAGGATTCATTGAATTATTGAAGTTCTTTAATTTTGTACTATAGTACCTTGTTTTATAATTGTAAGCTTAAAAAAAATAACTTTACAGTGTAAGGGAGTAATCTTAGTAATTCAAAACATTGCAACATATTTTCACCGCCTGTTAGTTGATATAATGACATTTGCAATGTTTGATTAAATCCATTATGATGTAAAATTAATTTTTCAAATAAGTGATGTTGTATAGAAAGGTTTTATAATAATACATATTGAAATGCCATTCATTCTAAATATTATTCTTGTTTTTGCTTTGAAAGATAAATTTCTTTGAGAATATCACTTGAAGCATCCTGCTAAATATGAAACATGTATTTTACCTTACATGTAACAATTTACTTAAAAGAAAAAGTTTTAATCAGGGTACTTTATTACTATTTAATCATTCTTAAGATTTTATAGTAGTAAACGCAGTCTACTTAAGAAGTTTTATGATTATGTTAATAGTAAGGCGGTCTTATTTTTAAAACGCAGTACTAGTTACAGAACGTTGTATTTTAGGTAACATTGTTTATGTGATTAGTAACTTTTGGTATGTTAGATAAACCTTAAACACACGTAACTGTGTTTAGCGGGTATATACTTATAAAATTTTACGTCAGAAAATTTATGGAAAGGTCTGAAAATTAAAAAAGTGTTAAAAAACAGTACCAATTATTTCGGAACTCGATTCAACAATGAATTCATTATTTAGTAAACAACCCTGGTAGTATTTTATTTTATGGTTTACTGGGAATATACTTAAGAAAAAATCATGTTCAATTTTTTCTAAAAAAATAATTTGACTAAACCCCGTCTAAGTTGAATTTGTTACTTGATGCAGATTGTTATATCAATTGTTACCAAAATTAGAATTCAATCTATTTCCTCTTTTCTATATCACGCACCTTTCAATATTTAATCATAATTTTTTCAAGTTCTTTCCATGTAAATTAGGTAATTACCCTTCGGATCAAACAAATTATTCATAATTACATGCTCACCATAGAAAAGAAATGTCGTAGACTTTATAACAGTGGGTAATTGTTAAACATTGTATAACGTTGCTATTTGAATTTATGTGGCATCACACACACACACATACAGAGAGTAATAGCTATTTAATAATACCTTAAGACGGTATACATACAATATTGATATATGTATTATAAAATAATCTACATTTTGTAATTAGAATTAAAGAATATAATATTAATGTCATGTAATTGGCTGATGACTTACAGCTGATGTTGGAAACGCTTTTTGAGTATTACCCTAACCTAGGTTTTTTTACAACATTAAACTTCATTCCCACGCACTGTTATGATATTTCATTTACGTTTTTATCTAGATTTCAGGTTTTCAGAATAGACATTCCTTGTCACATTCGTGTCGCATGCGTTGTTAGTAATATAAGTTGCACAAAATTGTATGTGAAATAATTCAAATGACTGTATTTATTAACAATTAGTAATAGAAATTGATTTCACTTCTTTATTTTTAACAAACTGACATGGAATTTCTTTTAAAAATAAATCTAACTACATTTTGACAGATTGTCATATTTGGAGGTTATAATATCATATAGTTTTTTTTTAATTTCGTATTTTTAATTTAGGAACATTAATGAAATTCTAAATTAAAAATGGTGCAATTAATTACTACACATATTCCCACTGCTATACAATTTAAATTAAATACAAAATTAAAACAATGAGTGGGAAGGATACTTTACTCTAAATTATGTGTATAATATTACTACGTCAAATTGATAGAGAGAAGTTTGTTCTTCCATTCTGTAGATTGCTACTCAAAGAGTATTTTAGTTTAACAGTTTAGGGAATATATATCGAAAATAGACCTGCATTAAATAAAATCAATAATAAATAATCATATAAATCTTTTTTGTAATGTCTGTAATCACTTTTAACTGTTAATAGATTCATTTTTAATGAAGAAATTCAAAGTTTGTATTTACATATTTCTTCTATGTTTAGGCAGCTACTCGGTAAACATAGTTACGCATACTTTACGTTAGAAATATTACAAATCACATTATATAAAATATTTTACACAAAATTAAATTATTTTAAATGGTGTCTAAAGTATCATTCCCACTCACTACTTTAATTTTATTTTGTATTTAATTAAAATTGTTTAACATATGGCAAAACGCGTAGTCATTCACAGTACCAATTTGAATTTAATTTATTTTTTAAGTTTTCTTAGAACGTTACAAGGTCCAATGTCATAAATTAAAAATATTAAATTAAGAAAAACTATATTATATTATAACCTCCAAAATGTGACAATCTGTCAAAATGCAATAGGATTTACTTTTAAAAGAAGTTTAATATCAGTTTTTGAAAAATATAAAGGAGAAAACCATTTCGATTACTAATTGTTATTAAAACTGGCAATTTTAATTATTTCATAAACAATTTTCTTGGACTATCAAAATTTATATTACTAACGATGTATACGCTCCAACTAAATTAACTAAACTTAAATTAAAACATAAATGTGAAAACGAATGCTTAAACGAAAACCTGAAATCTAGAAAAAAAATAAAAATAGTGGGAATGAGGCTTTATGTAAACGTCTATGGAGGCCGTGTTTCATTAATCAAATCGAATGCGTTGGTTGCTCTGCGTGTTGAAACGTGGACGCTTACTATTATAACAAGTGGAACCGGAGTGCGTTGCAACAGCAAGCAAGTTCAACAAATATAAATATAGATCGTTTACAGTTCTTTTATTTGAATTATGCGCTATTTTTACATGCGCGACCGGTATATTTGTCGCAACTGGTATAGTGAGATCATTTCCGAGATTCTCCGTCAACATTTCTCACTATTTCGTTGCGTTTACCTGTACATATTCCAGTATGACAGTCAGCGGGTCATAGTTCACCAGCTTCTGTTACATATACCGTTTTAATTACATCGCAGTCATTTTTTGTGTTGTTTTTCACATTTTTATGCACATTTCACTATAATATATTAACGGTAGACTGTCGACATGCGATTTTAGATACGCTCCCCCCACCCCACTTACAAGTACACGCTATACTGACATTTTAAACTATTTTATTTGTTTGTTTGTTTGTCATATTCTACATTTTATTTTGCATAAAATATATTGGATTTTGTATGCATTATTCTGACTTATAACCTAAATATGTCAGGGCTACGATTCGTCTGATTTACATTTGGCATGATGTCAAAATTTTAATCATGGTAAAATAGAAAATAAGTAAATATGTGCATGGAGTGTAATATATGTATATATTGTACGACTTAACGTAAAGGCGATTACATCAGTAGTCGTAATAAAATGCTAAGAATATTTGATTAAATACCGTGCATATTTAAATTGCACTCTAGCGAGAGACTGCAGAGCCGAGTTGCATCGCAGAATGTGTTTTTAAACTTTTCATATAAATGAATAAAATTCTTTCTGTTTTTTAAAAATAATTTCTTTAAGGATATTACATTTATTTAATTTGTATGCGCTGTGCAACCCCTCTAGCATCACTTTCTATGCTGGGTACAAGAGTCAGGGCAGATCTTTAACTCTTTCTGCAAAAATTTATTTGCAAGATGAGAAATTATAGTTTCGTTGCTGTAAACAATTCCTACCTACTGTACCTAGTTACCTACTGTATTACCTTCGGCACATTGAGGAAAATTACATCATCATAATTTCAAAAACAAATTTCAAAATTGACCCTCCACCGCTTCGACAAGTAAACTGAGAAAAAGTACATAATTTAAAAACAGTTAGTGGGCCCTCCGACCATTCTGACACAAGTGCTCAATACTGTTATACTATTCTCGTCTTGAATTAATCATATAGAAGTGCATGTAGATATCTCTTGCACTTCAAACAAATCATATTCCCTTTCCTTAAATAATTGTAATTTCACAAAACATACCAGTGCATTGATTATTGACCAAGAAAAGTTTTTATTACGTACATAATGAATATAATGAGCAGCAGATTTGCATATTAATTAACGTTGCTTTAATTATGTTAGTATTTACAACCATGCAAATTAATAATGTAGCCAACATATACGTCCATACATACACATTGTCATAATAAATTATAGAAATCAATATAATAGATAAAGAAACGATAAATTTCATACATTGGCATTTAATTCATAAGGAATCAGTACAAAAAATACGGCTACATGTTATCATACAACGCTTATCTTATCAAGTAGGTTTAAATTTATGTGAAAAGTATACAAGAAATTCACCTGCAAGTATACCTGTCTACCTGTTCAGTACAAGATAAAAAAATATAACAACCTGGTTAAGTAAATATGAGTAAATGTGTGATTTGGTCGAATGACGGGGCAACGTGTCTTGTTTAGGTGTTAAATTAAACAAATGAAAGAATTTCGTGTCATATTTTAGGTCCTACGATGGCTCATCACAATCGGATTACATTTATTATGATAATGATCGTCCGCTAAACACAGTTACGTATATGTAAGGTTTATGTAACATAAAAAAGTTTACCTGTTACTACATTTCTTAATATACTGTCTTAACATTACATCATACAAGTTACCTTGTTTTCTGATATATACAGTAGGGCCTCGGTAATCCGGACTCTCGCTTGTTCGGTGATCGCTGTAATCCGGCCGGGCAATGGGATTCGCGGGGTAGGCCCGGCGGCGTGTAGGTGCGGGGGCTGTCATGAGCCAATGCGCCGTCAGTCTTTTGTTTATCGCCTTTCGTGTAATACGTAGTGTCAATTAAGTGCGCTCGCTAACATCATGGCGCCGCCACGTAAACATTCGACATTAACAATAAAAGACAAATTACGGATTATAGAAATGTTAGATAAGGGTGACAGCTACCCTGTCATTGCTCGGAAGTTTGGTATAGGCAGGTCAACTGTAGAGATTGTGCGAGCGGCTATGTGTGAGGACGATGAGGAAGATGAGGACAATAGCGTTGAAATTCTAAAAATCACAAAAGTTGGTAATTCAGAGGCAGTAGGAGCTTTAAACACTGCTTTAAAATGGGCTGAAGATAACGAATTAGATAGCCACGAAGTTATGTTTCTCCGTCGACTTAGAGACCGGGCTTTCGAAATGAAGTGCGAAAATTATAAACAGAAGAGTATTACAGACTTTTTCAAGAAGAATTAACTAATGTTTTATTTTAACTTACTGATTTCCTTACATAGTTGTAATTTTGAACATGTACATTTTGTCTATATGCTATAATTTAAAAATTGATTAAAGAAACTAAGGTTAAACATGTGTTTTATTAACATTTAATATGGCATACTATAATCCGGACGCCTCGATAATCCGGAAAGGGTCTTGTTTTTGTCTCTCCGGATTAACGAGGCCCTACTATATATATAAAATTTGTTATGCAAGCTTATATAATGTTTCTCAACATTTTTAAAGTCTTTTGCATTTATTTAATAGAATTATGTTAAACTTCGGTAAATAATAAAAATGTAACCTTAGGTAATAAATATTACGATAAATAATACATGAGTTTACGTTCTGTGTTTAGTGGATGCATTGTCTCACTTTCTAACTCTGATAGATTAATTTTTTATGGTGTAAACCAGTGCTGGCGTACTAGATTTAAAAAGATTTGTTGACAGGACATTGTGTCTGATATTCTGACCAGTACGCTACTGACGGATAACATATTTTAGCAATGAGGTGCAACAAATGAGTACGCAGTGCGGTAATGCATAAACAATAGCATAATATTAATGTATCGGTTATCGCAGTATTATAAATATTTATTATTTGATGTGAAACTATAGTGGAATCCATGGAATTCAAGAATCTTGTTCTTTTGATAATAGTACATGTTATAAAAATATCGTTTGAATGTATTGACTGATTATACATCAAAACCATAATAAAATTGCAAACAGAAAGATATACCAGCACTTTTAATATAACGATTGTGACAATACACACATGATAGCCTTCATTGCTGTACTTTAGAATCAAATACAGACTACCGAAAGACATAATTCTCTAGACGCATGCTACACAACACTCAGAGATACATATTTCTTTTTATATAAAATTGCACCGCAGCAAAGAAATGTTTCTTAAGCATTTTTCCTTACACAAACACACTAGACTACATATATAGTTCAAATTGCGAGAGTTCGGCGGTGACTTATTCTTAAAAGTGGTTATCTTATAAGCGTTATAAATCTATAATACGACAATGAATTTTATCTTATTGGTTTCTATATACATTATAGAAAAATAAGTAAGTCAGTGCTTTTTAGTTATATCGGCAGTTTTTACCCCACAACTTGTTTTTAGTATGAGACGCCGCCGAACTCTCGTAATTTGAACTATAATATAAAAATCAACTAACAACATTGACAATGTGGATATAGGCCATAGCTGAGCACCATAAAATTAAGAAATAAACCAATAAAATTGTAAATAAGTTATGACAATATACGTTTTTGAATTTGAATATATCGTAAGAATATTGTAACTCACATTGAAGACCAGTAAGACAAAAGATGATAAATTTCGTTAGTGTTAATAACTTGGTGCATAAATATAGCTTTTCTAAAAAAGTCATGGAACAGTAATTTTTATGATAGACGTAATTTCCCAAATAGCGTATTTCTCATGTTGTCAAAACAAAACAGGTGTCACCGCGGTAGGTCGAAAGATAACCTAACTCTTAAAGGGCTAAGCACGATTCCCTGTCCCTTGCTTACTTAAGGTCATCACTTCACAAAATTCTAAAACAATTTAATTAGCATGTAAAACCTTGTAACTCTACATCAGGAAGAAGAAGGGGAGAGAGTGGAGATGGTGGTCGTTTTGAGTGTCAACGGTATGTTACCCTTTTGAATCCTGCGGTATTTCGAAGCGTTTTATTGTTTGACCGATCCGAGATAGATTTAATTTGCAACTGTTTTGAACATAGATATATGTTCGTTCGCCACCCCTCTTCCCGTGACTGTTTGCTCCAGCTTTATAATCACATTTTACAATCCCTTTCCCTTTACGACCCTTATGAGTTGTGTGAGTGGAAGAGAATGACAGATACGACGAGAAAATAAGTGATTAAAAAATAAAAATTCTCTCTTTCAAAAATTATTCAATTTTAATAAATTTTATAGCTGACAAAATATGATTTATTAAAAAAACAACAAAGTCATTTATTTATGAATGATTGAAGAATTATTTAGAATTTATTAAAATTAGAAACTGTCAAGAAGTGTCAGTAGCGGTCGTCTAGTTTTAACTCTGTAAAATCAATAACTTAATATCAAAATAGATTTATCATATTCTAAAAGTTAAAAATGAAACAATGAGACGAATTTGTTATATCATTATTAAAATATTGTGAAATCATTCTTTTAATTTTGTATACTGACGTTTATATTTTTTGAAATATCTAAAAGTTGATGGAGTTATACCTATTTCAAATTTGAATTTCAGATTTGTCGCTTATTTTAACTCTACGTGTGACAATAATCATAATATAAAACTTGACGGCATACAAAACTCAGCAGATAGTAGTAAATATTGCATCACACACGTCATAATAGTCAAAAATGACTATTTTAAATATTAAAATCTCCTATAACAATGCGATTTATTTAAAAATAATTAAACTGGTAGCTAACTTTATGAATATATTACACAATTTAAGCCTATTTAAGTTTAATAAAGTTAATGAATCCAGCTGCAGGTATATATAAGGTATAAAAGTACTATGTTTCATTTTCTTCATTCTTTTATTTTGTTTCATTCTTTTTAATTTTTTTTTTGCAAATAAACAATATAATACGAAACACAACGCAACACAAAACACGCCTTAGTTATTTCAACATTCTTTTTTATGTATTTTACAAAACAGTAGATTCTAGTGCATGCCATGTGTAAGTTGAACGTAATTTTCGGACGCCACCTGTTTCCAATTCATGTCACAACACTCTAAAATAACCCTAACATCAAATATTGTGTCTGGGTCTTTCATAACGCAGTATCGCAGACCCCAGACCCCAGACCGAAGACCAGACACACTATTCACTAATATTATATACTGGATACTTACCTACAACACACACACACATACTAACATAAAGAAGATAATACACAGCTGCGTTTCTGTCCGATATTAATATACCAAGCATTTAAAATTGTCTAAAAATATTTAGAAAAGGTGTATTATTACTATATCGTTATTGATATGTATAGCAAAAACATAAAGATAGAAAGAGACAAATATAGAATTGTTAAGAATATATTTGTGTTTCAATATTTACAAGTCGATATAGTTTGCATTGTTTCTTTATAAGAAAGTACCCCCGTCGCAAGCGACGACTGTCTTTTGTGTATAAATTTAATTTCATTTCAAATTTTAATTCCATTTTTAAATTGAAATATTCAA
Source organism: Panorpa germanica (assembly GCA_963678705.1). Classification (NCBI taxonomy): domain Eukaryota; kingdom Metazoa; phylum Arthropoda; class Insecta; order Mecoptera; family Panorpidae; genus Panorpa; species Panorpa germanica. Next base: position 6,604,066 of record OY783206.1, on the reverse strand, counting down.
CTCGTTCCATATTTGTTTTACTTATAATAACAAATAATTTTTCATATAAACTTCATATAACTATTGCTTAATAACGGTGGGTCATTAGAGACACGATATATAGGGCCCTCACCCCTATATTAAACCAATACGTCAACTAACAACATTATTAACATAGAATGAAAGACTAGTACATATACATGCGACATCCAATATGTGTTGTAAGAAGTTGTACAACACGTCCACACTAGTGCGACATGCAACTTAATACGTCAGAACCTTTCATATTTCGAATGAATTCCTTCAACCTGCTTTAGAAAAAAAAGTAATAAAACTCAATTATTTAACAAGGTCTCTACTAACTTGTGATTACCCTTGTCAAACTGAGTTTGTTCTATACAGTCTATTGTTCAGGTCTATTTCATTTGTTCATTTAAATACCATATTCAATTATTTTTATTTATTTACTAAACACAACTAAAAAAAGACTGAGTAGGTACTCGACTCTTTTGTTCGAGATCACATTCAAAACCGTAATATCTTTAGATGTGCCGCCTTCGTATTGAAACATTTTTGTTTCATAAAAATACTACTCAGAATTTTTTAAAATAGCATAAGTAATGGTTTTATTAGTGCCGCATGTTTATGTCGCACTAGTCTGTACGGAACATTTTGTGAACAATACACGTTTTTGAATTTGACTTTCACAATATTGTTAGCGTTGTCTCTCTTTGTTCAACGTGTTCATATAGTGTTGTAGCTTTCTTTTTTCAATAAATTATCACCGTACAATTGTCCTACCGTCCTAATCTTGAGGTATGCTTTACAGCATTAAATTTACTATTGTTTTGCCACTCTAGCTCAATTCAATCTAATCACCACAATGACTACTACATACTAATGATATGGTATACCTATACCACATCATTCTTAATGCATGATTATAAATTATAAATGTACTTAAGCAATTATCTACCCGTGAACTTTAAGATGACCTTTTAGCAACAACAATACACTCATATTATTTATCATACAAAAGTTTGTTTCGAACATATTCTAATAGGTACTTTAAATGTAGATGGGCTTGAGATATTTTCGTCTTGTTTTTAGTTTTATCTCTAGGAGACCTAAATTTAGTTTTATTTTTGTTTATTTATAAATGGTTTATGCTACAAACTACAGGATTTGTACGTTACGTACTTATGTCGACATTAAGACATAAGTGGAATGTATATATTAATTTGTTTCTAAGATTATTTCAGGATGAGACAGTTATTAGATAACGGTAAAGTAAAAATAGAACAGAAATTGTCTGGCTCAACTGAATTATTTAAATATTATAGTTTAATAGTCATTGGTGGGTACCCCGTAATTTTTATTGACATTCTGAATCACTATGAATTATGTGGGGACGTAGTTTATGCGTTCTTAAGAAATACGTATGTCTTTTTCTTAGATTTTTGAATGTAACTTTTATATATGTGCTATAGATTGATAAAGTTTAGTATTTTCTACTAAATCGATAGAAAATTTTAACAATTCTATCGCTTACTTTATTAAAAATACAAAAGTCTAAAAAAATTACAGAGAAACTAGTTAATGATATCCGTGACTAACCTTTACCCTTTAAATATATTGTCTTCTCTGTTATACAACACAGTGTAACTGAGATGGCACATATGTATACATTAATAGCAACAGAGAAATAATGAAACACCTATACAGAACCTTGTTGTCAAATGAAAAATTTTAATAACATTTTTGTCCAATTTTTTTTTTTTTAATTAAAAATTTAATCAACTTATTGATTGACCAGTTCATTAGTGAGACATCTCCAAATCTAAATTAGAGTTGAATTTAAAAATTATATGTAGAATTGAATCCTCATATTTGATTCAATATTCAGATAACTCATAAATGCAATCAAACAAAATTATAATACAGGTAATCCGGTAAACATTTTGGAGTCACTTTGCCATCATATTGAAGATGCGCATTATTTTTTTGTCATGAAGGAGTTCATTTACAGTTCTCACAGTCTATTTTATCGGCTGCAAATGGCGAAACCGCTCCATCAGTCGGAATACAAATGAGAATAAAGTTGATGCGAACTATAATTGAGGTGCAACAGTGATAGAAACGTCATAAAACATAAAACTTGTCAAATACACTTGAATAGTGTTTTCGTCGTTACCGCAAAACTGAATATTCGAAGATGTCTCACAAATGAACTTAACGATCGCTATATATCAATAAATCAGAAACTGTTCACAATCCAATTAAACTCTGGTTAATAGAAGGGGCCTAATTACCGTCTGTTACGCCACTGACGCTTTATCAATTTATCGCAAGTGCAATACACAACAATGACATTTATCTAATTTATTGCATAATTATTCTGCTAATTTGTTGTGATGTTATGATAATGTATTTACATATATTATTTGGTTACACAACGCATTATTAGCTGTCATCTGGACCAAATATTGTACATACTATGACAGCCCCAATTTAATTTTCATATTTCATTGACAAATCCGCGTTTTATTAACGTGGACATTTAATTTTATGAAGTTGTAATATTTGTGGTCACACAGTCAGCAGATTTTAATTGGCTGTGTAGTGATAACGCACACAATGCACATAAAATTTCATAACTGTTTTAATAATAAACGTTAACGTTAACTAAACGATATTGCCATCACCAGAAAAAGCAAGAAACTCAAAGCAAGTAATATTTTTTAAGTCTTTCTTGGTCTCAAAGTCAAATTGTAAGAAAATCATTAAATTGAAAATAGGGCTTCACATGAGATGAGATAAGGCGAGAGTTTCAAAAATCTTTACTTACTCTTAAGATAGTCCTAAACAAAGTAATTCATTATATTATTTCAGCTAATTATTGTTTTTATTCTAAATTTTCACACACTAAGCATATTACCATTAATTGTATCAAATTTTTAAAAAAATTTAAACTTTGAAGAATTTTTCACTTAATGCATCATCATTTTCATCTAATCTCTGCCTTTTTTTCATGTTGACACTACTAACACCTACACTCAACGACATTTTGCGGCAACTAAAGGCTAAAATGTCTTCAAACAAACGCATTGTAAATAATTTATATACACTTATTTGCAACATTCGTTTCCGTTTGGCTATAAAATGTTGTAAAAGACAAAATTATAAAATAAAATATTTAACAGATGTTTGTTTACCAGATTTTATATTTCGTAAATGTACGACCTAACTTTTTTTGTAATAAAAAAAGGTTGAACGTTCATATTGCTTTTTAGTTTATATTTCTCGGAATTTTTTTTAGACCAGACCAGAAAAGAGACTCTCAGGTCTCGCCGTAAGTGGTCTCGGTACCGTCTCAATAACTTCCAAAAATGTCTCGTCTCGCTCATACGAGACGAGAAAAATGTCGTGCTCGTGTGAAGCCCTATTTGAAAAGTGTGACGTAATTTATGGATGATCCCTTTGTTGGCCAAAAATATTGTTTACTTATTGTGAGGGGTACCTTCCCCTTAAGCGGTTTCCGTAATGCGGATCAATATAAACACACTTTGACTAGTAATAATTAAATAATAATTAAATTATATTTGGTATTCAATAAACAATTTTGAATTAAAACTTCAGAAGCTTTTAAGTCGATCTCTTCCGTGCTCCATGCTCCATGCTCCGTGCTTCCTGTTCCTTAGTACCAGTCACTATATTGTATACCAAAAGTTCTAACTTAAGGAAATGCCGAATATGTACTTTGCATACTTTCAATTAAAGTTTTAATATCACTTGTCTCTGTCTAGCTTTACTATCATTGTATACAGCTATCTCTTACTAAATTAACAATAAAAATAAGATTCCCAATACAAATCAATATTGAATTTAATTTCAAAGTAGAACTAAGTTTTTTTTTTGTACTTAGCGATGCAGTTTTAATTTTATTTTGCTTTATGCTGCAATAGACGAGTATTTCGAATGTTATATATCTTTTAATTTTATTAATTTATTTAAATTCTTACTAGAAAATCTATGAGCCATTGTTTGCAAGAAGCTTTTTGATTGCAAGAAAATTTTCTTTCTTGATTTTAATGAATTTTTTTTGTTGTAATACTTTTATGATATGAACTATTGTAAAACCTTGGATTGGAGATTTATATATGTTTTTGTGATAGGAGATTAAAAACTATTTCCCAATAATTATTTAACTTACCGAAATTTTGATATGAACGTATAGGTATAGTTAATTATATGGGATAGTTAGACAATTTTGTTCCCGAATTAATCGAAAATAAAAACATAATATAGTTATTTGAATGTATTTTTGGAAAAATTATTAAAAGGAAAACCTGCTCATATATTTTTGACGATTTTGTAATCAGTGGTCATAAATTACTTCACCCAAATTTCGTGGTTACTTAACCCATCCTAACACACGTCTTGTCACACGTTGTTGATACCGTCTCCTTTTTATAACATCATACACTAAAAAGGTCAATTTTTTATAGTCTTATTTTGTTTTTTAATCTTACGTTTCGTCGTATGTTATTTTTTTGAGATCGAATTTTGGATTAAATGTGATATCACGAAGAATATGATTGCTCCTTGTTACGTCTTGTCACACTTTGATGATAGATGACCCCTGAACTACACTTAGTTTAATAAAATATAACAGTACAAGAAAAAGCAACAATTTATGGTATTGGAAAACGTTTTTTCTATGAAGTAGAAAACATTCAAAAAGAAATTTTCTGTTTTTGAACTACTACAAGAGAAGAAGGGGGGGGAGGGGTAATGCAGTCATAATAGACCAATGGTTTCCAATATATTAATCCAGCATTGAGTGTAGTGCTAAATTCAATACTTCGTCATACGGTCTGAGCGTTTTAGAAAATGCAAACAAAGATATTGATCAAATTGAGATACTCTTTAATTTTAACCTACTTAAATTCACTTCTTATTTTTCTATTCTTACCAATGTGTATGCATTACTTTATGAATCAAGATCATCTTTGAACTTCATTGAAATATTTTATTTTCAATATTTAAATTTACGTTTCTATGAATAACAAATTTTGGTGCGTTTTTTTTTATTTACAACAACACGTTGACCTTTCACCCTAAAAAGTTAAAATTAGGTTGCTATCAGTTATCAGTACAATTTGCATGTGTATCCATGTTAAATTTATTCACACTGTCGTCGTGTTATCCTCATAACCTAATGACTTTTAACGTGTTATTCGTTATTCAGATTTAAACATATTTTGTTGTATTTTTTTGAGTAAATATAAAAACTCACAATACAATTTATTTTGATGCCAAGTCACGAAAATATTTTTTAAAGCTCATAAAAAAAATCTAATATGACTTGTGATATAGTCATACTGCGAAAGCTAAAAAACAGTCAAAAAAGAAAAAAAAAATACATTGAATAATGTAAAACTGTGTTTACAGCCCCCGTCATCTGTTAAATCCTCACCCCCTCTCATCCCTCGATCTCGCTTTAGTGTGTGATGTGCGAGATGACGTTTATGACGTATTGTTGTAGTGGTGGATTAATGTTAAATTATCGTTTATAACTATCGAAAATTTTGTTCGATGTATCGATGTAAAAAAATATACATAAATATATAACAAGTAGTAATTTACTATTAATTTAGAATCAGGGCCCGTATTTCTGAGTCTTGCGAACAATGATCGTGATCGAACAGATCTGATTTATATGAGTGAAACATTTTACGAATCACTTTTAAAAGAGTATTCCTGTGCTATTATTTGTGCTATTATTATTTGTGCTATTCCTGTGCCTGAATTTGATTATTAGTTAATATTATAGCACAGGTATACTCTTTTAAAAGTGATTCGTAAAATGTTTCACTCATTCACTCATTCACTCATTCGCAAGATTCAGGAATAGGGCCCCTGAATAGAAAATAATGCTTATTTAATTCGTAATTAGGCTCACGTAATTAAGAATTAGACATTTCAATGTTTGCACACTGGAAATAGAATTGTCTCTAGAAGCAGACTAAAATATTTGTGACAAAACTATCTTTAGACAAAATTTGTAACTTTGTTTCAGCAAAATCTCTCGGTTACATTTTTCTTTAAGTAACCATGGTGGGTCATGGCCATTTTTTAGGTTAAACTTCAGTTATCTACCTGCTTTAAAAATATGTTTTCACAAAACTGATAGTAGTGTTTTTACTGGAACAGAGTAACCTTTCAACTGCCATATGTGTTTGAAGCTATATTTCTATAATCTATATAACCTTTGTTCATGAAAATAAAATTTGAAGAATACACTAAGTGCTTTTTTTTTGTAATTTTTTCTCTGACGTCATGCGTCATGAATTGGACATTTGTTTCTTAATATTAGCAAATAAAATTGTAGTGAAAATGCAATTTAATGATAAGCCTTTATTTGTAATTTTAAAGTATTACAAAAATGTAAGTAGGATAGCATTTTCTAGAAGTTTTATTTAAAATGTGATAACATTTCATCTATGAACTATATCCATATTTATTACAACTATATCGATAAGTTTTTCATCGATATTTTCTATCGATATTAAACATATTTACATCACTACAATGTACTAGTATTAAAGTCATGTAGATGAAAGAGAATGTTGGATTATGAATTTTAAGCGCCGCTCTATAGTTTTGTTGTTTTTTAATTTCATATTAAAATAGGAACATGGTTTTGTTGTATTTAATTAGAAATTCCTTGTTGAGGATAATACAGACAATATAGACTTCGAATGCTCTCTATTATCTTTGTGTGTGTGTGTGTGTTTAGTGTTGTCGTTCATATAGAATTAGCGTATTATTGTTCACACGATTTAATTAAAGTCATAGGAACTAGTAGAATTTGAATGCTTAATTTAGAAGTACTAGTTTATAACTAAATAAATACTTTGAAAATCGCACACCAGAGACTAGATTGCGTTAGACACAATTGTTAGCTTTAAGGTTTCGTATGTAAAACCTTTTTTAACCCAGGAAAAAAATGTAACTCAAATTCAGGCAGACACACTCAACGTATTTGAAAAATGTTAAACATAACTAATTAACATTACCAGTACATTTACACAATGTTGCTGTTTTATATTTTGCATGCTTGTCATCGCAACCGCAGCCAATTAAAGTTCTCGTCTATTTAAATGTACTCTGTAATTGTTAGACACACACAGTCGACATTTTGTGAAAATGTGACAAAATATGAATACTACATATGCAAGTATTAATGTAACATGAAATAATTAAAGTTTTATAATTTTACTTCATGTTAATAAAAGCAGCTCAAGAGAAGTTCAGTGAATTTGAAATCTGGTATATTGAATACTGGTGTATAGGTGTATACGTGCTGCATATTATTTTAATCCTTGCATTTAGTAAACTGCAAAAGTTACTTCTTACTTAATTAGTACATTCTCCAATAGAAAATATTGCACGTGTTTATGTTAATGTAGTTTGCCGTTAGGTCTTCCTTACATTCTAGTGATTACATTGCAACACTATCACTTACATTTTCATCTAATTTTAGTCTAACATAATTTAAAATAAACTTAACACGACGTTCTATATATACTTGAGATATAACTGATAACGAAGTATATAAATATAACAAAATATAACCAATACTTTGAATTCTTTTGTCCTTATTTAAGTCTTAAGGTATCTAAGTTCTCATTTTCCTTGTTATTTCTTGGATACGACGATTTAGGGTATCAATAGCGTTTCTAGGGTCTTAATTTAAAAAAAGCCTACCGCCAATTTTGGCATACTTTCTTCAATTCTTCTACTAGTACTAAACTAAACTGTCCTCATGGTCTTCCTTTCCCAGTTCTTCTCTTCTTTCTGAGCCATCCCCTTTCCGCTACAATTACTTTCCCATTTTGTTTACTTGTTCCCATTTTTCACTCTTTCCTGTTTCACTTTTTTATTGTTTTGCTGTGCTCTTTGTCCTTCTCTTTTTTCTTTTCCGGTTATTTCTACCTTCGTCGTCCAATTGGTCGATAGTGAGGTATCTCCAACTATTGAATTTTGAAATAACGATGAAATCAATATTTGACTTATATTAATTCTATCGTTATTCGACAAGTTTATCTGCCTTATACAGACCTTGACAACCTGGAAATTCGGGAATTATCAGGGAATTTAATGCAACCTGGAACTACCATGGAAAATATCAGTGAATTTTAGGAAATTTTATTAAATATGAGGGAATTTGATTACGAAAACTGTTCAATATATAGTATATTATATTTCATTTGAAATTCAAAATGAAATGAATCAGAAAATTTAAAAGAAAACGTGTAGCAAAAGAAAAAAGAAATTGGCGTCAAAAAAAGCTAAACTTTTAACTGAAATTCAAGTTTTTCACGATCGATTTAAAAATCTTCAATAATTTGCAATTGCATTGGGCAAATAGTGCACTCCACTATTAACCTCAGAATTTGTACTTTTGATTAAAATAAAAATATCACACCTTTTTACGAAAATATTGCGTTTTTCTGTTGATTTAAAAAGTAAAGATACCACTTGTTGAAAGACCCTTTACTTAGCAGTGCAGTTCAATATGCTAAACAACAAATTAATTCACGATGCAGTCTGGTGTTTATTCGATAACACGTTTCCTAATTACCGTGCATCTATCTTCATGCTTTACTACGAAGCGTTGCGGTGTAACCTAGAGTTTAGCCAACGTCTAGCTGCAAGAGGCAGTCATCCGGTGCCCAGGTACTCTGTTTCTATTACTCCGGTGTGCTGTTGGAACATAAAGATACATCTTGCTTGTCTTAATTGATTTCGATAGTCTCTGCACTGGTTCGTGTTTAAACAATTCTGTCTCTGGTTATCTAACTTGTCTCTGGTGCATCAAGTAGTGTACTTTGCCTTCTCATTTGGGAGTTAGTTTTGGATTTTGTGTTCTGTGTGATACAACTTGGCAGTGTTCATCTTGCAGTTCACTGCATTGCCTATTACCCATGTGAATTCTAAATGGAACCACAGCACAAATCTATCGTTGCATTGCAATTGCACTGGCAAGGGCACAAACTGCACTCTACCCTTGTAGTGGATGGGGTAGTAGCCACTAAGCCACAGCGCACAGCCCACAAATGCACTCCACTCCAGCACTAAACATAGAGTGTGATTGTTACGATAACAAGTTTGTTTAATCTACCTCACTTCAATTTCGATTCCGATTCGACAGTTCGGTATGATTTCCTATTGGTGCTTAGAAACGTTTTCGAAGCTAATATTATTCTGATTAAAAATTGGCTAACAGCAAAAAGGTAACTGAAGTTAAAATGAGAAATTATCTCATATTTTTAGTTCAAGTAAATAGCAAATTATTACTGTAAACAATTTAATGTGTGTATCAATGGAAACAAGTGAAGTAATAGATCATGAATTATCTATTTATCTTTATCTATCTAAGAATTAAAGTTACTCTTATTTTGAATTACATTTCTATTATGTTACACTCGCTTATCATAGTTATAGTTCAAATTACGATAGTTCGGCGGCGGCTCATACTTAAAACAAGTCGTGGGGTATAAACTGCCGATATAATTAAAAAGCACTGACTCACTTATTTTTCTATAATGAATATAGAAACGAATAAGATGAAATTCATTATTGTATTATAGATTTATACCGCTCTTATAACCTCTTTTAAGAATAAGTCGCCGTCGAACTATCGTGATTTGGATTATTATATATATATTTGCCGTTTATTTAGAGTTAGAAAATACATTTCACGAACAAAAAATACTGTTCCCTAGATAATGTTATGAAGAAGATGGGGTGAAAATATCATTAAAATCGTTACAGCAGTTCTTGAGATATCGAGGTCACTAGTTCAAAATAGTAATTTCTGGATAAACGCAAAGGAAAAAATAGTTATTACTTTAAAGTACTCTAACTGAAGTTATATTCAGAATATTGGCAGGGCTATAGTATTAAAATAATCTTAAAAATATAATGAGCTTGTACTAAATTAACTAAACTCAAAATAAAACATGAATGTGATGACAGTGAGTGGGAATGAGGCATAAAACTTGATAGAATTGAATTCAGCTGTTAGTGTAAAGGATGTATCACACACACATTTGTATGCATCCTAACAAAATTTGTAAATGTCTACTATTCAAGAATAAATCGAGAAGAATTCTTTTTCCATTTAATTTTTAACATTCTGTTAGTATAGATCCCGTACATTTGATCGTGTTTTATTGAAAGAATGACGCCCTGTTAAATAAGTTACTTTTACGATATTTCATGTTTCGAAAACGTCTTAAATACTTGAAGATCACTGGTGCATTAAAGTGTTCCGTTGTATAAAAGAACGTCTGCTGGCAAACAGAGCCTGAACACCGCGATCACAAGATTAAACATCTAAAACGTCTAAAAACCTTCAGACTATATTGAAATCTCAACATACAAATATAACTGTGTTTTCCCAGACTTAAGTAAGATGTTTATTATTAGTGTTGGTTTTCCTTTTGGTTCCACTGAACTCAAAAGGAAGAACAAAGTGCAGTGGTTTACTCAAAATGGGTTAATAACTCTGAACATGCGGGCTACTCTCTATGGTACATGGGTAAATGGAAACGGGTACCACATACCGCGTACCGCGTACCGGATCCTGTTCCGGTTTCTGTAAGAACTTGTAGTCTTGTGTAATGCTTACATTTCTATCTGTTAGCAAACATTGCAAACCTCAACAACCATCCCCAGTACTCAGACTCAGACTCACTGACGAAATTAAATTTCAAATGTGGAGAAACCATTACAAAGTACAACTCAAGTAAACAGCAGACATCATCTCATGATGTCCACATGGAGGTCTACTTGCTTTGGAGATAATGTGTTAAGGTTAGGTTATTATCTGTGAAAACTGTACATCAAAAGCATATTTATATAAACTGTATTAAACCAATGCGTGCAACATATTTTTTATTTCATTCACACTCATTTTCTTACACTGAGTGTGAGTGAGACAAAAAATATAGTACGTTGATTTTAAATATTGGTATATTATATATTGGTTGGATAAATTTAATCGAAGACTGGACAAGAAACAAAGACACCAAATAATAAACAAATATATCAAACCATACAATAAACAAATCTGCAAAACACACAATTTTTGTATTACAATTATTTCAAAATATGAACCTAGCGGTTGAAATCTCAGTAGTGTATAAAAAAGAAAGAAGAAACAATCAATATCTTAAAATGTAGTACTGCAAGGAGTACTGAAATTTATCTACGTATAAAGGGCATTAATAAATATGTATATTAAAATTTTCAAGATGATCGTAAAAAAAGCGATTTTCTTCTAAATAAAATATTATGTAGATTTAAGGAAACATTCATATTTTGCGTTTAACGGGTTATACAATATGAATTTCATCCACACCAGAGAGACAGTTCAATAAAACACGAACAAAAACTTGTTTTTCTGAACAAAAACACCAATATTTACACCAAAGAGAAAGTCCTTAAAACATTTTTGTTGTTTGTTGCTGTTTTAGTATTAAGAAAACACATTTCCATCTGGAGCCGGTAAGATTAAAGGAAAACACGTTTGTTGTTGTTTTTTAGTCTGCTTGGTTTGAACACGCAGTTTTGTTTTTTGTGAACATTTGCACTTGTCAGTTGTTTATCATGTTTATAATTTTTATGGGACACACAGAAAAGCACTAAAATCAAAACCAGTCTGTTCAGTGTGAATAGTCTATTTTTGAAAAACAGAACTGTTTTAAAATAAAACAACACATGTTTTTGTTTTGTTTTTTGACAACAAAACCGTCTCTCTGGTGTGAAAGCGGATTAAAACATGTTGAGATGAAATACTAATGGAAATGTAACGAAATTGTAAAACCGAAGGCATAATAACCTAAATAAATAAACAAGTAGTGCTGAATTTAGGTATCTTACAAGCAAATTCGATAACTTTGATATTTTTATTTCCGCTAACCTAATAAAAAAGAGTAGTTCTCTCAAATTGCACTAATAATTTGGCTCTTCCTCTCCATTACTCTGGCCTCTGCATCTTCGTAGGGTATGTACCGTGTATGACGTACGAACATGGTCCATATTGACATTCAAGTCATGCATTTATCTTGTATGCCGTTCATCGTACGATACACACAACAAGATCAGCCAGTAATTTACTGTATTACGGCAAGTAAACGTAAACCGAACAAATTTCATGTATGAAGGACGGGTAGTTTACTCACATGGTGGAATATTTGACAGAACTCCAAACTCAAATCTCCTATTCCCCTTCCACTTCTCTCTCCTCTCCTATCCTTGACTAGGATGCATACAAACTTTAAACTGTTTAAACAAGACTTCACCTAATTCTCTGGTGCTTTGGGGTTTTGGGATTACGGCTTAAGCAAGTAAATTATTAATATTGAATCAACTAAATATCGATATCTCTGCTACTGGGTTGGTTTATATTCCCGTTACATGTTGCAGTGCAGTGATGGAACTAATTTTGCATTACGGGTATATTTACCTAATTTACTTAAGTCGATGTATTAATGTGTAACTTGCGAAAAGAACTCTTTTTTAGTTGTAGAAGTTTCTTTTTGTAACATTAATAGCATCTATCTGCCTCTATAAATTTTCAAAGAAAACCTGTTCTTATCTCAAAAGAAGTTGGTAGTCAGTAGGTAAGTAGATAATTTATTCGACGTGTTACTTAACGCATCATTCCCACTCACTGCTTTAATTTAATGTTGTATTTTGTATTTAATTTAAATTGTTTATTATATGGCAATACGCGTAGTCATTCACAGTACCATTTTTAATTTAATTTATTTCCAATTATTTCCATTTATGTCCAATGTTTTAAATTAAAAATATTAAATTAAGAAAAACTATATTATATTATAACCTCCAAAATGTGACAATCTGTCAAAATGCAGTAGGATTTATTTTTAAAAAAAAGTTTAATGTCAGTTTTTGAAAAATATAGAAGTGAAAACCATTTCTATTTCACATACAATTTTGTCGAACTGTCAAAATTTATATTACTAACGATGCATACGCACCAACTAAATTAACTAAACTTAAATTAAAACACAAATGTGAAAAGGAATGTTTAAACGAAAACCTGAAATCTAGATTACAATATTAAATAAAAACAGTAAATTTAATATCAAAACAGTGAGTGGGAATGAGGCTTAAGAATTGTTACATCGACTTGACTTGAAATTTTGACACAATGTGCATTCGAATACGCGCGTTTTTTTATAGTGAAATGAAATTTTTAAGCAACGCGTGTTTTCGAAAATGAAATTCATTTGTTTAGTTTCTTATCTGTCTTTTATTTACTTTCCCATTTATTTTATATCAGACTTAGCCACTGTGAAGCGTGGCCGGGTTTAGCTAGTAAGTTTCACAATGATTTTCTTATTAAATTTAGATTAAATTTAACAGAATCTAACACGCTCTAGAAAACTAAATTAAATTTCCTTTTCACACGGTTTCACTCGATTTGGCACAGTCAAAAACGATGGCAGAGTGGCCGAGACACTATTTATGCTTAACGCCAGTTCGCTTCAAAGCTATATCTCTTGGGCATGCTTGTCATTAACAATAATTTGATTATATGCTTTCATCATCATACATTTATTAGGCAACAGGTAGTTCACATATGTGAGGCAACAACACCATAAATACTGCCAAAATTGTTAAGAGATTGTCGGCGATAGAACTCAGTATCGGATATAAGCAAACGTTAAATAAATTAAATTAAATAAGAAAAGAAAATTTTGTGGCCAATTATTTCCATTAACTTCATAATTTTCTAGATATATTTTAGCTATTTATTCCTTTATTTTAGTAATTTGCTTACGAGTTTAAATATATATAAAGCTTAATTTATTTAACGGCTTATTTTTGATGCTTAGTCATATCAACGACAATTATTTATTATGTTGACAGTTTTTGTGGCATCTTGGTCTCATAGTAACTTGATAACAACCAAACCCAATAATATAACGCCGGTGTGACTAACGAATCCGAAGATACAACAGTACAACGCCCTCTGTATTGCTTTTTTTTCTGGAACCGTGTAAAATAAACTACGCATAATTCATTAAGTGCGTTATACGGGGGAACTTCTTCTTATATGAATTTCCTCCTTTTTTTGTCTCACTTTTTGAAATCTATATCTTCCAGTAGCAAATACATAAATCTCGAATCCATTTATATCCGATTGACTTCTTTTAGTAGCAGGTAAATTATAGAGGTAGTGGGGAAGGGGTTTTGAAAATATTACCTTAGGTTTTTACTTAAACTTACTTATACTCCAATTATTTCCTGCTGTATGTCATGAAATAAGAGCAATACTAGTACATTTAATCAATCAGTTCATGATAGGCGACTATCATAAAATTTATTTCCCTCATAAAACGGTTTCATTATTTTAAAAGCAATGTTTTATTTATTTCTGTTTGACACTAAAGAATTTTAGAGCTAGAAATAAAGAAAGAGTACATACATATACATTGGAATCTATTTTAAAAATGTTCTCTATCTCATGGAGGGCTCGTCGTTCCGATGCTCAGTACTGAAACAGATCCGGGTTTCTAACTAAACTCATATTATTCTTTAATTAAAGCATCTAAATGTGTTATTTTTTCTATGCTGCTCATATTTATATTATATTATGCAGCTGGTCTAGATTGTACTCTAATTAAAAGATTTCTTCGTGGATATACTCATAAATATCCATTTTTTGTGAAGACATTTGACATGTATTTATTCGTCATTAATTGTCATGCGTTCGCCTTCATTTTCGTCTTAGATTTCGTTTGTTGTAATGATATTTATTCAGCGTCAGCAAGGCCGCGTCCGTCGGTGATGATGTCATCATTTTATCATTGTAATAGTTTTGAATTGTGGTTGCTCATTGATCATTCAAATTATTATTGTTAAAGGTTAATTCTTTAGAAATTTATAGACTATATTTAAATTTAGTTGATTATTTGGGGCTAACCAAAATCTTCCTAACCATCTGGAACTTGTACTTCAATATATCTACTTATCCATTGTATTCCAGTGAACAATTTGGTGAAACGTACCTTTTTTGTAACGTTTCTATCACTATTTTACTTCAATTATAGTTCGCATTAATTTTATCTTCATTTGTGTTCCGATAGGTGGAGTGGTTTCGCTATTTGTAGCCGATAAAATATACAGTTCGTATGAACGACTGTGAGAAACTGAACTGTAATATTCAATATGATGGCGAAGTGACTTTAAAATGTTTACTGAATAAAAAATATTAATATAATAGTTGTTATTTAGAATGTAAAAACAATAATAACTTACTTCTAAAATTTCAAGTTCTGTACATAAATTATTCTGCTATTTTTTTCTTTTTCAATTTACTAATTGATTCTAAATTATTAATTTGCTTATGCATCAATAGGTTATGGGCCCAGCACGCAACCATTTGTAGGTTTCTTTTTTAATTTGCTATTAAAACTGTACGTGGACGAAAACCAACACTAGCACCTAGGTTCCAAAACATTTATTTTGATATTTACTGTTAGTACGTGTCAGTTATATCCTTCCTTTTACCCCCACCTTAAAACACTCTGTTCTCCTTTACCTAAACGTTTTTAATGCATAATAATCTCGGTCATTCTTCCCTGCACTGCGGAGACATCGCACCACAACAATCAATTCAATCGTAATCAAATACTTATTCACATTCCTTTCATTCCTTACAAATCCGTTTCTTTCCTGTTATCAATAGAAACATAATTGTTCTAGTCATAACAAATGAAATAAAGCCATCAAATTAAACATTGTATTTCGATAACTAGTGAATTATAGATATTTAAATTAAAGCCAGTGTTTGTTATCGGTTCAAACTGATTTACATCCAGTTAAGTTACGACAAAGCAAGATCACCAACGCGTAGACTTTTGACTTCATTCCAATATCGGTGTATATCTTTAAATGATTTTTGCTTTGGTATAGAGAATACATCTTCCGGTTATTTGTTGAAAATAATGTCAGTTAAATTGCTGTCGAGGCTGGTTTGCCAGTAGCCTATCACACATTTTTTTAAGCGCATCTTATACCTAATATATTATTATTATTATTAATTGTTTATTGTTCGCCTTTTGGCTTTACAATCAACATTCTTAATACATTTCATATACTTCAACTTACAATTAAATTTACATTATTCTAGACCTTTTTATCTCCAAACGTACTTTCTGCTTCTTCTTCTCTTGACCCTCTTCCTTCATTTTCCCTAGTCTTCCTTCTGTACTGGTCTATTCCCTAGTCTATTTTTCTGGGCTGAAGTTTAACTGTTTCCTCGCTACTTCTTTCTTTCTCCTGCTTCCCTCATTGCCTCTTTTAGTACTTCCTTTCTCTTTCTGTTCCTT
The DNA here is from genome assembly GCA_963678705.1 of Panorpa germanica. Classification (NCBI taxonomy): domain Eukaryota; kingdom Metazoa; phylum Arthropoda; class Insecta; order Mecoptera; family Panorpidae; genus Panorpa; species Panorpa germanica. The sequence continues at coordinate 6,587,648 of OY783206.1, read as the reverse complement.
GTGCAACCCAGCCATCAGCTTATTTATTCTCCTGTGTTTTCTTTCCTTCTTACTATTTCCGCCATCCACCTCTTTCCTTCACTGCCTCCCTTTAATAGCTGGCCAATATTTCTTTCGCTCGCTACTTTTTCCTTACACTCAAACTTAATGTGCTCCAGTGTTTCGTCCTCTGCTCCGCACACTCTACACTTTCTTTCCTCACTACTTTCCCAGTATCTGTTTCCTTTTTCCTCATTTCTCAATCTAAACCTTGCTGTTCTTCTTCTTCCTAATATATTAAGAACTTAAAGTTTCGAGTACTGGGTGTTGAACTGTCAGCACCTAACAACACTTGGACGCTTTCAAACTCTTAGTTCAATTGAAGATCGACAACACGATCCATTTCTTACAGCAGAGATTTTACTACACAAATCTGTCAATTTATCAAGCACGTCAGTGTTCAACAGATGGTCCACTCTATACAAATATATAGAATTAATTTTTTAGTGCTTTTCAATTAGAAATTTTAAAAGATTCCACAGGACAGATCACCTAGTACTGATATCAAACGAATGGAACTAATAGGAATCATTGTACGAATCCATATTGTCCAATTTCCGTGCTCGTCCAGTTTATCCAAGCCCTGGTTAAGCCGAGTACTTAAGCGGGATATTTAATTTAGCACGATCAATCATGTCACCACTTTGCTAAAAATCAGTAAATTAATTAATTTATATACGTAAGAATTGGGTCAACAATCAATTTTAACTTCATTCGTTTTCATCATCATTTATAAAATTCATTAATGAGTTTTTAATTACACAAAGTTAAGAAAAGAGCTATGAGCTACGTAGCAGACTGTACAGAACTCTAGAACTGTTAAACAACGACCAAATATTCAAATAATAAAACAATGACAAAATATATAGATTTTTCAAAAAATACATTACTCATCGTTATTTCATATAGAATTTATAATTATTAAAATTTGTATTGTTGTTTGTATTCTATTCATTATCGATGTGATAAAAGTTACTTTTCTACAGTGATCGAGAGCGTTAAGACATTGACACTAGGTTTATTTTGACTTAAAGTTCCATTCTGAGACCTGATATATGGATACGCAAAAATGCTTGAAACTCGAATATTGTTTTCGTCGTTATTTATAAGTTCAATATTCAAAGATGTCTAACTAATGAACTGAATAATAGATATACTAGTAAAGAGTTAATGCATATTTTACTGTAGTATTTACTCACTGTTCATTTTAAATATCACAGCAGCTGGAACGACAGATGTATTTTTTTCTGAAATTTAGTATATATGGTACTTAATGTACAATTTTAATTTTTAATTTACAATTAAAATTTTATTTCGATCATTATCATTAGGTACTTATTATAATAAATGTACTTAAGAGATACTTGCACGAATATCTCCGCCCGCAACATTGTCTATGCTTAGTTTCAATGACTGTATCTAAATCACTAACACCCTAATTCTGACAAACTAAGCATCCGAACGGACTTCAGTTTTAATTAAGTCCAAACTCAAGAAATACTCAAGTATCCATGTATCTCTTCTGAGACACATGGTTACGCATACATTGAGATACAGGGTGTTCCATGATGCACATTCATTCCACAGAAGACATCCATATCCCTATCCTACATATGATTAGAGAATTATAATATCTTTTATTGTAATTTATTCTGAGAATGTAACACATATATTCCCAGAAGTGGCCGTTATTATTATTAAATCAAACGAAAATCTTATTTGTAATTACAAAAGGAGAAACTTTTTATCCTCTCCTCTCTTTGGGTTGCTCTTTCTCATCAGGTTCAAACAAGTATAACTTGGTTTATAACGTATCTTAATAAATTGTATATCAAATTGAAACTAATCTTTATTTCTACACAATGCGATAAGTTTGCTTATGCAAAAGTGTCCTCAATAGGGGTTGCTAACGGTTAAAGATACATAAGAGCGAGAAAGAGTTAGCACACCACACAGTGCATCAGACAAGGACGCAGTGTGCTACCTATCTGTCATTTTAAATCTATTTTTATTTTTTTTTATTTGAATGTTTTTGCCAAATTACATATCATTGTGATTAAGTACATTTTATTTGTGATAATTATTCTATCTATCCATTCTCACTCCTTCCTCCTTTTTCTACTCCACCATTCCTTCTCTTTCCTTACTCCTTTTCTCTGTCTTCGTTATCCACCACTTCTCTTCACTGTCTCTCTTTAATAGCTGCACAATTTTTGTCATATACTCTTTTGTCATATGAATGCTAAATGTGCTCCAGTGTTTCTGTCTCTCTCCAGCACACCTTGCATATCCTTTTCCTGCCTTTCTCTTCGTTTCCCAATCTAAATATTGCGATTCTTCTTATGATCGTTGTCTCCTTTTCTCCTATGTATTCTTTCCTGCAACTGAATCTCTCTGTCTCTGCTTCTTAGCTCCTCTTCCACAATTGTGTCTTCTTTTCCCTCCTTATCGTTATATTTCTGGGCTATTGCTATTGTAAATTTAAATTTCTATATATACACTTCACAAACACTCTATGCATACAAACAAACGCATATACACAGATACAATTAAATGTAACATGTGTTAACTACAGTACATAGTCTACAATACGTGTTCACTTGCGATGTCGAAGAAGCCTTGGAAGACGCCTACATTGCACAGAGAAAACAGCACTCACTACACCACAGATGCGTCCGGTCTGTAAAATAGCAGAGAATTGAAAATATTAAAACTGTTGTACGTTAAAAAAAACTTATCAATGAAAAAGTAGTTGAGTCATGAAGGTTTAATATAGAAAAACAATTTATCATGGAAACCAGTGAAAAATCTATTTCATTTTTAATGGGCTTGTGTCCTCATTTTTTAGTGGTCGATTTTTCAATTGTTGATTGAAATTGATGTTAATAAATGTGTATTGGCGTGTCTATTTTATTAAATATCTAAATATTGACGGAGATATAGCAATTAAAAGTTTGAATTGTAGTTTTAGCGCTAGAAATGGTTGGCCATATTTGTATGACATGGAATGCATTTTAACGTCAGTTATTTGTTGAGTAGGTCAGTGTTGTGGTAATGTTTTGTAGCTGTTGGTACTCAAACAATCCAGTCAAGTCAAAGAATAATAAGTTTTTACTTTATTTAACCCTGTTAAGGCAGACATAATATTGAAATTTTATTGTTCCTTGAAATAACTGTAAATAATATTTGATATTTTGATATATAAATACATAGAGCAGAGATTTATGATCTGTAAGGTTGGTAACCTTACACAAGGTTTGTGATGTCACATGCATTTGGAGTTTGTACAACGTTGAATCCCTTTAATAATTAAAGAGACAAAATGACTTTTTTAATTGTTAATATCTCCTAACATATATAGAGTTATTAAAAAATAATTGAACATTTGAGGTTCTAGTAACCCACTTTATCAATATATAGTACAGTTTTATAGAAATTAAGACATAGGACACAAGCCCATTCCATTGTTACATAGATCAAAATTGAAGAAAACTATATATTTCTAAAAGAAACAAATCTTTATACTTTTTATTTATATGCTTATTTACACACGTTTTTACATAGTAAGATTTGTCCTAATAGTTGTTCTGGTGAAGACAAGCCTTTTCTGTTGTAAATTATTTAAACCAATAAACACCATTTTTAAATTTAGCGCAAAAAAAATATTTCATTCGTCTGTTATTAAATTATTTACAAAGCCATAAGGTTAAGTAATAAAGTAAGTATATTATACTTAATTCTTAACCATCCTTAATCTGAGTAATACTAATCTTAAATGATGCATAATTTAAATATTAAATTACATGTTTTAATTACAACAAAGCAGCCATTGAACTTGTCCGTCTGTACATCATATACATGATTATATATGACAGGTATAGGCAACCGTTTTTGTTTCTTAAATAGTTCATTTATTCAACGGTTCGTTAAAGTCCCCGCGCACTGAAGATGTGATGGCTTTAATGCCTGTACCAAATGATGCTACGAACGCTTTCCAACGTTGAACGCTTGATAGTTGAACGCATCTTGTAGTAGGTGTTAGAACTAAGTGTGCCCAATGTCATGTATCCAACGTTCACGTTGGAAGAAGTTCAGGCTGTTGTCGGTCTTTGGAGGCGCGTTAAAGCGATTTTTTTATCCACACACTTGATCCATATGTTACTCAATGCTGCCCGAATCGTTCAACATTGGAAGATTTTATACTTGAAAGTTTCTTTATTTACTTGAAAGTTTTTGTTAAACAGTGGCAGTGTCAATAATATCAACAAATTAATAAAATAAATAAATCATTCGTTACACCGTGTAGTAGGAAACTTGCCATGTTAATATTCCAATATTTGACTCACAGGTTGGAGGCAAATATTTGAATGAAACGTTTACCGCATCGTTTGGTACCGTCTTAAGACAACTTTTTAGAAAGATAGAAACAGTCTGTTATATAATGAATATCCAGGCTCAAGCTGGAACCGAAAAATTGAATGACTTCAAATTTAGTGTATATAAAAAATATAAGAAAATAAAATAGTAATTCAAAGATAAAAGTTTGACGCCACATTCATGGGAGCCGGGAGGAAGGTGCACTTCCACTCTTCTGCCATGAAAAAAAATACAAAAATTTTATTACTAAAATCGCACGCAGTTTGAATAAAAACTTAAGGTTGTCCAAATTTGTTCAATACCTTGTCTATTTTTCTATGAACACAATCATTATGAACCAGCTGGCGATTGTACTGAATGACCAGGATAACCGAGAAGCATAAAAGTCATTAACAATTAAATTAAAACAGTTGTATTTATTGTCATTGTTATCTACTTCCATTAATTTACGTTAATTTATCAGGAACGGGTACTAAAGGTTCTTATCCTCTGACTTCACTATTAAATAGTAGTAGGTGGTCACCATCAACAGAATGACGGACGGGACGTTCAAGGTTCAAACCCCCAGCATCCTGAAGTAGTGTAGAATTACTTGGTGGAGGGCAACTCAGATAATTCAACCTTATTGTTTTGCCTTGCTTTACCGTTAAAAGAAGTTTATCTGCAAACTGTCTGGGAATGACGAGCAGATACCAGAGACAAGAAGCTGTACTCTGGGATAACTTGGCCATAAACATGGGCTGGGATGGGATGCATCAGAAATCGGATCGGATTGGGTTTCATACAAACAAACACAAGAACTGTTCGACGTGTTTATATTGGACTGTGCTAGAATTTATTTGTTTAATGTTGAAAAAGTGCTTTGTTCTTCTTGGGATGCTTTTGTATCGTTCAGATTTTATCATTTTCGTTACAAAATGAATGATTTTCTAAATATGGAAACGTTTTTTGGAATTTATTATATAAATAAAAGATATAATTAGGTGTCTCTATTAATTACGTCACACAAATGTCAGGAATAATTAGGATTTACTAATTACGAATTATAAACCGAACATAATATTAGTACAATAGTATTTATTAACAAATATAAGAACTGTTTACAATGCAAGATGTAACTCAATCAACGATTATATAACGAATGTCGTCTGCAGTCAGGGGTCGCTCAGTATTTGGTCTCCAATGCAGAGCTCCATACGCATTCCAGAGTTGTTTATGTTAAGATAAGACTGATAGTCCTAGAGCGCAATATCACTAACACAAATTTCCAGCAATTCTGAACCCGACTACATGCCTCGTAACGCTGTTCTACTTATTTATTTATTTTTAGACAACTCAATTTTTTTATAATTTTTTTCGACATTTATTTAGTATAATACATTAAACTGTAAAACATAATAATTCCTCTACATATGGGTAATCGATCATTCCCGTCTTTCTGTATGAGGGCTTAAATAAACACCGAACTACCCCTCTTTCCCCGTTGTATCCCCTCTTGCCACAGATCATAATCTTAACTAATCCATTTTAATTTTAGTTAAGATGTAAATTCATTTATGGTTCGCTATATTTAACGTTATAATATGTTATTTCATAATATCATAAGGGTTTATATCGTCGCGTTAAGTTCTACTACCCCTCCCTCCTCCCTCCCCATTATTCACCCCTACCCACCCTTGCGATGCCTAACAAAATGTTCTATGCATGGTATAAGGGTAGTGCTTCAAACACCGTGATAGGGGTTGGGGAAGCCGCTGGATTTAGAGGTAGGGGACAGGAATTACTTAACCCTTGGCTTCGAAACGTTTGTCCAGTGGAATCCTCGGTATTTGGGTGATTATAATATACAGCTTGAGGGTGTTATGAATCTTAAGGACGCTTTCGAAATTACTGCATAATGTTGGAATGATCAGTTGCCAGTCGTTGAGTCACCACCGTGTAAGGATCTGCCACATAATTGTCCGGTCCGGTTTGGTACGGTTGAAGATATTCAATATTTGAAGGATGTTTTCAGAATTAGTATACTTTATAGGTCATTGAATAAAATGATATTTGAAGATATTGGTATTGAAGATATAGTTATTTTATTTAAAATTTATTCAACATAAAAAAAACTTTACCTGAAAAATGTTACATATTATATAACGTTTAATTAAGAAAATCTTGTTTAAGATTAAATGGTTTTTTATAACACCATTTTATACCACGTATGGACTCTTTCAAATTAATTAGTATTAGGGTCCAAACTTGCCGTGCGACCAGTTTAGTTTCGTTCGTGCCGTGTGTTTTCTCCCACTCATATACACGTTCGTTCTTTCACTAATAACACAGTTCCATTCTCATTCGGTTCGGGCAGATTCGGGGCTAAGGTTTGCAATCAGTCGCCTCATGTGCGGACGCCCTTAAGATGTTTTTGTTTAAGAAACAGAAGAAAAGATATGTTCTTTTAATTTTGTTTAACAATTACATTTTCAAAAATGGCTCAAATTATCGTAACTCTAAATACTCAAGACTGTTATTAAACGATAAAATCTTAGCTAAGTAAACTTTGTTACCTAATGTAATCTTTTTTCGCATCAAATATCACATACGGTGACCTATTTTCTTGTTGCTGGAAGTATAAAATGTGAGGTAATATTTGTGCTTTGTGTTTTGTGGGATAATATTATTCAACCATGAATTGTATAAGTGAAAGATACTCAATAAGTTACTTCAATTATTATTCTCGTAATTCGTAAGTAATAAAAGAAATAAATTGTAATAAAAACAGCAATAAAAATGATAAAACTTTATTATCTGAACTTAAATTCATTTAAATTTTAATTCTCTGCATTGCTCTATCTATACCTCTAGTTCAATTTACATTCAGCCATACTTCTTCAAATTAAAAAATATTTTTCGCAAATAAATAGCACATAAAAATGTGTTTATGATAGAAAGCCATACAAAGTTACGACTATTTTGTCGATTAATAATATTTATAAGTATTTGAAGACATTAAGATACCGTCGCGACGCTGCCAGAGTCATGAGTACTTGCTAGATTAGTGTATTAATAAAAAAGTTATGCTTTCTAAGTATAATGGACTCTTAAGCTGTTAAGCTGACCATTACGTGGGTTTATTTTCAAGCGTTAATCCAAGTAATTAAGTTTTATCTTATAACGAATAAGGAAATGTATATAAACTGTAAAGTCTTAAAAAATACATTAACCAAAGTTTAGCTTGAAATGTTCTTAACATTTAATGGTTTTGTTATATGAAGGCAAATGTTAATAACTATTTTTATAGAAACATTTAAAAATGTCTAACATACATGTAGACTTTTTATTGTCTACATTAGTAGTTTTTGAATCTATTACCATCCCGGTACAGACTCCGCTTTGCAGGTTAAGAATTTACAACCACGTGTTGCGATTCTATTATGCAGCCTAGAACTATTCAATCACTGTTGATAGCTCACAATTTGTAGGTTATATCTCTAACCATCTGTTGAGATCCTAATTTGTAGGTACTTTCCCACAATTATAAGTTACAAATAACATCAGCCTAAGGTTGATGTACAATACAACAATATAGTTTCTTTTAAACGAGTAAACACATAATTTGGCTATTAATAGTTTAATCACTTATCAAAGTCACAATATTACATCTAAATAAAGTTAATCAATCTTAATTATATTCACAACAAAATACACTAGATTTAATACAATATAGTTCTTTACAATGTTTATGCGTTACACCCGTAATACGCAGTACAATTGTCCATAGTTAACAACACAATATTCTTAATGAAAATACACCTTAGTACTAAACATTAAATTTGCTGTCTAACTCTATTGTTTACGCTAATCACAATATCAATTAAATTACACCTAGTAATTAATTCAACTATGATTTTATATTCACAAAATTAGCAACCATATAATACCCATTATACTTCTATCGCCATTTTTTAATGAACACTTTTGCACACGACACGTTGTACGTGTATTCATGAGACAACGCCTTGATGACTCATCATCTTGAACAGCTAGCATACGCCGTTCGGCTGTTTGCTGTAAGCGAACTCCTGAGTATTTACCATTGAACGGCTATAGTGTCTGTCACTGGTTTATTTATACATTTAAATATAACCCCGTTCTTATCTAAGATTTCTACCCTAGTTTACAGATTACTTATTTCTATTTCTTAAAACTAAATATAATTTAACTTAAAATTACTGCTTAAAAAATAACCCCACATACATGGTCTTCTTCCATCTTTGATAACTGCGGTCTTAGGTATTTTTCTTTGTGTCTTTATCACAGTTTTCGCATCGCAATTAGTTGTTGTAATAAATAGCTACAAAATTGCATTTACCAATATGTTTTTGAACGTATAACTGATAAGGAAATTGGGTTATAGACCATGATCATGTCTTAATTTCTATAAAACTGTACTATGTATTGATAAAATATTCGGATTCTAAACGACTAATTACTGTTTTTACAAATTACCTCATTTTTATTTTATATACTATTATCACGCGAAATATCTTGTGGCGTGGACTACTTTAAAAAAGGTGTTTGCTTAGTTTGTGAATATAATTACAAAAGCAGATAGCATTTCACCTGAAGTATACTTAACCAAAAAAAATATATTTTTTTTTGGTAAACGCCCTTATTAAAATTTATACCAGAAGGGCATAAGTCTCTGTCCCTGCATAGCAATAGACACAGCGACACTACGACGGGGTTAGAATGTTAATAGAATCCATAATTGACTTTAATTATCAAAGTTATTATAAATTTCGACGTGTCTGCAAATATGTATATATTTCTATGCGTCCCTGTGCGTAAAACGTGATGATAAATCGCATATAAATTAACGAATTACTGTTTGATTATTTATGCGTTTAGGGTTGCCAACCTTATAGCGTAGATATTTGGGTTGGGTTTTACGAAAGTGTATTTAAAAATGCATTAAATATTTTCTGTTTTGATACAAAGTAATTTTTAATTAAAAGTGTCTTTTTAATATTCATATTTTTATCTGGTGTCTGTTCAGAGAGTTGTTTTTGATGTGAACCTATCACCAACATCGTTTGTAGCTAGTGCTAGCGTGCTGTTTTCAAAGAAATATCTTCATTTTAATCCTACGGTACACAGGGAATTATTTTTTTAAAAATAAAACATGATAAAATTTACCATGACTTGAAAAATAGAACAGAAAATGGAATTGTGACCAAATTATCAGGCCGAGAAATTTAGTGAATATTCTATCTGTGGTGTTTGCAGTAAATTAAGATACGAAGAGTGCCGGATCAAGTGGCGGGCCTGGCTGAAGCTGTGGTCATCGTTTTACAGTGGGGCCGAATTCATGAATTTATCATAATATTATTGAGACTAAGTTTTATACTTATGCCCGTTCAGTTAAAGTGTGGCAGAAAGGGACACACTTATAGGAATCACTTGGGCTACGTTCCACTAGGCGTTCACAACGTCTAAAATATTCGAAAACGTCACTAATGACGTCATTAATATCGCTCACGCCAAGCTCACAACGACCCATCTGAAGAGTTGGGTCGTAGTGGTCGTTGTTGAGCATTTCGGCGCAATGTTTAAACATAACGCAAAACTTAAAGATGACAATGACAGAAAAAATTACTTTATATGATTCGGAAAGAGATATTTTATTGGATTTTATTTTATTATATAATTAAGTTAAATAAGCTAAATAAAATTAATTTTAATTCATATTTGACTGCCATTTATACACTTTTCCTCATACCATAACCTAACTTAATAAATAAACAATGTTCATTATCATTTAGAATGTATTTTTTTTATGAAAAATTTATTTTGTTTGTAGATATAGCTTTTGCTACAGAGCTATTTAATCAACTATCGCAATCCTTATTTTTTCAACGCTCGCAAGCAAGTGCAACGGGAAAAACTGGAGTATGTTGTGTATTAAGATGTAATAGTCATCTTATAATATTTACCATAACTGTGTAATTACCTACAAGGTCAACCATCAACCGTGCATTTAATGGAGTGTAAGAACGAGTTGCAGTCATTGAAGCATAAAACAGTCTTACACTTATATGGTCTTAACATGTTTAAGCTGAACTCGAGGCATTCATGATATTCCTAGTAAGAAATAGCGAAGGCAATACATCAAGGAGAATGTCAACTATTTTACAATTGGTATCAGTCAGCACAGGTTAAATTTATTAACTTGACAGAAATAATTTCCCACTTCTGATCATATGAATTGACCTTGCCTAACGTTAAGAAATGAACAAATTTTAAAATAGAGCAGTTTCTAACACATGTTGATTGTTGATTGCAAAAGATTTCACTCTTCGAAATTCCAATTAATCTATAAATATCTGGCTGAGTACCACGGTCGTTTGGTATGTGATGAAAATAGGAATCAATGAGGAACATCTTTGGAATAGGTTCGCCTAGCTGCTACCTCGCCTCATTCGTAGCATCAGTTTCTTAGTTTATGAGGTTTGAGGTATTGGCAAATATAAACACAATTTCTTCAAAGAATTTGGCAGAGTTTGATGATTGCTAAAGATTTTTGTAAATGAGTTTATTTCAACAAAATAAGCCAAATATTTGCTTAAAGTAGGGTTCTCCAACTTAAAGCCGACGGGCCACATCGGGAACACTAGGAATTGAAATTTTATGAAGAATACAATATTCTGTATAGAAAGAAACCTGTCGTATCTATTTTCTTTAAAACAGCAAATTATATTCAAAGTAATGGATTTGGATTTCTACATTTTATAGTAGATTTTGAGATTAGAGTATAGGAGATTTTGACACAACGTTGCATTTGAATACGCGCGCGTTTTCGAAAATCAAATTCATCTCTTTTTTTCCTTTCCAGTTGATCCTCGTCTGTGTGTCTTTTATTTACTTTTTATTTTTTATACTTAAAACTTTTAAGTATAATTCGCACTCACTGCTTTAATTTAATTTTGTATTTAATTTAAATTGTTTAGCATATGACAATACGCGCATTCATTCACAGTACCACTTTTAATTAAATTTATTTTTTAAGTTTTCTTTATTTTTTTAGAAGGTCCTTAAAAGGTCCAATGTCTTAAATTAAAAATATGAAATTAAGAAAAACTATATTATATTATAACCTCCAAAATGTGACAATCTCTCAAAATGCAGTAGGATTTACTTTTAAAAGAAGTTTAATGTCAGTTTTTGAAAAATATAGAAGTGAAAACAATCACTAATTATTATTAAAAATATCAATTTTAATTATTTCATATACAATTTTGTCGAACTGTCAAAATTTATATTACTAACGATGCATACGCACCAACAAAATTAACTAAACTTAAATTAAAACACAAATGTGAAAAGGAATGCTTAAACGAAAACCTCAAATCTAGATTACAATATTAAATAAAAACAGTAAATTAAATATCAAAACAGTGAATGGGAATGAGGCTTAAAAGTAACGTTGACACAATTCATCAGAATAATTAAATCAATAAAATAGAAATATTCTAAAAATTATTAAATTAAAAATCAAGTATATAGTACTGTTGATTACTGGTATAAGTTATTTGAACTTTCTTATATTTTTATAGCATGTTGCAATTCTTTCTGCATTCGCTAGAGGGAGAAGGAGAGAGTGATGTACTACTACTAATACACATTAACCATTCTCTTGCGTTCCGTGGTTTGCACTTTTTCTTTATTTACCTTGCAAGTTGCAACTAATAAGTAATCTTGTTGCTCTTATATTCTGCTAACCAACACTATCTCTGGAGGTGCTCCTAAGCACGTTTGATGCATTTATGAGCTCCCCAACAGCACGATGCTGCACATTCATCTTTGTAACTGATGGCGCAAACAACATGACTGATGACAAGCGGTTGTTAGCGTCGTCCATACTGCCGCAACATTTCTCCAAAATAACATCCTTTATTTGTAAACTAAACGTCGTTACAATTTCTACAAGAGAAGATGAAATATATGCATAGAAACTAAACGCTATAACACAATTTTATATACCTTTCCTTCATAATGCGACTTTATGTTACGCGTAACACATTATCCGCGTTATAGGGGTCTATTGTATTATCATATTAGCCTGTATTATAGTAGTATGTTTCCTTTATTAATAAAACGAACTCTTTGTTACAGGTACGTGGATATATTTTCAACCTGACTTCTAATTGTACCACAGAGAATTGTAAGTAAATATAGGGCTATAAATACATTGAAGTAAATCGATATTGTAAGTAACGTCATTACTTGAACTGCTATATTACTATCACACAGACATACATAGTCATTACTTGTTATCTACACATAAAAGCAGTGAAGTATCATTTTGATGGGATTTGAGAGAGATGTTATTATTGTTCCCACCTACTGCTTTGGCTTTAATATTTAGTTTTTATTTTGAATGTATTTAATGTGTCAGTAATATACTTTATTTCATATAATTATTTGTTTATAAACTGAAATTCAGTACGTGAGAATGGCCCTTCAGGTGAAACATTACTTCATGGTTATATAGTTAGTTATAGATGGTAACAGTGTACTAAAATGACTCCATGTCAAATATAAAAACGTTAATAACTTTGCACACGATTGAGTTATTTAAATCATATAAACTTTAGGAGTCAGATAAATGTTCAAGCTGTGTTTATAAATAGATCATTCGTTCGTATATCAATTATTTAGAAACATATAGCGTGTTGAAAATCAAATTTCTATTTTCTGTTTTTCTATTTTCTGTACGCCACTGTTTTAAATCAATTTTTATTGTAACTATTTTTACAAGAATGTATAATAATAAATACTTCCATCGTGAATAAAGAAATTTGTTAAAAATAGATAATAAGATACCCGTATATACGTAATTACATACAAGAAGTATAGCATAAACTCTTTTTTGACGTATTGAGTTAATAATGAGACATACGCCTTACATTGACAGGTACTGCAGACAACCCACCCTGTCTGTCCCTTTCTTCAACAAAATGCAGCCAGCACTGATATAAAAAAGTACTTGATGTAAAAATAGCATGGCCGACTTTTTTTATATGACATGCTATAGATAATTAATTGTAAACCGTTTCTGACGTCACAGAAATGGAAGAGACCGCCCATCGACGTCACGCGATTACAGTTTTGAAGAAATAGGTTAATTGTCGATGCTTCGTGTGTAATATAGGTTAGATTCTATTTCATTAATTATAAATATATCATTGATAGTTTTTATGATGCTTGTAATTTGAATGGTTGACTAATTAATTGAATTTTGTATAGATCTAGTAGTTTTTAGTAACTTAATCGTTTTGTATTCGAGATATCATTGAAAATATCATTATTTTTTAATTTCAAGACATTCTTTTATAGTCAATTGTGATACAGCAACGCTGCGCGCAAAATTATCTCGAGTAGTGTAGAATAAAGAACGGGAATTTTAAATCTTTGATGGTACTAAAGCATTTGTCACCGTAACTGAAAATATTTGATAGTATGTGTGAGTATTCGTGTGCATAGGTTTTGAACTTTTGACAATAGTTAATGTTTTGACTACGTTGGAACTACCTTAACTCACAATTGGGTTATGAACTACTTTTTAAAGACTAATCTTTTCCACTTTTATAGAAACACATAAGTATGCTATTTTTTTCTTTTTATGTAATTTATTTAATGTCGGCCTATTTCCAATGTTGAGTTCTATCGCCAACAACCTTATACTATGTTGGCAGTTTTTGTGACGCCTTAGCCTCATATAGGTGGGCTACAGCGCTGCCTAATAAGATTATTACATGTGATAACAGCCAAATCTGAAAAATGTACCTTTGATTCGCGAAACAACTCGAAGATACAGCTGCCAGTGTCAAGCATTAATGCCCTCGCCCACTATGTCGTTTTTTAAATATTTATATGGTATATATACAAGGTGGTATTTGTATACATAGTTATAAATACGTCGACATGCTACAAATGTAATTAACATAATATGTATACAGCCAACATTAGTTCATGTATTTGAAAACCTATGCAAAGTACATTATAACCAAATATTTTGTGAAATATTTACTGAATTTCTATTTAATGTATGTTAATAAGAATTTCGTTTTCGATTTTACATCATATTTGATAATAAAATGGGGTAAAAGTTAATGCTATGAAACTCCTTAAATTTTAGGTTATGGGGATGATAATTAGAAAATGCAAGTTATTTCCCCAGAGTGCTGGGAGTCCATCTCTAGAGCCTCGGGGTTGTCAAAGTTAGTCACGGAGATGTAAGAGGGTTACAGAAATTGTATTGGAAAACCACGATTATAATAAGGGGATGTATTAATATGTTTTGACTCGTGTAGTCGTGTAACACGTACAATCTTACATAAGTCATTTATCTTGTCTTACCAGTGTTCTCTAGTTGTAATTATTTTTAGGTTATAGTGATAAAGAATATATATTGTTTATTGATTAAAGTATAATAAAAGTAGGCATAGGCGTCCGCAGATACCACTCCTTTCCATCGAATCCATTGGATATCGAAGATAACACTACACTACATTCTGATAGATCAAGAGTCTGTAAAAGTTGACACGGAATTTAAGGACGTCCTCAAGAAAATCACTTTTCATTTTAATTTGTTTAAAAAACATTTTCTTTACTCCCCTAAATTTTTTCGGCCAATGGTTTGGCGGGCAGAAAGTTTTACATACTTCAAGTGAGAAGTGAACCTGAAATTTGCTAACTTTGTTATTGATTATCTCGAATTCTAAACGGTAAAAAATTCAGAAATTTCGCGAATAATAGTAAACGTAATTATTAGCCTATAAACAAAAATTTCACAAATTGGTTTCACACTGGAACTACCTTTAATGTGAGTGGTCTTGTATAAGTAATCAGTTGTTTTACCTATTGAACAGATGGCAGTGCCGTCACTGTTTATTTTATGTATCTCTCTACTCATTTATTTATTTGTAAGGGACCTAATTGTTTTCCACCTTCTATTGTCAACTGATATAAAAATAAAGCACATATTGTAGATCCTACTCTGTAATATTTTACAATTTGTAAATAATTCCCACATTAAACCAGTTCGCTATTATTTATTGTCACATATATTTTACCCTATTTTTCTAGTTTATTGTGATAAATTACTCCATATCGAATGCAGCTATTTTGTTTGTAGATGGGTATGAGGAAGAGGGAGTGGGAGTGATAGGTAGGTAATAGTGTTAGTACATGGAACTCTTCTTCAAATAGTCACAAAGATATGGGAGTATAATGTATCTCTTGTGTGACAACCCTATCTTAACGGAATATGTTATAGCTATATAAGGTAGAGACAAATTTATAAAAGGGAAAAGGTGTCCTGTCCATTTTGTAGATTATTTACTATCTTTATATAAAAGGTTTTGAAGGAAACGTTTATTTGTTGATTTTAAGTAAATGTATGTTCACGATAACCGCAAATTGTGCATATTAATAAATTATGTGTGAAATTAAAGCGAATTTTAATGTAAAAGTTGGGTTGCTAACTGTTAAAGATACATAAGAGCGAGAGAGATTTACCGCACCGCACAGTGCATCAGACAAAGACGCACTGTGTCTAAATTTAACGAAGTTATACCTGTTTACCTCAAACTTTTTAAGTTATTTGCTTATCTCCCTTTGAAATGTATTATATCTTCAAAACTAATGAACAAAATTGTTTAAACAAAAATTAAGTAATGGGCTTGTGTCCTCATTTTTTAGTGGTCGATTTTTTCAATTGTTGATTGAAATTGATGTTAATACACATTGTATTGGCGTGTCTATTTCAATAAATATCTAAATGTTGACAGAGATATAGCAATTAAAAATTTGAATTATAGTTTTAGCGCTAGAAATGGTCGGCCATATTTATATGACGTGAAATGCATTTGAACGTCAGTTATTTGTTGAGTAGGTCAGTGCTGTGGTAATGTTTTGCAGCTTTTGGTAGTCGAAATAATCAAGTCAAGTCAAAGAATAATAAATTGTTATTTTATTTAACCCTGCTAAGGCAGACATAATATTGAAATTTTATTGTTCCTTGAAATAGCTGTAAATAATATTTGATATTTTGATATATAAATACATATAGCAGAGATTTATGAGCTGTAAGGTTAATCCCTTTAATAATTAAAGAGACAAAATGTCTTTTTTAATTGTTAATATCTCTTAACATATAAGTTATTAAAAAATAATTGAACATTTGAGGTTCTAGTAACCCACTTTATCAATATATAGTACACTTTTATAAAAATTAATACATAGGACACAAGCCCATTAAATTTTAAATAAAAGTAGTTGTGGCGATAGTCAATATGTGGGAATGGTGGGTGTGTGGGAGAAAATACAAATGCATTTGATATAGCATCATACGTCATACATAATCAAAAAGGATTTCTCTTTAATTTAAAAAAGAAAAAAAAATTGTTTGTGCATTTCTTGCAACTGCAATGTGTTATACATTTTGTATCTAGATAAATTTATTAATGTGAGACCAAACCATATGTGCCAGACACATACACACACACTTCAAATGGCAGGTGAGAAAGGGTGGTTTTAGCCGTTAAATAAGGACCCCCAAGCGTTGGAAACTTATTTACCCTCGATAGAGATAGAAATAGGGACATGCACAGGGACAACGACACGGTTTTGAGTACGGTCTTAATTCAGTTTCGCTACTCGCATCGGTGCTGCCACCTTCCTGAATTTACTGCAAAAAGACGCTTTATATTACGTTAGATTTATAGCTTGGCATATGAAACGATCCACTTCTAGACGGAGTCGGAGTGGAGTCGTAGTTCCAGTAACTAAACCAAGTAGACCTCCACAGTTCACCTCCAACTCTTAGGGTTAATGTATAATGGATGGACCGATGTAATGAATCTAAGGGATGATACGACGCTGTATTTCTTGGAGATTTAATAGGTTAAGCTTTATTAAGTGTTGCCAGCGATATATCAGGTTTATATTTATAGATAATGTTAAGGAAATACATTGCGCGGTCATACCACGGCTAGTTTTATTAAGTGTGAATAGACCGGCTAACCGACACGATGAATTCATCTTTAGAAGTGGAGTTATCTGGGTTTGTTGAGTGCTGCATAATTATCCTTGTATGTAGTCTATAAATTATAGTTTTTATACTGCATGTCATAAAAGAGATTCTCAATCTTTTTTTCTGATAAAAGCTATAGTTAAATATTGTAAAAATTGACACTAGTAGTGGATGCATGTTCGGATGGTTCTATGAAACAGTTGTTTCTTACAAAATAATATAAAAATGATTAATAATGCTTTTGAGATATAGCGAGATATCGAGATATCTGCGATCTTACGTGAAAAAAATGTTCAAGCACTTAAGTGTTATTCGCTTTGTCCCAATTAAAAAGGCAATGCTTTATCAAAAGTACTATGCTACTAAAACCACTGTAATTCGAAAACTAATGGTCAGAATGTCATGAAATTTTGACACATATCGTATGAAGATTGGTACTATCTAAACATCATAGAGTTGTCAATATGTCATCCTACAAACTTGTGATATTTTGAAATGTGATGCGATATTTTTGAACTGAAAATCAGAGGCTGAAAAAAAAAATATTTCCGCCTCGAAAAAAATAAAAGATATTTCCACGGGGCGCGGGATTCAAATGGATTGGTTGTTGCGCGAGAATGCGAGGCCCCTACAAGAGCGAGGCCTTGTAGGTTGCCGTGCTTACCACCCCCTAAGGCCGTCTCTTGTGAGAATCATTCTGCACCTAGTTTTAAGCTCTGGGCAAAACAACTTCAATTCTAAATTCAACATTATATTTCTGTTATTCCAAGTTCATAATTATAAGTATATATCCTATATTAAAGAAAACACAAACATCTTCCTCCCTTTATTCATAGTATTCTTTCTTTTGCTTCTAAAATATTTATGTCATTTTCATTGAGTTATTCTAAATAGTCACAGTAAAATCTGATTATAGAGGATTCAAATTTCTAGAAGATTTACAAACATTTGCCCAAAGTTTTTATGCGATTTCCTTCAAGGCAAATAAATATAGTTCTTGTAGGAAAGTTCATAAATCGTTTGAAACCCTTGCTTTTCCAATGAAAGAAAGAAAAGAAAATTTATTGAAAGCATTGTCATTGCACTGTGTCACTCTGATCTACGACATGTTTAAAAGCTGCTTTTAAAACGGACACGTAAGACTTCCTTTTTCTTCGTTCATTGAATCTCCAACTTACCGGATCTACCGGATATACCTCAAAGCAACCTGCCACATGTGCTCAAAGATTTAAAGTATTAAAATACATTTTATTTATTACATCATATCAAATATTTTACTCTCCTTTAATAAAAATATAATAAATTGCAGAACATTATTTAGAAGAGATTTTTATTTTATTTTATTTCTACGTTCCATACTGGGTACTGGCTGCTATCATATTTTTCCAGTTTCATTTGGTTGTTTTTAACGTTTTTTTGCGCTGGTACTTCACATTTGTAATGTTCAAGCTTATAAATTGATTTCAGTAGAAAGAAATAAAATAAATATGAGATAAATGGCAACATATAAAACAAATTATAAATATGAATAGGACTCCATTACTGTGAGAGCTGCATGCTCTGCTCTATATGGCTGCAGTATTGCAATAACTGCATTTGCAAATACAGGACGTATGAAATGAATGCACTCTTCGAGCGGCAGCGCTAAAAGAAAACTGATTAAAAACATTCCATTCACGAAATGTAACTTTTTGAATAAACGAATATGAAATTACTCAAGTAAAAAATTAAATTACTTATATTCTTTAATATGGGACTGGCTATACACTGGCCGGGCTCGTGCTGTCTAACATGCTGAAGAGTTCCGTTTTAATATGCGAGCTCTTTTAAAACAAAACTATATTTTAATATCTGTAGAATATGAAGATCAACTTTTTGATATCACTTGTTATATAAGTTAATGCTTAAACAAGGAAAATAAAAATACAAATTTTATTCTTTATTCTACTACAGAGAACAATTACATGCCATTTTGTTTTATATTTTAATTTGACGATATTATATCTTTTAGTTTTAGTTTATAATATTGGTATAGTTCAAAATACGAGAGTTCGGTGGCAACTCATACTTAAAAGAGGTTATAAAAGCCGTCATCTATGACATGATCATGAATTTAATCTTATTCGTTCCCATATACTTTACAGACAAAATAGGAGCCTCATTTAATATTTAATTAAAAATTTGAGTTGAAATATTATTGTTTGTCTAAAAATATTGTTTTGGTTACTTTTGATCTCGTCTGTCTTCTGTTTAAACATTGACATCGATATACTTAACACCCTGTAACCTTGTATCATGTTCTCATATATTAGCGAAAGATATATTTTCTATAAAGTGCACGAGTCGACCGCTAATTTGTATCTAATTGCATTGGACCGGTAAGTTGCAAGTAGAAGTATCGTTCGGGAAGGACGGAAGGAGGGGTGTAGTAAAGTAAAGCTCTCAGGTAATGCAGTACAGATGAGAGGAAGGACGAAAGATGGAAGACGAAGGGTGTGTTAAGCCTTAGGAAGTGTTTGCTAAAGCCAGACTAGTTACAACCCAACGAAAGGCAATATACTAGTACATCCATGTACCCTATGTACTCACTGGACCAGGGAGGATTAAATTAGAATCTAGGGATAAAATAACTTTCGTACTAGTGATAAGGCATGAGGGTTGAAACTGCAGGACGTTAGGGTGAGGTTTAATGAGCCAGGAGTGTGAAGGGAAGTAAGGGGAATGCAACGTAGTTTAATAAAATATTTACAAGTATATTAAGTAAAAGATTTTATAGATGGGAATTACTATTTGTAACAGGTAAATAGCATTTGACATTAATTTTATATTTTATGAAACAAATCTTCGATAATAAATGGCCATAGACTCGCCCACTCAGTGTCTTACTCAGTCAAATTCTGGTACATTTTCCAGGAATTTAATTTGTTTTTCCATATACCAATGAGTCATTGTTTTTCTCGTTCTAGTCGGGTTTTATTTCTAACAGAATGCGCTCCTCTAGTTGCAACTCTGCGGGTTTTAGCGCTAGTCTAGTCAAGCCTGGTCTCCTCTGGCAGAAAACCAAGCAATTCGAGCTTGACCTGTGCCAGATTCAGAATCTATATCCTTTGAATCCAGCATATATTTAACTTACAGGATTGTATCACACTCAGCGAGGGGATCGGGGGTTGAACGGCTTGTTAAACCTCCCCAGTAGATAGCTAGCCAAAAAGCCCCACAAAAACTTACGAAACATAAGTTATAGGTCGCTTTGGCGATCGTAAAACTTTTGGGCCATCTCCAATATAAATTATATGAGTTAAATACTATTGTATATACAACTCACTCACTCTAACTTATTTCTGTTTCTCGTCTACTACAGATTAATAGCTCTCTATGTTATAACGATATTGTTTATATCGGTTTTTGATTATAACGTCTATTTGGTTTATAAACATAATTATGGTATTTAGTTTGTTTATGTAATTTTAGATCAAAGATTTATTTATTTTTTTATACAATTGCTTCATCCATAAATTTAAATGGTGTTTAAACACGCTATGGTTTAGTTTCTTTTGATATTTTAATAATAATATCATTTTTGTATATCCGGATTCTAATGCCGTCTATTTTTGTCTCTTTGAACAAGTTTACTAATGGCTGTTCGTGATTTTAACGGTAATGACGTTTTTGTATTTACAGATTGAATAATAACTGTGATACATTGTGTTTTTCTATTTTATTTTTTGTTTTCTTTGAAATATACTGTACTATAGTAACGAGCAGGTTTTAAAATTGTGTTATTCTTTAAAAAATTTACAACCTTTATTTTTCTCTTTGTCGAGTATACTCGTTTCATGTTTATTTAAAGTAATAAATTAACCCTTTACGTACGATTTTTAGGTATATATAATGTAAAATTACATCAAACTCTTAATTGAGTTAGTAAAGCTGTTTTAACGCAAAGACAATCCAAAGGTTTTCAACCTTTAACTTTTAAAAAAAATCTAGAAGTGGAAATCTTGTTCTAGCTAGTACCTGTCTCTATGTTTTTACTGTTATATTCTTTCAAGTACGTTTCAACAAACCAAAATACTAATAAATTATTTAAATCCTCCCCAATTAGCATGCTCCAGTGTCTCATATGGTTTTCCAACAAATAATTTTCTTCACCCTATGTTTTCCGTCCTGGCAACCGACCCACCACCGAACGACGCCGACGCCGACACCGACGCCCGACCGACCATAATCTAAGCTAATCAGATAAATTCACGTTATTTGTTATTGTAAATGCTTCTAAATCTTTTCCACCCCTGAAAATGGAAAATGGAAAATGCAAATAGAAACAAATTGTAAGCTTAAATAAATCATGCATATTAAATCCTATACAAAAAAAAAAAAAAATGTAAATGAATAGATATACATAGAAAACGAAAAAAGGGGGCAAAAATAAATCAAAAAGTATTACATTATGAATATAAATGTATTAATATGTTAATTTAAAATAAAGAAAAAAAGAAGAAGAGGAAACTTAACTCAAACAATGAGGCGGAAATTATTTAAGACGTGTACTTAGCGGCTTGAATAAATCTATGGGAATATGTCCTGTGGTTTCGTGTTACTTTCATCAGGAAAATTAGGTCACTTAGAATTCTATCTTGAAGAACACTTGCAGTACCAGATTCTTTCGTTTATTTATGTTTATTTTATTCAGACTTAATTTCTGTATAAAATACATTTCGTTCTTTTGCTTCAATTTGAAATATTTCTAAAGCAGCGGTAGTTAAGTGTGGTTAATTACCCAAAAATGAGGTAAAAATTAAAATGCAGGGATTAGAACCCTTTATTATTGCGTTATTGGTACGAAAACTTTCTTATTGTTATCATTAAGATAAAACAACATATTCTTTAGAGTTATAGAGTTTAACGTTATCGGTATATAACGTTAAAAGCGATGTTGCATGTGCGGTTTTGCTAAACATACAAGGAACTATTTATTAAATGATCCGGTGAATCTCGTAAAACTTGCCTTATATGTCAACAAGTTAAATGGTCCAGACCAATAATTTAGGACAGGACGTTCTCTGATATGAAATGTCTATTTTATAACGTTATATACCGTACCGCTAAACTACATAACTTTTAAAAAGCGTTATTTTAATGCTATAAAAGTTCCGTCAGGTTATTAAAGAAACATTATTTGAATAACTATTTTTAAGGTATCGAGTTATTCTTACTTTAGACTTCCGGTCTCTAGAGAGAAACAGAAATAATTGCACCGTACTCGGAAAAGTTTTTTTCTAAAGAAAATGCCAATAATTAGGCGGGACAATAGAACCTTTTATATGTAAAGAAATTATATTTCTTTAGTTGGTAACACTGACCAGAGATATTATAATTGCATTCTGGTCAGTTGAGCTAATGGTATATATTAATATATTAGGTAACGGAGTTGAAGTCGACAGATCTGACTGTGCATAATGTTAAAATTAGATAAAAGGAATTGACAATTTAAATAATACACTTTAAATGTCGTTTCTTTGATTTTGTGTAATTATTATAAAGTAAAATAAAAATCTTTGATTTCAGAAGCAACACATAAGTTTGATTAAACAATTACAATTCCTAAAATATCTTCGTTTTATATATATGTTTAGATAGAATTAATTGCAAATGTCTTTTTTATTTGTCCTGTTAAAATCAATTAAGATTGAATATAAACAGCGAAAATTCGCAATATCTTAGTATTGTTAAGTAAATTCCTTTAATTAATAATTAAAAGAACCCTTAAAGTGATTACGCTAATAGTTTAAGTTTAAGCCAGTTTGTTTTTAGTGTCTAATTAAGTCGTCATTGTGTAATTAGGACAGACATTCAAGTCAAGGCAGTAGCCGTTTACTGATGCGCCACAGACGTCTTTAATGCCTAATAACGTCGTATTCTCCATTGTGTAACGACAACGACAGTATTGCCAGATGCAGTTCATCTAATAAAATGACGCCATTTTGAATACAACGGATTTCATAAAAATAAATTAGATTTGTAATGTAAAGTAAACGAGCTGCTTTAAAATGGTGTCTTATTTAGTTTTGGATTATGTAAATAAAATGTCAAGTCAGTTACTGTTTGTGTCAATTTCCGTAGAGTGGCAAAAGCGCTGTTGTTAGAATAGTTCTCTTGCAGTATTTCTATCAATTATAGTAAAGGAAAATGATTTTCTTTTATTTGTTATAGAAACTATAAGAAACATGTAGAAAAGTTCTGTTGCAAGATTCTATATTTCCCTATTAATTACAATCTCCGTGTTGGTAAAATTGGTAAAGGTGATATTAAGAGGTATAGTTCTGATTTTCCCGAATCTCCCCTAGGTAGCTACATAGGTACGAGACGGTTACAAGCTACATTTGTTCAATAAACATAATGAAATAATAATAATGGAATGGAAACATGTAATAATTATAAATATATAAAACAATATCTTCAGTTTTATTAGGAATTGTAAATTTTAAACAAACTCATGTGTTGCTTCTGAAATTTAAAGTTTATTTTGGTACTTTACATATTTAAATAATTACATTGTATAACGTAAGGGAGGGGAGAGGGATAAGGTTTCAACTTTTTTTAATTTATTTATATTATTGTACAATATATTAAGTTTATTCACCTCTCTGGTCTGCTTTCGTGTTACTTTGCAACTTTTAAAAGCGTTTTCTCGCACTTAGCTTTTTCAGAGTGAGTGCCCTCTCTAGCTCAAAATCTACTAGACCGATTCTTTTGAAATTTTGCACACTCTTTCTTTACATAAATGCCGAGGTAACGCTGTCGAGTTTTTTTTTAATAATTTATTAATTTTAACGTATTTTAAAATAACAAAGTTTCTGATTTTTTTCATGAAAAATCGGTATTTTGACTTTTAAGTGCTAAAAAAAATTGAAAAATCAATAAACAAAAAAAACTCGACAGGGTTACCTGCAGAAACTTTTCAACTAATGAAATCATTTTGGTTTTTCGATTCCAGAAAATCCAGTGATGAGTTATGAGTGGTACCACAATGTTTCTTTTTTTTGTTGTGACGTTTGCGGAGATTCGCTGTCAGTGCCTCATTTCTTGATATTTATTTATGAAAATTTCACAAAGTAATTCTTAAATGTTATTTTATCATTTAGTATTTATAGAAATAATTATATATTAACTGTGTCGTCAAAAAACATTATCGAAAATATACTTCTTTTCTTTCGTTTTGACCTTATTACTTACCTATTACTTTTGTGAAATTATATTAAAGTAAATGAAACACACACATCACTCGTTACATGTACTACATACTCGTATATTGCCTGTAATGGTAAGATGCGTAACTTAGTACTTCATATTTCTGTCAAGTACTACCAACGGCATAGTTTCATAAGTAAGAATGGCCGCCATAAAAGGAAGATATGACGACAAAGGGTAAAGTTTATATCTTAACCGAACCTAAATTACGCAGAACACAAATCCCCACATCTTGCGCCCGCACCTGTTGAAGTACCGTAGTCACGGTTTTCGCAGGACTCCCGGGGGGCTTTCAGAAGACCGATGGGGGCTGTTATCTCATTTAGCCACCTCCACTAAGTGCTGAATACCATCAAATTAATTATGCACGTATTTTAAGCCTTTTTAGTAGAGTGTCACATATATTATTAATAACACCTCCCTCCACCATGCCTTATTTCATTATTAAATATGGATATGAATTTTCTAAAACCTTTTAACACACAGACCGCTAAATAGATATTAATTACGACGACGTACGTTGCGTCGACGCTCGACGGTTAACACTTCCGTTAAGGAAATTGCTGCGTAAAAATGTTGATGGAAGACGAGGGAATAATTTGGGGCTGCGATGAAATGCGTAAGGACATTTATAATATAAATAAAAGTAAATTAAATCGGTGAGGACGGCTTGAGTGAAGTGGACTTTAATGATACAGAAGAGGGGCTTACAAAGATCTCTCTCTCTCTCTTGCACGGTTCGGAATATTTTTAAAAATGCTTTGTTATTTTAAATGATGGAATTAGATATGAAAGGCTATTAGTTGATAGCATTAGCTTTTATATTTTCATATTGCATAATCATTATTTTCATCGTTTTTTCTTTTTTATTACTTTAAGTAGTTATGAGCAGTCACTGGAATGTTATGAAATAGACAAATATTTAATAACTGGATCAAAAGGAGAAAAAAGTTAAGAACAACTGTTTTTTAAACCTTGTTGAAACATGAATTTTTTAAATTTTCATGCAATCGTCAATGCAAAAAGTTATAAGCAATAATAATTAAAAGTAATAATAAATTTGGCAACGTTGTCAAAAGAAATGTAAGATTTATTTATTTCTTGAAGTATAATGAAAGTTATAAAATATGTAAATTTAACGTAAAAATATAAAAGTTATGTTATGTGGTGAAATTGAGCTAAAAATTACGATATATATGGAAAATGTCTCTTTCAAATCACTCCTAAAAGGAAAACTATAAACCCTAGGTCACTAAAATTTTGAGACAGCATGTATATTAAGTTAAATTACAAATTTAGGTAAACGAAAATCAGATGTCTTATGATGGGGGTAACAGGAAGGATAATAAAATAATAGCCACATTTATTATTTTAAATTAGAATTATTAAGACAATTGTACACCTACTTTTAGATCATAGATTGTGCTAATGTTGGTGGGGTTCTAAGTTTATATTCAAAAAATAATATTTACTGATTAACACTATGAAGTAATAAAAATGAAAAAAGTATTTTGTATTTTGCAAATAGGAAATAGATTTGTAAAAGTTTTCAAATAAAATATAAAATTCTATACTCTTAAAAGGTATTTAAATACAAAATAAAAAATAGGTATTTAATATTTTGTATTTGCATTTTGAGTATATATATTTGAAAAACGCACATCTCTGATTTTAACTATTTTTATCAATCCTCCAATTTTCACGACATTCGTCATTTACGTAACGGTCTTGTACCTCCTTAAGCCACGATACGATTTGTTTGGTTCATATATAGGAAGGAAGGAATACGTTTGCAGCGTGTACTATGGTTTTTAGTGATACCTCTATCGCTATTGTATAAATGTGTTATCGTCAGTATTTTAAAAAAGATTGCTTCGAAGAGCAATTCCATTTCAGTTGTTATCTCAGTGAATTCGTAGCGGATTCTCTCCCGTTTCTCTTCCACGTTTGATACGATATATCCAATGTGTTTAAGGACCTGTGGACACTTATCTCTACCTAGTTCGTTCCTAGATGAAAGTTAAATCTTCAGGCCTGGTTCACTTTATAAACAGCCACCTCCCTTGGTGCATATTTAGCATCATATCTCATCAAGGAACAACACTCTCATACACGGTGTCCGCACGGTCATTATTATTCGACCCTGGACACATTATTGTGCGGTCATAATTAATGAGTATTAACACTAATTAGGGGATGATCTTGTTCATCATTAATTAAACATGAGATTAGTGCACAAGGCAACGCTAACATAGTTCATGCACCACAAACAACGCTAGGAGAGATTATAGTTTGGCGTTTGTCCTAGCTGAGAATATGGTACATAGGATGGTATACTATAATATATGTACACGGTAATGAAGCCGACGTTTACTCGGGTTCGTGCGCGTAGAGTCTACACGCCTCAAACCACTAACCATCACCACTACACTCTACATAAAGATGTAATTAAACATTTATTATAGTTAAGTACAAACTCACTCTAAAATATTTCACTTTATGACTTGTGACGTCATCATCATGATGACGTCATACTTTGTTACTTCATTGAATTTATATTTTGGATTTAGTGATTTATTATTAGTGATAAGAAAACTTATAATGGAGTAGATGATGTGATATGTTTATTTTAATTAATAATTTCGTTTTGCGGGTTTCGTAAAGTATTCAATTTGAATATTTAATTATGCTTAAATGTTTCTTAAGTAAATGAGGGGGGGGGGGTGGAGAGGGGTTAGTATAGATTTTTGTAAAGATTACAAGTTCTTGGTGAACACCAACCAGACGTCTAAAGCAGAGTTCGTGCTAAGTGTGCTTTACATAAGTAGTGTTCTTGATTTGAATTATTGAAATTTAGCCGCGGGGATCCGTAGTCAAAGAAAGGACCTTGGGTAGATAGCAATTTGTTTGTTTTATCATGTAAAATGGTCAAACCTGTAGTATGTTAATCCTATGCCGGTTTCACACTAGAGAGACAGATTTGTTGTCAAAAAACAAAACTAAATCATGTTTTGTTTTATTTTAAAACAGTTCTATTTTTCGAAAACAAGCTGTTCACACTGAACAGACTGGTTTTGTTTTTAGTGTTTTTCTGTGTATCCCATAAAAATTATAAACATTATAAACAACAACTAACAAGCGCAAATGTTCACAAAAAACAAAAGTGCGTGTTTAAACCAAGCAGACTAAAAATCAACAACAAACGTGTTTTTCTTTGATCTTACCGACTCCAAATGTGAATGTGTTTTGTTTACTAAAACAGCAACAAAAGACAAATATGTTTTAAGAACTGTCTCCTTGGTGTTTTTGTTCGTGTTTTATTGAACTGTCTCTCTGGTGTGAAACTGGCATTATACCGATGATAAGGTGCAGGTGTTTAGGTGTAAATCGTTTCACTTATGATTAAAATAATCTACTTAAGGTTTTCATAATCCAAAATGGATGCTTATGATTTGAAAAGCAATTATTCAAAAGAAACTTTTAATGTTAAATAAAATGTAATACCACGTAATTGTGTTTAGCGAGTCCTGTTTATCTTTCTCCCATTATCACGTTATGTTATTTATTACATAAGAATATTATTTTCATAAGGAAGGTAATTTACTTAAGTTAACTCAGACTAATTTATCTACCTATGTAAGTTACTAGTTTTCTTACAGCTGTTGTGTCAATATAACCAAATAAAGCTTTACTTTGATGATCCTATTCCACTTCTCTTACTTCTTTTTGCAGTTAGTAGATAAGATTGCAATATGTCATGTACTCGTAATCTTACCTTATCAAATATTTGCAACTTTCTATGAATAAGCAGACTTATTCGCGTCCCTTGTTGTGTCAGCTGCTTCAATGGATGCGTCTGTCCACATCAAACACAGTTTCTTCATTGTAAGTGCAGTTTATCCCCAAACAACACTTACTCTAGCTGTAATGGCTGTTTCCAGTTGCTCCTCTTAGTGTTTTTTGTTTTTGCACACTTTGATTTTTGTGATTTTTCCTATATATTTCGATTTCGGTAATAAATTTCTCTACTCAATCACTGTATAAATCTCTTTTTATGGATAATAAAAACAATGTAATGGAACAGCATTTCACTAAGAAGAGGGAAAAAATACATAACAATAAACTTGGGGCATAACATTTTGCGTACAAAGTGGTCAAGCTTCAAGTATTTATGAATTACGAGTTGTGTCCCTCCCTCCGTCTTTGATAAGAAGGTTTGCCCCTGTGATGGGGTCCCATTATCGTGTACACGACATGCATTTCCCATAACGACAACGGGATACTTCAAGGGATGGGGGAAGCCGCACTAATAGAAGGGTGTAGCTAAGTTTGAAGGCTTTTTAGGGGTTTATTACAGTTCATGGACATGACTTTGATATTATCTTTAATCAAAAATTATTGTCAATAGTTTTTATCTTATTTTTTTATCTGTAATTTTCTTTTTCTTCTTAGAGTGGCTTGATTTTTTTAGACTGATAAAAATGTATGTAATCAGGCGGACTTAGAAGCTTTCTTTTATTAATAATTGGGTGGTGGCGCGTCATCAAATAAGCGTTGTGTGACGTTGTACGCAGGTGTTTACAACCTGTAAGTTGTAATATTTTTTAATTCCCCGCGCGGTAAAACATAAAATGCGTAATTACTTTTGATACTGACAAAATTTTAACTAAACGGAATCTTTAATACAGTAGGGCCTCTTTAATCCGGAGAGACAAAAACAAGACCGTTTATGGATTATCGAGGCGTCCGGATTATAGTATGCCATATTAAATGTTAATAAAACACATGTTTAACCTTAGTTTCTTTAATCAATTTTTAAATTATAGCATATAGACAAAATGTACATGTTCAAAATTACAACTATGTAAGGAAATCAGTAAGTTAAAATAAAACATTAGTTAATTCTTCTTGAAAAAGTCTGTAATACTCTTCTGTTTATAATTTTCGCACTTCATTTCGAAAGCCCGGTCTCTAAGTCGACGAAGAAACATAACTTCGTGGCTATCAAATTCGTTATCTTCAGCCCATTTTAAAGCAGTGTTTAAAGCTCCTACTGCCTCTGAATTACCAACTTTTGTGATTTTTAGAATTTCAACGCTATTGTCCTCATCTTCCACATCGTCCTCACACATAGCCGCTCGCACAATCTCCTCATCAGTTAACACTTCATATCTTTGTAACTCGCTTTCGGCACCATCATTTGACAGTTTTTCACCGGCCATTTTTAAACGTCTTATTCCGTGGCGTTTTTTAAATTTGTCTAACCATCCCCGGCTTGCATTAAATGATATTGGAGTTTGTAATCTGGCGATGAAAAATTCGAGCTTTCTCACAAATCATATCACCACTTACAGGAACATGCAAATCGCCTTTGTTGCAAAAACCACGTAAACAAAGCATCTTCTAAAACAGGATTTTCCGATTTCTTCAGTGTTTTTCGTACACCGAGACCACTTTCTGTTAGGCTAACAAACTTCAAGAGTTTGTCTTTGTTTTTCTTTATGTCGCCTACAGTTGACCTGCCTATACCAAACTTCCGAGCAATGACAGGGTAGCTGTCACCCTTATCTAACATTTCTATAATCCGTAATTTGTCTTTTATTGTTAATGTCGAATGTTTACGTGGCGGCGCCATGATGTTAGCGAGCGCACTTAATTGACACTACGTATTACACGAAAGGCGATAAACAAAAGACTGACGGCGCATTGGCTCATGACAGCCCCCGCACCTACACGCCGCCGGGCCTCCCCCGCTAATCCCATTGGATTACATCCCGGCCGGATTACAGCGATCACCGAACAAGCGAGAGTCCGGATTACCGAGGCCCTACTGTATATATATTTTTTTTAAATATTAAGATACAAAAAGGTTATTTTATGTTCTTGATAATCCAAAAACGTTCCCTTTATGATTCTATTAATTAGATAACACTTATGTAAACACAATTTTTCAATGTTAAATAAACAAATAACTGAGTGATATTATTATATAGTCTAACCGCATTACAAATAGTCTACTGCCC
Organism: Panorpa germanica; assembly: GCA_963678705.1. Classification (NCBI taxonomy): domain Eukaryota; kingdom Metazoa; phylum Arthropoda; class Insecta; order Mecoptera; family Panorpidae; genus Panorpa; species Panorpa germanica. The sequence goes on along the minus strand of OY783206.1, from coordinate 6,556,871 downwards.
TCCCGGACAGGCTTATTATCAGTTTATACCTGGTATAAATTTTATAACCGGTTTATTTGTAAGGCAGTAGGTGTACAACCTCAGAAATGTGTCTCTAAATCACTTAATACGATTAATTGGTGGAATTGCTGGTAAATAAACCTTTCGGATTAATTTGGATGTTCTGTTATTTTATATTTTCTTTACAAACCTCAATATTCTTTGTCTAAGCCTCCATCTTGAAAAAGTGACGGTGAAAACAATTTTTTTTACAAGATACCCTTACCAGTGGATTTTAAGATGAAAATAGTTCATATCAATCTAGATTCTAGAGGATATACAGGTAGATCTAGAGGATTGAATTTCCTACAATTTGTGCTGCAAATATTTTTTTGTATATTGGATAGATATTGAGCTGCACCGCTGTAAAATAGAGCACTTCAATAAAAATTAGTAATTCGAAACAGCGCGTATACCATTTTGCACATATTTTTTAAACATATCATAATATATAAACATGTCATATATCATTTTAAAGGATTTTTAACGTTGCACAACTTTTATTTAAATTTTTTTTTATAAAATAAATACTTTACATATATTATCAGCTTTCCACCATTTCCCGCACTCTGTACCTTACTCTACTTTAAATAATTTTTAAGAATTATTTCTTTTCAAATTTTACATATTCACTAGAAAGGTTGTTCACACCTGAGACATTAGTACAAGAGGAATAACATTATGAAGGGTTATGTGTTTTTTAGGCTTTGCAAGGTTTCTTTATGAATAAGCTGAAATAAAGCTATCTCTTGCATGACACTGGGTTTTTTTTACCCTTATTTTAGTAAGGGTTCCACGTCGGTTGCTTTAATTTAAATTTATTTTATAATACCATGCATTAAAATGCATGTTTTAAATTATATTTTCGTTTATGCAACTTCACTTTTATTTTGTTTATTTATATTTGTAATTTTAATTAAGTATTTGCATATTTATAAACAAACAGAGCTATAAATACTGACTTGCGTTTTGTAATTAGAAAGAATACTTGTGAAATAATTTGTATAGGTTTGTTTGTACTTCATACTTATCTGCACAATCAAAATAATTGATATCTTATATTATAATGTCCGAGGTGTATGTTTGTTTTCTTATATTCTTATATGTTTATATGTTTATATTCTTATATTCTTATATGTTTACGCGATTCGTATGGTAGCTCGAAAACGGCTCCATGGAAGTTTTTAAAAATTTCCTATTTCGTAGAGAAAAAAATTCTAAGACTTTTGGCGTCCCCGGATTTTTCCCTGAATTTCCTGGAAACCCGTAATTTTGGAAAAACTGGAAAAAAAGTGAACCCTTTTTTGCTGTATTACTTTTAATTCGTAAAAGAAAGAAAGTTGAAATTTTGCATGTGTATGAAGGTATTTAATGCTGACATTTCTCAAAAATTAGAAATTTAAAAAGTAAAAAAGGGGGGGTTGATGAAATTCGGGGGCCCGGTAAGGAACGTTGGAAAAAGTTCATATTCTGGATTCTAGAATAATTAAGTATATTATTAATAAAAAAAAATTCAAAATTTCAAAATTTTATTGGGGGGCATGGGGGCAGTATTTGCCGAGAGTAAAAATTGTGCTAGAAAGTTGAAATTTTGTATATAGGCTAACCTTGGTAACTTATTTACGAATCGAAAAAAAAAATCCCAAATTTTGAAAAAAAGTTGGTCAAATAACGCATAAATTGAAAATATTTTTTATTTTGATAAAAGAATATATTTTTTTAGTCAATTTATATGTGTTAATGTATATGTGCGCGAGTTTATTTATTATTTCAATTTAAAAATAGAATTAAATATGAATTGTAATTACGAATTATTTTATTGGATTCAAATCATACACGCCAAAAAGACGTCGCGTTGCGACGGGGTAAACTCTGAACTTTAAAAGAGACTTTAAATACTTTAAAGAGAAAAAAATTCTAAGACTTTTAGCGTCCCCGGATTTTTCCCTGAATTTCCTGGAAACCCGTAATTTTGGAAAAACTGGAAAAAAAGTGAGCCCTTTTTTGCTGTATTACTTTTAATTCGTAAAAGATAAAAAGTTGAAATTTTGCATGTGTATTAAGGTATTCAATGCTGGCATATCTCAAAAATTAGAAATTCTAAAATTGAAAAGTGGGGGGTTGAAGAAATTCGGGGGCCCGGTAGGGAACGTTGGAGAAAGTTCATATTCTGGGTTCTAGAATAATTATGTATATTATTAATAAAAGAAAATTCAAAATTTCAAAATTTTATTTGCGGGCACGGGGGCAGGTTTTGCCGAAAGTAAAAATTGTGCAAAAAACTTGAAATTTTGGATATAGGCTAACCTTGGTAACTTATTTACGAATCGAAAATTATTTATATTTGTATGTAAAATTTATATAGAACAAGTTAAATATTTGAATTTTAAAATGGAAATTAAATTTGACATGAAACTAAAGCCATACACAAAAAACAGACGTCGCTTGCGACGGGGGTAAAAGCTAGTCCTATATTATACTGCTCCAGGTGTTTATTTCTATTCTTATGTTCTTATATTCTTATATGTGTCCGAAATTCGTATGGTAAAACGGAAACGGCTCTGGCGAAGTTTTTGAAAATTTCCTATTTCGTAGAGAAAAAAATTCTAAGACTTTTGGCGTCCTTGGATTTTCCCCTGAATTTCTTGGAAATCCGTAATTTTGGAAAAACTGGAAAAAATATAATCACTTTTTCTTGTATAACTTTTAATTTGTAACAGATAGAAAGTTTGCATGTTTATTATGCTATTTAATTCGAACATATTTTTTTTTAATTTTTTTTTTATTTAACGTCGGCCTATTTCCGATGCTGAGTCCTATCACCGACGACCTCCTTCAATGTTGGCAGTATTTATGGTGTCGTGGCCTCATATATGTGGGCTACACCACTGCCTAATAACTGTACGATTATGTATGACCATAATCAATATAAGTTCATAATAACCAAACCCAGAAAATATATATCTGGTCCGGGGATCGAACCCGAAGACACAGCAGTCGGCGTCAAGCATCAATGCTCTCGCCCACTGTGTCGTCACGAACATATTTTAAAATTTAGAAATTCAAATATTTATAAAAGGGGCGTGGGGAAATTTGGGGGGTTTTGCCGAGAGTAAAAATTGTGCTAGAAAGTTGAAATTTTGACTATGGGCTAACTTTGGTACGTAATTTACAAATCGAAAAAAAATTCCCAAATTTTGAAAAAAAGTTGGTCGACTAACGAATAAATTGAAAATATTTTATATTTTCTTGAAAAAATTATATATTTTTTTGTCAATTTTTAAAAATTATTTTATCATTAAACAAGTTAAATATTTCAATTTGAAAATAGAATTCAAGTTTGAAATGAAATTCGAATTATTTTATTAATGATTCAAATCATACACACTAAGAAGACGTGGGTACACTCTAGTCTTTTATAAATGTTGATAAATGAAACAAGTGTCTATAGATTTATATATTGTCAACGTCTTTTCAATGAAAAGACAATCATGTTATAAACATTAATTTATTAATAATAAATTTCAATCGAAAATGTATTATACATATCTTTGGAAATATTCTTTTTATGACTTTATTAAGCTATGTCATGTACTAAATATCACAATGTACAGATTGTAAAATTAAAAAAAAAATCGTTCAGATTTTAGTGGTCAAACATACGATAAACCGTCAGTTCCTCTGAATCTAGTGATTCTAGTTGTAGATCTGATCTGATCACTAAAACACCTTTACCATGACCAAGTAATACTTCGGAATCAGTTTGTTTATTGACTTGTACATTGCGGTGGACTTGTGCACATATTGCTGGCACCATGTAATAAACCTCCATCAGATTATAACCAAAATTTATGTCTCTAATAAAATATTTTACTTTTGTATAAAAAACTGTAAAAAAAAGTTCACATATACATTTTTTTTATACCGAAAACTTTTTGAATGTTTCAGTATGAGCATTATTTATGTAGCTTTCAATATATTAGGTACTATAACATATTATGAGCGTATAGTTGCAAGGGCACTACATACCGTACGAGTTTTAGTATATTTGACTCGCGAATACCTTTTTATATCAATTCTACTACTGTTTCCTGCACTCTGTATAGAGGAAGCGAACCGTAGCGCTCTGTCGGCCAAGCGAAACAACGCGTAAAACATAAAAAATATATAAAACACAGACGACGAGAAAAATATGGGCGGACATAGCGGTAGGTGAGCGGTATGAGAATTACTGGAAAATATGTTGAAATACTGCTATACTCGTATGTATGATTAGAGAAGTATGGAATAAAGGAACGGACGGAAAGAATAAATCGGCTGGTGACAAGACCACGCGGTAATGTTGTTCGCTGATCATTAAAATTACTGAAATAATTAACTTCCGAATGCGGGTCGGTTGTAATGATAGTTAAGAGAAATAGCTTAAAAATTGAGACCTATTTTCTTACACTATAAATAAAAAGAAGTTTTGAAAGTTTGAAGAAATTATTTTGTATATTATGTACTATGTTCATATAGTAATTTTAACTGTGTCTTTCTCACAGTGTACATTTACATGTAATAAAATTGTAGAACATTAAAAATCCTTTTTAATGATATACATATACTTGTATAACATGTTTTTATACTACAATAGATGTGAAAATATATTATAAGGGTATGCACTGGTTGTTGAATGTCATCAGCAGTTTTTAATAATTACTAATTTTGAGTGAAGTGCTCTATTTTACACCAGTGCTGCTCAATGCATATTAGGGGGCGTCCATAAATTACGTGAGATGTTTAAGGGGGGGAAGGGGTCGAGTCAAATCTCATCTAATCTTCCGTTGGAGAGAGGGGGGGTCTCGGTAAATATCACGCAATTTTTTTTCTGATTGAAACAAAAAAAAATTATACTATTTTGGTCCATTTAATCTAGATTGTACATGCTTAAGGCCTGTCTCAGTATGGGACCGTATTTAAGCGAATTTCTGCCGGACGTATACGGGCTACTACGCTTTACCTATCCGAACCATGTAAATGTAATGAGATCGCTCTGGAGCTCTCAGACCGCAAGCTACAAAGCCGTCCGAATACGGGCGGCACTACCTCGCACAGTAGAACCGAATAAAGGCGAATTTTATCCAAGCGTTACCACTACTACAACGATACCCTATCCGAACCTTTGTGCAAAATGCAAAAAGCCGCCTCAGACTGGAGGGGATACCTAAGATCGCTTGTTGTTACGCTGCAATACGGTTCAAATGAAATCTATCGGCGACATCGCTTGTGACGAGTATGTTCTGCATGCAGTTTATGTTTGTATTTCAGTGAATCATGGACACCGATACCGATACCAATCCGATAGAACTAAATTTAAATTCACGACAACCAGAACTCAGATATATAATAAATGCTAAAGTCCCTTTAATACCAGTAGTGTATCGATAAAAATTAAAGTTAAAGTTTGCTCTCGTAATAAATTATATTAGTGCTAAAGAACTCTAATACACCCCCTACAGTACACAAGTTAGTTATCTGACGACTGACTACAGACATCTGTGACACACATAGGCGGTTTGCTTTGTAGCTCATCCAACCCGCCGATTTACGTCCGAATACGCCGTCGCTTAAATACGGTTCCATACTGAGACAGGCCTAAGCTGAAAAAATATCCACACAAAGATGTGCGTTGTATCTGGCTTGCATATATCGAGGTCATACGGAATCACACTACTACTTTTTGTTAAATAAAATACTTCGCTATGAAATAAACAATTTGGTTTTTACATTACTTGATAAAAATTCATTAAGATTCGTCAGTCCGATATAAACATCCAAGCAGTCTACAATTTAGTATTGCATTTTATATATAGTCTTTATTGTTTTTGCAATTTCTAAAGATATACTCGATTGTAATTAACTCTCCCTCTGTTTCTCCTTCTCTCTTTGGTATATCCAAGCGTTCAAGTTCGACTGGACATCGTCCTCTCAAAACCCTCGTCTGTTATTTTGTTTGTGGGTGGGGAGGGAGAAGATATCTTAACCGACGGTGGCGACATCCCACTTTGGCGTCGTCTGGACTACACACTAGAATTGTATGTGCTTCTACAACGGCGGGACATTGAACTAAAACCTATACTAAATATCCTGAAGTTGAAACTTTGTATGAGAATATGTAAACAGTATAAAGTGTTTGTTGAAATTGAAAGAAACTTGCTTGGTTATCAGTGGTGCTCAAGGTGCGGTTTTGTATTCTTTTAAGAGCATATTGTCATATTATTTTAGAGGTATTGATCTAAAGTAACATGTACTTTGTTTAGTTTTATATACACGATAAATAAAACTATATTCTATACTATAATATTAATCAGTGTAAATTGTCACCACTGGAGGACTATTCCTTTCCTTTCTTCCATTTATAAACCACATAGGTCCACGGTAAAACTATTATATAACAAGGGCACTACATACGATACTCATACTGCCCTGTTTCCTATTTTAAAGCCAATTCTTCCGTTAGTAATATTGCGCTCTAATAAGTACAGCCCCTGAAGCTACTCTAGTTTTAGCCTAATCTGAATATAAACAACTCTGGACTGGGTATCCCTGCCTGAGAGTATGACGTAATAAATTGAGACCCTTCTGCGTGGTGGTCCAAGGCACTGCGAGACGATATTCATTAATATAACAGTCATTGAGAAATACAGTTCTTTGTATTTTATTATTTTAGTTCTTATATTTGTTAATAAATACTATTGTACCAGTATTATGTACGACTTGTGATTTGTAATTAGTAAATCCTAATTATTCCTGACACTTCATTTCATCAATTTCTATAAAAGTGTACTATATATTAATAAGTTGGTTACTAGAACGTCAAATGTCCAATTACTTTTTAATAACTCCTCATATTTTAGGAGATATTAACAATTAAAAAAGGCATTTTGTTTCTTTAATTATTGAAGGGATTTAACGTTATAGAAAATTCCAAATGCATGGTATGCTACGTCCGCAGATTTCACATCTCTTTTACGACTTACTAGTGTGGATGTGGTACATCATTTAATATTAACAGCTGTGACCACATTTGAGGCGCCTAGATGCAAAGGGATGTAAGTGACAAAAGTAAAATTCTTCAGAAAACAAATGTGTAAAGTTAAGATCGTATAGGCGTTTTCGTTCAGTAGGTTTTAGAATTCATAGTAAAATCTGTCCAAGTTTTCGCTTATATCTCTGTGTTACTAAATAGTTTAGTTCAAAATTTGTTTCTTTGCTTCAAGACGTCTCATATACGTAAGAATAGAACATATAATTTTACACTAACGAATTAGCATTCCTTTAAACTGAAATGTAGTATTTACATAAAATTTAAATAGCAATTACGTTTAGAGGTGAATTACAAATGACACGTAACTATGTTTAGCATTTAATATACATTTTTCCTTTTTGCAGCATACATCTAAAATACTTAAAATTTTATTTTATAGCCAGCTTAAATAAAACTAAAATCTATTCCTTCCAGGGCGCTAAATACATACGAATTTCTATCAACATAAAATGAATTTTATTTTGTTCAGAATACAGCAATGTTCTAGATCGACCTCCCACTTCTGACATTTTATTATTATTTCCCCTAAACGCTGCAATAATAATATAAAATTTTATTTATTTTTATTATAAATAAATACTTTTAAGAGTATAATAAACGTTGACAATAAATGCACAAATATCCCTCTTGTGAGAGCTTAAACAAAATATTATCTTTTGTTATGTTTTCACAGTTCTGAGATTTTATTAAATTTGATTGAATGTTTTGTGGACTTGGGACTGTGGACCATGAATGGATGAAATCTTTTACGCAAACATTGGTATGTATGTAGTCGGTCGTATATCTGATAGAATTGATACTAAATACAAAGTACGAATGCACTTAGATTGCTGTACGAATCGTTTTGTATGGCGCCGAAGTTTAACTGCTCGGGAAACTGGACTGCTGAAACGATGTGCATAAAACAGAGACGAACTAGACGATTCAAATAGTTGGGTGTTATTTTTATATAACTATTTATGTAATCATTTTAATTTCCACCAATAAGTAATGGTAACATATAACGTTAAAGAAAGTTAGCACTCTTGATACTCATATTATATTTAAAAGGAATTAAATGTTACTTTACATACTTAATTTATTACGGATATAACTAATTATTGGCTGTTATAATCCTAAAAATATCTTTCCATGATTACACTAATCCAAGATATTTTTATGATTTTTCTATTCCGAATAAAAGTATTTTGATGATTCTAAGAGTAATAAACGAGTTAACTTTTTTATATTAAGTAAATCTTAAATAGATGTAACATTCAGTGTTTAGCACGTTATCCAAATAGACTTTCAACATTCAATATGTAGCTCTTTTTAATAATACTATTTGTAATTTGTAGCAATAACACGTATAAAAAATGTCTGATTAAACCCTTCTCATATCTACATGTTTTTTAATGTCGCCAGTTTAGATACTTCATTTCTTTCTGTTTTAAAAATTACTTTCATTAAAAACAAAACATATTTTCTTAATTTTTAATATTTCACTTTAATTTTAATTTATATACAAACCAGACAAATTCTTGTGACATCATTTCTTCAGGCAAAGAAACCATTTTTTTGAAAAATCTGTCAAAGTTAATCTACATACCAAATTTCAGATTTCTAGTTCATAGAATGAAATTTATAAGATGTACATTTGTTTTTTATTAATTACAAAATTATTGCATAATTGTCAGTTCGCTTTTTTGAATTTTTAAAATTTTTAAAATTCTAAAACTTGCAATACTAATTCAATAATGTTCTAGATTTGTTGAATATATTATTAGGGTTTTATAAACACATATTCCACCCTAATTCGCGTCTGTACTTTGCTTTATTTGTGTTAGTGAGTAACAAACAACTATCAAATTGATTGAGCGATGGACAACTTTATTAGGAGAGTAGAGTATATGAGAAAACCCTGAATGGGGTGTAGTTTTGATGGTATTATTAGGTTGTTGGGGTGGTGTAAATGAGTGGGGGTGGGTGAAGAAGGCATATTTGTTTTATAGCGGTTGTATAAATAATGTGAGTCACATTATTCGCTGCATACTCGTCGAATGACATTGGAATGGGTTCAGTTTATGAAGTTTAATTACATTTGATATATAAAAAGTTTTTCTGATTTTATTTTTATATTTATGGATGAGTGAGCGTTTAAATGAGGAATTACATTAGAAATTGTTATTGGTATCTTGTTATTACTTGCAGACTGAATGAACTTTTGTCATTATTTATGTATTAACTTTATGACGGAAAGTTATTGGTAAACATTTAAAAGTTTTGATGTAATTAGATTAATTATAGAGAAATAAAATAATTGTAAAAAGTTTTAGGTTATTAACCATGTACAAAAATGAAAATGAAGGAATAGATAAAAGGAAACGTTATATTATCAGTGATCAAACGAGCCCATGCGATACCATATATTCATGCCATCAGTGTGCGATCCCAGTGCCAGATTCTATCACAAAACCTTTTCAATAGAAAGTACATTTCGTACTTATTCAAACGGTAATATCACTCGAACAGCATAAGCAGTAGTAGTCTAGTAATGTCACATGAACTGTACTATAAGGGGTAAATGTATGTGTGTCCCTTCAAAACAATAACCATAAATATTGTACTTGTTTTTTATCTTACAAGAATAAATTATATCCACCAAATGCAGACTCTGCAAAAAACTACGAGTATCCACCCCTTGACAACATATTTATCTTTTTGGTTTTCCGTCTCCAGAAACCAAACCAGGCCAGACCAGACCAGACCACCCCAGACCAGAAAGGGAGCTTTTCTTGTTACAGAATTTCAGACAACTCTCACTCCCTCTCCAATATCTTTTGAGTCCCTCATAAAACTCGGGCAATAAACCGATTCATTTGAACATGAACATTATAATATTTGTATGAATAGATGGGATGGAAATGCAAAGACTCTCTTGGCAATTGAATTGAATTGAAATGAAATATCTTTTGCTTGAAGAATTATTTCATAATTTGATCGTGTGGTGCGCTACGGTTCGGCTCAGTTTCATTTGATAGAAAAGTTTGTCTTCTACAGACCAAGGAAGTGGATAAATTTAAAAACTTTGCTATATGAAAGAATATAATAAGATTCAAACCAATATCAAAAATATATTTTACTTTAAGTGGAAAATTAATCAAACTTAAATCAGAAAACGAAAAACACGTAAAAGTATATATCTTAACAATGAATATTTTTTTGTACTCTTCTTGTCCTTATTATCTTGAATAATCTCTTTTAAGTTTCTTCAACTTATGTAAGAAATCTGTATTTAAATAGCGGTAGGTATAATGTTACAAATTTCCAACAAAATGTTCGCGCCAAACCAATTAGCATCTTGTAAGCTTTTCCAACCAAGTTGGTGTCTTACAGACTGACGTCACACTAAATTATTAAAGTTTTCCTTCTCAAGTTTCCCCATTATGATAATGAGGTTGTAATTATCTCACTTAAGGAAAATCCTTTTTGGTATGATAATAATAACAAAAACAAAATTTGAGAAAGTGAAATTTAATATGTTGCCTTGAATGTTAAACCAAAATGTTTTACGTTAGTGAATTTATTAAAATGAGATACGTGTAAATATAATCTATTATTTCTTAGGAGAACCTCTTTAATTCGGCATGTATTTGTACAGAAAACAAATCTTGTTAAAGAGCTGTTATAGGATGGATTGGAATAAAATAAATATTCTATGTTTGAATTAAAGGTTGAACACGTTTACAAAATACTTTCTCGAATATTTATGTCATCTGCACAGGTTCAGAGTGTGAGTAAACACATAAAGTACATATTTTATTTGTTCACATTTTTATGTAGAATGATTTATCTTTGGTATGTTCTTAAATCAATATTGACATTCGGTAATTCGGGCAAATCAATTGTCAAAAGAAAGCAAGAATATATAAAGTTACTTCCCCATACCATGTAATAAAGCAATAAAAAGAACCTACTCATTTAACATTTTGTACTTTACATCGGCTACTTTTTTCTTCTCATTTATTTGAGTCCATGAGCTTGGATTAGTTATTAGCACTTTAATATAAATAAGTATATTTTATAATAATCTACAAATACGTTTTCAAATAACATAAACAAATAAATAGCTCACAATAATTAGATCAAATTGTATCACAAAATTAATTATAATAGTTATAATATCGTATAAAATGTCATAATACCATAATCTGCATCTCAGTTGAAGCGCAGTAGACTAATGCATTTGAATACAAAAAATGGCAATATATGAACATTAGTTTTCTTGTAACTTTCTTTAATTTATATAAATTTTTTGAACGTCTTATTGTCGATGGTGAATTTTATCACCGATGGCTTTCTACAATGTTGCAATGTCTCGCCATAAGTTTAATAATTTGGAGTACATAATTACATTAATTTTTATAACAAGCAAACTTAGAAAATATAGCGCTGGTGTTGTTTACTAGACTTGTAATTAGTAGCACTTTTATACTTTGATAAAATGAACCATATCTGTACGTACAATAAGGTTCGTATATTTTTCATTTATCACCTAGAAATATTATACAATCTTAAATATTTATCAAACATAAATTCCTAAGACAAGTTTGAACGCATCTTTCCCAGTAACACTGCAGATGTTCAAAAACTTCATTTCAATTTTTACCAAGAACCTAATCTCTTATCCACATAATAATAAAACAAAATTTCATCAAAACTGCACTGCACTTTCCTAAATTGAATAAATAAACTAACATACTTTGTATGCATTGAATTATTTATAGACATATTTAGAAGCAATATACACAAAAGTACTCATGCACCCCTCTAATAGCTCCCTTAGAGCGAAAAAAGAAGAGAAAAGAATTGATGTTGGTTTGAACCCCAACGCCTAATGGTAAACTGTCGATATATGTCAATCAAACAGATGTCACCTTTGTTCTAAGGCTTTACCCACCCTTATTGTCGTTTCCACCCTTGTTATCATAAACTTTGTCCAACTAAAAAAGGTCTACAAGTATAGATTTAATTTGCTAGAAGTTAGGTAAACTTTTACGAACTGTCTACTGTCTGACCCTGAAAGCTGAAATTTTGTGAATTGATAGTGTAATATGTATTTGCTAGCTTGAGCGCGGGATTCTTTCACAGTTTTACTGAATATTGTTCAAAACTAACATTCACTATTGCCGAATCCTTTCCGTTTACTCTAACTTTCACCAGATGCTTTAGAACTCTTAAAAATAAGTAAACTACGTCATATTAGGTAGCTTAAATATTATATATGTTGCTTGTGGTATTATTTCAACATCTTTTCTAAGCAGCCAGACCTATCCGAAGGGCCAAACATCCCTTCAGACACGATAAAAGTTCCGAAAAAAGAAAACTTTGTAATTTTCTGACGCAATTTTCAAGAAAATATGTATCTTTTTTATTGTTATTAAATACAGTATATATTAGTGAATATATTTATATAAAACATTATTTTAGAATATTATAAATAGCGGAGATATAGTTCAAATTACGAGAGTTCGGCAGCGACTCATTATTTATTATTTTATTGTTAATTGTGTGTGCCTTTCGGCTTTACAATCTATCGTATTCTATTTCTTATTACATTTCATTCCTATCTTAACAATTCAACCTTAAAACTAAACTTACTAATTTTATTTAAAACTAATTATTTTCCTAACACTAAACTTAATTTATTTATTACAACTAAAAAAATTGTTTTAGACTTTTAGTACTTCCAAAAAGTGCTTTCTGCTTCTTCTTCTCTTGACCCTCTCTCTTCATGTTCCCCATGCAAACTAGATAACGAGCTGGTCCAGATAACTGGATTTTATATATGGACGACGGTCACTTCACAGACAATTAAATTTAAAACAAGTTGTGGGGTATAAACTGCCGATATAACTAAAAAGCACTGACTTACTTATTTTTATATAATGTATATAGAAACGAATAAAATAAAATTCATTATTGTATTATATATTTACACCGCTCTTTAACCTCGAAAAAATTTTAAGAATAAGTCAACGCCAAACTATCGTGATTTGGACTATATAAGCTATTCCGTGGAACACGAAAAATGGGTTGATTTTTTGTTAACTATTAAATTAAAAAATTAAATAACAAATGATTGAGTGCTCTAATCGTAAAAATCTGATACTATTCGATAGATAATTTGATAAAGAAGATATGGTGTAATTTTTATTAAAATTGGATGAGGCGTTCTCGAGATATCGTGGCGACTAGTTCAAAAGAAGTAGTTCCGAGATAAACGCACAAAAAAAGGAAAGTATTGTATAAGTATATATACGACCGCGCTCACTTCAAATTGTTATAACTCAAGAAATATTCGGAATATTGGCATGGACTAATTTTTAAAATAGTTAATAAATCCTGAGTAAACAAAAGAAATTCTCAAGATAGATAAATCTGTCAAGACTTGAAGTTTTAATGATGATTTAATATAATTTGAACATAAAAAATAGCTGTAAATTAGTGTCATTAAACATTTCATTATTTACTTTATTAATAACTTTACATAAAATTGATTATACGTTTATTGTTATTTACAGTTTATTTTACATGATTGTTTTCTGATGACGTTATATAATTGGTATTTATTAATTAAATTAAATTTATAAAAAAGTGATTAAATGGAAGTCATTGTTTTATAAGCCTTTATTATTATGTATACATAAACATAGTATATATTAATAAATATCTTATTAGGCAGCGATTATTAGGTAGTTCATATTTATAATCTGTTAATATAGTAGAAGATCGTCGGTAATACGCATCGAATATATATTAAATAAATAAAATTAAAAAATCGTAACTCATCATACTACTATAAAAATAAAATCATGCTATGTAGAGTCACTTACGACTAAACTTAATATACTCATATAGTTTTCCTTTGTATATTAAAATTTTCCCCATTTTCACACTAGTACTAGTACAAGGGTTTTCCAGTCTTCACCATATGAGTACATCACAGCAGTTTTCCACTTTTCCTTTACCTTGGAAAAGAGAGTTCCTATTTCTAAACACGGTATTTGAATTCGTTGTCAAGCGTTAAGCTTAAGAGTGGTTCTTTTGTTGTGGTATAACTGTGTAATCACTACACTGTCAAAAGATTCAAAGAAATTTCTATAATAAAAAGTCGTTCAGCCCCGTTCAGTTCACTGTGTTTGCACATAAGCCGTACCGTATACTTGTGTATACCACGTACGATGTTTCCCCGTGTAATATATCATAGATTTTATTACAATTTTTCGCTAAAATGATTTCTATTTCGTTTAAGTAGTCTACTTGAATAAAAATTGAAATTCTATGAAGATTGTAAATAAAGTAACAAGTTAAGGATACTAAGTAGTATTGATAAGGAAGTAGAAAGTATTATTGATCACTTCCGTTTTAAATTAGTACGTTTAAAACCTGTTAGTTTTGTTAGCAATATTTCGTTCTTAGACATCTAGTATGTATCGTATTTTGCTTATTAGCTTCATTTACAAATTTTCAACATTTTAAAAATTCTCTTTTTCCTATTCAACGTTCGTCTTTCTTCTTATCTTCTTCCTCAGCCTCTTCCTTTTTCTTTTTACTAAATAATACAAATAGAGAAATTCGGCAGTATATTTGCAAACAACAACTTCGAAAACATCGCCGTGACGCAAATGTTGCTTGATAGTAATGATGTTCGAAGATTTCGCAGGACTAATCCCTCAGACCTAGTAACCTAATCATGTAGAATTGTTCATTGGAGCAATCTCTACCACACCGTGTAATTATTGAAATGTAAATCACTAGATAAGTGTATCTATACTTAGTTGTAGTATTATAGAAAATTAAAAAAAAAGAAGTATATTTGCAATTAAAATATTTGCTCTAATTTAGATTGTTGCTACTTATATTTTCTCTAAAAAAATACTCGGGTTAAGTAAATTAAATGTCATGGTCGTAATTAATCCTAATTAATCTATGTGCATATTTTCATTTGCACTGCATAATATTAGCTTAGGAATTAGTTAAGTAAACACACTGCAGTTGTGGAAACAAAGCAACTTATATTTGCCATTGAATATTGCTCTATTTGTCATCGTACTAGTTTTGAATGATTATTATAGCTATGGCTATGACCTCTACAAATTGGTGGTTCTCCATAATATAAATACAATATACCTGCATTTATTACTGCATTAAAAGCTCATTTAAAAAAGCTCATATTATCATTTTACTGAATTTAAAAGAACAAACTAATAATAGTGGAATTTCCTAAGTGAACTAGCCATTAAATAAATTAGTTGTAAAGTGTAAATAAAAATCAACACTTTTTCTATTATTTCGAACGTAGTGTTTAATTATACTCGTTGCACCGACGTAGCGCTAGCGTAGCGTTACCGTAGCAGAGACACTAAGCTCGAGCTTTATTCCGTAGACCGTAAAATTGATATTCACTTTGTCTGTATTTCCGTGCCTTGAACTAAACTTTAAAGTAAATAGAAAAGTGTACCGGTGATCTATATCCGGTACGACCGTTCGGTGCCGTTAGAACGTTAGAACGGTTCTCATAGAACGGCAGAACAGTTAGAACAGTTTGTTGAAAAACACAATAAAACAGTCAGATCGAAATGCCATCGAATAGTACAAGAGTCGTTCGCTGGAAATAAATATATTGCACTGTACTTACAAAAGCAATCATGGAGTACCTATTTCATGGACGTGATTTTTGTCAAGTTTCTTCTTTTCTGTGGGTGTGATATTTCCTATTATTAAAGGTTTAGTTTTCATAACTGTTCAAATAAAAGTTAATGGGAATAGAAACGTTAATAGAAATATTAAAACATTGATATCATATTGTTGTGATAAAATACATTTGGAATTTTCTTTTTAGTTTACTGTTATTAAATGAATCAAGTTAAAGTTTTTTTTTTAAATAATAATTAATATATTGTTGTGTGTTGAATATTGATATTGAATTTATTGTATTGCAAAACAAAATATAATTCAAATTACGAGAGTTCGGCGGTAAATCATACTTCAATGAGGTTATAAGAGTCGTATAAGTCAATGATACGTTGGATTTTATCTTATTCGTTTTTACATACACTGTAAAGAAATTAATGAGACAGTGCTTTTTGATTGTATCGTAGCTTTATACGGTATAACTTGTTTTAAGATGAAATGATCATCGAACTCTCCTAGTTTTGACGCAACTTCCAGGATATTCAGTGCAGATTAAAAATATTGAGTAGGTTGGTTATACATTTTACTGGATATATCAAGTAAGGCCTTTATCACACTGCGACTTAAACCTCAGCGGTTTTTTCTGCGTGACTTTGTAACACATGGAAAATTTAAAACCTGTGGTGTGTGCATGTTCATATGATTCCATGTGTTACAAAGCCACGCAGAAAAAACCGCTGAGGTTTAAATCGCAGTGTGATCTAGGCCTAACTCACATTTGCATCTAAACAAATATGTTTTTTGTAATCAAAACAAAGCAATACCACAATTTTGACAAAATGCACGCTTACACGAAAAGATATCCGGGTTCAATTTTTTAAACCTTTACAATTCCGCCTACAGATTTAGAGATGCGTTCAAAGACAACCAATATTATATTACGAAGTACATTATTTTACACTTTTTATGTAAAAAAGTTAAATATTTAAAAGAATGCAGCAGTTTATGTGAAAAGAAATTAATTATATTATATGTTGTATCAATATAAACTTATACAATTCAGAAAATTTGATTCATTGATTTCAATATTGGAATGTAAATTTTTAAAACAATATTAATTTTTTTGACTTTAAAATACTCTATTATTTTGTATTATCTCATTTCTAAAACTGTCCAAAAATATGTTAAAAATTTATTACCAAAGAAATTACTTGATGATAGTTTTGATTTTTCCAATAAGACATTAACTTTATTTAAACTTTGTTATTTGATTCCACTCCATCGTCCAGCATTATTTGTCTATGATTTCTAAGTAGTATATTATTTATAAGAGAACTTTTATTATTTCTCGATGCAAAGGGTTCCTTCCTTTTGTTTTTATTTTCAACTCGTTTTACTTAAACAGATTATTTATCCGATTTTCAGAACCTTAAAGAAAACGCTTTGATGAATTTTAATAAGCTTTTTCGTTCGCTTTTTCTTTGAACCAATGAATTCGAAGCAATGACCCTTTTTCTTTGTACATTTAGTTACCTTCTTTTTTGTTTTGAATTTTAAACAAGCTATATTACATTTTTTTTATCTAACCTTTTTATAAATTCATATATGAAGTGAATTTAATCCCACGATTTTTTAGAGTGGTTTTCCAATCCTTTACTTACTCTGATCTCATCAAACAAGCTTTTATGTTTCGAACACAATATGTAAAGTACAACTAGCGCCTCTTGTGGTACAAATTGTAATTAGTCATACATTGGCATGGTGTTAAATCGCTTACTGCATCGTACTGAGAAAAAAATATAGAATATAAAATAATAGAGAATCTATCAACTATCAAATGAGGCCTTGGCACTAGAAAAACTGCTAACTAGTACGAGGTTGTCAGTAATAGTATGACGTTAAATATTAAGAAGAATGCATTGCAGGAATTTCTTTTATTGATAGAAATATCAAATACATAATACTAAAGCTCAAGCCGTTGCGACTGCGCAAAATGTTTGCATTTCTTTTGTTGTTTTAATAGTCGATTATAAATTAATCAAACTCTTATGTTAATATTTAAATTATGGTAAAAACATTTAGAAGGCCGTTATTGAGGAAACGAACAATACTTTACTTTAACGAAAACATTTATTGCCGGTACTTTAGTAATAAAATGACAATCACGGCTTTATTACTAGATACTCTATAGTATGTAATGCACCCAACTCAATTTTGCTTCGTGTTGCGCGTTTTCCCGGGACAACTCTAAAGCCTCATTCGCAGTCACTGTTTTGATATTTGATTTACTGTTTTTATCTAATATTTTAATGTAGATTTCAGGTTTTCAGAATAGACATTCCTAGGCACATTCGTGTTTTAATTTGAGTTTAGTTAATTCAGTTAATGCGCATGCGTCTTTAATAAATATAAATTTTGACAGTTCGACAGTTGGACAAAATTGAAGGTGAAATAATTAAAATTGCTGTTTTTAATAACAATTAGTAATAGAAATTGTTTTTATTTCTTTATTTTTGACAAACTGACATTACACTTCTTTTAAATATAAATTCTACTGCATTTTGACAGATTGTCACATTTTGGAGGTTATAATATAATATAGTTTTTCTTAATTTAATATTTTTACTTTAAAACATTGGACATTGTGTAACGTTCTAAAAAACTAAGAAAACTTAAAAATAAATTAAATTAAAAATGGTACTGTGAATGACTACGCGTATTGCCATATGCTAAACAATTTAAATTAAATACAAAACACAAAATAAAATTAAGGCAGCAGTGAGTGGGAATCATACTTTACTGATACATCAACCGCAGAGAAACCTTGTAAAATGTGAATTCATTTTTATTAAAATAAAAAAAGAGACGAATCCACACAAATTCCAATGCTGTGTATCTCTTCCTCCCTTTTCCCCTCTCTTGTCGCGTGAACCCTGAACCCCAAACCCCGAACTGTGCACCAACCAGACCGGATATAATAGTCACGTGATACCAGTGTATTCCGGATATACAGGTTTCTGATTGGTTGTATCATTAGTCTGTTAATTTAACTTATACAATGTACTATCCTACTAATTTATAGATGTCGTCGACGTCGTTGTCGTATATTTGTTGACACTGCAAGGAGGAGACGTGGAAGGGAACAGGAAGGGACGTACAACCGTTTTGTTTGTTTTCGTTGTTTTTAATTTATGATGACAAATTCAATGACATGAATGACCATTATGGGGTCGGTAACTCAATTTTTAACCGCGTTTTTGTTATTGTTTCTCTGCTACGTGCGACATGCCTGAAATGATTTTCTAATAGGATTTTTTGTTTTAACATGTGGTTCTGATTTGTTTATATTTAATGATTTATGGCTATTTCTATATGCAGCTTTATTTTATTTTATATTTTTACGTTATTGGTTTTTGGGTTTATTATTTTATTTAGTTTTATGAATAGAAGTTATTCTTATAACTAATTAAATATATACAGTATTAAATTACCGTTTTGTTTGTATATTTTTTTATATTCTAAGAAATTTAATTATATTTTTATTATATAGTTAGGTTTGTTTAAAAACGTGGTTCGTTTTATTAAATTCGTTCATTCAAATTGAAAATATTATTTTTAATGAAATGATGTAAAGTTTTAAGCCTACTGTCCACGTAGCGTCACTTCATACGCACGGTTTCGTCAATTACCGCTTGTTGTACGCTTTCTTGTAGCTTGCATTTAAACAAGAAGCTCTGTCCACGGAGCTACAACGTTGCATTTGCTTGGTGGCAATTTTGTTCATATTATTGAATAATAGTCATTCGGCATACTGATTGAAATACTGAATCATTCTCTGATAACTCTCTTGCAGCAACAAACAATCTGCGGTTAATGTTCTTTTCGATGTATGGATGAAGCCAAAACATTATACGTCTTCTAATAAAAGCGTACGCTGTGATTATAGAAATCTCATCTTATTCATCACTTTTCATTTTCCCAATAAAAAAACGTACTTTGTCAATGCTAATCTTCAGAGAAATGACGCTATTTGCAGCTTGCATGACGTTTCTTTCTTAGAACTGAGATGCAGAATACGTCTGGCTTAATTTGCAGCTTCATGTTACCTACAAATGAAGCTGTCATGGACAGTAGTCCTTAGTAATCTTTATTCTTTATTAATAGTAGAGCATATATTTACCTATTTAAAAAGATTTTTGCGCGTGTGTAGCACTCTTACGATCACTTCAATATATAGATATGTATTTTGGTGTAACGATGTTTTGTCAATGATATTATAAATTCAAACATTGTTAGGCCTCAGACAGTAATCCCAAGGTCTGATTCGCTTCTGACCTCAATACATACAAACAGAAAAGAAATCTAATTTTCGACTTTTTACGGTAATACCATTTATTTGAATCCAGACTACGTTTTTATATTTAAAAGTGAACACAAAATGAACTAAATAAAAAGAAACCACAAAAAGTATGAGTAAGTAAGTCATTTGAATAAAGCTATCTGAAATTTCTCATCACTCCTTCCTCTTTAACATTAATACAACTTATTATGTTATCTTGACTCATTTTGTCTAAGAAAAAACTCTTCAAACATAATCCCCTTATTTTCTTGTACACTCCGTTAAATATATGAGTATACTAATTTATATAAGGAAAGAAATTATCTTTCATATAAAGATGAAATGTTGTTTTAAGAAGACGTGTTTGGGACAAGGGAAGCGGGAGCATCGTTGGTTGCGTCCTATGCGTCATAGAACGTATCCCACGCAGTTCTGAACGACGATCTGAACACGTGTGATGAAATCCGTGTTCGTCCGTGGCGTTGAGTGGAAACCTGATACGAAAATGGGGGTGCTGTTAAAGTGAAGGGTCTGAAAAAACAAAAGAAAAAAATAAATGGTGTAAAAAACTATAGCTGGGTTATTGAAGTGTGGGTTTATTGGTATTGAGTCGCGGTTTTGTTTCCGTTTATCCGGATTCTCCAGTTATGTACATTGTTTGAAGGTTTTGAAGGATATTTCGATGTGAATATGAAAGACTCCAAGAGAACGTTGTTACATACAATGTTAACAATAAAACTGGACATATTCTTGAGAAACATGTAGAGTAGATACACTGAACGTTTTTTAGCTTTAATATGAATCCTTACCTGACTAAGGTGATAAGTCAGTACAATATTCACTACGGCATAACCCTGAGTACAAGTGTTACTTGATCTGCCCTTGACAAGGTATGCTAGCCCGACATAGCTCTAGTCCAGACAG
Organism: Panorpa germanica; assembly: GCA_963678705.1. NCBI lineage: Eukaryota > Metazoa > Arthropoda > Insecta > Mecoptera > Panorpidae > Panorpa > Panorpa germanica. Next base: position 6,535,803 of record OY783206.1, on the reverse strand, counting down.
CTGTAAGGTTAGCCCGACCGGGTAGCCATGATAATATCCTGAGCGATACATACCCGACAATGTACTTACCAGGACTAACACGACAGAGTCCTCATCAGGCACTCATAAGGTTTGCCCGAGAAATACTTGTTCGATCAGTAGCAAACGTACTGGTCTGCTGTTATATCAGTTATTTTACATTTATGTTTTCCCATATTCAAAACGTGATATAAATTAATTATAATTACTAATTATTTTTCTTTTTCTTCCAGGTGAGTTCTCTTTTGATTTTGCTTCCGTATTCCAACACTCAAGTCTTTTACAAAGGTAGGCTTTTTGATTAATAATTTTAATTTTTAATTATATATTTCTTTAGCTCAGCTATTAGTTTAGTCAACATTTTGAATTCGGATTAGGAAACAAGTTATACTTACATTTAATAACGTGTGTGATAAATATATGATAAAACCTATGAACCTTATGATAGATATTACATAAGGTTCATTTTAAAATAATATAAGAGCGCTAGAAATTGGAAATCAAATATGTCCGCAAGTACTTTTAATTAAAATTTAATTGTTTAATTGTTTTGAAGATAAAATATAATTTTTCGGTCCCTATTAACAACGCAAACCGGGACCCTGGTGTATTTCAAAGAAATAAATATACAGGGGCGGCATTAGCCATTGCGAGACCCCGGGCATCATCTTTGCGAGGCACTTGTTCTTTATATAATTTATGTAAATTGTAAGTTTGTATTTTTGTGATAATTGACGAAAAATAAATATTTAAATTGGAAGTTTTATAAAAGTTAACAAGCACAAAGACGACCAATATTACTATGACAAGATAAACTAAGGTAGATGAATACCTTAAAAGAAGACGCAGTAATTCAAGTGGGATTTCTAAAGAACCAGGCTTTCTTTTCGACGCGAAAACAAATAATATTTTCAATTTTAAGTTATCGTTATTTCTATCCTTAATTAATATATGTATATACTTTTACGCCAAGTGAGATTTCTAAATAGCGAGGCGCAAGAATCAAATAGATACATGGCAATGAATTCTTCTACTTGGGTTGTTGTGCGAGAATGCGAAGCCCCGCGGTTGCCCTGCTTGCCACCCTTTAAGGCCGCCTGTTTAAACAGTTTAAAAGTGAATTTAGCTGAAAATCGACTATTCCATGTTTGGTTATCATATTCCCTGTTGAACCGTACGATTCAGACAGGATAAACGTTTAAATTGAACATGAAACAATTATAGCTGATTAAATTAAACCAAACGTCAAAACAACTCTAATCTACAGTTTAAATTTATACACATAACACACTGTCGTTATCAGATTAATCAAGCAATTATAAAATGAAATTAATTTAACATGATACTACATGTAAATCCGAGAATAACTGGTGGATGATTATCATTGGTTATGATAATATTATTGTAAGAATAATTTGTAGATTAATTGGAAGAGGAGCTCTTCAGCCCTTAAGCGTTTCACCTGAATCTGAGTTTATTTTATGCGTGGATGTCAGTGTTCTATTATCCTCTGTTAAACTTAATTTCCATTCCGTTTTACGCTGATCTCACATTGGAACACTGTTTCCTGTTTTTTCGAGTTTGTTAACCGATCTATATGTGTCGAAATTTCAAAGCTAAATGTTGTGTGCGAGCGTTCCCCGTGTCCAACAATTGCTCTCACACACGTGTTCTGGTCCATAAATCGCGAATCAGCAATCTAATGAATGGTACCTTTGTTCCTCTGCAAGCTATCATGGCAAACCCTGGGTTGAAGTCACAGCGATGTACTGAGAGTATTCATAGTGCCAAATAGCGCTAACAACATCAACTTTTTCAGCAGAATGTATTCGAGTTGTTTCAAATAACCTCACTTTATCATAGTATGAAGTTTCTACTTAAATGTTACCAATACACCACTGTATCTAAGTGCATATTATAATCAGTATCGGTGTATCTATCCCAGAAAGTTCGGATATATACTACTGCGAGTAGAATGAATGAACTGCATTGCTAAACATTATAGCGAATGCGAAACAATTTCACTACACCCTCCTGAACAAGTCGAAGATCGCAAGCAGTTTGTCCCCGTGTGAGAAAACCCTTATCCACTCACACTAACCACCCACATTTCTACTGTAACGTACATTTTCTTGCGCTATTATATAATTAAAATATTTCTCTATTAAATAAACGTGTGTGTGTCTTTATGTGTGTAGTACGTGTATGTATGTGTGTGTGTCTGTACACAACACACGTCTTCTTGTTGCACTAATTAACAACCTGTGTTCCGAATGTGTTTAATTGGCACCTTAAGGTAATTTTAGGGAGCTATAATCCTTTGAACTGTCAAACTCAACTATGTACGAGTATTTAATCAAGAACACCTTTGTCTTAGTATAATTTGCAGTTATTTATTAGCTTAATAATTAATTCCAGCACACATTGTATACACACATTATATGTGTGTATATATATATATAGTAGGACCTCTCATATCCGGATCAATGGGAACCAATAGTAAGAGGAAGACGCTGTTATTATTTTCATAATTATTAAAAATCACACAGAATAAATCATTACTACATATTTTCACTTTTAAAAGAATTATGAGTTGTCATCTAAAGGTCTAGCTAGACACCTTAAAAATCATAAAATATAAGACGGCACACAAAAAAATTATATATATGTTTTAATATGTGTTTTGGTTTCTTTTATTTTTGGTCCGGAAAGGAAAGGTTCTCAAAAATAACGGTTTGGTTAGATACAAGATTTGTTGGGGATGATTATGGGCGTTGCTTTAGGTCTGCCAGTCACCACGTTTCTGTTATGCAGGTTGAAAATGTTTAATGCAATTGCATAACCTTAGTATAATTGATTCAGTCTAAGCTTAGACGAATCCATTCATATTATATTTTATTCAAAATAAGTTGTTAAGTCACCATAGCCAACTATTTTTTCTTTTTTTTCTCAAATGTCAAATTATATATTAAAAATAAAATATGTGTACATACATGTATATAAATGCTAAAATATAAGACCTTATTGTGTTAAGCTTGAAAATAATTCTTATAGTAAATATTTTAAGCCCAGATTGGATTAATATATTTGTATCTCCGAATGAGCAAACCAAAGATCAAACAATCAAGCAGCAAGGTACCACTGTAAATAAAGATTTGTGACGACAATCTCAAATTTTCTATTCTTGTAAACATGACAGTTATAAGATTTCCAATCCCTTCCATTAGTTCGTTAAACGCCCACGTTAGTGAGGTCAACGAGGCGGGTGTTTCTCCGTACACGAATTCGTTCATCTGCAACACGAACATTATCTCTCCAATGCTGAGGAGCAGTAACTGAGGCATTTGCAGAAATACCGAGTAGTAATTAGTTTCTTTGATTAAATGAATCTTCAATTTAAATTGTTCACCTATCTTCTTCACTAGAAATATATAATGCCCCCCCATTAATATTTCGTAGTCTGACTTGACTTTCTTCCCTGCAATGTAGACGTCGTATATCCCTGGTTTAATTTGTTTTATATCGTTGTTACATAGCGTGCTTTCCAAGACTGTGTATCTTCTGTTCTTGATAACAATTGGGTCAGTTAAATTGTCTGCTAACACTCTGAAATAAGGTTCACCATTCTCTGATCTATTGACCACATCTCGGTAGCTGAATGAGTTAGAACCGTCGCTAAGGTAATATCCTATTGCTACTTCCTCTTGTACTTCAATTTGAAACACATGACTCAATATCTTACCAGCGCACGTCTTGTCGGGGGTGTAATGAACGACGTGTTCTTGTTTGCCACTTACTTTGACGTCAGTATCCTCATAGTATCCCAATCCTTCCAATTCAACAGACTTATGCCCTGGCAAGTCTTCAAATGAGCAATTACATTGCAATCCATTGTATAAACGAATTTGGCCCCTACCAGGTTTCAACTGGGGAGGCATACGATTTTCTAGCAAGAGTTCCAACACCCCAGAAGTGATGAATCCTAGTGCTACGAAAAGAGATCCTATTAACGTTTTTACCAATGGTCTTTTGATGTTGAATCTCTCCATGAATGGATATATCACCAATACTAATATTGGTATGAGGAGTACGACCATGACACTATCAATCAGGATAATATGTTCCGGTTTCATTAAACTTGTTCCAAGTCTCAAGTCTAGCTTTGTTGCCTGATAAATCCATCTGGTTTCGTATTGCATGTAAACTGACCAAACTAATATTGTTGGTAGACACATCATCATAACGCCTAATATTTCCCGCACTTCTTCCACAAAAACATCCCCGTACTTTTCTTTTGCATAGTACAACCAATGAGCTCTTGGGACGTTGTCGCCTTGTTGTTTTCTTCTGTTGATAATAGCGGTCAAAATACAAGACACGACTGATATGATAACAGTACTCTTTAATGGGTTGTATAGCTTGAAACATTTTTTAGTAATTATGAAGGAAAAGAATAAAAAAATCATACAGATGGTTGGTATTAGGAAAGCTAAGGAGTAACAATGTGTCGCTTCTAGGCAATGTATATCAGACCTAATCATCGTAGTTACAAATACTCCTATTATTAAACATATATTAACAATCATATGATTCCATGAGAAGAACTGTGATAAGTAAATCTTTTGGCGTGGAAGTTCAAATTGATCTGCTCCTATTGGCGCCATTGTGGTGTTGATACAACCCCATCCGATTGATCTTAAGATGACGCCGGACCATATGTAGCTGTGGATAGGTACCTTCAGATAAGGCACAGCTGAAACTGTTAGCAATCCTAATCCGACAGCAGTTATAGCGCAACCAATCACAAGAACGGGAAATTTGCCGGTCCAGCTGTCTGCCACTATGGCGGCAAACATTGGGACTATCGCAGTGATGCTCATAGAATAGTGATATATCTCAATTCCATCATCTTGTGTGTAACCACCAATATCTAAAAGCAGCATCGGAAGACTCCTGTTGGCCCCACTGACGTAACAGCAGAAAATGTCAAAAAAAAGTATCAATATTGCACCTGTAGGATATCTTCCGGGTTTTTCCTCTTCATTCAAGTTACCGATATCGGTTTCTTCTGTCATGGTTAATTATTTTAAAAAAATTTCAATGTCAACGTAATTTTTAATAATATAATAAATGAAAATAAATTTAATGATTTAAACCTAAAATTTGATTTGATTTTGTTTTTATAATTAAAGTTAATTTTTATTTTTAATTTGTTCTTTTTAGAATTACATATGATTTGTGCTTATGTATAAATAAGCGATCATCAATATCAATGCTTTCTTTTTAATTAGGAAACAAATTTAATTAGTCAAACTAATATTCATGATTTGATTTATTTTTGATGAGAAATCATGATTTTTAGATCTCTATATTAGAACCCTTAATTTTGATAATCTTACAATGTAAACTACAACTCGAACGAACGGGATGTCTCAAAATGGTTGTAGTTGAAAAATCTCGTAAAAGTTTATGAAAAACAACGATAGTAATTTAGTGTAATTTAACGTTCTATATTTCAAAAATGTTTCACATTTTTTCAACATTGTTAGTTGCTTGGTACACGTGACTCACAAGGTGCTCTTCGTGCTCTCCACATTCACGAGGACGAGATGATCTATTTCGCTACAAGGCAACTATTTTCCAACGGTATAAAGTTTTTCTATTTTAGTTAAAAACTAAAAAACTTTTCCACTAACTGAAGTAAACTATATATTGCATATATGAAGAAATAAGAATACCTCCTCTGTGGAAAACTAAAAGAAAATAAATAAAGAAAAGGAAATTCATTTTGGTAGAGTTTTTATCTAGTTATATATTCTATAAATTTATGAGGTTGGTACCTATAATATTCTTTGAACAAAGTACGGGTATTTTACAGGAATTTTTTACTTATGTTGGTGCTTGCGCTTTTTAATATATACGAGTAAATTTAATATTTCAGGAAACTGAATTCTGTATTGACAAAATCAGGACGAGTGGTTTTGTTATAGAGAAATAGTTCTCTATAACTTAAAGTAAATCATCAAGTTACATTCTTATTAGAAAATGCATAGATGGAAGATGAACATGATATTACAACTTTGTGTATTCGCCATAAAAGTTTGAAGCGAAAAGAAAATGGTTTTTCAGAATAATGAGACATAAAATACAGTTTCCAAACAAGAAGTCTCATTGCTATCTTATTATATTGCTACAATGTTTAATGTCGTAGCTACGGTACAGCCAGAGGGCGCAATAAGTAAACGCCCACCGCGCATATGGCACTTAGACAAGTAAACTGAGAAATAATTCTAAGTTTCACCACACTTATAATTTAACACGACGACACTTTCTAACCTTTTATTAATATTCATTTCTTATCATTCTTCTCACCAATTAGTCCGTTATATCGGGGTTTTATTCTAACTGTTATATTCGTTATATCGAACTCTACTATTTCCCTTACTTTAGTATTATGTGATAATGTAATGTGTAATTTATTTTTTATTTTTATAATAATCTAAATTTTCACACTTTTTTATACGATTAACTACACGAGAAGGGGAGGGGGCTTTCTATTTAACTCCGACCTATTTCCGATGGATATCCCTCCTATTACCTATATTGGCATTGTAGTATCGTGGTCTCCTATATGTAACCTACATCCCTGTCTTATAAATTCTATGATTATGAGAATTATATGGAACACAATTAAATTAAATTAAAAAACATATAGCACTCGTCTGGAGATAAAATCTGAAGACACAGCAGTCAGTGTCAAGCACCAATGCTCATTGTATCGTATCTACAAACTTATATTCAAACGAAAATCATCATTATATTTTGTATAGTTCAAATTACCAGAGTTAGGCGGTGATTCATGCTTAAAAGAGGTTATAGGAGCCTTATAAGTCTGCCACACTGATGATTTCTTTTCTTATTCGTTCCTATATACAGTATAAAAAATAGATGTCTTACTTTTACATTGTGTATGCGACACAACTTGTTTAACCACAAAAGTATGAGTCGCCGCCGAACTCTTATAATTTGAACTGTATACAACATTATTTTCTCGTTCTCGTATTTTTTCTTCGACATTCTCATCATTTCCTATATATTTTTATTTTTTTCTTTTTCCTAAGAATTTTACGTGAGACGGTATCTTGGGAGTTATATACCCATGACGCTAGTAAATATCAAGGCTTCCCGAAATAACCACCAGGGGGTTATCAAATACGTTAAATAGCTTACCTGCTCTACGCGAAAAAATACCTATAGAATTAAGAAGGGAAAAAAGAACTAAGTCTCAACTCTAGGGCATACTAGACCGATCCAAGGCCGTTACAACAAATTACGATAATTATTTTAAATGAAAGTCGTTAATTGTGATGCAAAAGAAGCCATTTGTTTTAATTTATGCTATTAAATGAACTTACCGCCGTGCAATGGAGCAGCGCGGTGGATCCCTTTGTTATTTTTTATAATTAATTTAATTACTGGGTTATAAGGAAAGTTTTTAAAAGATGGACTTTTTATATTTTTCAGGCATTAATTAAATTTGAATAACAATAAAGTTTTACTTGAATTAGTGCCCCCGTTTGTTGGAAATAGAATACGCCCGGTCCTGCTGTCTATGTGGATCGTGGATCAAAAGTACCTCACTTTCAACATATTTAATAAAAAATCGAATACTGCTTCTATGAATACTATCGGTGTAGGTTTACATAGAAACTTTTTCTACGTATAAAGGACATTAATAAATATGGTCAAGTATATATTTAAATTCTCAAGATGATCGTTAGAATTGTGACATTCTTAAGAACATCCTTAAATGATTCTTAATATTTTTCGTTATGTAAATAAATTTCACAAAATCTTTTTCACTTAATTGTATGTATATTTTCTTTACTTACACACAAAGACAATTTATTTGGGACGGATGTTGAAACATATTGAGTAAAAATTTGAAAACTATTTTCATTTCTAACTACGGAACAAAGTAGACTCGAAATTTAGCGCAAGGTTCTCATTTCCTTTGTAATTCCTTCGATACTACGATTTGAAGGTATTAATAGTGTTTCCATGGTTTTAATGAAAGCCTATTTGATGAACTACAATTTTGCCAATGAATAGCACATCAAAGGCGTATTTTTTAAGCTAACTTTAAGCTAACCAATATACTTTTTATTCTCATTTTATATTTTAGGTTCAGAAATATACAATTTACAATTTTTTTAATAGACCCAAAAATGTTTTATATTTTGTAGTAAAAAACAGTAGAAAACAAGAATAGATTTCTTGTAAATCATTATGAACTTCTTCAGCGGTATTTTAATTAAAATTGATTAATATTATGAATATTTGTTAACATATCAAACAAGTATTTTAAATCTTGAAAACAAATACTAAATTAATCAATACAGCAAATAAACCACCGTATCTAATCTGACACAAAGTGCTCTTTAGTAGCTCTTTCCACCATTTTAAAACTATGGTGAAATTATTAGTTTTCCCGTACTATGACTACATCCTTCCCCGTTACACGAAAGCTTCTTCTTACTTTTATAAGACGAAAACTTATTCTAATTGTTTGAAGGGAGTTTACCTTTGCAATTAACTCAATTCTTCTGGAATAAATGAATAAGCGAAGCTAAAAGCCATTTATTTCAGAAAGTCAGGTTAAAGGCATAGGCAGAACCTCCTGGTGAGAATTAGAACAACTAAGACAGTAATAATAAAATAGGATTTAGTTTTGTTAGATGGAGAAAATCGGGGAAAATGTTTTCTTCTAACACGTAACGATAAATATTAAAACTTATTTTCTGGTTCGTGATTTCGAAAAACCCCTGTAGTTTGGTTTACGAACTCAATACGACACAAATATGATTTATGTAGACAGCAGAAGGGGATGGAAAATCTATGGGAAACTGAGTTACGAGGAACTATGGGAAACTGAGTTACGAGGAACTATGGGAAACTGAGTCATTGAGTTTGTTTTGAAAGTGTACTTATACTAATATTAAGAAAATTAATTTTGTATTATCGCATTTTAATGGATAAATGGAAGAAGGTGTTACATTTTTTTAATTTTATTTAACTATTAGAATTTACGTACTACCAACCTAATGATAGTAACTAAATTTTGTGGCACTGAACTATGGGCTTGTGAGTAGTGGATCCAGTGATCCACTTCCTCCTACTTTGAATTATAAGTGTATGTACTTATTTTTATATTATTTATATATTAATTGTGTATGCCTTTCGGCTTTACAATCTACAGTATTATATTTCTAATACATTTCATTCCTATATACATTCCAAACTTAAAACTAAACTTAAAATAAACTTAAAATCTTCTCGACTTTTACTAATTCCAAAAGTGCTTTCTGCTTCTTCTTCTTTTGACCCTCTCTATTATTCTCCTGTTTTTCCTTTCCTTCTTACTATTTCCGCCATCCACCTCTTTCCTTCACTGCCTCCCTTTAGTAGCTGGCCAATATTCCTTTCGCTTGCTACTTTTTCCTTACACTCAAACTTAATGTGCTCCAGTGTTTCGTCCTCCGCTCCACACATTCTACACTTTCTTTCCTCACTCTTTTCCCAGTATCTGTTTCCTTTTTCCTCATTTCCCAATCTAAACCTTGCTGTTCTTCTTATGTGTTTTATGTCTTTTTCTATAAGGTACTGAGGCACATTATTTTCCCATAACCTCTTATATCTTTTATTGTAGTTACTTTTTTCTATATTTCCCATTCTCTCCTGCTGTTGTGTCTCCTTATCCCTTCTCCTTAGCTCCTCTGCCACACTTGCGCCACCTTCTCTTCTCCTCTCTGCCTCCTCGATCGCCATTCCATTCCTTTCAAAGTATTCTTTTCTCTTTTTTGGACTTATTTTTATATATTAATTTGTCGATTTTCTATTGGTAATAAGTCTATGGGCACTCGTTTCTTGAGTCTGGTACATTTATTAGATGTCAGCAAACTGGTAGCAAGTGAATTCGGATGAATTTGTCTCTGAATGATGATATATGGAGATCATTTTTAATAGTTGTATTTCTGACTATTGTTCTAATTGTTTTGGATTGAAATCTTTCTAATATGTCAATATTAGAATTACTGGAGCTATAAGACCAGATGAGCATTAGTAAAGGTGCTACTTGACAAAATTATGCTGATTTATTTCATGTCAACGATATATTTACAATAATTGTAAGACGAGAGTCTTAAGAGCCTGTAGCGGTATCCAATACTCTCTTTTTTACACTCCACGCAAAATTAATTGCATCTAGTCATATTTGAATCGACTTTATAGGGTTTATGTCGCGTCTTCTTACTTGAAATCAATTATATCTAGTACATAAACATAGTAGCACTCCGAAATTGGTACTTAAATGCATTTTCGTTACAGTGCAAATTTTAACCTTGTTAGTTCTATACAAGGTAATTACCAGGTTTATTTTCAGACTCTCATATAGAATATTGCAAGTGCTAGCTAGCTGCAAGCTAATTTCGTTTATGCAAAGGTTCATTTTCTATCTGACATTATGAAAACTTTTAATGAAACCAAAATCTTCTATAAATTATTTAAAATATTAAAAAAACAAACTTGCATGTACCAAATCAATATCATTATTACAGAGAGGCATCTGACAAGTCCTTAATATCTTTGTTACAGTTGTAACTCGCATACTTAAATTTTTTTTAATTTTAAGTTTTTTTTTTTTTATTTAATAAGGTTTTATAGACTTACTATAAAGAAGAGATAATAGAAATTTATAAAATGTATGAAAAAACTTATTAATCTTAATTGCTTGGAAAAGTAAAGTTAGTTTTCCTAAAGTTTTCATAGTTATTAAAGTTTTCAAAGTACAGTTTAATATCTCAATGAAGTTGACTGCATTTTTCTTTTAACGTTTTTCATCGAGTTAGTATATCTTCAATGGAAGATTAAAACAGGTTATGCTATTTATTTCTCATTATCTTATTTTTTAATTATTAGTGTCAAACTTTCAAAGACAAAAACATGTGTTTGTAAACCAGTGATGTTAACAAATTGCATCCTTTGTAAACCATGTAGCCAACTGAAAGTAAAGTGACATTCGCACATGCTGCCAACTTAACAAACGAAGGTCCACGGCAAAGTCCGTCCAGTAATTAATGCCTGTCTCAACCCTTTCTTTTATAACTACCCCTTGCGGATCCATTACTTCCGCCGTGTCTATTTGTTCATACCTATCTCACTCTCACTCCTCCCAAACGTTGTGGCTCATGTTTCCTGTTGTCTTTTCCCTTGCAGCCTATTCCCTACTTTGGCAAATCTCGTCTATTCTAATAGGAAGGTAAAACCTTTTGAATTTAACGGATTTCTGATATTTTTATTTGATTGTTAGTGCTGTATGGTCCTTCAACAAGAGCGGTAATTTTATGGATGTTTCAATAAGAGCGATAATTTTATGGATGTTTCAATAAAAGCGGTAATTTTAAAAATGTTTCAATAAAAGCTCTCATTTTATGGATGATTCTATAAGAGCGATCCTTTTAAATCAATAGGAAAGCACAATATTTCGGTGACAGTTGGCAGATATTGTGTTTCAGTACCAACTTAACTGTGTAGTTTAGATTAAAATACAAATATCACCACTTTTCACGAAAATATTGCAATTTTCTATTAATTGAATTGACCGCTCTTATTTAAACATCCATAAAATTACCGCTCTTGTTGAAACATCCACAAAATGATCGCTCTTTGTTGAAATACTCTATATACACAGTTAACATTTTAACGCTTTTCCTAACCTAACACCATACTAAATTTTAAGGACTGTCTCATTTGATCACGTGACATACTAGAAGTATTACTATTCTACTACCATTTTATAGAATAACTGCTGTAAAAGTAAGATGTAAAACCTTATAAATTTCCTCTTGAAAAGTCTCATTTCCTGGGACTAGACTAACAATCTAACAGAGAGGTAATTTCCAGTGGATGCATCGTTGCGTTCCCAGTGGTGATACTGTTGGAGGAATGTTGAGATTAAATACTCATGTAATGGCGACTGTACTGCCATCTGAAAGGAATGCAAATACATTTTAAAAGTGAAACATAGTACTCGTTTTTCATATCAGATGTTTCATATAAAGCGTGGCATTTACTTGTACACGTCGAGTATAACCCACTTCTGAATTAGAAATGAATTGCTTTGTACATATCTTCTTATTTCTTCCTATAGTAAATGTTGTTGTAACATGAAATTCAAAATTGTTTACTGATGAGACAGTGTGCACAATTTTGTAGATGTGTTGTGGATATACTTGTCCAAACTTGTCTGCTATTACTTAAACCCCTAAATCTTTGGGTTAGGCATCCCTGCTTAACATTGTTCTGTGGGTTGTGGGGGTTCGCATTTAACCCCAGATGGTGTTTTCTTTTCACTGCTACACGCAGCACAGCAGCTCTAGCTCTAGTTCTAGCTCTAACTATACGTATAACTCTATTTCTCCACGATCAGTGCATTTAGTCATGATACCTATGGTGCTTAATGCGATATATTGTTCTTCTTCTTCATCTCCGCTCCAAGGATTGTACCACTATAATGATACCGTTGGGCATTGTTAAAATAAACATTAGTTATTCCAGTGTTTAAATACAGCTGTTACATCGATAACATTCAATTTACTTTCGTTACAAACTGCAGTTTCTTGTTGATTGTAGTTTCATTATGTTTCACATTTGTTTTGCTTTAATCATTTTATCTTTAAATTTATTTTCTTTTTTATTTGATTTTTCCGGACAAAAATTAAATAAGTGTAATTATCTTATCTATCATAAACCAGCTTGTGGAATCTTCTAAACAAAAATAAAACTAGTTGCAATTACGAAGTAATATATTAACTACGTCTTCACCAAGAAACCCATATAATGTCTATTAATAACTCTGGGTAAACATAAACTTAAGTAGTCTAATTTGTACCAAAAGTAGTCTTTTGCAATTTCATTTAATGTGAAAAGGTGTTACTAAAAAATTATAAAATGTTATGCTTATTAATCTATATATCTATAGCTTATCTCTATAAGTATTGCACCTATTATATTTAAGATAGCAGGATAACTTAAAAAAGCGTGTATAGCTACTCAGCATCGGAAACAAGTTACCAAATGAAGATTTACATCTACCGCATACAAGATTGTCTTTAGACAGACATGTTTTCGTTATAGAAACATTGATCTGATTGATTAAACAAAGAAAGAAAATGCTAACAATTTTCTAGAACAGATATTGTATACCGGCCATAGTTAAATGGAGGAGGTGTTTAATTATTTAGCATTATTTTAGCTTATAGTAAGAATTAAGATATATCAAGTGTAAAACTGTACTGTGCAAGAATTTTATGTATTTTTAAGGAATTGTCTTAAGGAAAAGTGTGTAACTGCACAGCAAGATAATTTTCTATATGAGTTGTAGAAAATATTTAGGAATTAGCTTTTGCTAACAAGCTAGTAGGTGTAAACTGCACTACAAGACCATTTCCTCTATGAGTTGTAGAAAATAAACCTTGGAATCAACTTGTGGTAAGCTAGCAAGTGTGATACTGAACTGCAAGATAATTTTCTACCTGTGTTGTTACAAATTCGATATTTGATTTCAATTTATTTAAGGTTTAAGCCTAAAAACTATTTTCTTGGGACCTAATAATTCAAAATATTCTCTACAAACGTTTGGTCAATGTATTAAAATTAAAATCTATGAATATTGTTACTTTGCAACTTATGATTATTTTATGTTTTGTGACTTCCCCCATCATATTTCACACATATGTGAACAAAACACTAAGCTACCGTTCAACAACGTGTGACATTCCGGACTTTATTATCCTTTGGACTGCTTTACACACATACTATACTTTGTAGTTTAAGCAAAGACCCTATTATTCCAAGTAAGAAGTTACCAGAACATAAAAATCTACTGAAAATCACGACAATAATTTTTTATTTCGCAACATAACGCATTACACGAACAGATTTTAGCAATTTGATTTTATTTTTAACACGGCGCGTATAACGCGAACGTGAACGTGAACGTGAACACGCCCTAGCGACAACTTAAGAGCATCTTAAATTTCACCAGCAGGGTTACTTTGTATTTTTGTTACGTTGGCAGCCTTCGCAGTATTTTAATGTCATTTTCACGCTAAGATTTATAGAGCGAGACCTTTTGCTAGGTTGAGTGTTGATATCGGTGGAGATCCTTACCGTTGACAATGGTAGTTAGCTTGGTGGTCTGCAGAGCAGAAAGCTGCTGGTGTCGTATGTCACGCAGATCGTGGAGACGTCGGCGACGCTGCTTCCCAGATCAAAGCTTTATGTCGCGGGTCGCAGCGCAACGATTACGATCCAATTAATCTAAGGAGATCTTAGAAGTCATTTGAGACATTATTAAAAGGCTTTATTAAAATCGCTGTGCGTGTTTAACACTTTCATCAAACGGAAATTTAGTAAGTATAGTTGATATACGTTTTGAAAAGAGGTAACAAACTTGATTTAAGGGAGAGTAAGGTTTCAACTTTTTTGTCATTTTATTTTATTTATTTATATTAATGTAGAACATATCATTTATTATATTTATATTTAATATTTATTCAATATTTATTATTGCGTGAAAATTTGAAATCGATTGGAGTAAAACTATCGGAAATATAGAGTTTTTAGTCTTCACCTCTCTGGTCACGGTTAAACGCTTTTTCTCAAACTTCGCTTTTTCAGAGTCGGTATCCTCTCTAGCTTAAAATCTACTACACCGATCCTTTTGAAATTTTGCACACTCTTTTTTTGTATAAATGCCGAGGTAACGCTGTCGAGTTCTTCTTCTTTTTTTAAATTTTAAAGTATTTTAAAATAACAAAGCTTCTGATTTTTTTTAATGAAAAATCGATATTTTGACTTCTAAGTGTTGTAAAAAATTGAAAAATCAATAAAATAAAAAAAACTTGACAGCGTTACCTGCATAAACTTATCAACTAATGAAATCTTTTTGTATTTTTGATTTCAAATAATCCAATGAGAAGTTGTAAGGGACACCGCTATCACTCTTTTTCTTGTGACGTTTTCGAGAATATTCGGTGTCAATGCCTCATTTCTTGATATTTATTTATGAAAATTTCACAAAGTATTCCTTAAATATTATTTTATCATGTAGTAATTATAGAAATAATTATATACTAACTGTGTCGTCAAAAAACATTATCAATTATGCTATTTTTTATTGTTTTAACGTTAACACTTCCTCCCACTATGAGTTTTTAAGCGTTCTTAAGCGTTAGAGTTTGTGTTAAACATTTTCAAGTTCTGCTTTGTCCATTGCCGTATTGGGGTAAAATGAGCCGTTTCAGTTTCATATCCTTAGTACATTTCACATTTCCTTGTTTGTTTTCGACGCACTCTTTCATCTAGTCGGAACCAATTATCTACAGACCACGTTGATCTGGCACGACCTGTGTTAACCTTTCTACGACAAGATTTTTAACAATTAGAATAGCTTCATACTTTAAAAGTGAACTAATACTTAATAGAATTTGATTATTCAGCACGTTCATCTTACTCCTTTACACCAGCTAGTCAACTTACATCAGCATCACTGCATTTTCCAAATTAATATTTGTATTTGCAAAACATATTTTCCAATTTTCCTTTTTGACATGTTTTGAGAAGTTCATTTCCATATCCCCATTTATAAACATAACCAATAAATAAATGTACATGTCCTCATATAAAATAAAGAGGGGGGGTTTAACCAGTTGAGAGGGTTCCAGTGGGGTACACGAGTTTCTAAATGAAGTTGCGGTTCTATTCACCCATTACCGAATAATACCCCTCTCCCTTCACTTCACCCATCGCCTATAAAACGTTCAGTTGGCGTTTTGAACCGGTACCAAAACATACTATATTTTAAATCCTATGGGATTTAACATTGATTGATTGTGATTGCTAGTGATAGATGGCAGCACCGTATTTCACTGGCTTATAGATCAATTCAATTGAAATATAATATTTCATTTTGAGAATCTTGAAAAGATAAATTTTTTAAAAACATTTTCTTTTGAAGCACCTTAATAAACTTCTCAGATAAGAACTTCTTCTAAGTGAAAGATAATTCATTTATTTTTAACAGTGTAACTTCTCTTTGTAAGTCAAGTTTCTTTTGCTGTCGTTTTTGTATAGCGAATGTAACCGTCTCGTACGACGCGTTGTAAAGATTCTGTCCTCTGATAAATGAAGCTTTTAAGAAAGCTAAAGAGCACATTTCTTGTACGTTTATTGGGCAGTACGTGCACCAAATCGATTTCAGACCTAATTGGGCAAAACATCGAGCTTTTTCTTCATACAAAGTAACAAAACATTTAACTAAATTTAGGAAGTTTTTTCATGAAATACTTAGTTACCATTACAATGTCTTGTACTAGGTTTTTCTTTATAACAAAAGAAGAACACAAGTAAGAAGTTTCGCCAATGGTGGGGAGGCGACATACAGATTTATTGATGGAGTCAAAAGGGCGTCATCGATATTACGAGAATGTTATATATACATTAAATGGATACCAGGGCTGGACAGGTGCACGCCAGGATACATGATAGTGGAGGAATTAAAAAGGGACAAGATAAGAAAATAGAAGCAGGAAGGAGAGCAGTCAAGTACGAGGAGAAAATGAGTAACGCTGAAAGCGAAATCCTAAGAAAAGTTAGGGTGGAGTAGTGGAAAAAGAGAAAGAAGTATTACGAAAGAAATGGAATGGTGACAGAGGAGGCAGAGAGAAGAAGAGAAGACGGCACAAGTGTGGAAGAAGAGCTAAGCGAAGATACAACAACAGGAAAGGAATGGAAGAAATTGAGAAGAGCAATTACAACAAAAGATATT
Source organism: Panorpa germanica (assembly GCA_963678705.1). NCBI lineage: Eukaryota > Metazoa > Arthropoda > Insecta > Mecoptera > Panorpidae > Panorpa > Panorpa germanica. Next base: position 6,518,897 of record OY783206.1, on the reverse strand, counting down.
AAAGGATTTGGGAGAGAGAGATACCACAAAACTTAAGAGAAAAAGACATAAAAAACATGAGAAGAATTGCCAGCTTTAGATTGGGAAACGAGGAAAAAGGAAACAGATACTGGGCAATAGCGAGGGTGTGCGGAACGGAGATAGAAACATTGGAGCACATTAAATTTTCATGTCAGAAAAAGGTAATAAGCGAGAAGAATATTGTGCAGATATTGAAGGGAGACAGTGAAGAGAAGAGGTAGATGGCAGAGATAGAGAAATGGAACGAGGAAAGAGACGGAATGACAGAGTAGAAACAGGAGGGAGAGTAGCAGGAGGAGCGAAGCAATAGCAGTAGCAGTTTTGTTATTATTTTTATAATGATAAATTTATATTTTTTTTTCGTTTGGAAGGAGTGAGAATGTTATATATATATATAGATCATTATGTAGCTTGAGCACGACTGCTCGTTGTGAAAAACTTTAAGATAAATTTGTCGCAACTGTGCTCATTGTCATATGTCACCATCGAACAGTAAAACAATAAAAACGTGATATATCGGACCCACATCAAATTTCCTAATGAGAAAATCAAATGCAAGACAACTAGTAATTTTCCTCACTTATATAAAAGTCGTCATGTTATATTTCTTGACATAAAAATATTCAAAAATCAAAAAATATTTGAACTTTAAATATGTACGAGCATTCGCCATTCTATGAATATATATTACACTTGCACGCTTTTGCTGCTGTATAAAAAATATTTTACATAAATTTTCTATTAAACGTGACATATTATTGAGTGACAGCCATTTCAATAACCAGCATTTTCCATCCGTATGATTGATTCGATAACATCTTGTATGGTACAGTGGTACACTCTCCTGCGTGCGTGTACTTCAGAGTGCATCATTGCAGCTATTCTGATGGCGGTAGTAGATGGTTTTAAGTACGTAGGCTTTCTGTGTTATTGCTGTAAGAGCGGGGAGTCTGCGGTGGGCCGAGTTCACCGACATGTGTATTACATTAAGCCCTCCTTGTCACAGTTGCGAAATGCGGACGCTTTTCGGAAGGGGTTGGTATCCCTATTTTGTTATACATATAACGTTCGCTGTACATTTTATTTTACTTAAGGGAATAACCTATGGTCCTAGTTATAAAATCCTTAGCGAAACATTTTGAATAAAATTATGGAGCGTCTAGAATGAGTTACTGGGTTATTATAGTGGTATATCAAAATGAAATGACAATGTTGTAACAGTTGGTAGGCCTGTCTGACGTTACTGAAGATGTACCAGTTGGACAAGACTCACGTGGATGGAACTTGATACTTTGGAAGAGTTATTACAGAGGTTTGCTCTTGCCGAATTCCAAAATAAATGCAGAATAATTTTCATATAAGAAGGGGAAACTAAAACAGAATTTTTGGAAATGGATGTAGAAATATATGCATTAAATTTGCTGAGATGATTATTCAAATAGAAGCTGATACTATCACTTGACATAAACACGGGGAGAAAGTTCCTTTAGGTGCATAAAATCGTTGAACTACGTTCAATATCATCGGGAAAGTTCTTTCAAATAATTGAAAACATGCATTTATTAACGCTACATTTTTGAAGACGTGGTGTGTACACTGGGTGTTTGAGGGAACAGTTGAGTTTTTTGAATTTTTTTAAGCTTTCAAAAAATCTGAAAAAATTCTGGAATACTTCTTAAAGTGTCTACTACATGGTCCAGAAGTTGCCAAAGTTCAAAGTTTATAACTGGTGTTAATAAAAATTGACAAACAGTAGAAAACGCTTAAAAAACGGAATATTGTTAAAAAATGCGTAACTTTATAATCAAAACTTATTTGCCTTAGACTATAAGCTTTCGAAAGAATGTAATGTCTTTGGCGTGTGTTTAAAGAAGTTGAATTATTTGTGCACCTGAAAGTGGGGAATATTTTACGGATTCAGGCATGTCATAATAAACGGAATGGTGATTATTCGGCACAAAAAAGTTGTTATTGTTAAAAATACAAAAGTTATGAAATAATAATTAATAATAGTTAATAATAATTAGTGTCAAAAAGAGAATTTACGGTGCACAACTGGGACAAAAGTGGTTACGATGATTATCGCAAACCGGCGCCCCGCACGATAAACAAGAATACATTGTTTTTTTGTTTTCCTTCTAATTGCAAAGAGAAAATCGTTTTCGCTTTTCTAGTTTACCCGTGGAATGGTCAACCATCTTCAAAAACTTATTCTTGTAAAAAGATGAACTAATAAAAAAAAACAATATATATAATCTAAGAAATAATATATTAAATTACAAAAAACATTTATTTTAAACATGAAAAAACTGTAAAACATCGAGAAAAGCAAAGAAAAATGCATTTACTAACATTGTAAAATACTAACGTCGTGTGTACACTGACTCTGATAAACGTATTTTATCGTTGATCTACATAACAATAATCACTAATCGATTTAATAAAACAAAAACAAGAACAAAAGAATAAAAAAATCACCATCTGATGGTGTTGGCAATAAATTGGAGAGTAACGGGATGTAGCGGAGTAAAGGGGGTGTAGCAAACGCATTGAGAATGAGAAGAAACACAATTCTGCGTGCTCCAATTCACACAATGCGTCGTTACAAAAACTGTTATTGCTGTAACAGTTTTATAGTTATTGTTTTAATTACAGAAGTGTGTTTATTACCACCTTCATGCGATGCGATGAGTTGTAAAACAAGTCAGGACTTGTAAAAGTATTGCGTAATGCTAGGAGGGCGCGTCTGAACGAAATGTGGGCATGGTGGTCGAAATATGCTGCTGTATACAGATATATTTAGTATGGGTATTTATAGAGTGTTACGAATAGGGTTTATGAGGTAATGAGGTTTTTTTATTGTTCTGGTTTTTCACGGTTGGCAGAGTAGCGCCTCCAATTTCCAAGGTAGTGGATTCAAATCTGATCTAAGAGAGTTCAGCGGGCATTGGACATAGAACACCACTTAAAGACTTGGCATTGGAATTTCAATATATACATATTGGAATTGATTATTAACCCTGCGTGTGTATACTGAGTCTTTTAAGGAACTGTATTATATTTCTCTCTCATGAGTACAGAGCACGATTCATCTATACCTCCTAAAAATCTAGGGAATGGTAGAGACTTAACGATCTGGCAGTTTACTAGCAAAGGCGATCCAGTGGAACATGCCTCTGTTAGAATTCTAAGACAAAAACTAAATTGACAACAGCTTTTATTCAACGTCTTAGTGCCGTCCTCAGTTAACTGAGAGTTTATCATAAACCATGGTTAATACTTTCGTTTCTCAGTCATTTTTGTTTGAGTCGAATATAACTTAATAAAATACCTGGTTACTTTTTTCGTTACTGGAAATAAAATCACCAAAATAACGAAGAAGAATTGATAGGTTTTGAAAATGTTGGCTGCTACATGTCTGTGGACATTTTCTGTGCAATTAAAATTCCCTGTCCGTCTGCTGCTTCATTAAACCTTTATACATAAAAACGCAGTCAAAAATGACTGGTACACATAAACAAATTGGCCATTAATTCTAAACGAACAGCAGTTTTATGTCAATCATTATCCAGTAAGTTGACGCGAATCGTTGTGTCATATCATATATATTGCTGCTATGTAATTTTTTACGATCCTGTATTTTGCAAAAGTATGTTTATTTATGTATCGCACGTATAAACACATACATACATAAATTATGTTTGAAACAAATAACGAATTCATCAGCTGTCGTTGGATAAAATATCATTTTTTACTGTGAATATTAAACAGCGTAATTGGGTGACTGTTTTTCAAGTAATGATGTATTTTATTTCACTGGAAATATTAATATCTTTGTGTAAATTGCACTAGCTGGAATTTGTTAATTATAGTCATGGTTTTTGAGTATTTTATAAACCTTGTTTAAATTCTTTTACCAATTTTTGCGAATCTGTTTGAAATTCTCTATTGTACATATCGTAAAGTATGTTCAGAAATGTATCTATAATTTATTTAATGCCGCAAATTGTCAGAAAAGTTGGGAAATAATCTTTCTTGACTAACTTGGGCGTGCTGATTCCAAATATGTTGTTTACTACCCTCCATTTTGTAGTTTTATACCTCCATCTTGAAAAAATGGTGCCAAAAAATGATTTTTTAGCAATATCTTCTTATCAGAGGGTCCTAAGTTAAAAATAGTTATTATCAATCTGATAGAGCACTTAATTTCCTACAATTTTTATATATAACATTTTTTTGTATGCCTCACAGATATTGATCTACACTTCAATAAAAATTATAGTAACGATTCAAACCAGCGTATGACATTCAATTTAACGGCGCATACAATTGCCCATATTTCTTAAACCCATTATAGAATATACAAATATTTTAACGTTATTCAACTTTTATTTAAAACTGTTTTAATAAACAGTTATTGTAAAAATAGTTACTTTGGATATACTATATAGGTATATCATTTATATAAATAGGATTAAAGCTAAAGATTATTATAGGACACATCCATTATGTTATCCGTTCTAAAAGTCAACGAGTTATGCTTTCAAAGTCGAAGACAAAAACCCAGACAAAAACATAGGATACGGATAATCCTCACTTTACGCCATTAACCTCTACTCACGACCTAACCCCTGACCCCTCTACCCTGACTCGGCATTGTTATCTTCTTGCTTCTTGAATTCTTATTATTTTAGTTCATTATATAACAATAAGCAGTGAACGAGTATAATTTTACTTGCGTTTGAAATATGACACTGCACTAAAAGTCTTCGCTTTCAAATGGCCAAGGGATTTAGATTGTTTGGTAGCTCTACCTCTAGCTCTAGCTCTAGCTCTACTAACAATTTGATGGAGGTGAGGGTGGTGGTGGTTGAATGCCCCTTTGGGATATAGGATACTGGTATACTGGACGAATGGATAAGTCTAAAATAGGGGATGATGAAATTTAGGGGCGAGAATTAAAGCGTTGGCTGATCCATGCACTAGCACTAACACGAGGTGAGAACGTAGAAGAAACATTAATTGTGTTTTTAGTTATTTTCTGTGCGATATATTACTGCCATAATGTGTGTAAAAGCAAATTCATGTTTTTGGTCATAAAGTATCATATACTTTTTATGACTTTAGGGGCTCTTTGTTCTTAATTATTTTAGTATGTTTAATTTGTGTTAATCAGATTTATAGCGCTATGTTTTTTGAGATAATAACAGGAGGTTTTCAGTTTTTAAAAAAAAAATGTTTAGAACAATCTCCTTTTAATACTGGGTTCCAAAAAAATTAAGCTGGGCATCATAATAATATTTTTGCAAATCAAATTCACATATCTCTTACACATCAAATACAATCTTTGCAAATGAAACTCCACCTTCTGGAAATTAGCGGCAGGTTTATTTGATACGCTTCTGATGCAATGTTCAACTTAATATCTTAACCAGTCAGCGTAGCATCCTTGTGTATTTACTAAGACAATTGAGAAACTTGAAAATGTATATCTCACGTATTGGCACGTAAAAAGCAGACGATACATAAATCGCGCAATAAAACAAAATTATAAAAATAAAGTAAATATGTTCGTTCACTCATCGTCGTATGGTTCAATATGCACCGGAAAATGTTTCACTTCGAGATACTAGTTGAGCAGGCATGGCCAACGGATCTATTACTAGTCAACCGAAGAACAAATAATGTTGTGTTTAATTGCAACTATTCTATTGTTGTTGTTCTTATTGTTGTTGTCAATATTGACCTGGTTAGGTCGTTGACTAACTTCTTATTAAATCTAGAATTATAATAATGGTACTATCAGCGCCAAATAACAGAAGAGGGAGTAGTGATGCCCTCACACGTTTAGGCAAGGCATTCCAATTTTGAAGGGCTCTTTAATATTGTAAATTGGTAATAGATATTTAATTTTCTAGCAAATTTCTTGCTTTTCTTAAATCACTAGCATTTCGGGCGGCCAACACCATCAAAATCCTAATCCAATCTGTTGTAAGATCACTAATTTCATATTTTTAGACTAACCTCTTCAAAATAAATCATTTCAACCAATAAGTCGCTCAAAAGCCAATTAATTTTTTATTTTCTTGATTTTTTTTAACCGCATTGACTCCTTAGTAACTTTTATTGGCCGTTCTCTAATGGTACGCGTCCACCTCCACGTTTCTTTCAATACATCCGAAGATAAATACGTAAATAAATAAGGAAATTAAACAGCGGAAGGTCTTTTGAAGAAATAATTAGGTACTGCATTCTTTTCCATGTCGACACCATTTTTCAGTAGTTAGGTACCACCATTGCTTTATGGAATGGAATATGAAAACTGAACAGAAGGGTTTGTGTGTGGGGATGGGGGTGGGGGTTAATGCATCTGGGGACATCACATGCCAACGACAAGTGGCTTTCATACAGACATGAGCCAATATTCCCGGATTACCGTACTTATTTTACTCTTTTCACATTATAATAGGTTATGTTTTCATATTATTCCAGTACCAGTTATTCCGTAATTCTGTAGTTCTGTACTTCTCCGCATCAGCGTCAGCACCATCGCCTGCGGTATCAAAAGCTTTTATTATCTGCTGTATTTGGATGTTCTCTATCTATATTAGAATCTAGAGTTACTGTTATTTTGTTTATAAGTGTATAATTATATGGAAATCAATAGAGCAGATACAAACAGCATCATTACCTGTTCTCAGATCCGAAATAAAAGCATTGGCTAAACTCCTGTACAGTACATGAAAAATTGAGAGCAAAATAAAATCATTTATGTAAGTTTCCAATTCTGAAAATAATTACCTTAATTTCTATGTTAAGAGTAGAAAATAATCTTGAAATTAGCTTGTGACAAACTACCAAGTGTATATCTTGTACTGCAAGACCATTTTCTTGCTGTATTGAAAGCAGATAAGTAGAAAGAGCCTCAGAGTGGTCTCCAATGTCTTAATTCGGCACTGTCTTAATTCGATATTGTGATGTGCTGGAATTGTTTGCAAAACTGATGGTATTACACGCACATCTGAATTGAGATATCAAATTATAATAATGTAGTAATCAGTGTTAATCCTTTATCCTGGATAGAGTTTACATTGAATGTGTAACACAAAGGATTCTGGTGGTGTTTCAGAAAGAACTTATGACTTAGATGAAATCTGAATCCGTTATTTACACAATTGTATTCCGTTAAACACAAATTAAATACAGATATTACTTTACAAATTTGTACATGTTAAAAGTAAAGTAAGAGAAAGAGCCGCTGGCAAATGTAACTTAGTTAGGCTAGCCTTATGAATACTAGTAGTTGGTTATGTCGTAGTTAGACTAATGTCAGAATTACCCGACCGGAGCCTGGTATTTCTTTAGTAGGTCAAACCTCATAAGTACTCGATTAAGGCATGGCTTGACACGTTATTCCTTGACTATGCCCCGGACAAAATTTCTCCTCTGAATATGAAAAAGAATATGATCACAAAAGAAAAATACGAAAAAGGAAATAGAAAGATTAACGGAAATAAGAAGGATTAAGAAACAGCTTTATAAGAAGAGATGGATATAGTTGAAAGAATAGAAATTTTGCACTGGGAGAACCAAATTAGTTTTATACAATTGGTAGACATGTGGTAAAGTGAGACACAATAATAAAGAAAAGTAATAATAGAAGAAAGAATCAGGGAATGCAAAATTAGAGAAGCAACGATGGAAGAATTTGAAATGGAATGGCGAAAAAAAATGATAAATAGAAATAATTATACATTGTATAAATTATGTGTTATTAAAAATATTTATAAAATGTATATATTGGTTTAAGTGCTAATAACTATCAAAAAGTGATGCACTCAAACAAATATTTTAAAAAAATATTTGGGTATTAGTAGAATTCCTTTATGAGTATATCAAATTTTATTTAAACTATTACATCTTCAGCATTATTATAACTTCTATAGGTTTAGCCAAATCATATACAAATTATTGAATATATTCTAAGATAGTAGGAGGAGTCAAGAAAAATATTCGTATAACTGAAGATTTATACCTTCGACTTGTTATCATATGGTTTCAGATTAGACTTATGTACGAGTATATAAATTATTCAAAAAGTAGTACACACACACACACACTTTATATCTTCCACATTTTTAAATGATCTAAAATACTTAGCAAGATTAAAATCTAAAAAGCATCGTATTTGTGACGTATGTTTGTAAGTAATGTAGTCAATCTATTTTATCGACATTTTCCGTTACATTTTAAATTCTGTTTCTCGTTTCTATTTACAATTTTCGGAAGAGGGTGCTTATATCACTAGGATATCCTGTATCCTGTATCCTGATCTGAACTGTACTTGTAAGACTGTTTTTCCGGACGCTTGACTTGTTTTTCATTCTATTTCGCTATTTGCACCGGTATTTTTCACGGTGTCGTATTTTCTATAATACTGTTTGGTGTTATCTGTTAACTCCAATTTAATTCCACGGCAGACGATTTTGTTATATTTATTGCTGTCTCTTTTTTCAGTTAGTTCTTTCTCTTTTCATAGATACATATAGTTGCAGGGTGGGTGAATAGAATTTGTTCTATTTTTCTAGCTCTTACTTTTGCATGTCTTTCATTTGCAGTATCATTGGACAATTTTGCACGGTAGAAACAATCTGTGAAGTAATTAATATGAACTAAACACTTTTGCAGAACGCGCGACTAGATCTTATTAAAATCAAATTTAATTTTATATTTAATCCTCTTAAATCTATGTCTCATATTGCGAAATATAAAGAAATAAAAATAAGTGTTGTACTGTTCAAATTTCAATAATGTTTTCCACAATTCAACTGAAAATAAACAACAGAATCAATTTTTTGTCACTGCTGCAAAACGAAATTTGCGCACATCCAATAGAAAAAAATACTTTCAGTTTTTTATAGAATTTTCCAATTTTTCTTATTCAGACCATTACGAACATTTAAAAAAAAAATACTCAAATTGGTCCAACCGTTCTCAATTGATGCGCTTAACAACGAACAGCATTTAATTTTTCATTTAAAAATTTGTAAATGCTAGATATTATACATTTGTTAACAAACCCTTTAAAAGTGAGGTTGTGACTATAGCTCTGATTTTTAAATTTCCGAAAGATAGCTATAGTTCAAATTACGAGAGTTCCGTGGTGACTCATGCTCAAATCAAGTTGTGCTCAATTAAAAGCCAATAATTATATAACATTTATTTATTAAAAATCAATTCCAATGGAATATCTATATTGCCAGGTCTGTTAATCGGATCCGTGTCCTTCAGACACGTGGCTGGTTCATGGGCACGCTGTAACTCTGCATGATGTCATTGCTAGACCAGTCTTGAACGCATAACAACGTATTGCGAGTATTCATAGTACCACATATTCGGTTATTTTAGAACTGTTCTCATGTTAGAATGTTCTCTTTTCGTTTGAACTGTTGCATCTTTAAATGAATCAGAAAAAGTGCAATAAACGTTGGCACACCCTGTACAAGTAGCATAGGTGTTATATTATGTTAGTATTAGACTCTTTAGTGAAGGTATTTCTTGTTATAAAAAGGGGAGCCTTATTTCTTCGCAATACTATTTTAATACTACGAGTATTTCTTGCTTTGGCAGTATGAACGTATGGCTTATGTCAGATATCGTTCTTACGTTCTTCTTCTTCTTTTATTATCTACTACGTGTTAGTTTTATATAAAATTAAACTGGATAGGTTCAAAGAGAAATGCTTTGGAATCTAAAATTAATCTTTTTAAAGGTTTTCTTCTACTTCTTACGTAGTTTATTTTATTGATGTTTTTGTTGCAGCGTTTATATGGAAACAAAAAAACAATGAAATTTATTTTATAGTACATGTACAGGGTGTTTCAGTTGATACAAAGCACTTGTGAAGGAAGCATAACTTCATTTCTATAAACCTGTGATGTATATTGACAAAGTTGGCGATCATAACCTCAAATGTCTAATTATTTGCTAATATTATAAGAGATATTAACGCTAAATTGATTCAAAGTCACATCTGATCATTTGTCATCTTTTTAACACAACAGAGATGTATACAACAAACAGCTACGTCGTGTATCTCATCAAGTTTTATATTATGATTGTTGTGATATAAAAAAAATAAATCTCGATTACTCATCTCTTCTGTGACGTCATAAGCAGAAGTCTCACAAGCGGCAAAACTGATATTCAAATTTTAAATAGATATATATTTTTTTTATTTATTTATTTATTTATTTGCTTTGACTTTTATTCGTCATAGCCACGATCACAATTTCACATTTCTTACATTTTTAACATTTATAATTATATTTTACAAATTTCTTAAATATTTAAATAATTCACTAATTAATTTTGAATCACTTAACTAAAATTTAGTATTAACAGGAAAAGTTTTAATCACATCTAATATATTAAATATTAAATATCTAATATTTGAAATAGATATATTTGAAATAATTTGATATTAATGTTTTCTATTTCTTTTTGTTTCAGGTATGTTGAACCATTACTTTTATTACAACAAAGTAGCAGTTTCTTCAATTGGGTAATTATAATATTTTAGTTTGTTGACGTTATATTTTGTGTTTATAACGATATTTTACAATACCACCAGTATGAGCGCTATTCGATCGTCCTGTTCATTAGTGAGACCTCTAAATACCTCTTAAATGATTGAAATTAGTATATTACTTTCGTCGCAACAACAAAATTCTATATTCTAAGATATCTCACAAATGAACCAGATCAGTGTATAATAAGCAGTAGGCATAAAAGAACAATGCAGTAGTAAATTACACTGGTATAGGAATGGCTCCATTTTTAACTGAATTTTCTAGAAATATCTTATTATTAACATTATCATTGTTTTTTAATGTAGCGGAGACTTCTTTGCTTTTGCCTATTACAGTCCAAGTCTGCTCTTAGTTTCATATGACCTGTTCAATTTATTTCTGCTTTCAATTGATTAAAATGAATACAATTTTCTAAAAAAAGAAAAAAGTGTTAACACAAAAATTATTATACTGAATTTGAATTCGTTTCCTAAACACTGGATATGGAAAATGCTTCAGAAATGTTACGAAGTAGAAATATGTTTCTATTTTCTTTTCTTTTATTTCCGGTAAATAAATATAATTCCGTATCTTACTTAAAGAAACCCAACGAAATTAACTGCCAAGAAGGTATACGAAGATTATTAATATTATTAAAAAGATTTCTATCTTTTAGAAAATATTTAATAGACAGGATATCTAATTCGTTCGCGCGCCATTAAGATTAAGTAAAGACGTACGCGTACATAACACTTCATAAAAAAAGCATCGGCGTAAACATATCATGTTTACAGTAAAGAAACGATAAATATTTACAACGTGTTGAAATACAAAATTTTGAGTCACTAAAATGATGAATCACTGTGTCTGGGTCAAGATTAAGGTCAGTTGCCAAATGTTTCTATTTTTTCTATTTTAAATGTAAATATGCACAGTGGTGGATTTAGTACTTAAAAGGCTTTAGGCGCAATTTAATATTGTGTCCCCCACGTTCTATAAATATTTTCACTACACCTTACAATATAATATAAAAGTAATGTGATTTATTTTTTATTATCTAAATAAAATTTTGTTTTTACTTTTGAGAGCAGAATTTTGAGGCCCCTGAATGTATGAGGCCCAAGACGCGTGCCTCATACGCCTTTATGAAAATTTGCCACAAAATATGCAAGTAATATGTATTTAATAATATATATTTTTGACCCTTTAATGAATAGAGCTATGCAAATTTTAAAAAAGTAAATCTGGATGTGATGTTACATCTGACGATTTGCCATCTCTTTCATTCAACATTATTTACTACTAGCAACTAGGTTCAGCATCCCATCAAGTTACATTATATGTTTGGTCTCAAAAAGAGAAATAATCTCGATTAATTATTTGTTCTGTGACGTCATACGCACAGTTAACAGAAATAAAATTTAAACAGCTGTATTTCTGTCAACTTTTGAATATTTAAATCAAAAATTAAAAATGTCCCCTAGAAAATGAGTTCACAAGCCTATTTCAATTTTTTAACTAATTGAATTTATTTAACATCCGCCTACTTCCGATAATAAGTCCTATCAATGCTCTCACATACTGCATCATCTTCAATTCTTTTAACTACTACCCTTATATAGTTCATGAAGCGTTCTACCAAAGTTTTAAAATGGGTCCCACTTAAATATATACTATATATGTAAAGAAATAATATTTTTTTAGTTGGTAACACTGACCAGAGATATTACAATTGCATTCTGATCAGGTGAGCTAACGGTATATATTAGTTATATCTACTATCATTGTAGCGTGTGTAGTGCAATTTGTGTAATTGATATTTGAAGCTGACAGAACTCACTGTGCATATTGTTAAGTTATTATAAAATTAGATAAAAAGGAATTGACAATTTAAGTAATAAACTTTAAATGTCGTTTCATTGATTTCAGAAGCAACACATTAAAAAATTATGTTTTGTATGAATTAGAATTTGATTTTTCTTTTACTATAGAATTTATTATAAATTCTTTCCTTTCCTCACAAAAAGGTAAAAGAAACAAACGTAAAAATAAAATTTAACGAACCATCGTGTAGGTAATTGTAACAAACAAGAGTCAAAGAAATAAAAAAAGAACGAATTGAAAATACATAACAAAGCAGCAAACCAGGTAACTCTGCTGAAGACTTGATGAAACGGAACTGCGGAATGTCGGTCGTAGGTCGTAGGTCGAAGTTTAGACTGTGCTCTACTGGGAATTCATAGTCGCAAGATGTAGGTAAAACAAAACTAGAAAGAAACCGGCAAAAATAAACAAAAAATAAAATTTTATATTTACTATATGCGCAATTGAACTCTAGGGAAAAACTCGCAACAAAAAGAAACCCAATTGTAATGAAGTAAAAACAAGGTGAGAAAATAAGGAGTCGGAATAAGGGAGGGAGGATGAATACATTTTCAATTCAATAGGGAACATGCAGGAAACATTTTTTTAGTAAAATCTTAATTTAACTGTTTCTTTTATTAGATAATGCCCTGATAAAGAAAGCTAATCCAAACATATTAGTTATGAATTAATTTAATAATACACATATAAAAATAAAAACAAAAATTAAAAAATAATTACAGTTAATCGTTTGCTATAATATAAATATTTGGTAAAAATTGTTATCTCAATTAAAGGTAAATAATTATATAACATTCATTTAGTAATAATCAATTCTAATCGAATATGTGTCTATAAGTGTTGTCCTCCAGTTCCTCTGCGTGATGTCATGGTCAGCATTGGGCTGAAGTCACGTGATGTACTACGAGTATTCATAGAGCCAAATGGCGCTAAAATTTGTGGGTAATAAACGTTCTGTTACGTTCATAGTGAACATTGTAGGTTATGTGTTAATGTCATATTCGTCAATGACGCTTTGAGATGTTCTATTTAACCAAACGTCTTCATACAGAGAAGCCGAATATTCGGATTCGAACACGCATATGTAAACTCCAAATTAAAGCATTATACAGCAAATAAAATCTATGGAAGAACCAGTTCATCGTAGCGAATAAATAGTAGGAAAAAGAATGCGATTTAAGTAGGGATTAATACGTTGCGATGAATTTCAATGCGATAAACTAGCACACTGTGTATAATTCCATATTAAAAAAACAAGAAGACTGTTTTGGTGATCGTTAAAAAAGTATGTACACCTGAATTAACATCTGGAGCATTATTTGCGAATAAAATGAACTTTACACTCGTCACACGCATTTCGTTATTAAACATAAAAATCAAAACATAAAAGCAGAAATATACAAAAAAATTGTCATAAAATCATTCGCTCGCAAATAAAATACAAAATCATAAAGTTTCATAAAAATTTCAAAACCAGCAAAAATATTTTTGTGCGTTGTCAATTTTTTTTTTTACGACAACATATGTTTTAGACGGTATGTAGCGATCGTGGCGCCATCAAACGGTGACGTCACATGCATTAATATTTAATAAGATAAAAACCCGTAGGGAATACTTCATAATATGCAGCAGCATTGGAAGATAGCAAGTACCATAAATGCATACGCGAAGTAATACTCGTATGCCAAAATAATGATATTCTATTCAATTTAAATGAAACACACTCCTTAACAATATTGATACGGTACGATATAACATAACATGCATTTTCCCTGCATTTCATTTATGCAGAGCATTATATTTGTGAATTTCATTTGAATTCTCAAGAGTAAAGTACATTTAGAAATGAAATTCAATTTTAAAAATAACGATAAAGTGTCATTGTGTTTGAGAAGAGTGCTACTGTGATCATATTACGTCTACAAGATCACTGAGATGAAACTTTGTTCGATACAAATACCTGATTTCAATTCTGATTAACTTTATTTCGATTTTTTACCGTTCCTGACTCTATAGCATCATGACTAAAGTAATGACGTTAAATAAGCTACGATTACGTTAAAAAAATAATACATAGTTCATCATCTCCTAGTAACCTGCCCACAATATGAAGCTCAACAAACTAAACACAGCATCAGTGGTGAATTAAAGGACATGCTTGCAGACAATCAGGAAAATAATTTAAAAAGTACTCGAGTTTCTTACTGAAACAAACTTATTGAACCAAATCAAAACAACATTTGGCAAACATGACCTTAATGTTGAAATCGCCTCCGGCTAAAATAAACAAATAAAAAAAACACATGTAAAAACTTTTGACAATTTAGAATTTTACAATCTAATATATGACACCACGACACTTCAAAAACTGCCAACATAGTAGAAGATTAAAATTATCGTAAAGATTAAATTATTAAAGAAGAAATAAATTATCTTAAAAAAAAGGTGTTATTAAGAAGCGTTATCATGTTATTACACAAAAGAGTAGATTTTCTCTTCCAAAAAGCAGAAAATTTCAACACACGCCATTGATAACTTTTGTTATGTTACATACTTTAAATACCTCCGTTTAGCGATAAGTTTGCAAATCTATATAAATTGAATTAAAGTCAAAAAGTCTGTGTTAAATCTTGTGTTATACTGTAAGAAGTCGTTGCAAAGTTGTTGTACTACTAAATTAATTTAAAATGATCCTTACAAAATAAAACTTGTAGAAACCATAGTGAATTCAAACTATGCTAATATCAAACTATAAAATGGCAAGTCAAAAATTTAAAATCGTCAGATCGTATTTTGCTGACTAGGGGTGGGTACTAGCGGTAGTCGTATGTATGTATATTAACGGCTCGTTAAATAATTCCATCCCTTATTTATGTTCAAACAATAAACAGAAAATAAAACTCCCCGTATTTTATTGTATTCCCTTTATTTAATATTAAAATGAAATGGTTTTCTTCAGAAAGGAAATGTCACGGTATAAAATTTATACAAAAACAGTTAAATTATATTATAAAAAAAATGTTAGATAGTTGGTGATGAAATGAACCCTTAATAAAACAAGTATACACCCCACACAACCCCACCCCATTACGTCCTCTTTGAATGTTGAATATGAAAAGCCCACGAGGGATGTAAATAACAGGAAAAGAAGTCAATATAAAATAATAGGCCAGTGTCAAATGTGGTTGTAAAACCCCAGTGGTGATGGGCCAGGGTGGGGTTATTATCACCCTTCTATGAACAAAGTAACCGCAGAACCATCACCACTACCCCTACAATACTCCTTCAAGACAAACCTCCCTTAATAAAAACCACACGAGTGTGACCAAGACATAAGGGTAGATTTCTTTTATTAAAATCCTATGAATATTTTTATATTGTCGTAAAATTTGTAAAATTTGGACATAAACATTTTTATGACTTATATTATGGGAGATGAATGTACACTGTCAATTTATGGAAAATATTTCATTACAAAGGTCATTGGCGTACGCGAAGAAACGAACAACAAACAAATCATCAATTCAAATGCAATTAAATGTGTCGCATTAATGCTCTGGAGTGAAACGTACAACGGCTTTGAAATAAAAACTTAAACGTGACTGAACTACAAATTTTAAGGGGCATCTGTACTCTGGTTTCCATTTTTTGAACATAGCAGATCTTTTCGAGGTCTCAAAGTGTGGGGCGCGACCCCCAAGGGGGGCGCAATGAAGGCTCAGGGGGAGCCCAATGCTTGGTTGAAAAATTAATTAAATTTACTTACAAAATAATAAAGCAAACTTTTTAAAAGGTGAAAAGCTTTGTAATGAAGCTAAGTTTGTACGAAGGCGGGGTGAAAAGTGACAATTTGGAACTATTTCCTAATCTTAAAATTATGATTGAAGAAATGGATCTCAAAACTATTCCAACCAATGCAAAGAAATGCTTTCTTGAACATTTAGAAATCCTCAAATCTCGTTTTGAAAAATATTTTAATGAGAACTTGGATGGTTTGGCAAGGATTCAAAACCCGTTCAAACCATCAGTCGATGAGTGCTCAACATAAAGGAAAAAGAAAATCTCATTGACCTCGAAGGTGACACTGGGTTTGAAATGAAGTTTAATGAATCTTCTCTCACATCCTTCTGGATTGGTGTACATAGGAAACACCCAATCTTGAGTGAACTCACTCCATTCACCACCACTTATTCTTGTGAAAACGCTCTTTTTATTATTATTGCTTTGAGTTAGTTACAAATAACAATTATGTATTATAGTAGCTAAAATAATTAAATAAACAGTAATTCTTAGTATAGAATTTTTTGTTCGATTATGATTAAACCTATTGCCCCATTAGAATATGCAT
Organism: Panorpa germanica; assembly: GCA_963678705.1. Taxonomy (NCBI): domain Eukaryota; kingdom Metazoa; phylum Arthropoda; class Insecta; order Mecoptera; family Panorpidae; genus Panorpa; species Panorpa germanica. The sequence goes on along the minus strand of OY783206.1, from coordinate 6,502,073 downwards.
AGAATGTGTAAAACTTAACTAAATAAAAATTGACTGTAAAATGTCAAACGCGACTTCATTATAAAATCGGCTGGATTATACAGGGGAGCTTGAAGTAAAAAGTTTGAGAACCGCTGCCTTAAAGGAAGACGCAGTTTTTTGATTCAAGTGGGATTTCTAAAGAGCGAGGCGCGAGATTCAAATAGATATACAGTAATGAATTTTTCTACTTATGTTGTTGCACGAGAATGCGAGACCTCTACAAGAGCAAAGCCGCGGGCGATTGCCTGCTTGCCACCCCCTAAGGCCGCCTCTGACTTTAGCTAAAACATAGATATGTTTGCATAGAATTTGATTTTGTATTTCATATTTCAAAAAAGGCGTCACGTGATCCGACACTGGATTCTTATAATCTTCGTGGTGTTGTAAATTAATTAAACTATGTAATTCCGTACTTAAACGTATTAACCAACTTTACAATTTGTGTTACGAGGACAATCTTATTTAAGTAAAGTAACTTTGTTGAACTATGACCTGACGGTGTTCACGGCTTTATCCAGGATTTATAAATTCCTCCAGGGGCCGGCTTCCAGGCTCCGGGGTATTAACATGCCGACGAGAATGAATTTAAAATATGCATGCACTAGAACAAGTCATATATTTATTTTAGTGATAAAATATCTCTGGAATTTTGCCAGCTAACATAATATAATTATTATATTAAATTCATTAAAAATAGTCATACTGTTCCTCAAGGGCTCTGGAGTCAGGAGTATGAGTTTATGTGATTTTAGTAGAGCAGTGGTAGAAAACTGAAGGTCTGTATGCATGACGAAAAAACACATGAGAAAGATATTCTAGTTCTAGTTCATAATAAGCTAAAGCCTCATCGCGACACCTTAAGCATCATTCCCACTCACTGTTTAATTAACTGTTTTTATCTAATATTTTAATCTAGATTTCAGGTTTTCACAATAGTCATTGCTAGTCACATTCGTGTTTTAATTTGAGTTTAGTTAGTTAAGTTGGTGCGCATGCGTCTTAATTAATATAAATTTTGACAGTTGGACAAAATTGAAGGTAAAATAATTAAAATTGCTGTTTTTAATAACAATTAGTTATAAAAATGGTTTTATTTTTTTATTTTTGACAAACTGACATTAAACTTCCTTTAAATATAAATTCTACTGCACATTTCACACAATTAAATTGTAATTCACATTTTAGAGGCTTTAATATAATATAGTTTTTTTTTATTTAAAATTTTTTATTTAAAACATTGGACCTTGTAAGGTTCTAAAAAAACTAAAAAGGCTTAAAAAATAAATTAAATTAAAAATGGTACTGTGAATGACTGCACGTATTGCCATTTGCAAACAATTCAAATTAAATACAAAATAAAATTAAAGCAGTGAGTGAGAATGATACTTTAGTTGTAATTTCTCAAAAATTAAAAAGTTTCTACTAATAGTTATAATTTTAATTCCCCATTTCCTAAAACTGTTGTTACTTTCAAATACAAATAAATACAATTTCGGATTAAGCTGTTGTATCTCGTCACAATTTAATTTCTAATCGCCGTCCCCTTTCTGCTACGTCTTTCTGTCTTCGTAATAAATATTCCCAAGTTTGAGAAGCTTTCCAAATGAAGTCAAAACACAAATCTTATTTATAACTTTCTTATCAAAACTTATGTTTAACTTATAGTGATCAATTTCACTGCATGTTTTTGCAGCTGCAACTTGAATAACACCGTATTTACTTTAGTTCTAATACTATATGTATAAATATATGATGTGTTTACATACAACATACTGGTACACGGAATCCGATTTAGTGGATGCAATGCGCTTGTTAGTGCATTATGTTCGTTAATGTGTTCCCAGCCGGCGAATGCGTGTGCACAGAGGCGAATGCAAACTGTGGTTATACGCCCAGCGCCCCAATGACTGACTTGGTACGTCGACTGATTGCAAACGCGAGCCTCGAATCTGCCCGAACCGAATGAGAATGCAACTGTGTTGTTAGTGAGAGAACACTGATTTCAAACTGGTTTTGAGCACGTTTTGAGCGACCTCATACCTCATAATACGACCCAATAAAACCTTTTATGTTATTTTTAAAAATTCTTTAAAGTCACGAAACACGGCTCGATATGGCTCGTTTTTCGTTTTCGTTGGAAACTTCGTTCCTCGGCTAGTTTGTAATCAGTCGACCCGTGTGCAGACGGCCTAAAAATAAGAAATAAGATATTATCAAGAATATACTTTCTTTTATAATTATAACAAAATGTTAATACTATATTTCCTTATTATAAAATATCGCCAGGATAGTCATAATGTCAATCTTGTTCGACAGCTTTCGTGGAAGTTTTAAGTAGATTAAATACACAATGGTTATGTTGTATCCCTCTAAACGCAGTTATTTGTATTTAAGGTCTATCTAATATATGAAAAGTTACGTTTCTTGAAAAATAAGACTTTTTTCCATTTAACATAATCATAAAAGCGCTGCGACGACCGTGTTATATGAATATATAGCCTTTGCATTAAATTAAAAAATTATTCCTAGTAGGCAATTCAGAAGAGGCTAACAAAAACGTATTGTATTTAAAAGTGTCCAGCATCTTTAGGCTATGTGATCCGCCACTGCTTAATGCTTAATGCATGTTTAATGTGCGGCTCTGCTAAATGACTGTTGAAATAAATGTAAACTGTTTATTAAAATTAAGAAAATGAAAATAAAACAAATTCATTTTAATCATTTAATACAGAGTGAGTCAGTCCGTAGTCATTTCCGCTCTGAGATGTGAGAAAGAGTTAATCTTTGCTGTAGCTGTTCATTTTAAAACAATTCAACTTCTCATCGAACTACGCTGGTTCGAATTTCTTTAGAACAGAAACTTTTAAAAGAATTGTTTTATTATTTTAGAATCTATGAAATCAAACATATGCAGTTACATCGTTGTGTGTGTGTGTAGTCACACATACATGTGTAGGTTTTTGTTTGCATCGTGTTTGGTGTTTCGTCTGCACCATGTGAGTACAACAGGATGCATAGTGTGCATATCCCTAATACACTGTTAACAATAATACTTAAAATTTTAATTACGAAAAATATTTATGAAATATACTTTTTTTAAGCGCTATTTCATTTCGTTTGGATTTGCCTAAAGTCGCATAAGTTTTAGCTGTGTAGGAAGAACAGCATTGAAATGTAACACTAAAATCGCTTTCAGATTTATTCATCGCAGAAAAACGAAATGGGAGTGTTTGAGGAAGATTGAAAGTGGTGAGAGAAGGATAGGTATTGATATTATTTCAAATATCAATTGTTATACGATGATGCTCTTTTATAATAAATCAGTAAAGTAGTTCAAAATCCTGTGGGAAAACTATTATTATAGTATAATAATTAGAAGTGTTTATGTCGAATACACTGCAAAGCAATAGCTCTTGGTTTTACACAATTACATATGTTTAAAGTATACTTAACATAGAGAAGTTTCGTTTTACTTAAGTTTTAAGTTAATATAATGTAAGATGATATAATAAAAGTTCTTTTTTCTTATTAAAGTTTCGTTATTTTTGCTTAATGCAAAATTATATAATGTTATATATTTAATTAATATATTTGTAAAACATGTTTAATATCTTTTGCATTATTTAAATAACTATGTAATAGAATTATATTAAACTTTAGTAAATAATAAACCCAGTAATACCCAGTAATTTGGTGAAGTGCCCTATTTAGTGACGTTTCTATCACTATTTGACTTCAATTATAGTTCGCATCAACTTTATCTTCATTTGTATTTCGACAGGTGGAGTGGTTCCGTCATCTGTAGCCGATAAAGTAGACATTTTATATGAAAAAATGTGAGAAACTGAACTATAAATGAACTCTTTCATGACAAAAGAATCATGACGCATCTTCAATATGATGTCAAAGTGACTCCAAAATGTTTACTGGGAAACGTAACGTTAGGTAAAAACATAAAACATAAGTTTACGTTTAAAGAACGTTTAGTTTTCATACTAAATATTTGTCACTTCTTCTAGTAAGCAGAAAATTTCTATTTAGAACATTTTGTCTACACTATTTTGATTAAAGCATATTTCGTTACCATAGCAACCATGGTTTGTTTATTTGTTTTTATTGCTACATCAGTGTTTTGAATTTGAGTAACTACTTCGAGCTATTAACATCGTTTTCGATATGCTCGACTCTTTTTCAAAATCATAGTACTTTACTAGTGTTAACTTTGTGTTAATAAATATATTGTCATTTTTAAACGTCATTCTGCTTAGTTTTATATTTTACGACCAGGAAAGAAACTCTAAATCTCTAAATAAATATGGGTTTTGTTGTATAGTTCACATATAATAGGGCCTTCATACCAAAAATACTGCCAATATAGTTGATTGTTAAGTAGTCATAACCATAGCAGTCTTCATTAATTAAAAATATATTTAGTGTATCTATTTCACAGTGTAACCATTCGATATTAGCATGTACTGTATAATACACACAGAACAGTAGCAACTCATCCCGTGTGGATTGTCACCCCAGCTAGAGATACATTACACATTACTATCGTTACACACATACAACTATACTATAATGTGCGAGTGTGTGTGTTATACGAGTTTATAAACCACATATGAGGCAAACTAATTGGGGTGTGCGAAATCATAAATTAGCGTAAACAAAATACAAAGTTGTAAACAGTTAACACGACTGAGTTACAACTAACAATTGCTTTTTGATTAAACTTGTATATTAATATCGAAATTCGTTTTGGACAAAGTGAAATAAAAAACTATATTTCATTTTATTTTTACTTATTGGTATTAATTCATATTCGCTGTATTGCAGTAGTGTACTTGAAATTCACAATTGTATTTCTGTGAAATAATTTGTATCTAATCACAATTGTCTTTCTAGTAGGGACCACTCGAAACCAGAGGCCACAAACGCGCGCCTTAAGAACTAGCAGTTAAATGCGCTGCCATGCTTTAGAGGGGCCTTACCCCTTGTTACGGTTTTCTCAATTAAAAGTCAATAATTTTATAACATTCATTTATTAATAAATGAATTCCAATCAAATATGTACATTGTCAGGTCTCCTAACTGATCGATATACGAGTATGCCGAAGTTCCAATGGCAAATCTAACACATTTTGTAAAAAAAATAACATTTTCAGATTTAATTCTATCGCTAATTAATATATGCGTATATTTTTTGCGCCCCTAATAACCCGTGAACAAAAAGCAATCATTGGATTATATAGAGGGCATATTCTATTACCTGCAATATACATTGTAAACAGGGGCGCCTTAGCCATTTAATTAATGTAAATTGTAAGTAAGTATTTTCTATGATAATTGACGAGAAATAAAATTTTATATTGGAAGTTTTATAAAAGTTAACAAACACAAAGACGACAAATATTAATGATGATAAACTAAGGTACATGAACGCATTAAAAGATATACGCAGTGATTCAAGTGGGATTTCTAAAGAGCGAGGCGCGAGATTCAAATAGATATAGAGTAATGAATTTTTCTACTTGGGTTGTTGCGCGAGAATGCGAGGCCCCTACAAGAAATCCTAAGGCCGCCTCTGCCCACAAGTGTTCCTGGTCTCCATGAGTCGCTGCATCTGCATTCTCAGACTAGGCACCTCTGTTCCTCTGCGTGATGTCATCGCTAGCACTGGGTTGACTCATAGCGACGTACTGGAGTATTTATAAAGTTAACTCTCCCTAATTACTGTTCTAAGCTACTTAAATTTTTCATTTTGAGACAGTAATTAACAACACGTATTACATTTATCATCTGTTGTTAAAACAGGTGCCTAGCTTCTCAATATTTAACACTGCAGTTAACATCCAGTTAACGTGCGCTGTCACATTTAATTTCATTATTTGCGATACACTCATTTTAATTCATCTAAATATTTACAAAACTTTTCAATATTTGTTTATACTCGTATACACATATTTTAAAAAACTTTATTTATTTTCATAACATTTTAGTTTCTGTAATTTACGATGTTTATGTCTAATGGCCTTGTTTGTTTTTAAAAGGGTTCAAGTTATTTCTTATGAGATGATGACGTACACATATCGCAGGCGCAGCCTCTCCACAACACAACGATCGTGCATTTGCATTGAACTGCGTTTTGTTTTAATCAGACATCGTACAAACATTCTCAGTTGCATTCCTTCTGTCACTCTGTAGCGCGCAGTCCGTTGGATTTGATATTTCAATTCACGCTGCTTATTTAGTAAACATTCATTTTGTTTTAATAATAATTACTTTCATTTACTTTTGTGATTGCGTTACATGTTTATTTAGTTCTGCGAATTACTTATTAGTCATATTTTGTTTATTCTTTATTTAAAAACACTGGAGTAGTGGCGATCTTATCAAATACGTTCATTACGTATCTAAATAAGGCCAGGATCAACTAAGAAATAATGGACTTGTGTCCTATGTCTTAATTTCTATAAAAGTGTACTATATATTGATAAAGTGTTATATATACTATATATTGATAAAGTCACCTCAAATGTTCAATTATTTTTTAATAACTCCAAACTTATTCCAAATGAATGTGACCTCAGAACCGGTAATTGCTATCTCTTTTATACAACAGAGCGAATACAGGAGTTTACAGGTTACCAACCTTACAGCTCATAAATCTCTGTATTTATATATCAAAATATCCTAATATTATTTGCACCTATTTCAAGGAACAATAAAATTTCAATAGTGTGTCTGCCGTAACAGGGTTAAATAAAATAAAAACTTATTATTCCTTGACTTGATTTGATTATTTCGACTACCAACCGCTACAAAACATTACCACAGCACTGACCTACTCAACAAATAACTGACGTATAAAATGCATTTCACGTCATACAAATGGCCGACCATTTCTAGCGCTAAAACTACAATTCAAATTTTTAATTACTATATCTCCGTCAACATTTAGATATTTAATAAAATAGACACGCCAATACACATTTATTAACATCAATTTCAATCAATTGAAAAATCGACCACTAAAAAATTTGGACACAAGCCCATTATGAGCGGTTTTTTCTGCGTGGCTTTGTAACATATGGAATCATATGAAGATGCACACACACACAGGTTTTAATTTTGCGCGGCAGAAATAGTTTCTGTGGCAGGCTACAGAATTTATGCGGTGAGGTTTTTCCTTATCGGTCGATGCATTTCTTTGAATGCATTATGTCTTGATATTTTATTAAAACAAATCGTTTCATAGGTTTTGCCAGTGCATTTCCTTGAACATGTTTTGTACAAAAAAAGATATGTGAATATAACAGTATAGAATCAGTTCCAGTATAGAAATTATTCCGTAGTGAGACATAGTTTAATAAAATTAAATTAAATTTAACAAAAAGCTACAAAATATCTTACGCAAATTAATTCGTTCTTCTTGTTGGTGATATTAATTAATAACAAATACAAAAATATTTTTGGTACCAAATGAATTTAGGTGCAAATCCTAGCTTGATTCAGTTATTTAATTTTAACATTCCTAACGCAGAAATAGAAGGCAAAGACAAAAATATAAAATAACTCTAAAATAATATCATCTACTTCCTGCTATATTATATGAAAACAAAAGCAAAGAGTATTCTTTAGGGCTAAGCCAGGCCGTGCCGGGCCCTTCATTCCTTTTGTAATTTCTATGAAATAAATAGCCTTTTGTTAGTTTGGACAAGTTGTTAGTTTTATCAAAGGAATTCGTTCTTTTGACATCGTATTGAGGGGAAAGTAATTCCTCCCTATTTCTACTTCCGTTTACAGCGACCCCTTCACGCAGGATATTGAATACACGTGTATTTTTACAAATATCTGACTTATTTTTATTAGTTTTCAATGGTTTTCTGGAAATAGGTCTACATCAACATGTCCGATCTTTAAGTCTGATTATTAACTGATAAGTCTTCTCACAGAATTTAATCTCATCTATGTATATATTTATGTACAGTGTTTGTGCAGTTGTAGTTGTATATGTTTCAGGCGTATAACATCACTTGAACAATGATAAAGGTCTGTGAAAGTGAATTAATTTTGTGAAATAACTCTACTAGGATTCGTAAAAAAGTACGATAGGATTTACAGTTTGAGAATGGCACAATAACACTCTAAAATAGATCATGTGTTTGCCAGACTAGCAAGGCACTTTATTTGAGGTTATGACAGTACCTCAAAAATACGATATAAATAAAATACAATACAGATTTTTATACCTTTTAAAAGGGATCTGTAATTGCTAATCAAAATTAAATATCATTCCCACTCACTGCTTTAATTTTATTTTGTATTTAATTTAAATTGTTTAGCATATGGCAATACGCGTAAAATTCACAGTACCATTTTTAATTTCATTTATTTTTCAAGTTAAATTAAGTTATATTATAACCTCCAAAATATGACAATCTGTCAAAATACAGTAGGATTTTCTTTTAAAAGAAGTTTAATGTCAATTTTTTGAAAAATATAGAAGTGAAAACAATTTATATTACTAATTGTTATTAAAAATAGCAATTTTAATTATTTCACATACAATTTTGTCGACATGTCAAAATTTATATTACTAACGATGCATACACACCAATTAAATTAAAACACAAATGTGAAAAGGAATGCTTCAACGAGAACCTAAAATCTAGATTACAATATTAAATAAAAACAGTAAATTAAATATCAAAACAGTGAGTGGGAATGAGGCTTTACACGTTTAGTTTAGGTTTTCTTTTAATTTACTTTCGACCCATATAGAAACTGAAAAAGTTCGTGAATTTTCTTCTGTTAAAAGTTTATGTAAATGTGACATCTGATATCATTCCTTTGAAATGCTCAACAAATACGAGTATATAATAATTAATTTCATCAAAATTAACATCGTAATGTAAAATAATCCGTTTGAAGTTTAGGGTAAACAATAGTTCCGCACAATGCGACTGCCTGAAGGCTGGAGCACGCACAATGGATGTCAGTGGATCATACAAACCTTCCAGAACAAGATGTTGATGGAGGAAGTGTGTGTATGTATGTGAGAGACCCCATGAGAGGAGAAAGAGGGGCGTTTAACTTCGATAACTATTCGACAACATAGGAAAACATTCTCAGTTTTAGGGCGTCCGCACATTGGTCGACTGATTGCAAACGCGAGCCCCGAATTTGCCGAATCTGCGAGAACGCACGTGTATACGTATGAGAGAACACACACACGGCTCGAACGAAATTAAACTGATTTGATATTGGTTTTGAGCGACTATGTTTCTAGGTCGCAGGGCAATTACGTTGCATGCTTTTGTTGGTGACATTATGAGCAGAGATGTGGACAAATACTATTCAAAAGTATTTAAATAAATACATACATACATACAAATACCTCATAATACGACATAATAAGGCTCGACATGGCTCGTTTTTCGTTTTCGTTGCGGCTAGTTTGCAATCAGTCGACCCGTGTGCAGACGACCTTAGAATACTACTTCTAGGAAAGTATCAAGTACGAGAAAAACAACTTCTTCAGCATATCGGCTACTCAGCTACCCCCAGCTACCTGTTATTCTTGTAACCTCTCAACACGGCGCTGAAGATTGAACTGACTCATGGGAATTTCATCCCCTACAGCGCTTCAGCTTTATATAAACATATTTAATATAATATAGAGTCAATAAGACGCAGTTAATCTGTTGTTTCTCTACCAGTTCATATATTTTATCCACACACACACATACATACATATAAACACAACCAGTCACAGTTACAAGAGTTCAAAACATTGTAATAATAAACTTTTGTTAAAACTAGGGTTCGAAATTCGAATAATAATGGATGTATGGAGCTAAAGCAACCTCCTCAACCTATTCCAACATATTTACGGTATGCTGGCACTGATATAGATACAGTTTAGGTCCTACAAGGTTATTTTATACTCGTATCTCATTGTGCGCTTGGTTGTACCTACTCGGTATCAGTTTCGAAAACCCTTCTCTCATAAAACTTTTAATACACTGACATTAAATATTCCACTAAATTTATGTTGAGGTTGTATAAATGTTTGTTATATGTATATTAGTTACATCATAAAACGTTTAAATCTGAATCTCTGTAAACATAGGCGTCTGTAGGTGGGGGCAGTTGTTTTCTCAACCCCTGAAGAAGGAATAAGCTACAGATTTACTGGTAATATGTCACGCAGTGCGTACGCCTATGTCTATAAGAATTATGGCTTTGCTAAGCGTATTTATATAATAAATATATTATATACGAATATAGATACGAACATCCGCCTGGGTTAAAGATTTGGGGTACGTTTCCAACGCTGATTGGATGGATACCATTTAGTAAAAGCACCGGGCTTATCTGTGATTGTGAAGAAGTTGCAACTATAGTACAAACATATTTAATAATTTTGTATATGTTTAAAAATTTCAGTCTATACTAATATTATTATAAAATGACCCTTATGCTTATAAGATATGTTAATATGTCTTACTTGTGACAGACAAGTTCATTTTATGATAATACGAGAGTAGTTTGATATTTCAGTGACTTTTTTTTTTGAAATAGCGCTTTTTTTTTATCAACATAGTCTCCTTTAAGCTAGATAAATTTTGTCCAGCGTTTTTACCATTTTTGTTTTCCTTCCAAATAATAGATTTTTTTAAGGAACTCAAAATATGCGTTTGTTTCAGTGATAATCTCTGTTAAAATCAGGAGTGTGCGTATTTTCAGCACTTAGGTTGCCAATTCTTGAAGTGCAAGCACAGGAATTAATGATCTTTTATTAATTTAATATAACAATTCACTTCTTTATTTGATCAAATATAAATCACAAGTTTTAATAACAATAACGATGATTAACACTAAAAATATAACAAAATCAAGTAACACTCAAGAACCTCGGTGGTTGTAATAACTTGAAGCGGTAGTTACTAGTGAGAGATGTTAATCGTTATAAGGACAACAAAATACTTTACAAATAAGAAAGACGAAACATGATTTGTCCAACCTCTTTGTAAGACCCAAATCACTTACCGCACAGCTATTTCTTCTGATTTGAAAACAGGAAATAGTTGCAGAGAGCTAAATCTATAAAATATGCTGGAACGGGTAGCAGTTCGTAGCCCAATTAATGAATTTTTGCTAGTGTTCTAATTGTAACTTTTCACTGAATTTCCTGACGAGTGTACTTCATGGGGAAGGCAAATTAGACATCTTTTTAAGATCAGAACAACATGAAATGTTTACCACCTCCAGCATAACACCTGAATTCAAGAAATTAATTAGATTTTAAAAGATATGAAGAGTCTTTTCGTAGCATCAACAGAAAAAAGAAACGTAAAGTGTATTCCCGTGTACTTCGAACGTATCAGCTCTTGAAATACTAGCCCATTACTCTTTATTGGTTTGAAAGTTCCAAGGTTCACAACCATAAACACTACTGTAAACATTTTAGTACACGCTATTATTTTTTTGTAAATATTTTTTTGAATATCCTGATCCTTAATCCCTAATCCCTCTACATATACTCATACAATTTTCTCAAGCGTATAACCATTCCAAGATGCTCTCAGATCGTTTACGATAACACCATATTTACCGTATAGCACATTTCCTACGACCTGAAGCGGAAAAAATCATTTCCACAGTACATTTTTCACATTTTCCGACGCTATCTTCAAACTACTCCGCCATCGTTGTTACTGAACATCACATTACACCGGAAATCGTGGCAACAAACATAAGGTGCATGGTTTATGACGTTATTTTCGTAAAACCACCTTCCTCCCCCCTCACCCCCACATACCTATCAACGCCCTTCTGTTTTCAACTCTTATGATATTAATAGTGAAGGAAGGGGCGGGATGTTGAAACAAAACCGTACGTGCTGTAGGTGTTGTCTGACGTCACGTTTTGGGAGATGATTAGAGATATTAATATGTTTGTTGTATGCTGTGGATGTCCCCCCCCCGCTTCCCACACCCCTCTCGTCTTACCCTTACCAGACAGAATGCAAGTAATAAGCTGGGAAGTACTGCCACGTATCTGATATTGTCTCCACGTTGAGGAAAATGTAGACTATGTGGCAGACAGATACTTGGGCTGAAGTTGATTGCTGTGTAAATTGAATTTTCACTAATATAAGATGGTTGGCTGGCTGGCTGGCTGGCTGGCTGGCTGGGTATTTGCAAGGTGAGTACAGTGCCAAACATGATTCTCGTGAAATATAGACAGCGGTACTATACATGCAATTATAGCAATGTCATATAAAAATTGGAATTTAACTAGAAAATATAGCAATATTTATTTTCAAAAGTTATGTTTGCGGTTCCAACTCATTAAAAGTCAGTGGAAGAAAGCTTAAAATGTAGATACGTTATTCATCTAACTAATTGCAACTTTAGATTTTGATTCGCGGTTATAGTTACTTACATAATACGATTTAAACATAAAAAGACATGGTTTCTTTGATAATATTTAACCTGCTGTATATAGTATCGCCTTCTGTATTTCGCGAGTCAAAAATGGCCAAGTATCGTTTCACCTCACCTTATCGACTTACCATCGATTTCTACAATTCTTGCTATTACAAATTTTTGATAAGTTAGGTAAAATAAAACATGTTCTATTTATTATATAGCATTCAAAAATATATCTTTAATCAACGAAATCTAAATACCAATTGAAGTGAAATATTATAAACTACAAATATAACACTATCTAATTCATTATTACATCTGTCTATCTCTCTCTAACTCATTATTTCATATTCGTACAGGTATAAATACATTTGTTAACATTATTTTTGTCCACCTCAAGTTTAAATGAGATTCACACAATAATAAAATAGCTCAGACTTAAAATAAGACGGGAATCATGATTTCATTTCGGATCAAGCGAGGGTCATATAATAATGTTCAGTATGAGACGAGGTTCACTTTACTGTTTTCAGGACGAAAAGAGTGGCAAACATCCATTTTAGCATCAGGATAGGTCTAAAATTTCGCCTAGGGGTAGCTGAATTTTACATAAAAAATGGGTTTCTTAATTCTAATTTTGTCACATTTCTTTTTACAAAATTTTATTAGCATGTACAGATACATACATATTATATTAAAGCTTTGATTTTTTTTATTAATAAAATTAATTTTAATAATCGCCTTTTATAATTTAACTGCTTATACATTTTATATAAAAATATTGTATACCGCTTAAGTAAAAAGTTTTTTAATCGTGAAAACCTTCCCACACCCACCCTGTGGTTTTACATAACACAGGGTGCGATAGCCAAGGGGTGAATGAGGGTTGTTGCTGTTTATATTATATTTGGAAAAAGAAACATATATATTTTACATTTTACTGAAATGTTCGTTTTTAGAGTAATTTCCGTAAAACGTTTCATGTATTCCGTTACGACGCCTACGCCTACGGACACCTTGCTAAGTAGCGGGTAGAGTGAGAGAGAGAGGGGAGGAGTGCTTTGAGGGTGAAGCGGATTATTTGTTTCATAAATTTACTGGTGGTACTTATATATTTTTTAAATTTATTATAAATGCTTCCAATATATTTTGATGTATGATTTTTGTTATTGCCTGCTGGTTTTTCGGAGTAAAAGCGATTATGTATCAGAGATTCTGCGAATTTAAAGAAAAACACATTTTTTTAAATATTTACAGTTTTACCTTTGTCATAAATTCAATGTAGGGTATAGGATATTTTTTTAATGTTGCGCCCGGTTTAACAAATGTAAATCAATAAATTTATTATTTGCTTCCAACGTCATTGTCGAAATGTTAATCGAAGATATCTAGAAGAAATGAAGCTCCACAAGTATTTTAAAATATCAAAAGAAATGACCAATAATGTAAAATAGTTGTTAATAATATAACAAGTTGAAATAATCACTAGGTTAATTCAACAGATACTAGTGTTTCTATTCCCAATGAATTTACCGGTTAAGACTACATCGTCTATCGTCTTTAGATGCTTCTTATTCTGATATTGAAGCGTGATTAATTTGCAAGTAAGTGCGCTCTAAGAAGATAGACCATTGCCAGATAGCAATACTTTAAACGCATCGAGTTAAAGATTGCAAGAAACGTGGGTTAACAATTCCAAATATTGGATTTGATGTAATGCAAAGTCTCATTAAATAATAGAAAAATTATAAATATCACTCAGAGATTTATAGCGGGGTTCGATCCTCAAATAGTATAATTTGAGTAATATTGCAACATGTACAATTTCGAAATGCGAGTCTTACATATATATATATATATAAATCCTATTGACGTCATAATGAGCAGATAAGCTTAACTTCCCTCTCCCCCTTGCTTCTAATTTGATATCCATCTTTATGATAAAAATAACCGAGTCCTAGGATATCAAATAATATTTCAATACCTATACTGGTGGTAGATACGAGAAAGGGATGGTGGGGAAAAGGAGTCGAGGAAGGAAAATACGATGGAGATGTTTATAATTGAAGATTTATTTTTATATATTTTTTGAGATAAGCTGTAATAACTAATAATATTGAATTAATATATACGAAACCAGAATCAGTTAGTCCAACCAAACACAATTAAAATGGGGCAAATCGGAAATGGGGGGTTTAATCGGAAATAGATCTTCTGTACTGCAGGATGGTATCCATGGAACATAGTTCCATTTTGTTTGAACTCTAACGAATGAAAAGAAAAACACTTTCTCATTTATTTACGTAGTTCTCCTGTACTACTATAATCTCCACGAAGCTACAGTTTGTTGTTCACCATGTCTCTGTGATGTTACAGTATTTATTTTATTTTCATTTTGTATAAATAATTCTAAAACAGAAATGAAGTAATGAGAGAAATATTTTAAAATTGACATGGCATTATTTTTCTTAATCTAATTGTTGTTTTTTTTCTTTTATTTTACTTAATTATAATATAATACATATTCTATTTGAAAAGCAGCTAACATTACCATACTTAAAACATTCTATAAATAAATCTTCAAGCGATTTGTTTGTTTTGACAGCTTTCAACGAAGAATTTTATTCTAACCTAAAATTCTTATTCATTTTTATCATTAATGGAGGAATATATCGCAGACTTATAATTAGGGTGAGCACAGAATTGGACGTTATGTTGCTTATAGTTGAAATTACAATAGTTTGGACGTTACTCATGCTTTAAAAATGTTATAGGAGCTGTTTAAATTTACAATACGATGTTGAATTTTATCTTATTAGATGCTATATACATTATAAAAAAAAATATAGTGAGACCCATTGGCGTAGCTAGGTAACCAAAGGTCCCGGTGCAAAAAGAAACTGGGGCCCTAACAAAACTGTTTAGGTTTATTATATATATTTTGACTATATTTGGACTATTTTTTGACTATTGTTTGACTATATTTTGACTATTTTTTTTTACTATATTTTGACTGTATTTGGACTGTATTTTGACTATATTTTGACTATATTTTGACTATTTTTTGACAATTTTTGCACCATTTTTTGACTATATTTTGACTATTTTTTTGACTATTGTTGGACTATTTTTTACTGGTTCTCTGCAGATTTTCTAAAATTTAACGAGATCATTATCTTATTATAATCTACTAATATGCCAAATTTTAGAAAATATTAAACGGTAACTCTCTGACCGACAGTACTACCTTAAAGTCGTGTTGCATCCTATTTTATTTACATTCCAAAGGTGGTAGAATTTTTAGCTAGTACAATACGAGGTTTGCTGGTCAGGGTCCGATGGCCCCGAGGACTGGCCCATACCTAGCTACGCCAGTGGTGAGACCATGCTTTGTTTTTGTTACGCAGATTTTAAAGCGGGTTCATCGCCGAATTCTCGCAATTTGAAATATATCGTTATTTTTAATAAACACAAAATTATATTGCATTAAGTAGAACACTTAAGAGCAGTAAGTACTCTTTAAGAGACTTATCAGACACTTATAACTACAGGCGTTAAGGTTAGTAATGGAACACAATATCTGCCAAATATCACCGTAATGTTAACAGTTAAAATATAGCGCAATATTTAAAATAACAACTCTTGTTAAGACACCTTATTGTAAGCGATATTTAGCTCTAAGACTTGACCTGTTTAAATTTTATCTTATATCTGACCGAGTGGTGTTGTTGTGTGTTTCTTAGTTTTTGGGTTAATCTCAGCTTGATGCATTCATTGTATAACAGTCAATAGAGTCACATCTAGTCTTGCATTGTATACAGGTATTATATTTGTTAATAAATAATATTGTATCAATATTATAAACGGCTTATGATTTGAATAATATTCTCCTCCAATTTTAAAACGCGAAAAAAAAGTTCATACTGAAATATTAAAGAATTCATCAGAAAAAAAGAAGAAATAAATAATATTCATAAATGTATTTCCAGAACACCCTATACTACAGTTTTTATTAGCATGCACCTCTTTTTCTGATCCTATCTCCATTTTATAGCTGTTTATATAACAATAATAATTTAAACACTTTTTTAGTACAGATATCACTATAAACTACTGACATAATTTTTCATCATGAGAGTCCTAATTAAACATCCTCATCAAACAACCCGTCGTTCTTCTCTTCCCCACTTCCTCACTTACTCATTATTTTTTTTATGCGTTCATTAAATAAATTTATCAACTTTTAGCTCATTCTGAACACAACATGTGGTTATATTTTAATGTTTCTTTACGCCACATCTTTTAATGGCGGCGCTGCCCTCCGCCGTGCTGGTTGCTCTGTTTGTCGTGGCAATAGAATGTGTTTGTTACGTCAATGTAACGTTTAAAGTTCAAACAAGCAGCAAGGTTAATTAAACAATGTTTTGATATTAAATTTTATCAAGTAAAAGGACGATTCCTTTTAGTTTTTATTGTCAAAGGATGTTAAAGCGAACGGACGTGAAGTATAACGACCGAATAAATATTTTAATAATATTCTAGAGGTGAAGCTAGAGCGTAGTGACGTCACATGCAGTATAAAATATATAAAAAATTGTAATGTGTCCGCAGAATGTAACAAGGTGTGACAAGAACGAGAGTGGTCAGAATAGCAGGAAATTTTTATGACATCATTTATGGATGGCCCAGTGGCCCGGGCTACAGGGGCCCCAAATGTGTGTAAGCAAAAATTCGTACTATGCTATCCACAATCTCGCTTAAACTCTTAGGCCGCACTTAGCTTAGTTCCTAGAACTGTTAATTGTAAGTGATAACGTATAATCAATATACAATTATTTTAATTCAATGCGAGCATTTTTGTTTCTTTTGTGAAAAATCTTTACCTATCACTTGGGCCCCCCCAAAAAAAATTGATACGGGGCCCATCTAAGGCCGTCTATGTTACTGGGATGGCATCTTATTAGAAAATTAGTAAGAATTTGAAAAATTAAAATTATATATAACTGTTTCGTTTTTACTATACTACACAAACATAAATGCTTCTCGCTTACTCGTTTACTGATGTTAACATTTAACATTAAAATTAAATGAAAAGAAAAATTCATATTATTGTATGGGAAGCTAATTGTTTTTTTTTATGTGTAGATAATGTAAAAGACACGAAAAAAGAAATCTGTCCATTAAAGCTTAATTTGATCTCTAAATAATTTAAAAAAATGTCTTGTCATATTTATCGATTTCAGGCAAAATTGAAACCTTACATGATAATATTCATGTTTTCAAGATCCAATAAGAATTGGTTTGTTATATTTTGAAAAATGCTAATTATGTTAATCAAGTTTAAAACAATCGACTTTTGAAACAAATTTGTTTTATTATTGTTAAACTACAACTGATTTAAAAAGAAAACTGATTTATCAACTTGTCGAAGTTTTTGAAAAAAATCTACTTTGTTTGGAAATAAATCTAATGCCCCTAGTCTGAAACACGTGCTGCCATCATAGATAACGGTGAGATTAGGAGATGCTTGAAAGGTGTTGGAATAGGGAAGATATCGCAGCATCTCTGAATAAGACTACGTACCAAACGAAACTGAAATGTAAAGGTCAATACTTTTATCAGATAAGTCTATAGTTTTTTGTTCAAATACAAAGCAAACGTGTATCAGATTCGTCATCAATATTATCAATAAAATCTTATCACCATCTATGTATCTTTTGGTTCGCGCTGCGTCTTTGAACTTCGAAGTATTACTTTAAGAAACAAGAAATGCAGTCACACAGCCAAGGAAGGCGTTAAACAAAGATAATGTTCAAAACAACAAAAGAAGTACAAGTAAACAAAATTAATAAACGAAATAACTTTTAATATGTTTAATGGAAAAAGTTTTCATAAAAAATAAAATGAAAAATTAATATTTATAAATAACTTTTTTTAAAAAAAAACTTTTTTCACTACCAGGTGAAAATAGAGAAATTTATTTATTGTATATAGGATCTTTTTTAAATTATTTTTAAAACATTTCATTGATTAAATATTATTTTTTATATTTATTTATTTATTTGCCTTGACTTTTATTCGTCATAGCCACCATCAAACATTTTTTATACTTATTTTACAATTTATAATTAATTATATTTTACAAATTTCTAAATATTTAAATCACTTAACAAAACTTTTGTATTAACGGGAAAAGTTTTAATCACATCTAATACTTCACTATTGAATTTTGATCTTTCTAAACTATAATTTATGCATTCAAATATAATATGATCCAAAGTTTCTTCTTCACCACATTCACATCTTTCGTCGGATTTAATATTAATTTTGTTCAGGTGAGCTGGAGTTTTACAATGATTACTTTTGATTCTGATTATTGATTAAATATTATAATTCTAAATATATAAAGCATTTTTAAAAAAGCTATATTTTAGTTCTTCAGTACATATGGTTAGTAATATCGATAAAGTTAATTTTCTGGAACACTACTGACCTTTCGCGACTTACATCATAAATGTGCTCTAGTTTTTTAAAGATCGAACTTATTTTGTTGATATATTTTCTACTACAACTTTATTTTATGTTGTAATTTTATATTTTCTAAGAAATCTAAGTTTTTCAATAAAAAAACTACCAACTTATGTTCCTCAGGTGTGTTTTAGGTTAACTGGAAAGCTCTAACGAAATAGGATCTATATTTTACAAGTAAAACTTTTAAACATATATTAAACTAAAAGAAAATTATTGATTTGACCTAAAATATCAATAGTAATATGAAAGAATGATAATAATACGATGATATACTTATACTAGGTCGTATACTCTTTAAAAAGTTAAGTTTTTGTACATTTTCTTTGAAATGGCTGACTCTGCCAAACTTTGTAAAGGAAAAATAATATATTTTATGCTTCTTGAAAATATGTGTTAAAAAAAAGCAACATTTCGGTTGCTCGGCTGATAAAAACGCGAACTGTGTTTGCTGATACGAGAAATATATACGAATGTAAAATATGGCGGCATTGGAGTTTTTATTTCTTTCTCTTCATATTTATTTGTTGAAGGAACTATAAAGACGAAGAAATACTTTTATTAGACGATGTATTTTACATTTATAAGAACTTTAAGAGCGTCTTTATTAGGTTAGACAGATTTGTTACGAAACACAATGTGTTTCCAGTAAACAATTTGGTGAATTGTATTGGCTTATCGAAATCCAGTCGTTTGTAGTCTGAGCTATGAATTTGATACGAATAAAATATTACTCCTTTTTTTTATTAAATTTATTTACTTTGCGATCTCTTATTTGCAATAAAATTCAACTTGCACGATATGTGTCCAGTAACACAACTGAATCTATTTATTATTTCATTTAATTAAGTCCTCAGGGGCTTTTCTCTTCAGTCTGCTGAAGATAGTCCTGTCTCCCATTAGGTTGGTCTCTAATGTATTTGGATGGTTCACAACTCGGTCTTTGTGGTATATTAAATATCTGAAATTCTCTTTACTTAGACTTCAGAATTTTTATTGGACTCCTGTATGTTAAATTTGCGCAGTTTAAATATTAATATCTCACTGCACAACTGGTCCAATCACTTGTAACTTTGTAATTGAATTTAAGACACTTATATTACCATCATATTTAAATTTGATCAATTTGCGAACAAGAGTTACCAGTTGGACTAAATAGAAGGATGAAGGGACTACTATTTACAAGAGAACCAATCTGTGAACAATGTAACAAACAGCCCATTAACGATAAAGCATATTATGCATAATATGCTTGAAGATTATAGACAGATATTTAAAAGCAAAGAAAGTCTAAAAAACCTTATTGACTTTATCAATAAAACAAATTTAATCTCTTTATTTTAAGTACCCATACTCGTATCTGTAAGTTGTAAATTATGTTTTGTAAATGTTTATAAATGTATATAATATTTTAAGTGCTAATAACTTTTGAAAGTTGATGCACTTAAATAAATATTAAGAAATAATTTGATCAAATTCGTTAGAACAGTAGCTTTACTAGTGAACTACCGTAATCATCTTTTTTTTTTTAACTAACATCGATGTATCTAACTATAATTCAAATTTCGAGAGTTCGGCGGTGTTAGATTTTAATTTATATTTATATTTTAATCATAAGTCACCGCCGAACTCTCGTAATTTGGACTTAGCGATGTACCTTACTTTAAAATGTTTTTCATTCTTGTCCTACGACATCTGATTTAAAATCTGGCAACCCTGCTAACTACCTAATACTAAGAAATATTTTTTAGTATTTTTCAATACTTTATTTAACATAACAAATACTTTCTAAGCTTGATTAGATTTTGATTCAAGTTTTAAGTATCTTAATGTTATGTATAAAAGTTAAAATCCATTTAATGGAAAAAATAATTACCAATTTGTAACTTTTCTAAAAGTTGTTTATTCTTCTAACTTTTATACAGACTGAAAATTCTCTTTCTTATTTTTTTGTAAATATGTTATTAGAAGTTTTATAATTTTGTTAATTTGATTTACCTTAAAATCTGCATAATTTTATTTACGTTAAAATTATTATTCAAAATTTTATATAAAAGAATACTTTATTGAAAAAGTTTTTAATGTAAAAAATTATTTGTAATAAGTAAATGTTAAAACGAATGGCTGATGACACAAAGATAGGAATGATTGTGTGATGCATTAATGAAGAAATAAGAAATATTTACATTGTGAGAAATATACAGTAAGAGTTACTTTGTTTGGGGTATAGTAATCGTTGTAACATTCAGATACATATTGTTACATATTAATTTTACTGTGTATTAGTCATAGTTACATTTAAATAAAAGGATATTTAGTTAAACAAGGTCTCTTTCTTCTTCAACAAACATTACTATTTAATCACTAATTATCTGAATGCATTTTTAATTATTTCCAGTGGTTTAGTTTCATTAAGTGTCTATGGGTTGCATAAAACATCATTAACTGTTACTTAGTCGACCTTGATTTCCTTGAATGTAGTGCATCCAGTGTGTGAATAACCAAAAGACAAAGTGAGAACCCTTTTTGATAAGCCAGAAAAAGGTAACGGCTTGGTTAAATACAATGGGCTTGTGCCCTATGTCTTAATTTCTATAAAAGTGTACAATATATTGATAAAGTGGGTTGCTAGAACCTCAAATGTTCAATTATTTTTTAATAACTCCTTATATGTTAAGAGATATTAACAATTAAAAAAGTCATTTTGTCTCTTTAATTATTAAAGGGATTCAACGTAGTAAACATTCCAAATGCATGTGACTTCATAATCGCTACCAACCTTACAGCTCATAAATCTCTGCTATATGTATTTATATATCAAAATATCAAATATTATTTACAGCTATTTCAAGGAACAATAAAATTTCAATATTATGTCTGCCTTAGCAGGGTTAAATAATATAAAAACTTATTATTCTTTGACTTGACTTAATTTTTCGACTACCAACAACTACGAAACATTACCACAGCACTGACCTACTCAACAAATAACTGACGTATAAATGCATTTCACGTCATACAAATATGGCTGACCATTTATAGCTCTAAAACTACAATTCAAACTTTTAATTGCTATATCTACATCAACATTTAGATATTAATTAAAATAGACACACATTTATTAACATCAATTTCAATCAACAATTGAAAAATCGACTTGGGGACTTCTCATGGCACTGGACACATTAGAATTCAACTGTCAAAGAAATAGGCGCGTGGTATGTAATAGATTAGTTACCACTGCGTCCGAATAACAATCCTTAATCCTGTTTATTTACTAATTACAGTTAAACATATCTGTTACATAATTGAAAAGATTCAAGAGAATATATTACGTAATACAAATATATTACACAAGTTTTAAAGAGAAGTATACTTTCAAATCCTTTTTAAAAAATACAGGTTATACAGAGCTGTATGAGCAGAGCAGGACCTTACCGCCCGTCGCACATTGCAACCGTATTTCAGCGAATTTTGACAGGACGTATACGCGCTACTACGCTTTACCTATCCGAACCCTGTAGATGTAATGAACCCTCGCACACTCATAGTGAAATCATATTTAAGCGAATTTTAACCAAGGGAATACATACTACAACGCTAAACTTATCCGAATCTTGTAATTGCAATCAGTTGTCTTAGACTAGAAGAAATGTGGAAGGGAACGCAATAGTCTCTTTCATAACAGTGGTGTATCGATAAAAATTAAAGTAAAAGTTGCTCTCATGATAATTTATGTTATTGCAAAAAAAGCTGCAATTCACCCTACAGTACACCAGTTTGACTTGGTGTACTATTGTATCGGTACGTGGTATGTATGTATTGTGACACAACACATGCAAAGAACACAGGAATCGGCAAATTTCGGATTCTCTATCTCAACTTACAGCTTACAATTCAATATAAATTGCTTTTCAATGTACGAGCATACTAACAACAATTCTGTACATATGTCGTTTCTTCCTTTACTACTATTAATATACGAGTATACTTGCCGTTCATAAAAGTCCGAATATTTTTCACTGATTCACTTTCCCCTGGAAGCAATAAACATTTTCCACTTAGTTTTCCGACCTAACTCTTAAAGTCCAATATTTCCCTGTAGCCTGTAGCTATAAATCGGCATTAAGCTGCTTTCACACGACTTTTCCTAAAGGTTTTGATACAATCTAACGTTCCGTGTTGAAAATCCTCCAAGATTGAGTGATAACAATGCTCCACCGGTGTTCGTGTTGGAAATGGAAATGGAAAAACGATTCATTTTTTTATGGAGGTATAAATGTTCTTGTGTATGACCTTTCAAGGATATTTCCGTGTTGATGTAGGTGTATGTGTGTGAGTGTAGGTGTAGGTGTGTGTGTGTTTTCCAGAGACATCCATTAAATAATGGCTCCGGGATATCACATGAACATGTTGAACAGAAGGCTTAAAAGGTGTCACGTGATGAATTTATGGCCAGCATCCAACAATTATCAATTACTGATAACATGGTTACGTTTTAACAGCAAATGTAGCCGTGCAATATAATATAAGGGAAACAGCTCTGATATTCGTATGTTACATATATAAATTAACTTGCTCTCCATATTCTATCGTATCCCAGACAAAATCCTCTGAACACAATACTGAATCTTGTTTTGGAGCATGCACTCACTGTTCAATTGCTTGTACCTAAAATTAATTAACAAGTTACTCAACTAATTCTAAGTTACTGTCTTGGGCTCTTGAGTATATTTAACTTCCGTTTGGTGATGTGCCCGAGTACACTATTCGCGATGGACGACGCTAGCACAATAATTTCACATTATGTAATTTCATGTGAAGTCGAGAGTAGCTGGAGCATTCTGAAAACATAAAACTAATATATCAAACTCATGTATTATTCAACGTAATATTTTTTACCTAATGTTGCGTTTTGTTATTTACCACAGTTTAATTTTGTTACAGTCATTAAATAAATGTAAAAGACATTAAAAATGTTTTACTAATATATTAATTTTATTGAAACATTATATGAGGCGTGTGGATGCAAGTGATGTAAGGAATGTAAGTGACGAAAATAAAATTCTTCAGAAAACGAGTTTAAAGTTAAGATCATATAGGCGTTTTAGTAGGCTATATAGTAAAATCTGTCCAAGTTTTCGCTTATATCTCTGTGCCACTAAATGGTTTAGTACATCGTTTGCGTTGGTTATCTCAAATTTTCCAAATTTATCACTTACATCCCTTTGCTTCTAGACGCTTCATATAATCTTACACTAAAGGATTTATTATCGGCAGATAATGTAATTTTTTTAAGAAAAACACTCGTTTGTTAATTTTACATTATATGAACATAAAAAATCGTATATCGACGGTAATCTTTTTTATAACTTTTTTTTTTATATAGTTTCTCGGGTTTCCTAAGCACGTAGCCATTTATCGCCCCTAATATTGTTCTGCTTCTTCTTATACGTTATATCCAGACAACAAGAATGATCTATTCATGGCTACTGCAGTTATAAATTTCGGTTTCTCAATCAAAAAGGGGGTGTTTTTATAACTTTAACTAAACTTTAAATATATATATATATATATATATATATATCTGTGCTTAGCGGAATTTTACTGAGTTGGGGCAAGAAGTCTTTTTTTTCATCTCACACAAAGTTGAATTCTATCCATTTACTTATTTGCTTCCTGCGACCCAAACTAGCGCTATATTTTCTGGCTTGGTTGTTGTTTCCATTAATTAATTATATGCAGAATATACTTTTTGGACAGCGATGTAGTTATATGCTCATTCATATGAGTTATTCAAACACCAAAATTTAATTTTAATGAAATAACTAATCCAGGTAGAAAATTGTCTTGCAATGCAAGTTTCACACATGTTAGCTTTTCTCAAGCTAATTCCAAAGTAATTTTTTTATTTTTCTTATAGAAATTGTCTTGCAGTTCTCTTGTGCAATTGTCTTGATTGTTCACACTAGATAGTTAGCTTCAAACTAATTCCAAAGTTTATTTTCTACCTGGCTTTATTTTTTAGAGGTTCTGAATATGATTATGTTCTCCAATGTATTTAAAAACGTTGATTTTTTTACTGAAGTGTATTGGCTTCTAAGTGACACCTATATAGAGGCTTTAACACCATAAAAGCGACTAAGAAATAAAATAAAGTAATATATCATAAAGATTTTATTTTTACTTAAGATTAATTTAATAGATTTATATCGCCCTTGTGCCACGCTTCTACGTACTATTAAGTAATATAATATTTTCATTCAATTACTCCGGGAAACTAATTTATATACATTTTCCATGATACGGGCTTTATGATTATTAATTTTACAATGTAGTTTTATATATTGTTTTTTTTATAGCTTAAATTTTAAATATACGTTAATATTATTATTTTTTATGACATGAAGCACGTAAAATACACTTCGTGTATGCAACCAGCCACACAGATGTATACCACCGCACATAATATATAGCAAGCAGACTGTTTTTGTGGTTTACGTAAGTGCCAGAACGTGCCCAACAACGGAAGACAACTTTATAGCAAATTTTACTCCTCACTTGCAAAAAAAATATATAAAGAAAAAAGCAAGCAAAGTATCCCACCTCCACCAACGCAAGTAATAAAAAAAAAGAAAACAATGTACTGTAATATAGATCTTATTATAATATAGTTTAGGGACTATAATCACGTGCTCAAATAATATACCTACTATATATTTATTATATGTGGTATATTTAAAATGTAAACTGTTTTTAAAGCTTACGGATCAGGTATGTAATGTCTATTTAGATATTATGAAACTACTATAGGGAGGGGTATTATGGGGATGTTGGCTGGGTGGATTTATGGGGTAAATTATTGTTCCATGTTTGTAATAAAATAAATATAAGCATTAACAGGCTATTCTGGGGAATGAATGTTCCGATCAAAATTGGGTATAGCTTTATAAAGCTATTATAAAACCGAAATCTCTCTATCCTTAGGGACCTATAAAATCAACCTTATGTATACTTGTCATAAAAATCATAAGTTGCATCATTGAGAAATATAAACAAGAAGCCACTTATTTATGGACCTAGCTATCCAGATATGTGTCTTCAAACCTCCTAATACGATAAATTGGTAGAAACAGGGCCGCTTTTAGAATCGATGAGCTTTTAGGCACAGATTTTGAAGCGGGCCGCTTCTGCCCCCTAAAAAAGTCATTTCTCCTATAGAATGAAAAAAATTTACTCTATTGCAAAGTAAATTAATAAATTCAATAAAGCAATAAAAGCGGCCATGAATGGAAATGCTAATAAATAAACTATTCTAACTAATTTAAGTGTGTTTATTAAAACTATTTAGTTTACTACCTTTATTTTTGATGATTTTGACGTCTAAAAACGATCCTTTGATATATCTTAATTTCCAATCTTTTCAATTTCCTACAATTTATTAAAACACGTATTTTTGAATATCTGATGTATTGTTGAGCTGCACCCGCTGCAAAGTTGAGTATCTCATTGAGTTATGATTCAAAACAGCAGATGGCATTTAACAGCGACTGTATTTGCTTACAATTTTTTTTGCTAATAAATCGTTTTTAGCCGCCGTTTTTTTAAAGGTGGAGGAGGCCTACATCATTTAACTTGGTACTGGTAAATAAAATATTTGAGATCTTCATATCCAAAATGTTGCCCGCCAATTTGTCGCATTGAGTCTTATTATTAAGTATGGATTTTGAGACTACAATCTTCTTAATTTTAATTAAAAAATTTCATAGACAAATGCGTATTAAAATTAAGAACCGGTTATTAATTTATTAATTAAAGATAATTTTTGGTCTGAATTTGGTAAAGAATTAATTAAAAATGCACTGTATACATTATGAAAATTAATATATAAATACATGGATCTAATTTTTTTAAATACCTGGTTCTGAAATATTCTTTAGAATCTGTTCTAAAATGTATACAGTTTTTCTTGAGAGTTTAGTCTACATAGGGGTTTCAACGTAATTTAAATAATTTTTATATCTCGAAAATTAATTTACAAACATAATCAAACAATTGGAATCTATATTATCTAACATATACCAAGTAAATGTTAAAACATAGTTTATTATTACATATTAATTGTTTCGAAAGCATTTAGTATTTACTTTAGAATATATTTGCTAACACAACATCTAAAGGTTAAGGAAACCATAATTTAGATATCAGTCCCTTTATTATTAAGACGTAATTCATTATTCATATCTAAATCAAGATCCTCGGATAAGGGTGAACCCAAACTGACCATAAATGACCTGTTGACCTTTCCACTAAAGCAATAGAAATCATTGGACTCAATAAACACAGATACCGCAGAGTAAATTAAGCTGCTCATAGAAAATTACAAGTTGTAACTAAATTGGAGATATCTGGATAAGTTTGTTTGAGGGTTACCACCCTTCTTGCGGTTATCTAAATATTTGTAGGTAGTCAAAGATATGTAAAACATATTTCAATAATTTCGTATTGTATTATCACATCTTGTGTATTATTTTACCTTCGATGAGCTAAGCCACTCCCATATTTACGTGTTCTCACATATTCGTATATTGATGTCGGTTTCACACCATAGAGACAGTTTTGAAAACAGTTTTGTTGTCAAAAAACAAAACAAAAACAGTTTTGTTGTCAAAAACAAAACAAAAACATGTTTTGTTTTATTTTAAAACAGTTCTGTTTTTCGAAAACAGACTGGTTTTGTTTTTAGTGTTTTTCTGTGTGTCCCATAAAAATTATAAACATGATAAACAACAACTGACAAGCACAAATGTTCCCTAAAAACAAAACTGCGTGTTCAAACCAAGCAGACTAAAAAACAACAACAAACGTGTTTTCCTTTGATCTTACTGACTCCAGATAGGAATGTGTTTTGTTTACCAAAACAGTTGTTAAAGACAAAAATGTTTTAATGTAAACATAGGTGTTTTTGTTCGTGTTTTATTAAACTGTCTCTCTGGTGTGAAACCGGAATAATTTTGTCAAGTATATATCAAAGTTCGTACTCTCATAACGCACCAAATATAAAAGTTTTGTAATTTAAATAAAACACAGGTTATGATGATTTTGTTTTCAGGTATTATTGCTCAGTAATACCTGTCCCACAAAAAAGTTTAAAGCAAAGCTTCTTTAAAGCTCTATTAACTTTTTATGTCCATTTATACAAACAGAAATAATATTCGATAGAAAATTTATCATTCATTAAAGCTCTAAAATAAATCAAATAAAAATTCTGAATAAAATAACATTATTTCGAATTCGAATGAAAAGAGGATTTAACTGCAAAGTATATTTCATTTGCAATACACTTTTTTAAAATAAAAATAAAAATAAAATGATAAAAATGTATTACTATACTATATGTATGTATTATGCTATACTATACGTATTTTTATGGTAAGAGTTTTAAAAGTATAATATCAGAATCTGAATTCACACAAATATTTATACAAGTTAAAATATCTTCTCGATACCCGACTATGGTGACGGTTACGGTTATGGTTAGAGCTTTAGATGGGTCCAAGAACGAAAAGCTTTCTTTGAACGAGCGAGAGAGCTTTTTTGTGTACTTAGAGCTTTATACAAACTTCACAAGACGTAGTTGTATAGAAATGCACTGTTACTTTTTTTAAAATATTTTTAGAGAAGCATTTTGAACTTTGAATTACCATTCAAGAACTATAAAGAATTACACGCATCATCTACTGCTTGTATTGTAATGTTCCAGGTATATGTTTATATTCTTATATATTTGGTACTTAGTTTTATGGTCGCTCGAAAAAGATTTCGAATTTCTCCCTGAATTTCCTGAAAACTTAATTATTTATTTTTGCTATAGTATATTTAGTATATGATCTCTGTCTAGCAACACTTTAGTTAAAAATCTGAAAGAAACAAATTTTTTGAAGAGAAAGAAATTTTTAATACTCTTTTTTTTTACCGAGCAACACCGGGTCACTTTTATCTATAATCAAATAAATAGGTATTTTTTAATTAACTTAATTATATTTACCTTGCAAATATTTTAAACACTGCTTTAAATTTAGTCACTGAACTCCAATTCTATATACGTTGTATTATATAACCGACATGCCTTGCATTAGCTATTGTATTTACGCAGCGCCCTAGTGGCCAGTTTTATTTTCCACTAAAGTATTTGACAGTTCTGATATATCAGTCCAAGTTTATTATATTTTATTAATTAAAAAACGTTATTACGAGTTATATAAATTGTGTTAATTGTTTATAAAACTATCCTTTACAAATTAAATGTGTTACATTCCTTTAAACATATCGATAAATACTTGTTTTGTTAGTTTTTATATCATGTTATTTTTGGCAACAGGTAGCCATTTTTAACTTAAAAGAAGTTGACATTTACAATAAAAATTAATTAAAACAGTGCAGAAATATCGGTTATTTAATTAGTGTTATGTATATAGTAATGTGTTAATATTAATAAATTGCAAGTGTCAAAACGTGTTTAACAGACTGTGAGAGATATATGATGTGCCGGCTGACTATATTTAAATGTCAAAAAGAATTTCTTTACTACAAATGTCATTTAATGTAAAGAGCTACTGTTATTTTGCATTACATTTTATCGTTTAATTAAAGTTTAACATTAAAATTAATATGTATGGCTAGCTGATTCAACATACAAAAAGATTTATTTTTTTAGATTACAGTACTCTTTTAATGTGTTTCCATTTTGTTCACCTCTTTCTAACTTTGACAGTAGTTTGTAAATACATTTTCTAAATTAATATCTTTACATTAAATCTCATTTGTTTTAAAGACAGTAGATTAGAAATGCATACTTTTTATATAGTGTTTATATATATTACTGTGAGTGTGTTGTGTTATGTGCTCGGCTCCTGTCACCGTGGTTTTCAACTCAACCAATTCAAGGTTAGTTTTGTTGACATTGTTTTTATGTTTGCTTTGTGTGCAATGTATTTTTATGCATTTTATTTTTAAGAAAGGTAAATGTATGTATTTTATTATGCTTATTAGTTTGTTCGCGTAAACAGATGTGTTTGAACATGTTTTAACCTGTCAAAACCAAAGTTTTCATATGTATTAATGTATCTGTCAGATGTTAGATAAATAATTTACAGTTCTTATATTGACAAAATAAAGAAATTGACATAGAAATTATATTTCTGCACTGCGTTTATTTCGTGTGTTTATCTGTTTAAAAATCGTTTAATAATTATTTAATTTGGATATGTGTTACGTAATTGTTAATTATACAATTTACATAACATTAATTCATTTTGTGTGACGTTTGGAGGTTAGAAAATTAAAAATATTTCATATTTTGTTTAAAAAATTGTTTTTTCTTTAGTCAGTTCATAAGAAAATTATTTTAATATTGAATCAATGTTATTCCCGTGATGTGTTATATATACAACCCGTAAAAATTGAATCTTTTAAAACATACGAGGTTTATTTTCATGTTAAATCTTGCGTATGAATATCATAATGCACTTCCTCAAGATAACGAAGTGAGTGCTTTGTGTAAACTACGTCTGCATTATCGATCTGTAATTATCCAGCTGTCATTTTGGTAATTAGCGAACTATAATATAATGCATATAATCATTTCAAGTCATATTCGCGTAATTAGGCAATTTCCTTGTCTCCATCTTACTGCTAGTTCGCCGCATTGCCGTTAGACAGACAGACAGACGTTTCGGGAAATTCTCTAACTTGCTGAGTTGCATTTTCAAAGTTCTACAGCGTAAAGTGTTTCGCGGTTTGAAGATATTATTATGTACATTGAAATATAGCGGGTTATTCAATGTATGATCATTAGTGGTTATTTCAATAACCAATGGGAACTGTAGATATTAGATTTTAGGGAGATAAGGGAGGAGAGTAGAAAGAAGGGGAGAGGAGGGCCGAAAAAGAGAAAGGAGTTATCGTCATTTTATATTCGAGATATAATAATTTATAGTATAATTTTTTTAAATTCCAAAAAGTATGTGTGTTGTATTTCCCTTCGGACTATACTATACCACGCTGGAACATTCTTAAAACATATACTGTAACTCTTTATGAAGTCGTCTACGATGTAGAACGCTTATTAAAATAACAACATTTATCTTCAAAGAAAATTGCTTTTTCCATGATTTGTATAATACGTTTTATATTCTAACAAATTTCAATTAATATTCTATTCACCAACACATGCATACTCGTATATATATTACGGTATATGTGTATGTGTGAATAACTCATCGAGAGTTTGAAGGAAAGCTTTGAAACTAATGAGGTGTAAAACGTGGAGCATTGAAATTGAGTTATATGCATCTCATGCATTACAAGCTGATTATGTATATCTGTCTCACTCTTTCTTTTTACTATTATAATTGGTTTAATTTATTATTATGTAATGCATCTGAGTTACTAAAACTGATTCTTTTTTAAAAGTTATTACGTGAAATAAATTAAAAAATGTTTAACAGATCGAATATTCATAAATGTGCTCTAAAGAGAAGATTTCTTGATTGTTATATCTCCTAAAATATAGTTATAGCCAACTTTATCAATATGTAGTACAGTTTTATAAAAATTAAATCATGGGTCACAAGCTCATTGTCCGCTTTGGAATAACGCAGCCGTGCAAACCCAGTACGATTTGCATCAACGTTAAACAAACGTTCTGCGAAGTTCTTGTTATACATTCATCGTACAAGTATTACCAGTCTATAATTTAACGAAACCGGAAGTCATGGATATAACACAACTAAAATAATTATAATATTTTATTAAAAAGTCCTCCTACAAAATGACGTAATTATAACAGTTACGAATAATTAAATAAATTAGTAAAAACAAATTTATATTCATCCTCTTTTCTACAAAATACAACAGCTCAATTTAATTTTTATTTTTGTTCACAACACTCTCTTCTTCTTCTTTACCGTTTTTATTACACAAGTTTACGGTCTCGTTTTGTTTGCATCATACTCATGTACATACGCGAAAGTGTTTTAAGAGACATTATGTTAAGTTGCACCATCCACCCCGCAGCCCGCAATTGTATATAACACGGAGTAAATGTATTAAAAACCACCGTAACATTTACATAATATGAAAGTTATACATTTAAACGGATTGTTATTTCAGTAATATAAACACGGTTTATTTCTCCAGCGAGATCTTAGAGAGGTTGCTTATTAAATTTAGTCAGGGGTTATTTTTTCTTGTGACGAGTCTTTGTGTCAATTTTGTAATTAAATCTATACTTTGAGATGAAGTGAATGATGGAAATGGAAAATAATAATGTATAGTGGTCTTCAACCACGCATGTATGCATTGTACTTTTAACGCGAAACACAAGTACAATTTAATATCGAATCTGAACCGATCATCTAAAATGGTTTTTAATGTTATCCGAGTTGCAACCTTTAACATTTTCTTTGTACATTTTTTCACTGAGTATCCGCCTGACGATACTGCGAATACTACACTTTGTACACATTGAATGCTAGCGAATAAAATAGGAAGACATGTACAAAGCAATTTATTTCTCATTCAGAAATGAGTCATACTATATATACTTTGGACGTGTACAAGTGAATGCCACGTTTTACATGAAACAACTGATATGAAAAACGAGCACTATGTTTCACTTTTAAAATGTACTTGCATTCCTTTCAGATGGCAGCACAGTCGCCATTACATGACTATTTAATCTCAACATTCCACCAACAGTATCACCACTGGGAACGCAACGATGCATCCACTGGAAATTACCTCTCTGTTAGATTGTTAGTCTAGTCCCAGGAAATGAGACTTTTCAAGAGAAAATTTATAAGGTTTTACATCTTACTTTTACAACAGTTATTCTATAAAATGGTAGTAGAACAGTAATACTTCCAGTATGTCACGTGATCAAAAAAGACAGTCCTTAAAATTCAGTATGGTGTTAGGATAGGAAAAGAGTTTATCTCATCGTTAAAATATTAACTGTGAATTATATATGGGGTCTTTAAACAAGAGCAGTCATTTTATGGATGTTTCAACAAGAGCGGTAATTTTATGGATGTTTAAATAAGAGCGGTCAACTTAAATCAATAGAAAAACGCAATATTTCCGTGGTAAGTGATAATTTTATATTTTAATCTAAACTACAAACTTTGGTCGGTAATGAAGCACAATATCTGCCAATTATCCCCGCTCTTATTGAAACATCCATAAAATGACAGCATTTATTGAAACATCTATAAAATTACTACTCTTATTGATATATCCATAAAGTTACCGCTCTTATTGAAACATGCATAATATTACCGCTCTTATTAAAACATCCATAAAATGACCTCTTTTGTTAAACATCCATAAAATTACCGCTCTTATTGAAATATCCATAAAATTATCACTCTTATAGAAACATCCATAAAATTACCGCTCTTGTTGAAATATGGTATTTAGGTGTATGGCTCTTGAATGTTCAACAGAAAATATTAGACTTTCTGCCGAAAAATACAGGCGTATAACAGAAACTATACCTATATAAGTTTTTCATTGATTTTGTCGCACATTGCAGACTATGTGGTTGGAGGAAAACTAATTGAGATTGGATTTTCTTAAGGAAAATGATACAGCACGAGAAAAAGTAATTTCAGCACGTTTAGTTGAAAAAGAAAATGTTTTCAGTAAATTGTAATACTTATGAAGCAAAAATATGTGGATAGATTTTTGTAAGGAAAATAATTAGAAAATTTTATTATTATATATAGACAAATTAACTAATATGAGAACATGGTTTTCTGGTATTTTTATACATTGTAGTGTTAATACCAACCTGAATAATAATAATAGAAAATAACATATCCGAAACGAGAAAATTAATTTTATCTGAAATCATCGTAAGAAATAGAGAAGATGCTAGTGGGATTTTATGCGGTTCCAAAAGCATTTTTATTAATTAATATATTTATTTGATATTAATTATTACATTTAACATAATATCAGAAACCAAATTATAATTTATAAAAGTTTATAGTATGCATATAGACACACAACTAAAATTAAAACTAAAACATATGCTGGAAACGAATACGCGTTTTATTATATATTTACTGTTTTTTATTATAAAAAAGTTAAATTAAAATTAAATAAAACTTGAGAATGATACTCTGCTTAATAGAGGTTATAATAGCCGTATAAATCTACGATAAGATGGAGAAATTTATCATACATTTATATGGCTCAACTCATTTTAAGTATGAGTCACTCTCGTAATTTGAACTATACTTATGTATTCATACATATTTTTATATATAAGTAAGAGTGTGGTTGTTGTATTACTGTTGTCCGATGATTAGGTTATAAATACTGTATAAAACATATCCTTTGTTTAGATAATCTAGACAATAAGTTCATATCTTCGATTAAGAATGAATAAGGAAGTGTCGGTACGGTATAGCTTAATTGAAAACCAACCATGTACTAAATGGCGGTTCTGGGTTCGCTCCCAATTCCAATAGGATATTTTATTTGTTCACATGAACATTGATGGGATATACGAATCCAAATTCATAACAGTTTATACATATATACTGGCTTGTTACTGCAATCAAGTCAACGCCGAGATTAATACCACGTCAAACTGTGACAGATATCACGTTTCACACTGATGTACTACACGTTGTTGTTTCAATGGACCAATAGAGGCTGGCATCATCCCTTTGAGTGGACCTTGTAATAACATGTTGAAGTCCGTTGTACTCGGACTGATGTATGATTATTAACATCATGTATGGCGTATTGTATGTGCGTGCATTGAATGCCTATCTCCATCTGTGTTTAATATGTATTGATTGCTCTTTTGTACTGTTAATGGCTTTGTTAATGTTTCGTGTTCTCTCTTGTTACAGGTAAGCACTTTACAATGTAATATATTTTACAACCTGGCTTTGGTGGAGTCGTATTTACAATTTGGTAAGTGTTTTGAAAACATACCCCATTTGTAATCTATTTCCTAAATTTCTTACTTCTATATTTTATTGATGCTTTCTTTGATGATTCAAAGTCTCTTATTTTTTTTTATTATTTTCATCATTTCTTTTTAAATAGAAATACTTTTATATCTTTGAAGATAATTGACAAAAGCTATATCCGTTTCACATTTATAACCTTGTCCGACTTCGACTTTTCTACACTTTGTTTACATGTTCGAGTCATTTTTCATTGAAAGATAATTTAAACAAAGGGAAATGAAAACTAATGAAGTCACGAAATCTTGCAATATCTCTGAAATTCCCTTTTCTTTATTTTCTCTTGTCCCTCGCTTTAGAAAAATGCCGTTGAATTTACATAAAAGAATAGAATACGGAGACATATTTTTTAAGAAGTAGAATTTTTTTCAATTTATATTTTTTTTTTCTTATTTCTTTATATTACATTTAAAGATATATTGGAATCGTGTTAGCAGTTGATCTTATTATTTGTCGGTTATTATGTACTTTTATTAGCGTACTTTGTGACCGACCCTACCCGACCCCTATTGTAAAGAAATAAAAATTTTACTTTGTAGCTTTTAATGAAAAAAAGTTAAATTAAATTTAAAATCAGTGGCGGCAAATTGGGTGTAAAATATTATTTACCAGTTGATTTAATGCAGAGGCGGCGGCTGTTTGCATACATGTTGGTCAAACACAAATAGACAACGCTACAAATTTTACCGAAAAGTAAGATTTTCTCATCTTTTCAAATAATTTAAAGAAATCCTCACGTGAAAGGAACCATATTTTTCTCCCACAAATTTATCGGGAGAAACATTAACTTGAGACTCCTCGCTGACAGTATAGATGCTTATTGCTAGACAGTTGTGTCTTCCGGGTTCAATTCCCGAATTAGTGCAACATTTATTTAATAAAAAGCATTCATTATGCTACACTGCCATTCAATACATGTCAAATAACATAACAATATTTACTGATATCTTGCAAAATATATTCAAGAACTTCAAAGAAAATTACAGGATATCATGACAGAAAATTTGATCAAAATTTGAACATACAAAACTGGTCCCTTCTTTTGTTTCTCTCCAAAAAATCATATTGGAATTTGAAGTAACGAGGAAGAGGTTTCAGTCAAATTATTAGGCAGCAAAAATCAAGATTATGATTTAGGATCAGGATCAGTTAGGTTCACACGCAACAGAGATGTGTATTACGTCATCGTTCAAAGTTTGAACTCAATCAGATGGTTGGTTTTTGAGTTATGTGTGTTTAAAGTATATTTTTAACTGAATATTTTATCATAGTTAAAAATTGCAATATCAATTTTTTATATATCTTATTTTCTGTTTTATCTGTTTTTTATATATTTAAGTTTTCTAAAAAGCTTTTTTATGTTGTTATATTTATTTTCAATCAATAAATATATTTTTCTTGTTGTTACGCGCACTCATTGAACCAGATCGTTCAACTTTCTTCTTCAACTGTTGTATTTCTTTTTATTTTATATCTGCTGCCTATTTATTCGAACCCCTCTGTTTCAAAAAAAAAAAAAAAAAACTGGCCTTAACTCAATCTGCCACCAGCCAACCAAAACGCATCAACCTTGCTAATGTAATAAGAAGTAGAGGGCGAACTACCCTTAAGAAAATAATAAATTGAGTTACGTTTAGATTATATGATGTATGTTTAGAACAGGGAACACGAAATGGGTATTACAGGGGAAAGGTAGACGGACAGAGGGTGGGGACGAGTTGAGGGGATGGGGTCACAAGTTCATTAACAAATTCAATTCTAATAAACAATACAAGTTTTTCTATTCGAATAAAATTAAGTCGTACGTGTCCTACTAGTTCTTTTATTGTCAACAGAAATGGATGAAGGCTTTAAAGTAATCAGCTAATGAAATAAAAATGCAAAGGTACTTTGTCGGAGTAGTCTTCGATGTAAAAGAATGTAACCTATATAGTACGTGTATGCATGGGCGGCCTTAGCCATTGCGAGGCCTCTGGCGGCAGAATTTTGCGAGGCACTTGTTCTTTGTATAATTAAACTTTTTGAGATATCGGCATTTTAAAAGTAAAATTATGAACCAATTTCAAAATGGTTGCCAGATATGGAATCTGCGGGAAATTCTACGTACAACTACTTCATTAAAAAAATTTTTTTTGGATAAAATATTTTAGTCGCGGAAATATTATTTTTTTTGCGAGACGAAAAGAAAAAATTTATAGGCCCCGCGGCAGATGTATAATTAATGTAAATTGTAAGTAAGCAGTTTTGATGACAATTTGATGCAAATTTTGCCTCTGCGTGTATGTTCATATGTAAAATACATTAAATTAGCGCTCGTGTGAACATATACGTGTTTTATTCCAAAACAAAAGTAGGCAAACTTTGTTGTATATTACCACTAGGTATCGACTTTCTAGTTCATTACTGAGACATCTACAAAAAATCGTATTTTGAGTTAAGTATGTTGTATATGTAAAATTGAACTTTCTATCTGCTTTAACACTTTCAAGTGAAAGTTTATATGTTAAATGTTGTTTTTTATTAGTTGATGGTTTCTGGAGCTTCATAGGCAAGTAAACTTTTATCGCCCTTAATATCCCTCTTTTTTTACGATCCTTCAATGGTCACTGCCGCGGAAATTGTCTTAATTCTTTTTAATATTACCAAAATACAGTCAACGTAATAGAATAATAAACAAAATCTCTTAATATCCGGTTAATGTAAAGCTTGAACATTTTCAAAGGATTTTCCGTCCGAAGCATAATCGGATAATTAACACAAATCTATTTTCCCCAAAAAACAAAAAAAAAACCCACGCTCCGGATGTAATCTGACAATGACGTCCGAGAACTTATTTGTTCTTATGAATTTACTTGTCAGACATGTGGTTACTAAACTTAGGAAATAGATGTAACGAAAACTGTCCGTCTCCGGTCAACCACCCCTATATCATCCCCACCCCCCATTCCACTGTATAGCCCGGGGAAGTTTGCCACAAGATGCCACCCACCAACCTTCCGCCCAGCAACCGAGGTGTGAGTAATACAGTTTCCGTTTCATTTTGACGTTAACCTAAAACTTTCGCAACTCTAACAACCGTTACGTATCAAAATATCAAAAAGTTTTATACTCGTATATCTAATAATAATAATACGCATTTGCTTGGTTGATTTTGTTATTTAACGCTAAAGCAATTATCTTTTTATTGATAAATATCACGTGTCTGCTTTGTCGGTTTTTATTAACATTCAATTTGTAAGAAATATCCCAGAAAATATTTGGATCTACATAGTATATTCAAGGTACGTATATTGCATATCCTATGTATATGTATATCACGTGTTTCCTTTGTCGGTTTTTATTAACATTCATTTAGAAACGAAGTTGCTGTTTTCTATCGATCACATTGTTACGTGTAACAAATATCCCAGAAAACATTTGGATATACATAGTATATTCAATGTATATACTTTCATGTATACTGCATATCCTATGTATATGCTATTGTGGTTTAAAACCTACACTGTATGTTATATGTATGTGCAAATGCAAAGGTATGTTCATATTTAAACATTGCTGCATGTACCTAGTATGTACGGACATGTTTATTCATTTGATGTGTATATATATACAGGACATATCTAATATTATGTGAGATAAAACACTCATAGGAACGATTATAACTAACTGAGAGAAATAACGATAAATTGTTCGGCTGCTAGCTACAAGGTTGGCAGAATGATTTAGCGTTATTACTCTTTAACTAACTATTGAGTACAGCAGCCGATACTGTGAAAAATCTAACAGAATATATTCTTTCGAATATTGCACTACACCGTGTGAAGTCACCGAATTCGTTTCACCTCCATCTTGCTTATCTTTAATTAATATTGCACTCTTAACATTTTACAATTATTTTTCTTTTCTATTACACATATCCTAAAGTATCATTCCCTCACTGTTGTAATTTTATTTTGTATTTTATATTTAATTTAAATTGTTTAGCATATGGCATTATGCGTAGTCATTCCTGGTATCATTTTTCATTTATTGTTTTAAGTTTTCTTTGTTTTTTTACAACCTTACAAGGTCTATTGTATCTAAAAAAACTATATTATAATATAACCTTCAAAATGTGACAATCTTTCAAAATGCAGTAGGACTTATATTTAAAAAATGGTCAATATCAGTTTGTCAAAAATAAAGAAATAAAAATAATTTCTATTACTAATTGTTATTTTTAATTATTCCACATTCAATTTTGTCCAACTGTCGAACTGTCAAAATTTATATTACTAACGACGCATGCGCGGCAACTAAATTAACTAAATTCAAATTAAAATACGAATGTGACAAGCAATCCATGTTCTGAAAACCTGAAATCTAGAATAAAAGATTAAATAAAAACAGTAAATTAAATATCAAAACAGTGAGTGAAAATGAAGCTTACAACGTCTTAGTTTTTAGTTAGATTCTCGTCTTAAATTTGATTTTTGCAAAAAAAAATAACTTTGAGTAAAA
Organism: Panorpa germanica; assembly: GCA_963678705.1. NCBI lineage: Eukaryota > Metazoa > Arthropoda > Insecta > Mecoptera > Panorpidae > Panorpa > Panorpa germanica. The sequence continues at coordinate 6,462,535 of OY783206.1, read as the reverse complement.
GTTGCAAGTTCAAGTTCAAAGATTCGTCAAATGATATTACAATAATTGATAGCCTTAATCCGTATTGTCAATGTTCTGAGTTGATGTCTTATATAATATTGTCTTGTATGTTTGTGTAGGGAAACATGCTTAAAAACCCCTACTTTGCTATGGTGGAAATTTGAGTAAAATACAATTAAAATCGTTACCCCGACAAACAATCTGTACAATGTAAACTTGAATATGTTGCAGCGTGTTTACGATTGTGTTTCAGTAGACTACAAACTTTTCTAATTATTTATTACAAAACGACCTTAATTTACGACGTCATCTGCATTTTCAAAGTATCAGTCAAAGTTTATGCTCTCGCCAGGTCACACAGACATTATTAAAACTGACAGAACATTCCGGCATGTTCTAATCTACGTGGTTTTGTATCCTAATCTAACTTCTCTCTTGCGTCATAAGTACAAACTGGCATTAGTAGTAAGTTTTGTGTCTTCAATTCAACTCTCTTTAAAGATTCTCAACTGTAGGGTAATCTTACTTTAAAGATAAGTACTCGTAATATGAATCTCATTGGTATCAGATACCAGCATATTATTTGTGCGTAGGTTTCAGATGTGGTGATTTTCACTGTTTTATGAAATAAATAAAACAAGTTTAAAAACCAGTGCTCTAAAGTGGTTAAAGCACCTGTGTCGGGCTTCTATACATCACATATTTCCTTAAACTAGTGGGGTGGGTATAGTTCACCTATCCTCAAGCTACCCACACAGTCAAACAGAACTCTCTGGGGTAGTTACTTCAGCTCCTCCAGCTTTAAGCCCTTGTCGGTTATACCGTTATGGCGGTAGACAAGCTGCTTCGGTGTTCTGGAGTTGGGACTCCAGTCAGAGAAGATCTTGACGTTTGAACTCATGGCTTAGGTCTTCCTCTGTCTCTCTAGTAACTCCTAGTATCACGTAGCATTACTGAGTCGATATTGAAGTACTCTGTGATTCAACTACATTTCTATTCTTTCAATAAATCGAATTGGCTTATCTCTTACTTAAGTAGACGTTAGATTATATTAATTCGTAGATTTTTCGATGAAATTGTAGTATTCCGGTAAACACAGTTACGTATATTTAACATAAAAAAATTAACAAATATTTAAGTGATATATTTTCTTGCTATTAATGTCATAAAATAAACGCTATTAAAATATTTAAAGTCATAAGAGCATCTTTCTGGTGATTCAAGCCTCATTCCCACTCACTGTTTTGATATTTAATTTACTGTTTTTATTTAATATTGTAATCTAGATTTCAATTTTCACATTTGTGTTTTAATTTAAGTTTAGTTAATTTAGTTGGTACGTATGTATCGTTAGTAATATAAATTTTGACAGTTCGACAAAATTGTATGTGAAATAATTAAAATTGCTATTTTTAATAACAATATTAGTAATAGAAAATGTTTTTATATTTCTTTATTTTTGACAAACTGACATTGAACTTCTTTTAAAAATAAATCCTACTGCATTTGGACAGATTGTCACATTTTGGAGGTTATGATATAATAGAGTTTTTTTTTAATTTAATATTTTTAATTTAAAACATTGGACCTTGTAAGGTTCTAAAAAAAACTAAGAAAACTTAAAAAATAAATTGAATTAAAAATGGTACTGTGAATGACTACGCATATTGCTAAGAATTTAAATTAAATACAAAATACAAAATTAAATTAAAGCAGTGAGCGGGAATAATACGAGTACTTTATACAGTTATAAAATGATTTTTTTACCATTTTTATTTTTAGGATTATAAAATCTAACCATTTAATTTCTACCCGCTAAACTTTTTTACAAATAATCAAAAAATTTCTTAAGTTGATTTTTTTAAAAATCATTAAATTTTAGTAAGTTTATTTTTTATGGATAAAGTAGTTTTAAATTATCTTTATTTAAATATTTTTACATTAAATATTTTAGTTTAAAATAATATTCATATTTTCTGTTTATAGAATTGGTAGATAACTACAGATTACTGTGTCTTTGAGTTCGCTTCCTGGACCAGCGGTATATTTTCTGGGTTTTATTGTTATCAAGTTTAATTAAGTATGTATTTACGCAGCTATTCACTTATTAGGCAACGGTTAGTTCATATATGATCTCTCAATTTCATAAATGACTGCCTAAAAAGACAGAGGTAGCTCGATATCAACTCATTTTTGAAGCCTGTTGTACTAATTTCTACTTCCTCAGGAATTTTAACTACTGTCGGTGTATCCTGTCGTACATTATTCTCTGTTACATTTTTAATCAAAATTCTAAAAACATTAATAAGCAATTGTGTTTGCGACATAAATCATATTTTCATTTTCTTCAATTTCAATTTATCCTCAAACCACCCCCCCCCCCCCCCCCCCTCCTAATGCTAATTACATTTTACAAATTAATTTTATTCAAAACTTTTTTAATAATTATTATTATTATTCTAATTTAGATTATTAAAATCATTTTCTAATTACGACATTTCATAAATCACTTTAAAAATTAATTACAAAGTATTAAACCAGTTAAATAAGTTAAACCTTGCGACCTACAAAATTGTAACCCCCTTTTTGTCTCCCTACTCCACATTTCCTTGATTATATTATATTTTTGTGAACCATGGCCCACCGCCACCCACTACCGCACTCTTTAACATTGTGTCAGTCATTGACTTTAATTCTTAGATTGTTACAGTATTTAAAAATGAATGTTTGAACGATTTTCATTCATTGTGATAGCCTCCAACCCAAAACTATAACGGATATTTCACGTAACTCAATAAGTTCGTAGGATGACATATACACGGTGTCCAGAAAGGGTATCGGGTATTTGTAAGTTCAATGAAACAAAAATTATTTGTATGCAATAAAAAAGTTTATTGTTTATTATTAGCATATGAATTGGAGAATTATTTGGAAAAGATGACGTTATCCAAATGATGACCGTTACGTTGCTGGCACTCTTCTAAATGGAAACGAAGATTGGCGATAACACGTTGACACATAGCTATCGATATTGCTGCCATTTCTGACCTGATGTTTTGCTTTAACTGGGTTAGATTCGTCGGATTGTTTTGATAAACCTTACTTTTAAGGTATCCCCATGCAAAATAGTCAAGCGGGCTAAGGTCGGGGCTTCTGGGAGGCCAGTTGATGTTACCCCTTCTCGACATGACTTTATTAGGGAATAACTCGTTAACAACTTCCATTGAGTTATTTGAGGTATGGCAAGCCCCATCTTGCTGGAACCCCGTTCTTGAGTTGAAACCTGCAAACTCCTGCAACTCTGGGACCAAAAAATTTCGCAACATATCGCAATACCGGTCACTATTCACATTAATTGCTCGGCCTCGTTGATCTTCATGAAAATAAGGACCAATTATGCCTTTAGCAGACATAGCGGCCCAAACAACGACCTTCGGGCTATGCAGAGGTCGTTCATGATTTCGTCTCGGATTCTCCACTGCCCAGTACCGACAATTCGGCTTATTAACATGACCATTCAGGTGAAAATTTGCTTCGTCACTGAACAGTATGTTGTTAAAGTTGTCAAATCGCTGCAGCACTTCGTTCGCAAAATTCAGTCGATTAGCATAGTCCGTATCCTTCAATTCTTGAACCAATTGAATTTTATAGGCATTTAGATGTAAGTCTTTCTTTAAAATGTAATGTAAAGACGATTTATATAGTATATAGTATACTTTTGAGATAGTACCAACCTCAAACGATATGTGTCAAAATTTTATGACATTATGACCACTAGTTTACTAGATACGGTGCTTTTAGTGACACTACTTTTTTAATTTTCAATATAAAGAATAGCTCAGCTATTCTTCGGTCCGAGTTCGATTCCTGGAAATGGAATGGATTATTTATTTATTAATAGATTTTGTTTTAAAATTGCTTCTCTAACAAAGTTTTTTTCTGATTTTTAAACATTTCAATTCGGTTTTCTCTCTTAGGTGAGAAGCTATCATTATTTTCTCACTTCACAAAAGTTTCTGCCTTTGATTTCATTCCATTTCCACTGAATCTTTTAACAAATTTAATCACTGGTTTAACCATTTATTTTCAACCCCTAGAGAAAAACTACCCTGTGTTAAAATAAATCAACGAATTTGTAATTATGTTCCGTATTGCATTTCGTTGTTCATCTATCCTTTAGTTAAAGCTCTGTTTGTAAGTTTCGGGAGCTTTATGAGCTTTTAACAACTCTATATAAATATTAGCTTGTAAATCATGAAGTGGATCGTGTTCCTTTGAAGCTTAATGAACACAACAAATGATTTTTAGTTGTTCTTTTCTGTTGGTCAGGTTACAAATTACGTGCCATTAATTAAAACTGTTTCGTGGCTTAATGACTTTCATAATTAGCGCTGTTACCGAGCTTTATTACTGATGTACACGTTTTGTATGTTTGAGTAATAATTAAGCTCATGTTTTGTCAGTTAAATTTATTAAAAATTGTGAGCTTTTTTTGTTTTTGTTGCAGTTAATGAAAGTTCTCATGTGATTCCAATATTAATATGTTTATTAAGCCGAGTACTGACTGAACTAAGAATAATAAGGATCCAAAGCCAAACAATGTTTGTAAGCATCAGTACAATACACAACCGAACCTTAGTAACCAACAACATTAGTTAACAATTATTTCAATTATTGTAACACAATAAAACGAATAAAAAATTAACAAGTCTATATTTAATTATCAAGTATGTACGTTCTCACTTTTATATTTATTTAATTAAAGTTTTTATTAATTAAACCTGTACATTTATAACTGCTTTAATTAGTTCACTGTATATTTTCTTAGTCTTTGAAACTTCTGTGCTGTATCACTTTAAGAGTATAAAAAGCTTTCCTCAGGGGGTAATCCAATGGGGGTAGTTTTCTCAGTTTCTCATTCCATATCCGGAAAACTTTAATTAGTATAAATTATTGTCGGAAATTGCAATTAATATCAAATAAACAGTATTATTCTATGCATTCTTGCATTCCGTAACAACATAGAAATTAATTCAACTCTGGTCTGAAGTTAGTAACATATAACGCTCCACTTGTTTTAGAACTTTGAAAGTATAAACAAAGCATTATAGTTTAAGTTGATAAACTGTGTTTTATTATTCTATAAGGATTGGTTTCTTTTTGGTGTCCTGTTCCACATGGGTTCAGGATTTGACACTCGGGGCTAATGGAGTTTCCTAGCATTCATTATTAACGCTATTATGTGCTTCATTGCAACTCATTTGTTTGGATTTGTAGACTCCTAATTAGGTCTGGATTTTTTTTTTAATGCATTTATTTATTTGCCTTGACTTTTATTCGTCATAGCCACCATCAAACATTTTTTATACAGATTTTACAATTTATAATTCAATTTTACAAATTTATAAATATTTAAATAATTCACTCATTAAATTTGAATCACTTAACAAAAATTTAGTATTAACAGGAAAAATTTTAATCACATCTAATATTTTACTATTGAATTTTGATCTTTCTAAACTATATTTTATGCATTCAAATATAATATGATCCAAAATTCCTTCTGCACCACATTGACATCTATCGTCAGATTTAATATTAATTTTGTACAGGTGAGCTGGATTTTTACAATGATTACTTTTGATTCTGATTATGGTTGATATAATTTTGCGGGACTCATTTCTAAACCATATTTTCTTACTTAAATTTGGATGTAACATATAATAATCTCTTCCTTTTAACTGACTTTTGTTAATGTAATCTTGGTTTCTCAAATTAAAGTTTAATTTTTTGATTATATTAAAAATTTCATATGAAGGTTATTTCACTTTCATCTCAATTTACAAATTTATTGATTCCTTTGCCAATTTATCCGCAATTTCGTAGGTTTGGATTTATCTTTAAATATGAGCATATATTATGAACTTATTTTTGGAAAATATGCAAGTAAAATCCAGTAGTTAACACCTAAACTCAATTAAATTAAAATATGCAACAAAAATACTTAAATGCAAGATAAATATGCATAATACGTATAAATCCGCGTTCTGCTTGTATATCATCTTACATTATTTTAATCCCGGCTAAATTTCAACATTAAAACATTTCTCCAATGTAGTGTACTTTTCTACAAAGCGTTCTTTACACATTGTCTCACTTCACGTTAAGTCTAGGCTTTGGATAGAGTTAGATTGTTAGGTATATCTCAGTATATCCGCCTGGCGGTAATAGCTTGTACTTCAGATTTTATATATCTATCTCTCTCAGTTACATATAATCAGATAATACTTCTATCACTCTCTTACACTTTTATTACTGGTCTCTTATTTTGTTTTACTTACAGAGTCCTTCTGTTAATTCAGATTGCAATTTCAGATAAGCTTTATATTTTTAATTTTCATTTGTATTAAATGTTTTTCACTTACATTATATTGACTATCTTGTGTTTTACATCTGTATATTTCTTTAGGTACAGCTGTTAAGTAATTCAAAGAGGTATTTACTATATATAGGCTGAAAGTACTCAGTAAACTTAAAAGAAAATTTGTAATTGTGATGGACTAAGATTGAATAATTAAATGTAGTGTTGAAACCTGTACATTGCAATTAAAAAAATAAAATGTGTATCAATAAGAGGTGATTGTTTTAAATTTGCAGCCATTTTGAAAAACTGTCAGTTTAACTTTCGATATTAAAATATTTAAAGAACAGATACTTGGGAAATTAATCTCAGTCTTAAACATTGTAGTTTTTGCAGACAAGAGCAGAGTTATATCTCTTTTTAGTAATTTCAACTAAACATCAAAATCTTGTGATGGAACACTGCTAGACTCTTCCTCTGATCTCTGGAATACAGCATTCGGTAACAATTCTGCGTCGATTCTTAAGAAAAAAGCTAGATTTATGGTAATATTTCATTTAAAAAGGTTGTAGTTTTATCACAGTTGTATCCCAGAAATTTTTTTTTAAATTATCCAAAAAAATGTAGCATTTTAAATAGTTTGTAGAACACTTGCAAGTTGTGAAAGTGCACTGCAAGACAAATTTCTATTTGGGTAATTAGTTTTATATTAGGTAACATAATAGGTAACTATTTTATTTTAAATAAATCTTAAATGCATTATATTCAGGACGGGCTCATACTTGCGACAAATCTGTCTCATTACAAAATTGTAAGCGTGGTCTCTGTCTATTTCATATGATCCTATAATGTTGTCTCTATTTTTTAAGAAATAATTGTCTAAAGTCAATCTCTAACTATTCTAAAGTATTCCTTTTTATTAAACCTAAATTCGGAAGCCCACATATGACACCAATGTTATGATTTAAAAAGTTCCTGTTCTCGTTACGAGTGATTATCATTAATTTTATGAGTATTAAATATCAGTTAGAAGCCGGATTCGATCCCAGGTCTCCCATTTAGTACACATAGCCCAGTCATTATAGTAAGTTCAAGTTGGAATTCGAGATACCCAGCTGTAAGTCTGTAAATACTTGTATATTGACACCCTAAGGTAGGGTGTATAAACCATATGTAGGTTTTGAGACAACTTTAGGGTGTCAATATACAAGTATTTACAGACTTACAGCTGGGTATCTCGAATTCCGAGATTCTTACCTAATTTAAGGTTAAATGACTGGGTTCGAATTAAAATACAAATTCGGTATTCTTTATATCAAAAACAACACAATTACTTTCTTAATTCTTTCATATTCTTTAATTAAAATACGCTGTGTACTTAATATCAACAAATTATTATCTTTTTATTATATATTTTCTTACATTACACATCTTTAATACATAAATTGTTTAGAAAAAAAAGTAGACGGCACAGTGAGCGAGAGCATTGATACTTGACGCTAACTTCTGTGTCTTCGGGTTCTATCTGTAGACCAGTGTTATATTTTCTGAGTTTGCTTGTTATTAACTTCTTAATATAAACTTTTTAAGCAGCGGTGTAGCGCATTTATGAGGGCCATGACATCTCGAAAACTGCCAACGTAGTAAGATGTCGTCGGAAGTAAGCCAACTGTTGACACTAATATAATAAATATATCATAGAACTATCAGTCTATGTCTTATGTCTTAATGATTTCATTTCGTCAATCAAAAGCAACGTTGATTGAAGAATAATATCGAATCAATAACACGCCCTGTTATTCCACAATAATTGTTATTTATATTGAAAGTAATTAATGGAATTGCTCTAGAGTAAAATAAAGTTAATTAACAAAACAAATTTATAATTACTGACGTTATCAGAATAAAACTTAATTACACAGGAGCGTGAACGTGTATTGAAAACACCATCCATCCATTGTGCAGGCAACTTTTATAACAACAAAAACAATATATTATCATGAAAAGTTTTGAAATTGTGTGAAGTAATATATGAGGGGGGGGTATCAGTACCAAGAGAGGAGTGCAGTTTGCAGTATGAGTACGTTAGCTATGAGAAAATGAAACAAAAAATAAAATAGACATAAAGTAAAATAATTAAACAAATATCCAAGTAATTAAAGCTACTACTCATGGCTTGGCATGCCTTTGCTTGTTGTTAATGATGTTCAAAAAACTAAACCGAAGAAAACTCTGTGGAAAATGCTGACAAGCTGACTAATTGGCGGCTGAATGGGTTGGAGGTTGAATTGGAAAACGGGAAACTTAACATTGCTGACGTAGTCAACGAATTAGTTCAATGCAGATAACAGAAGAGGGGAAGGGGGACGGGCAGGCGTGAAAATGAAAGGCATCCCATTGAATGGATGGAACCGCGAAACATACAAGGGTTGGAAAAATCACGAAGCAATGTATTGTATTACGCCATTCTGCGGAAATCGGAAATAAATATAACTACAAAATTTAAATGTAGTAATATGTTAGGAATAATTAGGATTTACAAACTACAAATCATAAACCGAACATAATATTGGTACAATAGTATTTATTAACAAATATAAGAACTGTATACAAAGCAAGATGTAGCTCAATCAACGTTTATATCACGAATGTCGTTGAAACGGTTCTCTTTGAAGGTTCAACTTACGTCATTTGGTCTCCAATGCAGAGCATTGCGCATTCCAGAGTTGTTTATGTTAAGATAAGACTGAAGCCAGAGTAGCACCACGGTTCTACTGGGAATCTTAGAGCGTAATATTGTTAACATAACTATAAATATATTTATATAACATATCAAATTCTGTTCTGTTAAATACGTTTTATAATCTATCGCTATATTACTGTAGAACTTTTAATCTTATGTTTAGAAAAATTCTAACAGCAAAGCAGAGGGAATAATATTTCGTATTGATATTTGTCTCATAAGGCCCTCAGCACAGGCCGCGACTGGTTGGAAACCTTACCCCCGAATCTGCCCGAACCGAATGTGATTATAACTGTGTTATTAGTAAATAACGAACGTGTTTACGAGTGAGATAAAACACACGGCACGAACGTAACTAAGCTGATTTTAAACTGGTTTTGAGCATATATTCAGCGACTATATTTCTCGATCGCAGGGCATTGTTGGTTTCATCAACAGAGATGTTTACGAATACTATTGTATAAAACTATTTAAATATATACATACAATCAAATATAACATAATAGAATCCCCTGTTTTGCTATTGTTAAAAATTCTATAGAGTCATGATACACGGCTCGACATGGCTCGTGCTCGTTTTCGTTGAAAACTTCGTTTCGCGTTTAGTTTGCAATCAATCGACTCGTGTGTCTTTCCTCGTGTTTTATCTCACTCGCGTACACGTTCGATCTCTCACTAACCACATTCGTTTCGGGTAGATTCGGGGCTAAATTTGCAACCAGTCGCGTCGTGTGCGGAGGGCCTTAGTTTACATACCTCGTGTTTACAAGTCGTAAGTTACACACGATTAGAGTAAGACAGCGCACTACGATTATGCAACGTCTCTCGCTTGCACTCGTGTCGAATGCGTATAAATCGCGTCATATGAAAACAAGATAAGTTTAACTTGTGCTCGCTCGTAATTTCTGGACCCATCTTTATACATCTGTACCTCATTTTTCAATATTTTATGTACTTCATAATATTCTCGTTTTAATTATAATTTGCTATAATATTTTATTATATAATAAATTATTTGAAGTTCAAACAAGGCAATGATTAATGAACGGAACGCTAGTTTACTAACATTTCTTTTTTAATTACTATTTTGTTTGTTGGTATTAGTGTATCGATCCAATCAGTTCATAAGCTCAGCGAGTACATAATTAAATCGCTAAAATATATTTAAAGTTTATAACAAATTTAAAACTAATTAAAATTCAATGAATTATTCGTAATTAAAATAATATTACATTTTTTAATTCGATATCGCGTCAGGTGATTTTTTGTTTGTTTTTGTGTAGTTAAAAGTATAGTTAGTAAATTTATTACCAACATTAATGCGACAGATGTAAAACCATAAGAAAAATACTTCAGTTATCAAGAAATGTACTTAAGGAATTCTATATTAGAACAAAAATAAGAAAAATCAAGTCAAGTCTATTTTTATACGAAAAAATAATGAACCCAAAAAATAACATTTTAAAATGATTATAAAAATATTTTTTGAACTCTGTCGCCTGCCGCTTACCCTTGACGATAAGATTTTGGTTGTTCTTTTTTTAGCTTGCGTATTTTTGAAGAGTCTCTTCTAAAATAAACTGTAAGTATACTTAAAAAGTCTGTCCACTTGTACTAACATAAAAGATGGAGAAAAAAAGGAAAAGAATCACATGTGTACTTGAAATAAGTACTTACACTTTACAGTTGGGTTAGGCGACTGTGTAAAGGGCTGGTGACGTCATTGAAGTGGTGCTGAAAGTGAGTGGGGCGGCGCGTGATTAAACAAAAAATAATTGATATTGTTATAGAACATCGTTTAGTCTGTATTCAGGGGAAGTTTTGGATGAGGCTAGACACGGCTTATCAGTTTCCACTTCAAAGATTTTTTCCGCGAAGTTGTAACTCAAGTTTAAGATAAATATTTTTTTATATTTCAAGAAATGTGGTAACTTGAGAGAGACATCTGGTCGGTTGGTGTTTATATGTCTTCAGGTTTATCATTTTTATCAAATTAACTAACACAATTATCCTGTATTTCTAAAACTAAAGCTGCTGCTAATAAAAACGAGGTCGAAACTAGAAATAAAATTCATTTTGTTAGCCTTCGCAAAATTGGTTTACATTTTATCAGTGAAAAATGCTTTGAGAGTTTTATATTTTACAATGTATCATTTTATAAACAATTTGATAAATGATAGACCTCCCCCACCCTTTCACCATTCTTCGATGAGTCACGACCCCTGGCTTCCTCCAGTGTTCAGCTGACAAATAACAATTGATTATTATTGCAACGTTGTAACTTGAAGACAATAAAAGCGCACTCATTTGTTGTAGGTCTCCAGCTTGCAGTGCTTCAGTAGCTCAGTGTTTAGTGCATGCCGAGACTCAAATGTCGATCATAATGAGTATTAAGTTACTCCAACTTCCGGTATAGACTCTAGAACCTATTGATCCTATAGCCGTCCGCCCTAAACCCTTGCATTGCGTGCACACAGTTGCTCAATCAGCAGAAGAGCGTGCGAGTTCTAGCGATCTCATCTTAACCAGGATTAATGAATTGAACCATGAGAGAAGAAAGTTCATCTCCTTTATTTTATTTATCAGAAAGATTTTAGATAAATTTAGGACTCTTGAAAAGTTTAGTGACTGGGTGGCCAAGAATTAACCTTGTTACTTATATTATCACAGTCTACATACACACTAACACTCTGTCTTTGTTGTAGAAACCTCCAATCCAATTATTCAGAATCATATTTCTATGCTGCGTAGCTCACACTGCAGTTAAATATGTTTTAAAACATTTAATTTCCTTGAAACTTAACAATGAGTAAGCGAGAAGCACTTATGTATGCTTAACATATGAGCAAACGAGACAGATATGGAAGCGTTTAAACAAGTTAGGAAAGAAACTATTATTTTTGTTATATTATTAAACCATGACAGAAAAGTTTAATGCTAATGTGTTTATGGCTCGCATAGGGAAGATATTTGTATTGAGTCTGTTCGTGGCGTCATAAGATTGTCTTAAGACAGACTTGTCGCAATGCTCTCATAACTCGTACCGAATAGCAGTGTGCTATTGTCTTTACAATTGTTTAGCCATTCTCGTTCTAATAGTGTTAAGTACACAACCAAACATATATTACTGTATTGTATTAATTTGGGTGTTTACATAGGTGTATACGTTCTTCTTCTTTTTTAGAATTTGAGACGATTTCAACGACAAAGTCATATTCGCCTGAAGTTAATTTATTTTAATTAAATTTGGTTTATTATGTTTATATCTGTAAGGAAGTCGAGCACTTTTTGAATTTCTTCCTGATTGTCTAAAAGCATGTCCTTTGGTTAACCACTGATGCTGTGTTTTGTTCTTTGCGTTTGATATTGTGGGCAGGTTACTAGTAGATGACTGTTATTTGCGTCTGACAGTTGCTGCACTGCGGGGCCGTTGTTTTACTGATTAAATGTTGATGCGCCGCAATCTCGTATGTCTTGTTCTTAGTCTGAAAATGGCTTTTCCGAATTGTCTATTGCTTTGATAAGAAGTTTCCAACTTTTTTGTATTTTCCTTAATCAATCTCAATTTGTTGCTACTTATTTGCGTTCAGCATTGGTTACGTTCTTTTATTATTACTGCTTTGTTAAATCGAATTTAAATGTCATCAAAACTAATCGGCGATTGACATGTCGTAAAATCAACTTGAATTTAATTGTGCCAATTTATTTTTCTCGTTAACTACTTGTCCCTTTCTTAATCAATCCAGCTTCAACTTCAGTTTCATCCAGACAAACCAGACATAAAGGAGAGACCTCCCCTGATCGTCTAGAATAATTTAAATACGACTACATCCGGTGTATACATTGAGAGAATGTTTCAATTTAATTAAGAGTATTAAAATAATTATCTTTAATTATAATTAATTGAATAAAAGAAAATGTTCCAATTAGTATAAAAATTAATTGTATTCATTAAAAGAATCTATTCTTAGGAAATTTAATACTCGTAAGTACTTGAAACGATTCCAAGTATCGATGAAGCATCTTATTATTTTAAGCGAATCAAAAATATTCAAGGTTTTTTAAAAATATGTATTAAAAGTTGAATATGTCCTGCACGGCACAGAAATGCCTATGTAAATAATAAAAAGTAATTTTTACTATATATTTCTCACAGTGTATGTATCATCATATCGTACTTTTGTTTAGATTCAAAATACATCTAATGAGAGATTACATACATATCTATTTATAAATAAACATATGTTTTGAAATTGATAATTATAATACAATTAGTTAAATGAAATATTTATTTCATCAATGATTAATTTGATAATTAAAATAATACAGCTAATTAGATGAAATGTAACCACACACAAAAATGATAAAATAGTTCAATTAATATATATTTATTACAAAATGAAAATAAATTACGTGTATATATGTGCTTCCACCCTCTGCAAAATCCATGCAACAGGGGTGAATATTAGGGGTGTGAAGGTAATAGGTATCATCCTCGCGACCCCGTTAATGCGATCGGTCTCACCAACAATGTTAATAGTCGTATTTATCATTCCGTGAAATCAAATCACAAATGCAGTACTCTACTTTAGTGAACCCCCCTCTTTTCAGTGCCGCAATGGATGTATTTGTAATGGATGGATGTACTAAAGGCATTTGTTTAACAGACATTTTTTCCGTGACGAGATTTTTTTATCGTCTAGATATTTTAGAGTGCCCAAATTTTTAGATGCAACTGCACTTGTACACGGGGATTACCGGCATTCCCTAGTAGTGTATTAGTACATTTTTAGAAAAAATTCTATGTATAATGTGTATTATTAAATAAGCTTTTCTAAGCTGAAATGTTCCATGTTTTTGAATGTGTAGGGGGCATATCCAGATACGCGTAAATGGTAGTGGGTCACCTGTTGCAAGTGTTAAATAAAATAGTTCAATAGTCTTCCTGACGTCGGCTCTGTCCCTCTACCCATACCCTGCTTACAAATCAAATCGCGAATGTTAATGTTCCGGTTGCATGTTCGACTGTTTAGGCGGCACTACGGTATCACATTTGTTATCTTGGCGGTAATAAACGTCCAACAAAACTTCCGTGTTGGAGGGATGTAAAAAAAGAGTAATTATAAGGTTTATCGTGTAGAACCAGAACCCCAGAAGTCTCAGGATAGAGGACGAGCAAGGGCCCCGGATCCGGATATTTATGTTTTGTACATAAACATAAACTCTTTGATTAAGATATCGTGTGATTTTATGTTTAAATAACTGAATTTAAGTACTTAAGTAGATACCCTAGGTTTAGTAGACGGCATTTTGAAGATAACTTGCTTTAATACTTAGGCAAACAATCAACTTATTATCACGGGAGTGTTTTGTAGCATAATATCATTCGCATGGAACGTGCTTAATTGAACGTGCGTGATTGAATTGCATCATAAACTGCGTTAATTTTTTAAAATATATTTAGGAATATTTTTTAATAATGTGTTGAGGTAATATTCATATTTTTATTGTCAAGATTGTTTATGATGACATACTGCGACGATTGACAGCATGTGGATGGATTAGTATAGTCTAAATCACGATAGTTCGGCGGTGACTTATACTTAAAAGAGAGCGGTATAAATCTATAATACGATAATGAATTTTATCTTATGCGTTTCAATGCACATTATAGAAAAATTAATGCGTCAGTGCTTTTTAGTTGTATCGGCAGATTATACCCCACAACTTCTTTTAAGTATGAGTCGAATTTTTTATAACTTTGTTTTATTTAACGTTGGTCTATTTTCTACGCTGAGTTGTATCAAATCCTACTGTGTGATCAGCTTATATGTAGGCTACACCAGAATTAGCTAATCGAAAAAATCAAACAGAAAAGTTTAATAATAATCCGGGAATCGACCCTGATAATCTAGCTTCAAGCTAGACTATTGTGCCACTAGTAGCTTGATTCTCTACCTATATTGATAATCAAATTATACTGATATCTTACCAGAAATATTGATTGTCTCTTATTCTGTAAATTATTAAAAATCCTTAAATCTGTCAACAATATCTTACATTTTTAATTTTTTAATTAATTTCCTGTTCCTACTGTAAACTACAGTTAAGGGCTACGTTTTATATTTCTTAAATATCAGGATGTTTTTAATAAAACTCTTCTTGAAAATAGAATAAAAACATATACATAAACTGGTGTATTACGCGACGTCACAGACACTTTACTGTACTCTTACCACTTCATAATCTCGTTGAACTAACAATCAATAGGTGGCAGCAGTAGTTGATAGTATGGATTCCACTACTCGCTTCTGCGCCATTATTTAAATAAGAAATGAAAAAGAAACACTACAAAAGAATAATTGACGGAAACCTCAACTCCTAAGCAATTTTCCAATTATTTTTACATGTAGTTTTTAATTTATATTTAACCCAGTGAACAATTTGATAGTGTGTCATGTTTTGTGACGTTTCAATCACTATTGCACTTCAATTATAGTTCACATCAACTTTATCTTCATTTGTATTTCGACAGTATTGCGTAGTTTCGCTACTTGTAGCCGATAAAATAAATATTTAAGTGAGAAATTGTACTGTAAAAGAACTCTTTCATAACAAAAAAAATCATACGCATCTTCAATATGATGATAAAGTGACTCCAAAATGTTTGCTGGGAATTGACCATGCAAAGGACCAAAGCAAGGAGTTTTAACTCAAATGCAAGTCAGCTTTTACTTTAACCAAATCGTTTCTTTATATTTTTCAGTATTGCATGTACCAGTACATTTTTTTATTGCTATAAAATATGAAACTACTATATAAAAGTAATAATAAAAACAAACTTTTTTGTTTCGTTTTTGCTATTGAATATAAATAACAACATAAAAACGGTTAAGCCTCAGTACATTTATCTTACAGAAGCCCATAATGGGTATACATATTAATAAAACAACAAGACTGTGCTTGTGCTGCTCTTGGTTATAAGCCAGGGATGGTGAACCTACGCCATAAGAATCATACGACAATGCTCAGTTAGAATGTATAAGTTATATAAAAAGAAAAGATTTATTTTTATTTCTCTTGTAAAAGTTTTAATATCTAAAATTCCTACACAATGGAAATAGAAATTGTTTATTGTTTTTGGTGAATGAAAATTGACCGACATGTTCTCCGTAAATCTGTACAACGTGCATATAAAAAGTTTCCTATCACTGTTATAACACAGTTTGTAGTTAGAAAAACTGTTGTTTTTTTTATTCCTTCAGGATAATTTGATTCATATTCCGTAATGGAATAAAACACATTATGTCATATCTGGGGTAAACCTAGTTGGATGCACTAGGAGGTGGTGTTCTTGTTGTTGGAGCTAGTTGCAGCTGTAGTTGCAGTTGCAGTTAAATGCATGAATGAACCACTGGAGTAAAGCCCGGAGAAGTTGCAACAAAACATTGACAAGAATAAAAAACACAAGTACGTTGTTAACCACGACATATGAAGAGCTGGGTGAAATTATTTCATAGGGATTTAAAGCCAATAGAGAATTTAACATCGTTTTATATTTCAATGTTTTATTTAATGGATATGTAACAAAGTTGGTTTCCGGGCTTAATTGTGTAATGTTTGTTAAATGGATACAGTTACATAAAACGTTATTGCAGGTCATCAGCAAGCCCGTGCGTTCATTTCCAAGTTATATTCATTTCATTACAAATATTTGCAATATTCCACGATTTGTCACCTCATTATAAATTGTTAGTTCTTTAAAACATCACGAGATAATATTATTCATGTTGGAACACGTGGAATGTTTGCTATTTCGTTGCATTTTGAATAAGTAAGACCGTCCGCACATGGGTCGACTGATTGCAAATGCGAGCCCCGAACCGAATGAGAATGCAACTGTGTTATTAATGAGAGAACACACACGGCACGAGCGAAACTAAACTGATTTGAGATTGGTTTTCAGCTCGTTTTGAGCGACTATGTTTCTTGGTCGCAGGGAAATTACGTTGCATGCTATTGATGCTGGCATCATGAGCAGAGATTTGCACAAATACTATTCAAAAATATTTAAATACATACATACAAATATCTCACAATACAACATAATAAAATCCCCTATTATGCTATTGTTAAAAATTCGTTTTTCGTTTTCGTTAGAAACTTCGTTCGAGGCTGGTTTGCAATCATCCGAGCCGTGTGCAGACGGCCTTAGTTCTCTAGCTCTTATCCGTTGTTTTCCTTATTCGAACGCACATCATCTGATTTACTAGCAATAATAGTCAACCGCTAAAATATCTACCAATTAGTCATCATAACTCTTAATTAATAATTATATTCATACTCTGAATTAATTATACTTAATTCACCGCTCCCAATAAATCTTTCCATCACCAAATATATTTATAATATTCCATTTATAATATACAGGATATTATTCCAGATATTGTAAGGATCCCGATAAGGACTTGGAATATCTGATACGGTTCTATTCAGGAACCTGATAGGATTCTAGTTGGGTTAACCTCACATCGTTCTAGTTTTCCAAATAAATGAAAAAAGAAATTTGCAAATAATTAATAACAAGCAGTAGACCATTAAACAACGCTTAATGTAACACACCGTTATGATTTAATTGTCCTGTGTCCAGTTGTATCCTACACGTACTAAAATCTATTATGTATGATTTAATATTTCAAAAACCCGTGTATATTTTAATATAACACAAGCGTTGCTATTTAACGGAGATGCTGCAAGATATTTTAATCACACTTCGTAATAATGACTTAAGTTAATTCACGAAGTGTTGACATTACACGAATTCTTAATTTACTTTATTAAAAAACAGAGAGTTATGTATTCGGCTAAACTTCATCGTTCCAGTGACTTTGACCTTATGCTTTCAAATAGTTTTCGATGCAAATTTTCGGACTGTGCCTTTAAAATTCTTTATAATATTCTACTACCAACATGTACACTGCTAATCTAATGGACCAGCAGCATTCTGCTTCCAGCACTTAAACTAAATTACTCCTAGAATTCCTAACTTCGAATTTAGGTTGAAATTCACTGAAAGTAACGTCAATCCATTTGCATCTTCTTACTTCGCGAACCTTTTCGTCTTATTAAATGCATTAGTTGAATTTATTTCAATAGAAAAACGAAATACATACAAATATAAATTTGTATGCAGGTATATTCGTAGCTTTTGCTACGAATATAGAAACGATGTATTATAGCAAATCGAGCGAAGTCAATACAAAAAAATTAGACAATGAACGTGCTGCTATCTGTATTTAATCGAGTGAAACATTGAACAATGTTAAAAATTACTAAAATGTTAAAAGGATCTGTGTTTTGTTACTGAAGATCTTCTGTTTCGTTCTATTCTGTGTGTTTCCGTTTCTACTTCCACTTCCGCTTCACTAACGGGGAATATTGAAAATTATATAAATGACATTTACTTGGTCTTAGTTTTATTTTCATCTTTATTTTTATTAAAGTCATTATTCTTTTCCAGTTGTTCTCTTCGTTGGTTTGTTGTTTTCTTATTCATTTTTAAAACAAATTTAAAATCATTTGTAAACTTTGAATTTAAAGTTAGTGAAATAAACTATTGGAACCGTAACAACATTTATAAAATAGTTTACCTTACATCTATGTAATATTTTACATAAGTTTTTTTTACATAGGTTTAGTTTACAACCATTTAATCCTTAATAAGATTTTAATTATCTCCGATATCCAGTTGACGCTCAAATCAGTAGTTGGAGACTGGTAAAATTTAGATTTTATCAGTTATTTGAATGATACCTGCAGATGAATTGAATGTAATTTTAAATTTGTATAACGAACTCAGCGTCATGAAATTTCAATGCCAAAATCGCCAACGGCAAACGTCAAGAACATGAAGTATACTAAATACTATTTTTCGAACGTTGTGTGCAGGTTGATTTGTTTACAGAAAAATATTTAATACGTGATAGATACTACACAACTACAAAGGAGTGTTATTTAGATAAATAATCTACTTGTGCAACATGGAATGAAAATAAATCGCACCATAAATGATTCATCTCCTTTCTAGGTTGCCCTACGCGTTTATCTTCGTTTTAGATGCCGATAGGACAAACCATTGCACCTCATTTTTAAGTCTCCTAACGCGTTCATCAATTGTTAACTTTGCAATAACATAGCAGTGCAAATTCACAGTTGCTAGCTTGCCATAACCTAATTCCAAGTTTTATTTTTTATTTCTCATATAGAAACTGTCTTGCAGTGCAGTCTTACACTTGCTTGCTCACTACAAGCTAATTAAAGAGTTACATTGCGTTACATTTTCTAGATGAGTAGTTTTAAATAAATGCATTTTCAAAAGCTATTGTTAAATCTATCGTTTAATTGCTAGCAGTTTACATTGCAAAGAAGCCTTCAACATCAAAATCTTAACCTGATTCGCTAAACGGAAAGTCAAGGATGTGGTCCGAGGATGAAACTCAAAGACACAGCACCAAGCGAATAGTTTTTTTGTGAAATAGAATTTAATAATAAGATGCATATGCAATTCTGAATATGTTTAAATATATCCATTACTTTTCTTGACTTTGTAATGAAACAACCCTCTAATGTCACCCCAGACGTTGAGCGCGTCACGTCCTTCACAGCGTCATTAAGTCTTATGTCGTAATGTATTAATTAAGGGCATCACCCACCCTTAATAATAATAAAGTCTTTTGTTATGGTCCAAATTAATATACTTATATTAAATATCAATATCAATTTCGCTAGATACTCGTATATTTTTAATAACAGAACTATTACATGTCTTGGCTGTTGTTTAACTAAGGGGTAGTAGATTTTTATAGGGGATGCTATCAGAGCTAAAGCTAAAGCATAAATAGAATTGATGAGCAAAGGGACAAAATTTCCCCAGTGACAGCCGGTTCAAATGACGTACGTGCCTGGAATCCAAAAATAAATGTAGAAGCCAACGGGAAAATATATACACAAATATATGGACCTTTGAAAATACTCTCGAGGATGTATGCGTAGCACTAGCTACTGTGCAAGGGTATCCTTGCAGGATGAGAGTATCCTTATGACTATGAGTATCCTTATGTATATTTTGTATGAATTTATTTACAGTAGGCTTTTTGTTTAGGGTAAATAAATATAAATTTGTCGGATAAATTTAAAGCTTTAAATTTTATGTTGTATTTATTTTATATGTACTATACTCGTATACAGTTGTCAAATAATGAAATGCAAATATTGAACTTTGCCAACAGAATTTATAGATTAAGATCCCAGAGCGATCTGACATAACTTATTTTCAAAAGCATAGAACTTTCGGTTCTAAGCTCTGTAAAAAATAAATAGCGAGTGAGACATCCATGGTGACTCGGTTCCCCTTCTTAAACTCACAATCTGTTTCAGTCTATTGTGGATGCGTATATACTATTGCGCACACCGTATTATATACAGTATATAGTATATATTTATAGTATATATTTTTTACAGAGCTTTAAAGCGTCTGACAAAAGTTCTGGCCCATGGAAAGCGTCTGACACTTTTAATTTTACTTCAGAATAACATTCTACAAAATATATTTAAAAATCAGTCATACAAATTTAAGTAAAGTAACTCTGATTTTTAGTTACCTTTCTCACCTGCCCAGGTGTCACCGAGCGAACTCCACAAATACGCAGGTATTAAAAGTACATGTAGAGACTACTTAGAACCGAAAGTTCTATGCTTTTGAAAATAAGTTATGTCAGATCGCTCTGGGATCTTGGACTATTAAAACATAATTTAACAAATTGTTTTGTTTGGAAGTACCATGAGCCAATGATAAGTGTTTTGCATACACTGATTTTATCAACGAATAAAGCGTTTCTTTGTTTTCGTTAAAGAAATAGTATCTTACACGCACACACTTATTCGGGAAACAATAGACCGCTCACACTACGAACATCTTAAGAAGTTAGACCCGTAAACACTAGCATTAAAAGCAATTCGACTTAGTGCCACATTGTGCGAATGATACATTAGTTTTTAAATCTGTACCTTCATTCATTCTAATTCACTTTTATTCTCAAAAATTGTTTAATTTGTTTTACCTCAATTTTATAAATTTAATTTAATTTTATTACTAAAGGTAATAAATCATTTCATACAATGGTATTGAAAATAGTATCCAATATTAATTGTCAAGAATATCAAGAATTTCTACATTTTATGCTAATTAGTTGGTATCAATTGCGCAAATCCTGCGAGAGCATAATTTTTTAAAGTGCTCAACTCTGCTGTAAATAGAACATGCAATGCTAAGCATAATACCGCATTATGTGCTATAATTGGAAAACAGCCCTTGTCATTTTGACGCAACCTTCTAGTGTATTTTATTTTTATTGTTATCATATAAACTGTATACATTTGTGATTATATTTCTGTAAATAATTATTAAAAAATATTTAATAATGGCGAAGATATAAGTTGTTCCATCAAGCACGTTTGCCAATGGTCGTCATCGTAGCATTCTCAAGAATCTTCGGAAATAAAAATATATTTTCTTATAAAGACATGTATTATCTATTAAATAGCATAGCAAAAACATTTTAATTATTTTTTTATGGAAATGACGATTGTTTAAAAAAAGTCAATTTTTTTTGTTTAAATTTCAGTTTTAAAAATTGAATAAAATATAATCAAGGCATACAATCGAAAAATATCTTATGCTACTTGATAAATAATGTTATAAAGAAGATAGGGTGTAATTTTTATTGAAATCGGATGAAGCGTTCTTGAGATATCATCGCGACCAGTTCAAAAAAGTAGTTTCGAGATAAATGCAAGAGAAAAATGTTATTGACTCATATATTACCGGGATCAGTACAAATTGCAATAGCTCAAGTAATATTTACAATATTGGCATGAGTAAACTTTTAAAATATTCTTAAAAGAATACTTAATAAATCATGTAAAAAATATATGTCGATTTTGAACTGTCAGGGTGTCAATATACTAGTGACGGCACAATGGTTGCTATGTCTTCGGGTTTGATTCCCGCACCACTATAATATTATCTAGTTTTAATAATTTTAAAATATCCAAACCACAACATAACTAAAAAAGAAATTAAAATGAGTTCAATTTTGCTTAATTTTTTGACAAGATTATGGAAACAAACGAAACCCCACTTAACACTTAAATATTAAATTAAGTGCTAAAGTAACTTCTAAACCACTTTGTTTCTTTCCTAATGAAATTATAAAATTAATTTTTTTAACAAAATGTCTTCAGTGATTTTATGCTGACTCAGGCTTAATCAACATAAAACGTGGTCTTTAACCAAAGGACGCGACTCATCGCTTGGGGTCGGGTGGGGTCGGATGATGTCGGGTCGAGTTGAGTTTTTACTACGATGAAGTTTTAATACTTTTAGCTTTTAACGGGATTTTTTATGATAAGTTTTTATTTAACGTAAATTAGTACAGACATTAATATATTCAACACCATCTCGTCTCGGTTTGACGCCATTCTGCCAACACAACGGGCAGAATAATTTATATGTAATTATGTTTTAATCAGAAAATATATTAGTAGCAGAGGGTACACATACAAACAAACAAATTAATCATGTTTTTATTAGTAAGGCCATACGCACATGGCCCACTGATTGCAAACGCGAGTGTCCAAATCTACCCGAACTGAATGAAAATGCAACTGTGTTGTTAGTGAGAGAACGCACGTGTATATGAGTGAGAGAACACACACGACACGAGCGAAACTAAACTGATGTGAAAATGGTTTTCAACGACTTTGTTTCTTGATCGCAGGGCAATTACGTTGTATGCTTTTGATGGTGACATCATGAGCAGAGATGTGCACAAATACTATTAAAAAGTATTTAAATACATACATACATACAAATACACACAATAAAAATTCTATAGAGTCTCGAAACACGGCTAGACATGGCTCGTTTTTCGTTGGAAACTTTGTTGCACGGCTAGGTTGCAATCAGCCGACCCGTTTACTTATATTCGTTATCAAGCAGCCGTGTTGACCACATATATGAGGCCACGATACCACAAAACTTGCCAACACGATAGGATTCAGTATGGGAAATAGGTCGACAGTAATTAAAAAAATATATTCATAATCTTTAACTAAATTTTTAGACATTATTTTGTTTAATTCAATTTATTTAACGTCGGCCTATTTCGGATGCTGAGTCCTATCACCTCTGACCTTATAAACACAATTAGAACAGAAATGGTTAAACATTTTACTGGTGTTAATTATACCTAATTGTATCAAACTAATTCGCTGAAGCAAAATGGTACTACTCAAACTATTTTAGAATCGATTTTATTTAACGATATTATGTTCTCTCCTCACTCTAACGCATTAAATATATTTATATCTCAGTTCAACACATAACACGTAATCTTGTTTCTTGTAATATTAGTTTTTCTTTTAGTTGGTTCAGTGGTTTTGACTCCTTTTAAGAGTAAGCTTTTAGGGGTGGATTTTACCCTTATTAATGGTTGATTTCTGTTACTTCCGGTCAGATGTTATGAAAACAGACAGAATTCCAAAGCACAGCTGCTCAAAGATTTTGCAACAATATTAAACTTAATATTAACGTAAAAGTTTGTTTTTGGAAGATTATTAGTTCTACCGTTCACCGTTTATCGTACAGTAGCGCTGACTTTTGATTAGTTTGCTGGATGGACGAACGATGTACGAGTATTTATCTGATTGACGTTCCATGAATAGAGCAGAGCGATGGCTCTGATTCTACTTAGGAGTTGTAATAAAGTTTATAGAGAACAATCTGGGGTGGAGGTGCTCAAGTTTCTAGGAAAATATCCAGGGTGACCCAAAGAAATCTATACACTGGTTAACTTATACATGTAGCATTAACAAAATCTTTATTTCACCAAGTTTATTTATTGAATTATAATTATGCGTAGCTGCAATAACATGTCTTTACTCTATATCTAATTCTGATTGGAATCTCCATTGTAAATTCTTAAAATTAATCACATAACCCTTATCCCAAGCAATTATCATTAACCAAATAAATCCTATAATTATATCTAGATATTAGTCTGACCCACATTAAACCTTGTTATTTCCACCTACAGTTTATTTAAATTCTTTAGTACTACCTGGAAATATTACCTATTAAATAATAAATATTTAAACTAACATAGACATTTAAACTAATTAGACTATATAAAAAACAGTTATTATAATATAAAAACGTATTACTAATCATCATTCCAAATGCATTCCGTGAATTCTTTTGCAATTTAATTATTAATTATATTTGAATATTTTATTTATTTATTTATTTGCTTTGACTTTTATTCGTCAAAGTCACCATCAAATATTTTTTATATATATTTAACATTTTATAAATCTATTTTACAAATTTCTAAATATTTAAATAATTCACTAATTAATTTTGAATCAAGGTTTAATCACATCTAATATTTCACTATAGAAATTTTGATCTTTGTAAACTATAATTTATGCGTTCAAATGTAATATGATCTAAAGTTCCATTTTCACCACATTGACATCTATCATCAGATTTAATATTAATTTTGCTCACCTGTATATTTGAATAAGAACTTAAGTTATAATCATTCAAACTATGTATGGTATATATTTCTTTTGGGACACCCTGTATTTTATTTGATTGAAAGGAAATAATTACGAACTTATCAGAAAATTTGAAATGTCTTAATACTTATAACTTTTCAATTGATCAAACTATTTATTACTATTTATTTTTAATTATTTCAAGTAAGAATCTTTGCCAAACTTCCAGGCGTAGTTTCAGTACATTTTGATTGATTATGAAAGATAAAAAGTGAGATAGGTGTATCAATACCTGGAATAGGAATACTTAATTATTTGCTTAGCTACTAAACAATTATTAAAAATTTTGAGCAATTTATAATTAAAATAGTTTCAGGTAGAAAATGAACCTTTGAATTAACTTGTAGCAAGCTGATACCTTTGAACCTAACACTGAAAGTCTGAGATTTTTATATGATAAGTTTAAATTAGCTTGTAGTAAGCTAGCAATATCAAATATCAGCAAAATGTGTTTTTTATTTTGTTTTACCAGTTTACCCCGCTAGTATAACGTAGAAATTTGACAATGGTATAATATTTTTGAAAATTCAAAGACATTAGTAAAGCTTTCTGTCTCCATTTTTTATCGATACATAGCTCCACTATAGATACATACAAAGTACTAAATTCGTATAAGAAATACATTCCTCACATGTCAATAATTGGTATTCGGTTGGAATGAATTCATTCCATGTGCTCCGCCATAAATAACACAGCATCTTCCAGCTCGATTCTCAGCACATCTTTGCGTGGTCCAACCATTGAGGCTTCACTATATTATTCTGTTGTTTTACTATTATTGTAGGTAATAATAAATAATTCATGGTTTTTATGCTTTAATGCGCTTTATTTTACGACCAAACCTTTTTTTTTTATAACTGTCTTTATATTGGTAGACATAGAAACGGCCGTTCTATTGATAAATGCGATGTTACTTTTTGGTCGTTACATGAGTTTTACAACCAAACTTTTTAGTTAATTCTTATGTTACTGTAGTTCACCCTGAAGTCAACGTATTAAAAATTTAGTAACACACCCTTATATAAATTTTATTTTATTTTAAAACATTTTAACATTAAATTTATAATAAAATTTTAGTACATTAAATTTAATGACCTTAGGGCACTTGTGGTGTATGTATATTTATATCATTCTTTAACTTAAATTATGTTTTTTTATTGACTTCATCAAAACAACCGTCATAACTTGATATGATGACCTTTCGTATATGAAGGGAGGGAGGGAGGCTTAGTTCACATTACCCTATTACTCCAAACATTTTAGGGATTTTATTTTTTTTACTAGTTTTGACATATTATATTAACTATTTTCTTGGATCTCTGAAGTATGCATTCTTACGAAGCTAAAACATAAGACTAAAACTTAAAATTAAAACAGTAAGTGAAAATGATACTTAACCCATTATCTAACGCAAAAGAACTGACAGAATGTGTTTTCAATAATAAAAATGAATTTCAAAAAGTCTGTAAATGAGTATTGTATTTTACTCACCTGGTAAGAGAAAGAAAGGAAGTGTGAAAATCTAATTAAAAAAATGCATATTTAAATCTATTAGGAAATAGAAAATTTTATTATTGAAAATACATAAACTGGGTGTTAAAAAAATCTAATAGTGGTCAAATTTTGGTTAAAATTGTCCTCAATATTTATTAGAGCTATGGAACTTTTGTATAAGTATAATATTTTGTTGGTGTCTTAACAAAACATAATGAATCCTTGCGATTATCCTTTACCCATACTTTCTCACTCTATTTTAACAAAATAACGTGCCGAAGACTTTCGCAAAGATTAAATAATTAAGTACTTTATTTAGGTCCTTATTTATGTGTTACAAACTTCACTTTTATAAAACCTTAATCCTAACAACATAGCGCCTGTGTGTTTACGAATCAAAAACCTAGACACATAAATAAAGTACAATAAAAAGATTAAGTTGGATCAAAAGTCTGTTTTCGCGCCATTATTTAAAAAAAGAAAACACTAGAACACATTAGCTAAAAGTATACAAGAAAGTGGTTATATTTTATTTCCCCTTTTTTTTATTTATTTTTATGATATATCCTCGAGCTTTACTTTTACTTGTATTTGTTCCAAAGTTTTTATTTTATTTGGGTCATTGAGGGATTTTATAAAGTCGAGAAAAATATGAACAGATTTAAAAATAATCCTACTTCATAGAGAAAAGTTGTAAAAACGTGCTTTACGATCGAAGAAGTCAACTATTTTGCTAACTATTTTAGATTATTTTTGTTATATTAAAGAGATAAAGTACTTTTATAATTCCTGTGCGCTCGGGAAAAAACTGAAGCTAATGGAATTTTACTTCGTTGTAATATCGTAGCGTAGTAAGTTCATCGTTATAGCTGCATTATTTATTAATTCATGTTTTTTTTTATTACAGGTGAGTCCTTCATAACTTCACTTTGGTATCTTAAAATGTTGATGAAACACTTGGGGTAAGAAATGTTCATTATCTTTATTCAGATAAATTAGTTTCTTAAACATCGTCTTCCTGGTTGCGAAACCAAAATTAATAAAACGGCAGTGGCCATGGATAGGTCTTTCTTGTTGTCTTGATTTAAAGTTTGAAAAAAAAAGATAAAAAGAAAGCAGAACATTATTGATGGCGATAAAACCCAGTAAACATTTTGGCGTCACTTCGCCATCATATTAAATATGCGTATAACTTTTTTGTCGTGAAATAATTCAATTACAGTTGAGTTTATCATAGTCGTTCATATGAAATGTCTATTTTATCAGCTAAAAATGGCGAAAGCACTCTATCTATCGGAATACAAATGAAGATAAAGTTGATGCGAACTATAATTGAAGTGCAATAGTGATAGAAACGTCACAAAAAGGGACACTACACCAAATTGTTTACTGAGAAGACTACTTGCCTATGAAGCCTAAGAAACCATTACCATAAATAATAGTCCCTATTTTTTTGTGAATTAGATTTATTGAACACAGTAAGTAGCCTAATAAGCGATTGCAGTCCGCTGTTCTGAGAGCCCTGTCAGGCCCCTATGATGCCCTTTATGTTCGATTACTTCTTATTAATTTCGTTTCTTTAACTAGACATATTTTGTCTTAATTTTTTCTTCACCTTATCTTTTTATATTTGAGGGAGACTTGTTAATTGATAACTGTTGCACTGTGCGCTTTCTTCGCACAATTGGTTCATGTGGTGCCGAGATTGAACCCATGATCACTCGTATACATTGTTCTATTTCATAGTTCGCTAAGTGAAGTCTTTATATTTAGAGTCCAACTAAAGATGAGATACTACATCTTCGCCGGTGCTCGTTTTATGAGTCACAAGTACCGGCTAGGGTATTAACAATTTATAATTATAAATTAATCCATTAATGGAGAACAAGTATGGTAGAATTTCTGTTTCCACAGCTAGACCTGTGAATAGACATGTTAATTATAATTAATCAACGTTATTACACAGTCTCCGTAATTGCGTAATTCATTTATTGCAAATTGCATTTCCTTCCCCTCTCTACCCCTTTAATCTAGCACGCAATGCCAATCGATCCCCATTGTATTTCTGCATTTCATCCCTTTATGTCAACGCATTCATATGCAAACATTGTAGCCTTTATGCAAATTGAGATTTTACTGTACTAAAATATATGATTATATATGCAAACCCAGTAAAGTTATTTTTGAGGATGGTATTAAGGCTGTAGTCATGTCTGATACTGTGATGGACCAAAATATATCAAAGTTAGTCGTAGTACTTGTATATGCAACACGCGTTGCATACGTTACTACCACGTGGCTACGGTAGAGCCATCTAGCGGAAGCTTTTATAGTTATCCCGCAACTACTCAATTTTGGATCAAGTATACAGCTAAATATAACACCAAGATATTTTTTGTTTGAAATTTATATTTTTTGGGACTAATTTTTTTTTTTGCCTATTACTTTTTTGTTATAAAAGTTACATTAAAAAGTTATGAATAAAAGTTGTAGTGACAATAACATCTACAAAAAAGCTCTTTGCAAAATTTCTGTAGTAGTTATAGTTTTCAAGATAAACAATTACCAAGTACAGCGTTATTTTCAAGATAACACCCGCCTTCTACTAATTTGAATTTGAATGATGAATTTGGTTTCCGTCAACTCAAAAGTATCTTTTGACTCATTATACTTCCTAATTTGCTTTTCATCTTCAATCTAATACAATTCGACTTCATCAATTGAAACAATACTTTCCAATATTACATTTCCCAGACCAGCCATTTTATTAATTTATTATAAGTAATTTAATCATGTTATATGAAGCTCCTACTCACAAAAACTAATGTCATTTTTGACGTTTCTAAGAAATTTTTAGGTTAATTATACTTAAAAATACTCTGGTGGAAATAGTTATAGCCAATCAGAATCACTGAAATTTATCGTTCGAATGAAATTCGTTTGATAAATAGCAACCGAGCAAATATTCACTTTTTTGTATAATCACATAGACCGATATTATTCGAATAATTTTCAGAAATACCATTTATGACAATATCGAATGATTTTTGCGGAAAAGTGAACGATATTCGATTCAGGAATAGAGCCCCGATTAGAAAACTACAGGCGTGTAAATCTAGTAATAGACATTATTATTATTATAATTTTATTTATAAATTCATCTTCATGCTTGTAAATTCAGATTTAATCAAATATATACTAGTATATTCTCAATAAAAATATTTTGAAAAGAAGTAAAAAGTGCACTTTACATATTGCAATAACTTGCGAGTTTGAATTTATAGTGGAATACCAATACATACTTCTAATAATATACTATACACTCACTCGTATGTGTACACACACTACAGTAATACTGTTTTTGTTATTTTCAATATATTGACTTTATATTCGCGGCCCGCGGTTTAATAACATCGATGTTACTTGCTTACTGTTGGCTCGTTGGCTCGTTGGCCTGGCGGCGATACTGAGCAATATTAAAAATAGCGTTGCCAAATATTTAACTAAGCAAAATCGAGTCATAAACAATGAACGGGATGGGGCATAATAAAAGGGTTAACATTTCATCCATCCCACTTCTGATTTATAAATTTAATATTATCTATATTGTTTAGTCAGCTATCTATAGTCATAGTATCTAAAATATTCTTGGCACAGTGCAACATTACGTTACTAAGCTATGTTAGTCGTTAACCCAATTTCAAATTCTCTGATATATACATATCTGAAATTAATGACTTGAACCCGCGAAAAGAAAATTATATTTTTGTATATTTTTGTCAGCGCCAATTTAAATAACTAAAAAAGAAGACATTGCATCTGTATCTGAAACTGTATCTAGATACAACATTAGTTGTATGTATAGTTTTATTGATTGTATGGCTTCACATTGCTTAATACTTTTAGCGTTTCAATTTAAGTGGGTTCAAAGAGTTACGGGTGGATATTTTACAACTGACATCGTGTCACTTTAGAATGAAACCGAACAAGTTATTTTAATCTTTTGTAACTTTATCGTTAGCTACATCTATTCATTTATTCATAGTCATACTAGTCTCCTGTGGAACTCTCAGGGGCGCATCATGATAGTTGAGAATTTATAAAACCTAGTGATGTACCTGCACCGGAACTGGTTAAAAACTAACGAGAATCTTTTACAAAAGCCACAAAACTGATAACAAATTGTTATTTCTATCCTTAAGTATGGTACACATACCTGCCACTTAAACATGCGACATCCAAAATTTGTTGGAAGAAGTTGTACAACACGTCCACACTAGTGCGACATGCAACTTAATACATCGGAAGCTTTCATATTTCGAACGAATTCCTTCAACCTGCTTTAGAAAAAAATATTTACAAAAAAAGGGTTTATTGTTCAAAGGGTATTGTCTATTTCATTTATCCATTTAAACACAATTTGCAATTATTTTTATTTATTTTCTAAACACAACTAAAAAAAACGTCTACATACGCTGAGATTATAGTAGAGACTGGGTAGATGCTCGACCCTTTTGCACATGCAGATACTTTTATAAACACCGACTTAGGATTGAAACATTTTTGTTTCATAAAAATGCTACCTAGAATTTTAAAAAATAGCATAAGTAAGTGTTTAATTAGTGTCGCATGTTTATGTCGCAATAGTCTGTACGTTAAAAGTACAACACATTTAATACACTCATGTTTAAATAATGTCAACTTATGAATGAAAATATCTAAATATTGGATGTCGCACCAGTCTGTACTATACATTCATTCTTAAGTACATACACGTATGTACATCATTTTAAGAAATTAATTTCTATTTAATAATATTAATTTCCTGCTGTTTTTACTTATAACCTGTACACACTTTGAATAACAATAGATTCCTTGAACTTTATCATTTGTTCTCGTAACTGTATCTACCTCTCTCCCTCCACCCTGACACCCGCACTCGCATGGAACCATTATTTGAAATTCAATTTAGAAATTCATTTATTCAGAAACTGTAAATTCCATTAAAATTAATTTTATCACTTAATTTTATTTAAAACTAATTGGATTTTAAACTTTATTGCTACAAATCCGTAATTTAAGGAATTTGTTAAATACGCGTGCGCCTGATAATTCATTGGGATACTTCATTTGTCTTTATTAAATCCTAGAGTATGTACAAAATGATGTTACTTATTTTCAAACTGTCATTACAAATTTTCTCAACTTATATTACTTATTTATTTTGTACTTTTTATGTTGAGGGAAAGTCACTTTTTCAATTATTATTCATGAAAGTATTCTGTGGAAAATATAAAATACTTTTCTTTCAAATAAAACTTTAAAACTTATAACTTTAGAAAAAGTCTTTTTCTTGTGGCTATGAATAAAACATACCTAATATAATAGTGTATAAATTGGTTGCAGTAAATTTCGTTTAAAAATACTTGTAGATAGATAGTCGTATATATCTCCACACAGGGGCGGCCTTAGCCATTGCGAGACCCCGGGCAGCAGATCTTTTCGAGGCCCCGGGCGGCAGAGCTTTGCCAAATATGTCAAATAGGTCAAATTATGAATCTATTTCAAAATGGTTGCCAGATATGGAATCTGCAGGAAATTCTACGCATAAATATTTTCGCCGCGAAAAAAATGATATTTCCGCCGCGAAAAAAATAATATTTTCACCGCGAAAAGAAATAATATTTCCGCCGTAGGTAATCCCGTTCGGCAATATATACTTTTTTTGTTATATGTACTTTGAATGGTTTGCTAAAGACAGATGATACTGTTTTTTAAGAGATGAAAATAAACAGATATATAATATGTACTTTTATATTCTTCAACGCAGTGGTGTATTGATAAACATTACAGAAGCAACTTGCTCTCGTGATAAGAGTGTGCAAATACGAAGCTCCTCAAATACATCTTACTGACAATAATCGTCATAGTCGGCTGTCGGACATAGTCTGTTCCAATAACACAATATATTTCTGTATTTTTTGTAAATTATGTAAGGGTTCTCTCAATTAAAAGTCTGTAATTCTATAATATTCATTTATTAATAATCAATTCCAATCGAATATTGAAACTTCAAATCCAAGTCCATCAGATTCGTGTCCACAATTACCGAATCTCTGATGAATAGGCACCTCTGTACCTCTGCGTGGTGTCATCACTAGTCCTAGGTTGAATCAATAGGCAACGTACTGGGAGTAATCATAGAACCCAATAGCTTTGACAACATATTCGATAATTATTTTAACTATTAAAACAATATGAAATTATTGATGGTGAATTTACTCTAAATATATAAACATCTGTATGAATATTAATACAATTAATTTGTCAGTGGTTTCATCGTGATATAGAGTGCAGTGGTTCACATTACATAGCTAAACAGTACAGTTCAGTGACTCGGGACTACGTTCGCCACTAATGATATATATACAGTACTTTATTGTGATGCACTAATTAATATTTGATGTTTTTCGCTTTTGTTTATATAATAAAATATATAGTATACATTTCAACGCTAATGGATAAATGAAAGTAGCGTTACTAAAACGATCCCCACTCCTCCTCTCACCCCACATATATGTAACAATCCACACACAAAATCGCGCTTAAAATGAAAGAAAAATCACATGAAAAATCGTGATCACTGTTTCAACATGTTGTAAATCGTAAATAAATAACGATTTATGAATTCAACGAGAAAATAATGGATAAAAATCACAATAGGGGGCAATAATGTCTTTCAATTGAGAAAAATGAATGCCGCTGAATATACCGTGCCGCACACGTGGACATGTATGTGTGTGTAGGTTTTTTGCCGTTTGTTTCCTGGTTATTTAATTTAAAATAATAGCACAAAGGAAACGTGGTTTATTTGGGAAATATATAGCTGTATAGGGTGTCCCCAAATATTACGGTAGTAAATTCCAGTCGCTGTCATTGATAATGGATGAATACTGACTGAATAAACAAATTGTGTGTATGTTCTATTTTTAAATATTTTCAAATTATTACTTTTTTAAAGTATATCTCTTAAAGCCTCATTCCCACTTACTATTTTGATATTTAATTTACGGTTTGATTCAATATTTTAATCCAGATTCGTGTTTTACTTTGAGTTGTGTTAATTTAGTTGGTGCGCATGCGTCGTTAGTAATATAACTTTTGACAGTTCGACAGTTGGACAAAATTGAATGTGGAATAATCAAAATTGCTGTTTTTAATAACAATTAGTAATAGAAATTGTTTTTACTTCTTTATTTTTGACAAACTGACATCGAACTTCTTTTAAAAATAAATCCTACTACATATTGACAGATTGTCACATTTTGGAGGTTATAATACAATATATGTTTGGGGAGTTTGGACCTTACAGAGATCTATAGGCTGGCTAGGGCGTATCTGCGATCTGTCGGCGGTATCCAAGTTCTCGAACGGCAAATGTCGCTCAGTTCCTTTCAATAGCTTAGGGTGCGCACAATTTGTTATGAAGGACCTTTTTGTTATTAACTAATTAATAGCAATTTTTTATTTATATCAAAAGACACAGCAAAACATCAGAACTTTTTTAGATTATATTTATTTTAAAACTACACTATTGAATTACATATAAATTGATTAAATATTTTAATTGATAAAAATACTAGTTACGACACTAAGTAAATGTAACTCGCGGTTTTAGTTATAAATAATAATATGTTTAATTATTATTTTATGAAAATGCACCAAAAGTTTAAAGCGCGCTGTCGGTTTGAAAGTTGAAGCGATAAGAAAGAATTAGGAACACAAACGTAGTGTCAATGCCTAGTATAAGTGGATCGTAAAACAAAGGATGATTACATAAGCAATATTAGGGCTATTTTTGTACTTTGTAAGGATCTAAAAAACAAAGAAAACGTAAATTAAATATGTAAATTTAATACAAAATTAAAACAATGAGTGGGATGATACTTATGATTTAATTACGCCTCCCAAGAAATACACACTGGTTCTATGATTCGAACCTAGTTTCAACGTATACGAAATCTTACAGGCCGAGATCAGTTTTCACTTATATTTTGAACCTTTGTTTATACAGTTAAATTTAAACATCAAATTAATAGCCATTCGTGCAAATGTTAGCATATAAACTAAAACGAAAAATGGTCCATTCTTTTACATAAATATATATTTAACATTTCTTTTGCAAAACCTCCCAAGGGCCTAAGGCAATGTTGAGTTTTTGTGAAACACATATTAATTTTTCAACATTTTTGTATTTACATATTTATTTCATAATAATTATTACACAGTACATACGCAGTACATATATTTATGTTATTTTATTTAAAATTCTTACATTAAAACTGCGTGGCGGTGTGATTATTATTCCGGGCACGAATACGGGTACGCACAAAGCGCGTACTAGTATATTTATTGTAAGAGAAGCTAACATCTGTAATAACGCACGGAACGCAGAATGAACGCCATCTGATAACATCTCGCATGCATATTGTAATAATCGTGAAATAGATGGCGGAGCGAATATTCCTCCCCCTCCCGCTCCCTCTCCCGCACACCAAAGTTCTCTGTAGCCGTCTCACAATAAACATAAATTATTCAGAAGTTGTTACTTATTCGTACTTGGGTTGTATCATATTTTGCCGCACAAATTTGTTATCTAGTTCATCATACATATATGTCAGGGAAGTGGTTATTTTCCGTATGAATTGCAAATTGATTCAGAAAAGAAAACTAGTAATTAGCTTGTAAATATAAACCTTGCATTCCAAGAAAAATTTTATATGAGAAGTAGAAAATGAGCCTTGTAATTAACTTGTGGCAAGCTAGCACGTGTGATCCTTACACTACACAAGACCATTTTCTACCTTCGCTATGATATTTTTCTGTATTTGTTGTTGTTTTTCCTTTTATAATTTGTTGGTAAGGTACGTTTCAATGAGAAATTCTTGCAATGCTGCAATCTTGACTAGATCATCTGTCATGATATCCTGAAATTGTTCTTGGTGGTTTTGTACACAGATCTTCATGACTTACATCAAACGCATTGTATTTATCGTATGAAATGTGACGAGAAAGAGAAGCGAGAAGAAAATCATTACAAGCATGAAAACGATATGAGAAACAGATAATACTAAAATTCATAATCCTCTATGCTCGCTGCTCTTCTCTTTCACGTTTCATTCCATAAAGTCATTGCGTTTGATGCGAGCAGAGCGAACCAGAGACGATTACCTTTACAATTTCTACACCAGGTTTCAAAATGCCCTCGATCAGCAGCCCTCTTTCTATATTATACCTCTCTACCCAAATCAAATGGACTGAAGAGTAGATACGAAAAAATCTGGATATGTTAAGCCACAAGAAAGTTATAAACAAAAGCAAGAAAAGTTTAAACTGTTATTATTTTCATATATATTAAAAGTTTCATATGCCTGAAAAAAGAAGAAATAAAATTATGTAAAATTGAATATTAATTTTAAAAAATGCCTGTGTCTTTACAGCAAAATAAATTATTACTTAAATTACTTATCATTACTACATATATTACTTGTAAAAGAATTATGAATTGTAGTTTGTTGTAAAAAGTCATCTAAAAACCATAAAAATTACAGACAATCGTAAGGCGCTCATGGTAAGATTAAATTATGTATTAAATAATATTTAAATGTAGTACACCTAGTATTCGTATATGAAACAAACGTATGATATATATTAAAATAAAAATCAGAAATAATGGCCTTGGTTAATTTTATTTATTTGGTGATTATTTCAAAAACTGTTTCAGACCTTTTTAAAAAGTCCACCCTTGACCACAGGGGATAAAATTTCCACTGTGGTTCACTGTTACATTTTAAAATAATAATAAAAGGGTTTGTTTTTATTTATTTCAAAGTGATTTGGGAATCGGTTTAACAAAAATTCGTTCGGACCCCTCAATATGGTCAACCCTTGATCACAGGGGATAAACTTTTTTATTTAACCATTGTTGAATAAATATTAAAATAATATTCTATAATAATTATACGTTACGTACCGTTTTTATTAATATTTGTTTGTTATAAAATAATGAATTTTTTCAAAGACCTAGTGTACACATCATGACTCGAAAAATATAGTATTCACACAGAGGATTAATAGAGCAAAATATTCTATGCTTTAATATATATGCAAATAAACCTACAAGAGATAGTTAATTTACAAATCCAACAATTGCCTTGTTTTGACAAAGCACAACAAATTCATTTGACGTTATTACAGAAGATGACATAATGGTTCAATATTTGTCAGTTGTAATGCGAATCCCGCTGCGCTAACGTGATATATCTCTTTACCGTCTTTAGCAGAGGTGTTAACCTCCAGTTTTCAATCGAAATCAAAATACGGGTAACAATACACACTCCGTTCTGCAGTGTTGGTATCGCTGACGCTCAAGCTGATGCTGATGCTGACTTCAACACGAATAAATTAACCGGTATCTTCATCTCTCATTTCTCACAACACATCGCATCCCTCATGTTGATTTGGCAGTTCCTTCCATGTTCCATCATCCGTCAAACTATCCAAAGGTGTTTTAATCTCTTCGTCATCTCACACAAAGAACTGAGCCTTTAGCTTATGCAAATATTGATTTATCTACTTACACTTGATAGATTATATATATTTCAACACAATAACAAACTTCTATTTTCAAATACTTTCAAAAATTTTCAAGTCATGTCAACACATCATATTTCTTTTTAGCGCATGTTCTTTTTTCCTTCCCCTTCCTTTCCGCACGCGTTCACTTTCCTTAACGCATCCCTAAAACATGGGGAGGGAGGTGGGGGTTCAGGCATCAGATGCTCTCACGCATAGTGATGAATTGTACAAAGGAACCCATCTCCAACCAAACTAGAACCAGAGAAAACCCCCGCTTCTGTTGAAATGATCGCAGTGAAAATTGCATTACGGCCCCTGTTATAGCAAAGCACCCACTGGGCGGCTCGGGGCACGTGATATGAATGGACGAGATGATGCAAGGAGATGTAATACTGATGATACGTATATATACCCCCCTCCCCCTTCGCTCTACTCCTTCGTACCAATACATATTCGTATATATAGCAATGAAAATAAAAGTTTAGATGAATAATGGACAGGTATGAACAGGTTCATTTTTATTTGGGAATAAAATAAAACCAAAATATTACTTGAATGGGAAACTTAGTTTCAAATGAAAGGAAATCAATTTCAATTGACGAAATATTTGGCATTTCGTCACGGCTCGCGCTGTCAAAAGCTACGATTAAAGATCTCAATTTGCGTTTGTTTTCGAAGTTGCGTGGTTAATATTTCTTAAGTACTTGGCTATTAGTAACATTTTAGTAGTGAGGATTGGTTCGTGAAAAATGTAGTTTATTTGGGTAGCAATTATCAAAACACTTGTTGAAATATATTCTTCAATTTAGAAGAAAAATTAATTCGATTTGCGTCGTCTTTCTTCTGTTTCTATTAAAGACGCAAACCGGAGCCCTGATGTAATGGGCTTGTGTCCTTAATTTCTATAAAAGTGTACTATATATTGATAAATGGGTTACTAGAACCTCAAATGCTCAATTATTAACTCCTTATATGTTAAGGTAAACGCTGCCAACCTTACAGCTCATAAATCTCTGCTATATGTATTTATATGTCAAAATATCAAATATTATTTACAGCTACTCTTCAAGGAACAATAAAATTTCATTATTATGTCTGCCTCTTAACAGGGTTAAATAAAATAAAAACTTATTATTCTTTGATTTGATTTGATTATTTGACTACCAACAGCTACAAAACATTACCACAGCACTGACCTACTCAACAAATAACTGACGTTAAAATGCATTTCACGTCATACAAATATGACCGACCGTTTCTAGCGCTAAAACTACAATTCAAACTTTTAATTGCTATATCTCCGTCAATATTTAGATATTTATTAAAATAGACACGCCAATACACATTTATTAACATCAATTTCAATCAGCAATTGAAAAATCGACCACTAAAAATGAGGACACAAGCCCATTAGTGTTTTCTTATTATCATACTATATACCCTATTCTAAGTTTAGTCTCTGAGTTATTCAAAATGAATTGTCATATTTGTTTAAAAAGATGATATAGACGGCAGAGCGCAGTGACCAAAACAGCGGTTTATTATCTGGGTTTGATTGATAACAATTCATGAATATACGTTTATTATCATAGGATCGATGATCAACAGGAGCGGTCATTTTAAATCAATAGAAAAACGCAATATTTCGGTGCCATTTGGCAGATATTGTGTTTTTCAATCTTTTGTCAAAATTGTTAACGCATTTAAACTTGGATAGGTCTTATTAGACTATGGGCTATGTCAAAAATTATTGTCGTTGCATTCATATTTAATCCTTTGGATTTTAATAAATTTTATCAAATCCAGGAATACACTAGCGAGTTTTAGATTTACTACTACTTCTTTAAGTATTTAATTGATACAAACGACACAGTGGGCGAGAGCTTTGATAACTGTTAGAAAACTACTGCGTCTTAGGGTTTGATCCCCGGACTAGAGTTATATTTTCTGGGTTTGGTTGTTATTAAATGTGCAATTATGTGATTATGTGCAAATATAATCGTAATCAGGTAATGGTGTAGCCCATGTATGTGAGGCCACAGTACGTTCATTAAATTAAATATTAAAAAAATAATAATTATAGATATTAGAAATATAGATATTAAAAATATACAAATTTCACTACAAATAAGTATTTTGATTTAATAACGTTACCTTATTATTTATTAATGAACTCGGCTACACTGCGGACAAAATATACTTTATTATTCAATGTTCATGAATTATAAATACGTACCATCTTATGACCTATACAGTACACTATGGTAGACTACCTGACGCTATCTTTGGACATGTCGTGCTAGCCCTCAAAGTACTCTAAGATGTCTGTATGCATTATTTATTTATTCCGCATAGCTCAATCAAAGAACCCTTCATAATAAATTATGGATAGAGCAGGCACCTGCACGGTATACATTCATTTCAATCATTGCTTTGATAAATTCAATACTTTAGGGGTACTCAAGGTGAGAGAGGTACTCAGATTACCAATTAAATAACTCATCAATGTATAAATAAATATTACAATTAACAGATGTATACAATTGTATACTTTATTTTTATTTCTATATTGAAAATAACACATAAAATAACTTTTGGTATATATTTAAATCGATAAAACGTCAGATCAAAAAAATGTGGTTAAATATAAATTCATTTACATTAATTTTTGCTTATAACTTTTTGTTTATAAAAGTTACAACAAAAAGTTGTTAATAAAAGTTGTAGATAATAATGTTGTCTACAAAAAAGCTCTTTACCAATTTTCTGTGAGACTTATAGTTTTCCAGATACATAAATGAATGTAATTAAAGCGGGCTATTCGAATAATCCGAAAGTTGAAATTTAACCCTGGTTTAACCTTTTTACATGCTGAAACAAAGAAATTGCTGCCTACCTAAAATGCACACACGCTTGGCTTCTTTTTAATAACAAGAATTTTGGATTACATGCATGTTCCCATGTAAAATATAGCCTTAGTACTTTAAATTACCGCAATACAATGGAACCACGGATTTTTTTTGAAATTGTATTATATAGTTTTATAAAAGTCCGCTATAAAGCCTCAATAAAAATTTGTTACTAAGTCGTCGTCGCTTAGCACTTACCAGCTAAAGACTTGGTCTATTCTCAAGGGCATTACATCCCCCCCTGTCCCCCCTTCTTCACCTCGTGTACCGCACACGTTCTGATTTGTACATGTTGATCAAAGTGCTGTCAAGTTTAATTTTGAAACGCTAAGCAATTCATCTAATTCTAATGTTAAACACGTCCGTCTCACTCTCCTCTGGCCCCTGTGTTACCCTTCTTATTCCTACAGCTACATAGAATGTGTCACCACGTGAAGTCCAACCCTAATTCCATGGGGAGGTCGCGGAAATAAAGAAAGAGGGAAGGAGAGGAATTAAATAAGCGAAATGACAACCAAAGAAAGGTGAATCGAATTAAATAACAGAAATCATGTAAATATGAATTGTCAATTTTATTATGTAACAACTTTTGTAGATTTTATGAAAAGGGGGCGCTGTTGATATGTCAACTTGTCAACTGTAAGAAAATTATTTATTTTTGTACTCACAGACAAACAGACGTATTTTTATCTATACTAACTAATAGGGTGTATTGTAGTTATTTCGTTGTAGTACATTTTAACATGAGATCAAGCTTCTACTTTAATATTTATCAATACACCACTATGTTGCAAGAGGTAGTATCGGTTTGTTTTCTGCTCTCTGCGATCTCTATCCATGATCCTGTACGCGTAACAATCATAACCACCTGTCCAGCTATAGAAGCAGGGCATTCATAGTTGGTTTTTAAATGTAAATTTTAAATGCCCTAGCCGGTGACTCACAACGAAGCACCGATAAGATTCTGCAAAAATATAAAGATAAAGATTTGCCATAGCGTAAGCAATCTCCATTACATGACCGTCATCCATAAAATGTCCGCTCTTATTTAAACATCCATAAAATATCGCTCTTGCTGAAACATCCATAAAATGACCGCTCTTGTTGAAACATCCATAAAATTACTGCTCTTATTTAAACATCCATAAAATATCGCTCTTGTTGAAACATCAATAAAATGACCGCTCTTGTTGAAAAATCCATTAAATGACCGCTCTTATTTAAACATCCATAAAATAACCGCTCTTAACATCCATAAAATGTCCGCTCTTATTTAAACATCCATAAAATATCGCTCTTGTTGAAACATCCAGAAAATTACCGCTCTTGTACCATATATTTGTTGCAATTTCGTCGCAGACTCCATTCTATCTATAGTATACAATTCAAAATCCAATAGCAAGGAGTTGTAATATATAATTCTGATTTTGAGTTCAGAATGTTTCATCTTGGGTTTTGAATTTTAGCATTTACAATTAAAATGTTGCTTTTATAATACAACAAATAACAGTGGTAAATGTATATTCTTGAATTAACGTATTCAAAACAGCTGCTTAATCTTGAAAATGTTCTCGCACTCTTAGATACATACTTTTGATTGTGTAACACTTTTGTTAATTGCGGCAAATGAAATATGTATTTCATAATATCGTAAAAAGCGTACGCTGCTAAAATTTTACAATGTTTTAAATGGAAATTTTTTATCCAGTGGCGAGGGTGAATGGAGGTGAAGTAATTTTTTAAAATGAAGATGTTCATAGTTATGAACTCATTTTTAATCAAATCTATATAAAATATAGACGAGTTTACTAATTACACGCTAATTAAAAGTTAGCTTTATCAAAACCATTAAACTTTGTGTCCACTGCCAAATGAAACACTATATAAATATAAAAGCACAGTCTGTCATTAGTGCGAATGGTCAGTAACAGTGACTGGGGTAGTAATACTAGTAGTAACCAACCGTATTAACATTAGCCATGCTATTTAGTAAATGAGTGGGGTCGCATGGGTCCTACACTCGAATTAATAAACATACATACATTGGCGTGGTACGTTGCACGTTACCAACGACCGAGCGAACTGCAAACAAGTTATTACGTAACACAAACACGCGACCGAGTGGGTGGTAACATATATTTAAATATGTTTACAAATTGAACAAAATTGTATTAATACATACTTTGATAGATGGGGTTGGAAATGTAATTAGTATTGGGGTTTAGGGTTGGAGATTAATTTCAAAGGCGAGGGGTGGGAGGATGGACATGAAAAAGGGATGAAGACTTTAGATTGTATTTGATTGAGATGTATTCAAATGAAGTGGTGCGTAAATAGAGCTAAGCCGCACGAGCAAGAATACGAAACAGAAGAGTTGCTGATGGGAAACGGGGTTCGCTGAGAAATCGTTTGTTAAGAAAGTCTAGTATTGTAATGAAAGTAAATCAAATATAAAATGAAGGATAATAAATATTAATATTTATTTTAATTAATTATATATTTCTCATTATTGCGAGCATTGTTTCGTTACAGTTATTAGTAATGATGAAAATATAAGGAATATGTCTGGTTGATTACTTTCTCGACCAACATGCTTGGTAATCTATGTTTGCCAACACGAACCGAGCGCAAACATGCATGTACAAATATGACAAAATGACACGCATGTTGACCATTGATAAGGAATTAATTATATCACACGCAAATAGGGAAAGAAGAGATTCACAAAGTGTGACAAGACGTTAAAAACTAGGGGGGGGGGGGAGGTTAGTTATAAGTTTCATGTAATCTAAAATTCGTCATCAAAAAAAGGAAAAAATAAAAATAGCCAGTAAACATTTTGGAGTCACTTTGCCATCATATTGAAGATGCGTATGATTTTTTTTGTCATGAAAGAGTTCAGTTTCTCACAGTCGTTCATTTTACCGGCGAAATCAGTCCATCTGTCGGAATACAAATGAATATAACGTTGATGCGAGCTATAATTGAAGTGCAATAGTGATAGAAACGTCACAAAACAGGACACTTCACTAAATTGTTTTCTGGGGAGTTATGTTACAATAGAAGGTTGTTCACAATGTGCGACAAGACGTGACAAGTGAACAGTGGCTAAAAAAAGAAACTATGATATTTGTCGGTCGTAATTTATGGATGACCTCTAGTTTAGATCAACTTTTGACTTGGTGTGAAACGTATCTTGTAGTAGTGAATTTAAAACAATATTATATAACAATAAGAAGTTTTAAATCAAAAGTATAAGGATTTATAGTGTGCTTCCTCTGAAACTCTGGTCTTCCTCTGGTCACTCTGAAAACTGTAGAACGAGTGGAGAAGCATATTAATAACTTAAGGTAATTAATTCTTCCGCTCGTTATTTTTAATGATTTAATAATAAAAATTAGTTCCATATTCTATTTAATTTTTCTTTAAAGCTCGAAACATTTGCTAGTTATCTGATGTTGGTCACGAACATGCTCGATTCAAATCCAATTCCAATTTAAGCGTGATTGGCCTTTTTAGTTTGCTTGGTAAAACAATATGTAACAAAATAAAATTTATACTTTTTTTTTTTTAATATTTATTTATTTATAGTGCATCAACTATTAAGTTATTAGCACTTAAACTAATATATATTAATTACATTTTATCAACATTTTATAGGACATAATCTATACAATTTATAATTTTCTATTTAATCAGCTTATTTCATTTATTCTATTTAAATTCTTCAATCTATGCTTCTTTCCATTATCCATCTTTTTCTATTTTAATTATAACTGCATCACGATCTGATACATCGCTTCCACTATGATGACACCCATTGCATTCTCTGGTTCTTTCTTCTATTAGCATTTTTTCTTTGTCTAATATTGTATACTTCTACTCTTCTGTTCTTTCAACTATAATTCCTTTCTTTTTATAAAGCAGTTTTCCTTCTTTTTCGTTTTTATTCCTCTGTCTATTTTCTTTATCGATTATTTCTTTTTGTTATCGTGTATTCTTTGTTCATACTGATTGTTACTAAACCCAGATAATATAACACTGGCCCGGGAATCGAACCCGGAGACATAGTAGTCAGAGTCAAGCATCAATGCTCTCGACTACTTGTGTCGTCAAAATTTATACTTGAAATCTCAGTTAGTTCAAAAAAAGACAAATCCCTACGTGAGTCATTCAAATGAATCGTAATTAGATAGTATTATAATGCCACCCTGTACATAGACTGTGTTTTATTATAGACTTGCATTCGTTAAGACTAATTAACAGCACGGGCTGCATCGCCATCTAGTTGTTTCTCCACAAAAAAACAACCATTACAAAAGAGCACCCTTTAATAAAAATAAAATGACAAACATTTGATATCTTCTTTATGTAATTTAATACGTTTTATATCAAGGATATAAATTACAAACCACGTGCACAGTACACACCCCTTCCCGTCCCATCCCATCATCCTCCGCTCACACTCTCTCATTTCCACATCCCCCTTACTTATTATATTGCTTAATTTAAGTTTCACCATATTATATTATACTA
Organism: Panorpa germanica; assembly: GCA_963678705.1. NCBI lineage: Eukaryota > Metazoa > Arthropoda > Insecta > Mecoptera > Panorpidae > Panorpa > Panorpa germanica. Next base: position 6,418,176 of record OY783206.1, on the reverse strand, counting down.
TACATCAACAAACAGCAACACTGATATTATACTCGTATACAACTTTATATTATTTCTGATTTTAGCATTTGTGGTATTATTAAACACATCTCCTACCCCTCCCTCCCACTCCCCTCTTCACCCTGTATACGTCGTATAACAGGATCTACCCTTATGTTTTAATGTACAACACACCATCAAGAATTACATTCATCAACCTAATCTTTCGTATAAATGAAACGAGATGTTTTTTTGATACTTTTTTGGATGATGAAGAAGTTTTACTTTATTTTAAGCATAAATCTAAAACTTTTTTCTTTTTTGTTTAATTTGATATTTTTATTAAAGAACGTTTTATGTGACGTCATCTCTATAGGCCTGATGAAAATGTTTTACATGTTGAAAGAATTGTTATATTACCCATTAAACATTTTCGTGAAGTTCCAGTAAAAAAAATCAATTTCTTTTTTACTCAGATAGATGTCACCTATGAAAGAAACTCCAATTCTTTTTCCAACATAATACAATTAAATGGAGATATATTTGTTGTCCCTTTTGCATTTGAAAATATTTATTTTATGTCGATATTTAGTAGAAAAAGAAACAAGATATTTTATCTGTCTCTGTTACACTTTAATGGTTTATTTGCAACTTCATTCAATACTGGTACGGTAGTGAGGCCAGGTGAGGTGATTTTGCTATTTGTAGTTCATATCACTGACATTTCCCTGAAACGAGTGAAATCAAATTAAATTCTTCGCATCTTCAATATGAGTCAAAGTGAGTCCAAAATGTTTACTGGGTATTTTTTGAAATTTATTTTATTTAAAGTCGAATAAGTTCTATCACCGATGACCTTCTACAATTTTTACAGTATTTAAACCTAGTAATATTTAATCTAAAAAGATCTAAATTTTGCTAAAAATTGTTCAATACGCGGATTAAATGTAATTGTAATTTTGTCGAGATGCTTTGAGTTTCTTTTATATAAATTTTATCTGTGTTTAAGGTAACCAATTTTCTTGCTTTTCGATTCACTTGTAATAAGCTAGCAAATGTGATACTACATTGCAAAATAATTTCCATATGTTAAGTAGTAAATAAACCTCGGAATGGGCTTGTGTCCTATGTCTTAATTTCTATAAAAGTGTACTATATATTGATAAAGTGGGTTACTAGAACCTCAAATGTTCAATTATTTTTTAATAACTCCTTATATGTTAGGAGATATTAACAATTAAAAAAGTCATTTTGTCTCTTTAATTATTAAGGGGATTCAACGTTGTACAAACTCCAAATGCATGTGACATCACAATCCTTGTGTAAGGTTACCAACCTTACAGATCATAAATCTCTGCTATATATATTTATATATCAAAATATCAAATATTATTTACAGTTATTTCAAGGAACAATAAAATTTCAATATTATGTCTGCCTTAACAGGGTTAAATAAAGTAAAAACTTATTATTCTTTGACTTGACTGGATTGTTTGAGTACCAACAGCTACAAAACATTACCACAACACTGACCTACTCAACAAATAACTGACGTTAAAATGCATTTCATGTCATACAAATATGGGTGACCATTTCTAGCGCTAAAACTACAATTCAAATTTCTAATTGCTATATCTTCGTCAATATTTAGATATTTAATAAAATAGACACGCCAATACACATTTATTAACATCAATTTCAATCAACAATTGAAAAATCAACAACTAAAAAATGAGGACACAAGCCCATTAGTTTGTAGCAAACTAATATGTGTGGGTCTTATACTGCAAGACAATTTTCAACTACAAATGTACACCGGATAGAATTGAGTCTGTGACAAATCTCTTTGGTTAAAGTGGAATGTAAGCGTTTCACCCCCACTCTTTCACATTTTGCGTTAGGGCGCTGCTACATTCATGAAAATTGAAGTTTTATCTTAAAAAACATCTGTGTCATTTATAAAATAAATTAAAACAAATAGTTTTCAAAATTAAACGGTTCCACTTATATTTTATTACAGAAAGATAAAATGATGAAATAACTGCTATAAAACTGAATTTCTCTCTCTCTCTCTCTCTCTCTCTTACTCTGCTGTAACGTAACATTTAACTATCTCTTTCACACTCGACAAACACACACCCTTCACATATAATTCAATTAATGATTTGAACAATGAACATCAGCGCTAACCTCTGACCAGTAACGACTGCTAATGAATCACTTATCGCGTTTTCCATTTCCTGTAAAATAACTTTACAACTTCCGCATCCATTGTCATTTTTTTTACATATCAAAAACTTCAATATTTTTTTTAAAATATTTATCACCATTTTTTATGACCATTGTATAGATTTCAATATAATTTTTCAAATACGTCATAGGTGATTGTGGTTCATAATTTAATATTACAAAATTCTGTGATGACAGGTACAGTCTACGAAATAGTGCTATGTACCACCCTTTACCTCGCCCCTTACGTCCAGTGCCTACGTTACGGTCACTTCTGGAGCTACCCTGTTTGACATGTTAGTTATTTTGACTGATGTTCAGGCGTTTGGTTATGTACGATATGAACAAAAAATTTATCATGCGAATAGAACGATTGGAAATGGAAGGGGTTTAGAATTTGTTATTATTATACTCTTCCATCTGAAATAGAAACTATCTACTCAAAAATTTATTATACATGCTACACAAATTTCTTTTATAAAATGTTTTGAGATTTAAACATATCTTCTTTTTCTTTATTATTTAACTGCAATATCAACTATTAGGTCTTATCTCACATTAATTTCATTATAATTATTGTAGAGTACTTTATTTTTCAATGGAATATATTTTGCTTTTTTTAATATTTATTTGAGTACATCAACTTTCAATAGTTTTTAGCACTTAAAACAATATATACATTTATAAACAAACTTCAACTTGAAATTAAACTTAAATTATTCTAGACCTTTCTATTTCCAAAAGTACCTTCTGCTTCTTCTTCGCTTGACCCTCTCCCTTCATTTTCCCTACTCCTCCTTTATTTTTACCTTTTCCTCATCTCTTGTCTTCTTTGTATCCTTTCGACAAACCCTTTATTATATTTTCACTATACTTCTTCTCTTCTGTCTTCATTTTCACTTCTCCCGCCTTTTACGAAAAAATTCGTTTTCTTGATAAAGTCAATAAAGTTTTTCAAACTTTTCCTGCTTTTAAATATCTGCGTATATTCCTCAGAAAAATTACAGCCTTGTTTGTGCGACGTCTTCTTGAAAGACCCTTTATGCATCTTACCCCGTTGAGTTCAATTTAACACACACGGAAACTGAGGTGCTTCTTTTATTTGATATACGCGCTCTGCCACATCCTGTGTAAATGAACAATAACTACTTTGCTTTACTTACTGCAATTTATTTATTTACTTCGAATAAAAACCTAATAATGAATTCAACTGTAAACATATTTAAATAAAAGCTTCTTATTTTTGTTCTACGTTTTGTTTTTTTTTTTACTTCATTAAGTGGCTTTGTAGTAAGTAAAAAGCTTTTTTTAGGAGTTAAATGCTTTTTTAAAAGCTCTTTAGAAAACATAAGCATCGTCACAATTGCCGCCGGATAAAAACTTTTTTTTTTATTCCGGATTTTGTTAAATAAGTTTGTCGTTTTTTTATTAATAAAAAAAAGTTGTATTTAATTCTTTAAAAATTGAAAAGTAGTGACAAAAACATTGAAAGTATTTTAACTAAGCTGATGTTTATAATGGGATTATTTATATTGTATATATTTGAGAAGTATCACAGTCTTATTATTGTTTTTTTTTTGTAAGCTTTATATTTATTGTTATTTTTAAACAAACTTTTGACTATTGAAGAATAATCTGTTGTTTTCTGCAGTGACGTTGTTTACACAAGTGGTCTATTGTGACTTATGGACAACAACAAAAAAAAAATGAGTTTCGAAGGCATTTTAGATAAAAAACGGAGGCGACAGTTTCAGAATCAAAAATGCATTACCCCACCCCATAATCTTAACCTTCAAAATACGAAATTTCTTTTCCTGAACGTACTCAAATATATTTTCGAACATGCTTCGAAAAATCTTACTCAAATTGTAATCAGGCTAATCAACGTATATCCAAATCTTGGTTTATTATAGGTATTATTAGGTACAAAATTTAATTCAGTATAATGATCTATATTTAAGATGAATATCGAAATAAAATATAATAACTTAAAAACTTGTATAAATCTTTGTTTTGACATTTTATAAGTTCTTTCAAAAATATCGTAGAATGTCATAATTTTTATAGGTTAAAGATCACAATAATCGGTTTCTGTTTAGATATATTGTTTCATATACTCTATATATGGCATTTAGAGTTATTAGTAAAGTTGATTTTATGTATTTTTTTCGCATAATTAATCATTCCGAGATGTTTATGACAATATTACACATATTGATAAATTATTGAAAAATATGTAAATTAATTCATTTAAAAATTTGTAACCATAAATAAATAAATAAACATATTAAACATTCACCACATTTTAAATCGTGAATAACCCAGCATCCACTGCCTGTATACTCATACCACATCTATCTATACCATAAATACGTAAATCTGCATCATAATAAAACAAAAATGAAATTCATAAAGTATTAGTATCAAAAACAGGCGGTTGCATAAATTAGCTCTCAAAATAAAAACATTTCAGCAAATAAAAGTACATTATTATAACATAAAACTATTTATTTTATTTGAAATCATAATTCGTACTTTTTCACATAAATTTCAGCTTCAAAGCATTTAGAGAACAAAGGCCGTTTGAATGCACATAATAAATATTTCAATTTACTAAAATGTTACAATTGTTTTTAATGAATTTTTAATAAAAATGCTTTTTAAAAACAAACTGAATAATTTCGTTTGATTGATTTCGTTTTAACGGTAGTACTTACTATGCATTTATTTATATGATTATTTATTCTATCCTACTAAACACACTTACGTATATTTAAAGGTTTACTAATATAAAAAGGTTTATTAATTACTAATCATTTTTTAAGTTAATGATACGAGGCGTGTTTTTTAAGTGAGTACCGTTTTGGAATTAAAAAAAGACGTGCAAAGATATCGCAATAATTTTATTTTTACATGAAAGCCTGTACCTTAATCTACTTTTCTACATAATTTCCGTGAATATTGAGGCACTTGTCATAACGTGGCACCAGTTTTTGAATACCCTCCTCATAAAATTCTGCCGCCTGACTTGTTAACCACTGTATCACAACTGTTTTGACTTCGTTATCGTCTTGAAGACGCTGACCACCCAGGTGTTTCTTCAAGTACAGGAACAAATGGTAGTCGCTGGGCGCCAGATCAGGGCTGTATGGAGGATGATCTAGAGTTTCCCATTTAAAAGATTTGATGAGATCTTTGGTCCGATTAGCCACATGTGGACGGGCATTGTCATGCAGCAAAACGATACCCTTACTCAACTTGCCACGTCTTTTGTTCTGGATTGCACGACGCAGATTGTTCAATGTCTCACAATAAGACGCTGCATTGATTGTCTCATTACGAGGCAGAAACTCCACTAGCAATACTCCTTTTTTGTCCCAAAAAACTATCGGCGGGACTCACGATTGTCGGAGGCATCTTAAACACTCAGTAAACAACGCATACAATGAAGAATCAGACTGTAATGGCGTCAGTGCGTAGACCAGAGATGTAGGTAACCAGCGCGTATGCGCGGAACGCCGACCGTAGCGCTGCAAAGGCGGAATCGCAAAACGGTACTTACTTAAAAAACATGCCTCGTACAAAAGTACTCTTTCTAGTATTCATCTTTTTGTGTCGTATTTCCAGTGTGCATAAGATTTTACCAAAAGATCTTCTCTTAAATCTGAGGAATCTGTGAAACTTTGGAGAGAATAGAACTAGAAATGTTTCCAAACATTACGTAAGCCATCTCTCAACTTCTTACAAACCAATTTAAAAAATTAAAAATAAATATTTTCATAATTTATGAAAATATCACATCATTATTAAAAGTGTTCAAAAGTAGCGCTGTAATTTCTCTATCGGTTAACATTGTAGCTTCCTCCACCTCCAGTTTTATACAAAAATGCTTTGATCTTAATTAAAGCATTGACCGAAAAAGAAAATTAAAAAAAGCTTTTCTAAAAATAATTTTCATTTTATAAAAAATACAAGTTGGTACATAAAACCTTACTACATAGTATACGAAACGAAGCCATGTTAACTCAATGTACGTTCCACATTGAACAATTAATGATTAAACAAAAAATTGTAATTAAAACAAAGAGTGGGGGGTTCGTTCTTTACTACCCCTGATTAATGAGGCCAGGATATTGCGAATACGACCTTCAATTACTAGCTCCTACACCCCTCTCCCTCTTCCACTTGTAGAACATTACTTATCGCGAAAAATACATTGTGCCGTAGAATCGTTTATATTCATGTAACTCCGTAGCGTGCTTGGAATGATAAAATCAAATTTATTTTAAAGAATACTTAACTCACGATATCTACATCTAAATTGCTCGACATAACTTTTAAACCAGGCTTACAGAGAGCGACAAGATTCTCCTGTTTTGTGATGCCAATCTATTGATTGTGAAATAATTGAAATAAGGAAAGCAGTTCCGAGATAAGCAAGTGTTAAATATCTGTAATAAAAGATATTGTTATCCAACACAATGAGATGATTCAACTCGAATCTCGAAGAATTGTAACATAACGAAATTTAACTCGGATTAAGTCACTGAATGTTTATGAAAACGAAATGCCATTTAACTACACATCCGTTTTAATGCGACGTTTTGTTTGGAGGTCTAATTTAATTTCCATCAAAATTCGATGAACTTAATCGAAATAAAACCACTTATAAGAAGAATATGGAATGTATTTAACGACCAAGAATATAGGACACACTAAGTTGACACATCGCCATCTGTGAAGTAAGAGGCCCCACTACATGTTGTTATCAAGTCATGGTCTAATGGTTCGCATGGGTCTCATCAATCCAATGGATTTATCATATCAAACTTGGAAACCTCCACTAGTCAGTTTATTACATTACATATTGCCGCCTTATATTCACAGACTACATTTCATTTTATTACTTAAACCATTCTACAACTATCTTAACGCTACACATCATGCTTCATCTCCCTTGTCCTTTATTTCTCTTTCCTTATTCCTAAATGTTTAACCTTTCCTTTCCTGAGCTGTTCTTTCCTTCTTCCCCTGTAAGATTTCTATCAGGCCCACTTCACTTCCACCTTCTCCACAGTAAACAATTTGGTGAAGTGTCCCTTTTTGTGACGTTTCTATCACTATTTCACTTCAATTATAGTTCGCATCAACTTTATCTTCATTTGTATTCCGACTGTTAGAGTGGTTTTGTCATTTGTAGCCGATGAAATGACATTTCATAGAACTATCGTGAAAAACTGAACTGTAAATTAACATGACACAAAAGTCATGCGCATCTTCAATATGATGGCGAAGTGACTTCAAAATGTTTACTGGATCTTCAAGTACTCTAATTTTTTTACTTCCTTTCAAGACTTCCTACATAGTTTCTCTTCCTCTGCACCCCAGTATCTAATTCCCCTTTTTAACAACAACAACAATTTATTTATTCTATAAGAACATATTGGAAATTAATGGGTTTACTAAATTGACAACTCGTTGAAACTACCCCCAATAAAACATTAGTACAACTAAATGTTGTAGTGCTTACGGCAGAAGCCACTAATTTGTAAAGCTTATGATAATATTGAAGAAAACATAACGTCAAAGACCAATTGCAGAATGCCCTAACAGATGGCAGCACTCAGAGAGTTTCTGACTGAGAAATACCTTATCAAAAAGTTTTAATAGTATATAGACGAGCTAATATAGCACTGTAAAACAATAAATAGAACCAGTGTTACATTTCTTTATCAAGGTACATGAACGCGAATAATTTCTACACTTTATGCCTGTGTTTTTTTGCAGAGTCTTAATATATTGCCAACCGATTTGAGAGATTCCCGTATAGAGACACATGTATAAATTATTTTGAGAATTCTGCACTAAATAAATGTTATATCATAGCAAGGTAATTCAGATAAAAAGGATTAGATGTGTAAATAACTCTCGATTATTCATCCCAGATGAATCTCATATTGTAGCTAATAATTTCATACAATAACTCTCGCAACTAGAAGTTTATCCTCAACAAATCCTCGGCTCCATACACATTTGTACCAATATTACCGTTAGATGGACCAGTGTTTCTGTTTGTGCTCCATAATTGTTATAAAGCTGTTCATGAAAGCAGCTCGTTGTGGTTTCATTTTGGTATAACTATATAATATTACATTCAAACCCTATCCTTTATAACACCACCTCTCTCATACCACCCTTAACAAACCCTTTGTGCCACCTCATAACAAATCAGTTCATGTTATGTATGGTGTAAGGGGTATCACTCATCCGTCGTTTCACATCCCGATTCTGACGGTGATCCTGCTCCTGCTCCTGTTCCTGCTTCTACGTCTCGCTGCAGGTCGACGTCCAGGTCCAGGCTACGATAACAATGACGCTGTGTTATTTATTGCGTGTGTGTTTACAGTGGATGGGGTAGCCATGGCAAACTGGTTGCCAACATTCGTCATCCATCTATCATAATACAAGTTATGGGTCAAGCAACTTAGGATGTGCTCTGAAATCCCTCGATATACGACGTAGGAGTTCCGTTCACCGAGGTATATTACTACGTATAAAGAGACTGGAATAATTTACGAACTGTTTAAAGCGAGAACAGCGGAACAAGTTACTAAAGTATATTTTACTAAAGCATTTTTTAGTGGTCGATTTTTCAATTGTTGATTGAAATTGATGTTAATAAATTTGTATTGGCGTGTCTATTTTATTAAATATCTAAATGTTGGCGGAGATATAGCAATTAAAAATTTGAATTGTAGTTTTAGCGGTCGGTAGAGATGGTCGGCCATATTTGTATGACGTGAAACGCATTTTAACGTCAGTTATTTGTTGAGTAGGTCAGTGCTGCAGTAATGTTCTGTAGCTGTTGGTAGTCAAATAATCAAGTTAAGTCAAAGAATAATAAGTTTTTATTTAATTTAACCCCGTTACGGCAGACCTAATATTGAAATTTGATTGTTCCTTAAAATAGCTGTAAATAATATTTGATATTTTGATATATAAATACATATAGCAGAGATTTATGAGCTATAAGGTTGGCAACCTTATACGAGGATTGTGATGTCACATGCACTTGGAATGTCTACAACGTTGAATCCCTTTAATAATTAAAGAGACAAAATGACTTTTTAATTGTTAATATCTCCTAACATATAAGGAGTTATTAAAAAATAATTGAACTTTTGAGATTCTAGTAACCCACTTTATCAATATATAGTACACTTTTATAGAAATTAAGACATAGGACACAAGCCCATTCCGGATATCATATCCTTTATAATTGTACATTGTTCCGATAAGGATTATACCACGCCAACTATATTAAATAGATCATGTTGATAGCCTATAGAATGTTGACCACCACTGCCGTAGAAGATCATAGATGTTGTGGCTGGCGTAGTACTTGTAGCAGGATATACCCTCTACGTTAAACATGTGAGATATACTCGTAGACATATAGTGCTACGCTGTTTGTTCAATAGATTGATGGGGATTGAGAATTGCTTTACGACCAGCGCGATTAAACATTGTGAACAGCTTTCATATGTACATTTTAACTAATATTTATTTAATGAAAATTTCTATTTTTCGACATATACACACATACAACTGTTTATATATCTTATTTGCTAACACATTTTTTTCAATATAAAATTTTAATTAACAATTTTTTTTTTTTCATCTTACTTTATCAAAGAATCGCAATAAAACGTGAACGTGAACGTGAGATTCTAACAGAATAAACAGAAATTAATTACTTTTCTTATATTAGCTTTTAATGTCTTTATTAAAAAATATTTATTAAGAAGTGAATGTATAAAGGAAGAGATTATTAATATTCTTTGCGTGTGGAATTTTTTTTATTTCCGTTTTATCTTATCTCCGACTTGTGAAAGCTAAGAAAATTTTAATTGTTTCAATCAGTAGCGGCTTCTAACAAATTTCAATTAAGTATAGGGCCTGCGTGAACACAACATGTTACCAACATTTTTAGGAGCATTGGTATGTTTTTGTATAAGTCTGGCAATATCTTTGTTCCTTATACTCGTGGTTGAAATGGTTTTAATCTTTTTCATTAATGTATAACATACTAAGTTTATTGTTTGAAAATTTGAAGTCGATTGGAGTAAAACTGCCGGAGATATAGATTTTTAGTTATTCACCTTCACTTTGAAACTATTAAACGCGTTTTCTCACACTTAGGTTTTTCAGAGTCGGTACCATCTCTAGCTGAAAATCTACTGGACCGATTATTTTAAAATTTTGCACATTCTTTGTTTACTTAACTGCCCAGAATACGCTGTCTACTTTGTTTTAATTTTTTAATTTTAACGTATTTTAAAATAACAAAGTTTCTGATTTTTTTCATGAAAAATCGGTATTTTGTCTTTTAAGTGTTGTAAAAAATAGAGAAATCAATAAAAGAGAAAAAACTTGACAGCGTTACCTGCAGAAACTTATCAACTAATGAAATCAGTGATGAGTTATGAGTGGCACCGCAATGTTACTTTTTTCTGTGATGTCTGCGGAGATTTGTTGTCAATGCCTCATTTCTTGATATTTATTTATGACAATTTCACAAAATATTCTTCAAATGTTATTTTATCATGTAGTAATTAGAGAAATAATTAAATATTAACTATGTCGTCAAAAATCATTATCGAAAATATGCCTTTTTCTGTCGTTTTGACCTTAACCCAAGAGGCAGTAATACATATTTTGTGTTCACTCACATTCTTTTTGTTTCAATAAGTGTGAGTGAAAAAGGAGATTCTCTCTATTTTTATATATAGCTGTGTATATTCTCCAATGATGTGGTTTTCCTATACTGCGTCTCAATACAATTAATGCCGAAACAAACTTTAGATTCAGTTGTCTATATAATTGAGTTCCGACAATTAGTCAAATTATCAAATAGGCATAATCCGACAAGCGTCTTCACAGACAGACAGAGCATACAGAACAAGCCCACAGACAGGACAGGATGTCTTGTACAACTTCCTCTGATCGCAATCAATCCGCTCCCCCTCCTCCTCATTCCAAACCCATCTTGTTTAATAGCCGTGGATCCAACCGAACATTACTACTTAAGGTCATTGGAATCCATTGAGCTCTCTTAATTACGATAATCTATCTGTGAATTTCTGTTCTTCCTCTCTCCATTCCCCGCCCCGCGTCCTTCGTAGTTGTCCTTAGGGCGATGGTACTAATTCACCCAGGCATCCAACAATTGGAAATCAGCGCACGTCGCATCGGTCTACATTGACGACCGTTTGAAACATTCCTACCGTGCAAAACAATAGACTCTCCTCCTCCCCCACACACACAAATCCACCCGTGTAACGGTCTGTACCACCGTTACAGGGTACTGGTGTGTGGGAAACGCAAACAATATCAAATAATTTGTATGTTTAATCAAAGCGTTGGTGTATTGGACACTAATTGAATACCGAATGATGATAAACATCTAAAAACAGATTTCTATTGTGGGAATTAATCCACCACTACTTTACAGTACAATCTGTTGATAACTTTCAACAATTGTTTCTATTGTTACATTAAAATAGTAATAGTAAACAGAACTACATTCATTTGGGGTAGAGGGGAGGTGATGTTTTGGTTTATCATTACGTCAAATCAACCATGTTTGTGAAACAGTGAAATGGCTGAATGGATATCGTTGTAATTTTCAATGGAGTGTGATTAACGTGCTCTTTCACCGTTGTTACAATTATTAACCCCTTCTTACCCAATTAAATATCTTAAATTCCACCAATATCTACGTTTAAAAAGAAAAGAAATAATTCCGCTGCGAAAAAAATTATATTTTCGCTGCTAAAAATTAATAATTGTATTCAAAATTAATATATGTATATTTTTTGCGCCCCTAATGACCCTTGAACAAAAAGCAATCATTGGATTATATAGGGGGCATATTCTATTACCTGCAATATACATTGTAAACAGGAGCGCCTTAGCCATTGCGAGGCTCCGGGCGGCACAATTTATGTAAATTGTAAGTAAGTATTTTTGATAATAATTGACGAGAAATAAAATTTTATATTGGAAGACTTATAAAAGTTAACAAACACAAAGATGACAAATATTAATGATGACAAACTAAGGTACATGAATACCTTAAAAGAAGATTCAAGTGGAATTTCTAAAGAGCGAGGCGCGAGATTCAAATAGATAGTAAAGAATTTTTCTACTTGGGTTGTTGCGCGAGAATGCGAGGCTCCGAGCGGTTGCCCTGCTTGCCACCCCCTAAGGCCGCCTCTGATGACAGAAATGTTTGATTTTACGTTCTTCAAGTTACAATTCATACTACGAAGAAGGCCTCTCTTAAACTTCGGAGCCTGAAGAGGTTGCTCTATTCACCCAATGAAAGATAATGCGCAACTAAAGAGAAATTACTTTCCTCAGTAAATAGAAATTACAAATTCTGTTTATTATTGATGTTATAATTTTAATTACCCGACAGACCTTGCAATTCCCACTAAGTCCATTTATCTATCTTTATGTCACTCTACTTCTCATTTCACACACCATTATAATAAAGATGTCACCACTTTCTTATGAAGTAACAAAATAACGAAGTAATTAAGAAACTTTCCATAATAATTTGTGTCCACAAAAATATAATATCCTGTTCGTTGTATAATACATTTTATTTTTTGTTTTGGAAACATTTGCCTGGAGCTATATGTCACCGAGTGGGGTATTTTGGGTATCAACTAGAAAAGAGTGAGAGGGAGGGGGTGTACTTGAACACATTCTGTGCACTTTGCTACTTGTTTTGGAGTCTCGGTTTTGAACTTTGTTTCTTACTAGTGTAATAATTTGAAATTAATACAGAATCTTTACCAAACTTTACATTATAAAGTTTATTTCAAAGTAGAAGTAGAAGTAGGAGTACCAGGGGTTTTTGTGAAATGGGACAGGGTGTTTATTAAAGTTATATATTTTATTGCATTAAATATTATAACTTTTGTAAATAAGGGGTAAAAGTTTTTGTGACATTGCTTATAAGCTGAATAAAAGTAACTAGGGTATTTAAAAGAAAAAAGTTTTATTGTTGCAAAATTAATTATTTCTAATTTTCAAAAAGTAATAGTTTCATAAATTATAATAGAGTCATTAGCATAGGTTCAATAAGAAAATGATTACACAGATAATTATACTAAAGAAACCTTAGATGATCAAAGTGTGTGATGATCGCACACTAGGGACCATTAGCTTTGCGTTAAAAAAGTAGAGAGGGGCATTATCAGTCATGTTAGAAGTGTGAGTGATCTCATATATTGCTAGATCCATACCATCTAGTCGGACATTAAACAGTCATGTCTCAAAAGTTGCAGCCGCCCTGACTCAACTAAACAGCGCCTGTGAACTTAATTTTAAATGTCGCTTTTTAACTTATGATTGAAATATAGGTTAATATATTTATATTGGCATCTTTCATTTTTTAAATATTCAAAAGTTGACGAAGATATAGCTGTTTAAAATATGATGGCAAATTACGTCACAGCATAAAAAAGTAATCGAAATTTTTCATTGTTTATAACAATCTTAATATATATATAAATTACGTGTCACGTTGTGTGTTCGCGATGGACTCCTAAACTACTTAACCGATTTTAATCAAATTTGTACACCGGGTGCAGTTTGATCCAACTTGAAAGATAGGATAGCTTACATCTCAATTTATGATTAATTATTATGATTTATTATTAATTATCTGATTTTAAAAGATGGCGACATCTGTTGATAAATAGATTGAGTAAATATTCTGTTGACTAGATTGAGTAAATATTCAATAGATGGCGCTATGTAATGTAATATGACAAAAACGTTAGTCACAGCAACGCGTGGCCGGGACAGCTAGTAATTATATAAAATTTAATAGGTTTCATGACCCAGCTATAAGTAGAAACCGATGGTGACATACATCTCTTTTACACTTTGTTGTATAAAAGAGATGACACTTTAGAAGAGAAGATCGTAAGAATCGTGGTTGTGACATCAGAAGCAGTTTCACTTTTTTATAAATTAGGATCCCTTTATTGATTAAAATGCCAAAAATGATTATTTTAATTGTTAACATCTTTTAAAATATTGTGCTTATTAAAGAGTAATATCATAATCTTATGAGGCAGCGTTGCTGTCAAAATATATATCAGACTACGAGTTCACAAAAACTGCTTGTTGGGCAAGGTGTCGACGTTAAATAAATTATGTTTTTTAAATTAGAAAGTAATCCAACATAATCAATATGTAGTACAGTTTTATAGAAATGAAGACATAGTTTACAAACCCATTAAATTTAATGCTAAACAATTTTTTTGTTTCTATTTTATTGTTAGTTTGTTTTTCTAGTTATTCTGTAACACCCTGCTTTTCTGGCACCAGTTTTATGTGATAGATACACGTTTTATAGGTATACAAAACTATTATGTTACTCTGGAATGGCATTTCCACGGAAGATTTATACTTATATTAAGTTTCTATAAGTAAAAAGAATTAAGAGAAAACAAACGACTAATGGAAATCATTTATCCAGAACTTTCTAAACTGACAAACTTTTTTTTATTATAGCTATACGTATACTTAGAAATATTTATGTTCCGTTATTGGTAAACATTTATAGCCCAATAAAATATAAATAGGCTGTTCGAAAGATTAATCCGACTCTGTATACAATACATTACATCTATTACAAGTCGTGAATTAGTTATGTTGTAAATAACAACCGTGGAAATTGTTTTTCAACATTTTCCTTGTTTATATTTAAAACTCTGTGTTTTATTTTAATGGAACTTGAATTTTAAAATATTCTCATTAAAATAAATTAAATTACATGTTTAAATTTCCCTTTGTCTGGCGGCTGGAAACTGTTGCGTGCATGAAATTGATGCTGCTGTAAATTGTATATGGAAAGTCTACATCATAAAGAATTCATTTCTCCGTTAGAAGTTAGTGCCAACAAGTACTGCCGACTTTTGTATTTGAATTTGCTTGTACTTTATGTTGCATTTAAAGTTTTAGTATACTAATTAGTTTTTATTGATAATTATGCTTGTTACTTCTATTATCATGGGTCGTCAAAATCCACTGCGACTCCAACATACGACATATAAGATTCATAAAAGAAAATTCGGAAAACATTTGGATATACATACTATATTCAAGATATATACATTCATGTATACTGTATATCCTATGTATATGCTGTTGTGATATAAATCCTACACTGTATGTCGTATGTATGTGCAAATGCAAAGGTGTGTGCATATTTAAACATTGCTTCATGTACATAGTATGTACTGTTCTTAATTGTACTGTATTTTCTACCTGTCACATAGAAATTGTAACGGAATTAGCGTGCTACAAGCTAATTCAAGCGTAACATTTCTACGTGGATCAAGCATAGCGATCTTTCACTGCTCCTGAATGCCTTTAAGGGGGTGTGATGAGTTCAAAAATCGATATTTTTTTTTGCATAAATTTATTCTTTAACATTTGTAGAATATGCTGGTAAAGTGATATTTTTAAATTCAAAGTCGTTATAAAGACACAGCAGTTAGAAGAAGCTGATGTTCGGAGCGCGTAGTTGAGTGGTAGGAAGTTTAAACGCGTTTTTCTGAAAACGGTTTAACCGATTCACTTAAAATTTATAGGATAGACTCAGCACATGTAGACGCACGGAATGAACTAAAATCTTCCAAAAAATCCGAGTATTTCTAATTATTTCGAAACGAAAAAGTGAAAAAAAGTTATGAAATTTGAAACTTTTGTTTCAGAAGTCTGCCAAACACCCAATTTTAATATTTTCAAATGATTCTAGTTCATTCCATGCATTTTGGTTTATAGGGAGAAACGCCAAAAAATCAGCCAAAATTGTGAAGGAAGTCAGCACCCTTTTTTTTTGAGGGAGGTGTCTTCACAGTGGTACAGCATACGTTCCATTGAAAATTTTTACATGAAATTTGTTTTAAATACTTTTGAAATATTAATAAATAACTGATAAAAATCTCAAGGTTCTATCTTTTCATTGGACGTCAAAAAATGCTTAAAAGACAGACCGTTACACGGGAGAACCCCCTTAAAGCGCAAGTGGTTATCAAATCTTTTTTATTGAATTAAACTGAAATGGTATTTTGAATATTTGTTAATACAATATTACAGAAATTTAAATAGCCAATATTTGTACTGAATTATTTTAGTAACAGTAGCACTCATTTAAAACGATCCTTGAAATAATTTATTGAAACAATCCGTGAAGAATTTCAATCATATAAACGTAAAACTATATTCTAAAATTACATGAATTAACTATTTGAATAAATATTTTACTCTAATTGAAGTATTACCTACACTTCAACATTTAATATTCCAGCATTTTTCGATTTTCCACATGATGGAAAATAACTTTTTCATGAACATGAATAGATAATTTTATACACGATCACATTTGAAACGGGCAACACAAGAACTTTATGTGCAGTTTTACATTGCACTAATACTAATATGTATAGCGACCTACTACCTACTACTACTACATTCAAAAACACCCGAATGCAATTTAAACCATTCCAATTGCAGTTATATGGATATATCATGTACCAATTATTTATTGATTGTGCAATTATTATAAAGTTGGTAGTACTGACAAGTTTCCAAAATAGAAATATCGAAACAACCAGATATAATTCTCTAGGGAGTATATTTATACGTTGGTGCCACTGATTTTAGTACAGTGCAGGTACATTCTAACTTTAGGTAGTGTACAATTTTCCTTTTTTCTACATTAATAATTTATTCGATTTTAGTTTCTAAATGTTTTCCTATATGCAATAGGGGATTTGATCGTTTAGTGGCATAACGTGTTGAAATTGTAGTTGCCTACAATATCCAAGGCAGGAGATAAAGTATGGACTTTTCCACATTTGTATCAAAATGCTTATCATTCTCCTATTCAAGTATCGAAGAAAGGAACCAGTTATTGTGGTGAAGAGGAGGCAGATCCTGACCACATTCTGTGGCAATGTAAAAATACAGCAATGGCAAGAAATGAACTCCAAAGGGCGGTGCTACAGACTTCGCAGACGCTTCTATGTTACACCAGATAGTATCGTTCCCAAAGTTGTTCTCCGTGCAACAATTCCTCTATAACTACAACCTTTAAATCTATTTTCACATACGTACTTAGGACTTAAAGAACTTTCTCCAGACGGATTTAATTTAACGTTATTAAAGCTAACTTTGAACTGCGACTGCATCTAACAACAAAACTTTAAATGCTCGTTTTTTAATTAAAAATTTAAAGATTTTTACCTTAACTTTATTTATACATTTCCTTAATTTTTGTTTCCTATTTTATTACTTTTTGTTTTTCTTCGAAGCTGATTTAGGCTTTCTCTTAGTAAGTTTGGAAAAGTTTCTTTTAACTTGTTCTTGTGTCTATGGTCAGTGAGACTGTTTTCTTATTCAGTTAATGTTTTGTTAATCTTGAAGGGGATTTATAAACCGATAAATTTACTGCAAACATTGTCTAATGAATCGTAAGCACGATTCAAAGTTTAGCGATCAAATAAATCAAAGATTGTTCGAAGTTAATTGACTTTGAAGACCTTTTGTTTGACCTTCTTATTAAGCGTTTAGAATCTGATTTGTTGCAGTTGATTGAGTAGCTTCCACCTAAACACAAAACATATGAGAATTAGCTTAAATACTTAGACTTATGTTTAAAACAAATTGAGCCGTATGAATCTTCATAAGAATAAAATAGCAATTTGGTTACATTAAAAAAATATATAGAAACTTAAAAGTTACGTCAAAAAATTTATTCCTTTTACTGTAATTTATCAGTGTGCGAGAGAGGACTAACCCTTTAATATACAGCAGTTAGCAAAAATGTAATTGCATTTTTAATCCTTCGTAAAGTTACGTTAAAGTGACTAAGTACTTAAACTTATTTTATTTTTATTTACTGTTACTTATTTTACATTACTTTTAATTAAATGTTTGTTCGCTTTGTCGGCTATACAAGTCTTGTTGTTTTTACGGCTAAAGCTTGTCATGGTTTCTTACTTGAAGTTTAATTAAATTAAATTAACTTAAACATTTGCATAGTGACATCTATTGACAAAGGTAACAACTTTTGTAAACGTATTTCAATTCTATATACAATGATATTTAAATTATAATAAAATGGTCTTAACCAAATTTATACGGCTAAGAATAGGACGTAATAAGATAACACATCAACATCTACTGAAGAAAGAACTTCCACCTTATTGTAGTACATGTAATTACCAAATTACAGTACAACACCTACTGATAACACGCGAAACATACGAAGCCATCCGAGGAAAACACGACATCAAATGAAAACTACAAGATATCATGGCAGACTAGTCAAATTAGGTCAAAATTGTAGCACTACGATAGTTATGAACAAGTTATAAAACGACAACGGTCGCCGAATTTGATCTAGAAGTTGAAATCTAGTCTAATGTGGTCTAATAATAACCACCAGTTCAAAATAATTGTTAGTGTGTATCCTCAGTAGAACGGGAAGAGCATCGTTCAAGAACACAAAAGGTTTGAAGGATCCACTTCCTGGTGAAATAGTAGCAAAATAGTCTACCCATAATTTTGGCGGGATACAAATTAGGTAAAAACTGTTTTTCTAATCGATAATAGAACGTACTAATTTACACCAGAAGGGGGCATACAAATAATCAACAACGATAGAACGATAATTACTAAAATAAAAATTGGAAGAATAACGAATTTGTGATAAAATTGAATTCTTGCATGCGTGATAGGAATACTTCTAGTACTGTATTCTTTAATAATATCAAAAAATTAATACGTTTCACAAATATGACGTACGAGAACAAGGAAATATGCAAAGTGGTGCAAACGTTGAGAACTCAACAAAGTAATCAACAAACTGTCATACGAAAAGTTAATTTCAGAGCTGTCATTTCGAGAATGATGAACTTACAGACAAATCCTTCAACTGGTTCTTACATTACGAGTTGCTAACAATGACACTACGCTAGTACATTTCATTTTCTATTCTAGTAATCTCTTCCACCTGCTTTATAATCATCTTCCTTGACTAGTACATAGTCAATGGTGCAACAATGACTAGAATAGCTTTATCTATACTACATTCATATAGTTTTGATTTAAACATATTTTTTGCTCTGATAATTTTGTACAAAGATAATATCTTTATCCTGTTGTATTTCAAACCACAAATGATACACGTACTGTGGCGTCGGCGTCTGTTCAGCATCGGCACTAGCACCGGTAGCAATATACCGTATTATTTTCCATGCGTTAACATTCACTAGCATATTGCTATGGATAATAGTGTGTTTATTATTACCAAATCGAAATTGGGTGTGATAGGGGGTGGTTTTAACAATTGGTTTGAATTTCTATTGGAAATACATTACTATGATAGAATTACTTTCATTAACTACTGATACAAGTTATAAGTTACACTTAGGTACAGTTTTTTAGTTATATCAACTATTCGCATTTGAAAAGTAAGGAAATTTATGGAGCTTTTTGAAAATAAGGACAAATATGGAAATATAGAACAGATATCGAGAAAGCGATATAGTGACCGATATTAGAAGAAGAAGGCTGCAATAGTTAGGACATGTACAATCTCCTGTTGCATTTCCTCCTTTCGAATTTATTCGAACAAAGCGTCCTCACCACGCCATTATACTCTTTATTAACTCTGCCGTTCTACTTTGTCTCTAACAGTTAATAATTCCTTTGCATGTTTCAAACGCTTCTATTTCAATTTAAACAGTCCTTATCACGCGTTGTGTGGCCTAATATTTGATTAATCGACACAGAGACAAAGACACGAGCACAACACTTCACACATCCCCCGCTCTAACTACTATGTTGCGTGAGAGGTTATAATTGCGACATTTTTGTTGTACTATCGTCCTTCTAGCCTATATTTTACATACTACTACATTCATGTATGATGTCAATCTTTCATGGTGATACACATTAATTGTACATACCTACATGACTTTGAAATGTGTCACAATTTATGAAACATTGATAGTGTTTTGTATTTAAATATTAAAAAATGATAGTGTATGAATATACTTAGTATTGTGACTATAATAATGAATGGCCTTGAAAATCTATAAAGCTAATGTTACACTGGACCTAAGACTATCTTTACATAGCATTTGAAAACGCAACTAACTATATAGATACTAGCTTGGAACGCTGTGCTGCAAGTCTAAACTTGCGCGTGTTTATTGCACCTCTTGAACTTAAGGTGGAACTTAGTTGAAATTTAATAACCTTTATTTATGACAACCCCTTAGAAATGTTATCAGTCATATAAAAATTGGAATTTAACTAGAAAATGTAGCAATATTCATTTTCAAAAGTTATTTTTGCGGTTTCAACTCATTAAAAGTCAATGGCAGAAAGCTTAAAATGTAGATACGTTATTCATCTAACTAATTGCAGCTTTAGATTTTGATTCGCGTTTATAGTTACTTACATAAAACGATTTAAACATAAAAAAAACATGTTTTTTTTTTATAATATTTAACCTGCTGTATATTATCGCCATCTATATTTTGCGAGAAAAAATGATTAAGTATTGTTTCACCTTAAAATAAAAGATGTTACTTTCGCACGACGATGTACATTCCAAATTAAAATTAAAACCATTGGTGGAAATGGAACTTTAATTTTCCTATGTTATCCTAAATAATTTGCAGAGTACTTTTAATTATTGAACCCCCGGGTCCACTCATGTACGAATATGCATGGTTGTACAAATAGTTCGTGTTCACAGGACAAAGATTCATGTATCCGTACACGAACACGAACGTTTTCCGCTCTAGTAGCGGTAAATACCACACATCAAAGTGTCTGACAATCGTTAAAGGGCACGAATAAGCGAACATGCCTATGTGTGATGCAAGATACAATTAGAATATATAAAAATTGATATGTAACATACGAAAATATTAAGATTATTAACAATTTGTTTTATTTGTTTCAGGTATGTCACCCACACATTTGAATATCATGATATTACACTTTAAGATCGAATTGTAAGTATTATAAAATGGTACTTCTTTTATTTCTTGCGGAAATAAGAAATTTCAAGCAATCAACAGGAGATATCTCGATATATTTTAAGGCCTCAATACCTTTACAATAATTTCTACACTGTGTGCAAAACACCTTTAGTATGCAAGCGCAACAACGAATTTTTGAAATAAGCGCCAGACTTGCTTGATCCGGCATCGAGTAGATTCTACGCTATTTTTTGACGTCGGTTTTTACCACAGACATAATTTTTACACCTGTACATGCTTATCAAATATTTTTAGACAATTTATAAAAATGTCCTTATAAAAATGGTTAATTGTATTATATGTTTACATGATTTTATTTAATTGCATAAATAAGTAAACTTGATTATCTTTTAAAAAACACTATTCAAGTAAGGACTCACAAAACTGCATGTGCCGCATATTTTCCTCGAATGATTTACTCGTCTAAATCCAGTGTTAGATAAATTAGAAAATTCTAGGAAAAACTAAAAGCTACACAAACGAAACACATACGATAGATAGTATCAACAAAGAAAAGTTTCGAATTAAAAATAACAAACAAATGCAATTGTTTAACTCTAAAAGAACTTAATCTATTCGATTGACTTAAACCGTCTAACGAATCGTAAATCTTACTTCGGTAAACTGAAAAACAAATAGCAAATGTGATAACAAATAACTAATTGTAAATCCCATTCGATGTAATCATGCCTTCGCCTTGTCGGCTTGTCCTTCCTGTGAGACAGCTCTGTCTTCGCTGGACCTGGGGGTTTCATCCCTTAAGGACTTTCAGCACGTTGCTACTATCTATTTTAAAACTCGAGGTGAACTCGTATTTATATATGTATACACCCTCCGGAGGATTTCTATAACGTAATAAAAGTTACTATCAAACTTAAACTTGTATTGTTTTTTTGGGATCTTCAAACGAACTTCGCCTGCGGCTGTATTACACCATTCACTATTCTCTATTGACTGAGTTCTATTCTGTTCTGTTTTATTCAACTTCTACAAATTTGTATATTCGTTTGCAATGCAAAAGACACTCTAAAGCCAGTGCCAAATAATGCTACTGACATCTTCCAACGTTGCATGCATCGTGTGGGCGATGTTGGAACTAAGTGTGTACAATGTCATGTGTCCAATGTTCATGATGGAAGAAGTTCGGGCTGTTGTCGGTCCACATGTCATAGACTGCTGCACGAATCGTTCAACATTGGAAGGTTTTCCACAGGGTACCCTCACTTAGTGTACAATTCATCAATGTCGCTTTAGGCGCCATAAGTCGCCATTTTTGGAATAGTGAACTAAGATGCTCGGCGACTCAACATTTGAAGGGAATGAACGGTGAAGGGAGTGCACTGAGCTAAAGTTCAGTGCAGTTCAGTGATACCACATATTAAAACATAATATTTTTTTATAGTACTAAACAAATGCAAATAATTGTATACACAGTGATACAAAGCATAACACAAAATAAAACTACAATATTAATATATATTTATGTATATATATAAATATTATGTTTTAATATGTGGTATCACTGAACTGCACTGAACTTTAGCTCAGTGCACTCCCTTCACCCTTCACTCTTCATTCCCTTCAAATGTTGAGTCGCCGAGCATCTTAGTTCACTATTCCAAAAATGGCGACTTATGGCGCCTAAAGCCACATTGAGGAATTGTACACTAAGTGAGGGTACCCTGGTTTTCCACTTGAATGTTTTTGTTAAACAGTGTCAGTGTCGATAATATTAATAAATTAATAAATAAATAAATCATTCGGATCAAAGATTCGTTTCATCGTGTAGTAGGAAACTTGCCATGTCAATCTTCCAGTATTTGACTCACACGTTAGAGGCAAGCATTTGAATCAAACGCTCACCGCTGACGATTGATTGGCTAGCAATATATTTTAATCAAGATATTTCGTTCAATTAGTATATTTAGAAAACATAACTCTACATTAATTAAACCTGCAGAGAGCGGTAAATGTTTCGTTTTCTTTTCTTTTTGGTATCCACAAATAATATTCCCATGCCTTTTTTACATTGTTCTTCTTCATTCTTTGTATTTACTTTATAATTTTATATTTACGTCAGATATTATTACTTTTTTAATATATATCCTTCTGTTTAAATAAAAATGATATGTAGTATTTTATTGCATAAGTTTTTAATATTACTATTATTCAGAATATTTTCATATTTATTGTCTTATTTTTGACTTCATGAAGTTTTACATATATAAAACAGTTTTCTAAATGAAATTTTACGTTGAAATAGAAGTAATTCTTAGAACTATTTCTTAAACTGTGTTTAGTACCTTTCCGCTAAACACATTTACGGTTTATCTAATGTAACATAAGTTACCTGTTACGTAAAGGATTTTACAAACCGTTTTTAAAAGTTTATTAAGGATACATTGTCCCAGATTTTACTCAAGAAAATATTAGATGAATTATGGATTGAATCAATTTCTTAGGGGTCATCTATAAAAAATAGATAGAAACAAGATTTATCGTAACTTCGATTTTATTGTGACTACGATATTATCGTGACTGCTATTGTATCGATATCGTAGTCACAATAATATCTTGGTCACGATAATATCGTACCCACTATATCGTACCACGATATTGCATTAAAGTTTTGTATATGGGCTAACTTTGGTACCTAATTTACTAATTAAAAAATAAATCCCAAATTTTGGAAACAAATCTTGGATCAAATAACGAATAAATTGAATATGTTTTATATCTTGTTGAAAGAAATATATAAGTCAGTTTATATGAAAAGTTATTTGTTGTTATATGTAAAATTAATAATGAACGAGTAAAGTATCATTCCCACTCATTGCTTTAATTTAATTTCGTATTTAACTTAAATTGTTTATGGCATTCCCACTCACTGCTTTAATTTAATTTCGTATTTAACTTAATTTGTTTGGTACATGGCAATACGCATAGTCATTTACAGTACCATTTCAAATTTAATTCATTTTTTAAGTTTTCTTAGTTTCTTTAGAACCTTACAAGATCCTACAAGAAAAACTATATTATATTATAACCTCCAAAATGTAACAATCTGTCGAATTGCAGTATGATTTACTTTTAAAAGAAGTTTAATGTCAGTTTAAAAAATATAGAAGTGAAAACAATTTCTATTACTAATTGTTATTAAAAACAGCAATTTTAATTATTTCACATACAATTTTATCGAACTGTCAAAAATTATATTACTAACGATGCTTACGCACCTACTAAATTAACGAAACTTAAATTAAAAAACAAATATGAATAGGAATGATTAAACAAAAACCGGAAATCTAGATTACAATATTAAATAAAAACAGTAAATTAAATATCAAAACAGTGAGTGGGAATGAGGCTTTAGCCATTTCAATTTACTGTTACTACATATTTCACGACCATCCTTTAAACAAATTGATATTGAACTCCACTTTAAATCTGTCTGATATTTGATTACTCGAGTTTGAAATAAATTGATGAACATTGAGCACCTTCTAAAAGCAACGTCGATGTCGTTATAGTAACGACGTTAAAAGCGCAAGAAAATAAAACTTTTTATTTTTATTCTCTTTTTTATTTCTCATGAAGTAAGAATTGTTTTACAATACATATACGACTATATGACATATGTTACACATACTACTACAAGGTGTTTTACAAACTTACATTTCATATACGTTGGTATTACAAAAGTCTGTATTTTTTAGGTACCTTTTGTAAATAGAAATATTCAACATGTAACGATATTAATATATATTTTTTTTTTTTTATTTCGATTTTAGTAGCACATAATAAATACTAAGTTTAACTAGTACAAGCTTTCTCTCAGAAACTGCACGTAAACCAAATTTGTGTCGTTCGTATTGTCGCAATACATTTTTGTCTTAAGACAGTCGTACCTCCAGTTTACAACCGCCCCAAAAAGTGATTTTTGAGTTATTATATTAAAAAAATATTTTTTCATGACACAGGTTTCTAGATGTCGCGCAACAGACTCTGCAACATTGTTTGCCAATGAATACGTGCTGCTATTCTATTGGTTGCAATGGATACAGAAATCTTTAAGTTTTCACCACCTAGCAATCGTTTTTGTCCGTGTTCGCTCCAATACCATCAACAACTTCACCAAATGGATATCTCTACCTTTATAGAGAGATTTTGTTTTACAACATGATATGAAAAGAAATAATAAGAGTAAGAGAGATCCAAGACACATACGATTCTTAATATAACTGGTTGAACACGGTCTGTCTCAATGGATATCTGTCACAATGTCACGATTCGAGCGCCATATTGTTTTTGCTAACTATATTTTTGAGGTTATATATTACTTGTTTTATTTTCATTTTTATTTTTTACTTTATTATGTTGGTGAGAGTGTTCCTGATGTTGATGTTCTTCTTTCCTCCCTCCATTTGTTTTTTTTTTTCTTATATTGTAAGAACTTCACGTTGATTGTTTTATCTTTAATATTTGTTCCCTTCGTTTTTACTTTTGATTCTTTTTGTTTGGAACGATATTAAACTGACATTAGTTTAGTTTTCTGATATTGGATTTCTTCAAGTAACTTTTAATAAATGTAGTTTCATTTATGAGAGATCGGTTAGCGGGGGTGCTGGGGGGTAAGGTAACATTCAGGCTTTGTTTTATGCATTAGGGGCAATTCATTAATTACGTTAAAAAGGAGGCAAAATAGATTGGAGACGTCACACATTCTGAAAACAATTCTTTAGTATGTTAAACGTGTTTATTTTCTTTTTTGACAAATGAAATTTTAGCGTAATTAAAAGTTGGCCCTCACAGTTGGGCGAGAGCATTGATGCTTGACTCTGAATTTTGTATTTTCGGGTTCGATCCCCGGGCCAGAGTTATATTTTCTGGGTTTGATAAAAAAAAATTAAATTGGTTGTGTGCAACCATAGAAAATTAATATTGAAAAAAATGATCACAAAAAGAAAAATTCGAGAACGAAAATAGAAAAAGGAAAAAGAAAAGGAGAGAAGAAGAAAAAGAACAGCTTTAGAAAAGATGGGATGGAAATGGGAACATCACAGTTAAGGCAATTCCTGTGTCATATCGAGATGCTGAAATAGGAAGAAGAATGAGAATCTTGAACGTTGAATGAGGAGGTGATTGATGAAGCACCAATGGAGTAATTTGAAATGGAATAAGGAAAGAAGCTGATATATAGAAAATAGAATTTTTATATAGTGTATAAGTTATATGCTATAAGAAAATGTATATTAATATTGATAATATGTAATATTGATTTAAAGTGCTAATAACTACCAATGGTTGATGCACTGAAAAATAAATATTAAAAAAAAAAAAGTTGGCCCTCAAACTCCTTTCGCAACAGAATGATTTTTAATTTTCAAGATTGTGCAATTAAATAATTCTTTGACGGGTGATTTTTTGTACATTGTATGTACCACTACTTGAATTTTATGATCTGTTAAACATTATTTCAAACATACATTTTTCTTTATTTTACTTATAATGAAATAAATTCAAAAATAAAAAGCTTTTGTATAGATTACATGAATAAGGTTAAAAAGTGTAAAATTGTTAATACAACATTTGTGTAGCATAATACACATAGTTCAAAGTTAAAACGCACATTAAAAATTAGCGAGAAAAAATGAAGTTCTAACAAAAGGCATCCGCCATAATGATAATTGTCTGTTTCCTCCCAACTTCGACCCCGTTTATTCCTCTTCCCATGAGGGATTAAACTAAATTACAAAACCTTCCCAGAACACTGGTGGTGGTGGTGGTGGTTGAGGTGGGTCATTGTGGAGTAACAGGAACCAGGAATTACCTAGTCCCTGGGAACCTGGGAACCTGGAAACCTCCTCCATCCTGAACAGAACAGGGATATAATAATTTATGTCGCAATAATTAATATAGTGTGTGCAAAATGAAAATGTATTTTGTTTCGTTGGATTTATAGTTTTGATATTTAGTAAGTCGTTACTATATCTGGATTGGATCGTTACGAAAATACGACTTCTATTCGATATGATTTTTTAGGAGTCGATGTTTTAATTGATTGAAATGAAGGTTAATATATTGACGTTTATTTTTGTAAATATATGTAAAGAAATTATATTTCTTTAGTTAGTCTGTCGGTAAAACAGTGACCGTTCAGTGAAAACATATTCTCATGAAGGCAATAGATGTCACTGCAGAAATGACGGCCAGAGCAGTTAATGTCTGGAGTAGACAGAACCCACGTTTTTTATTCAGTTACTTACTTACTTAAGTGCATATTTTGTGAGGTTATAATAAAATTATATTTAAAGGAATTGACAATTTATAGTAATAAAACTTTAAATGTTGTTTCTTCAAATTTCAGGTGTGATTTAAGTTAAACAATGTTATATACATAAGACAATATCTTCAATTTTATTAGGAATTGTAAATTTTAGTAATATTATAGTAATTTACATACATACACTATAATAATTACACTCTTTAACTTAAATAATATTATCTTACCAGAAATCAAAGAAACGACATTTAAAGTTTATTATTTAAATTGTCAATTCCTTTTGTCTAGTTTTATTATAACCTAACAATATGCACAGTGAGTTCTGTCGACTCCAAATATCAATTGTCTTCTATGGCGTACATGAGTATATGTTTTCATTGAACGGTCCCGACAGATGAGCTTATAACAAATATAATTTCTGTTCAAATATCTAAAACTTGACGGAAATACAACTATATCAAATTTGGATTGAAGTTTTGGTTATGTGTATGACGTCACAGAAGAATTTTTACTTTATGTAACATAACCATCGTAATACAAAACTTGATGGAATACACAACCCAGATCGTATGCATCTCTGTTGTATAAAATAGATGGCAAGAGCAGAATATTCGTTTCTTGGTTGTCCTTTTCAATTGGTCAATTCAGTTTCATCTTTTCTTTCTTTCAGTGCCTAACTAGTAAATTATATTCTTAAGTAGCTAAGTAGGAAGTTTAAAATATGTTAATGAATGAAAGAGGATGATAAAGTTTCTCCAGAATTTCATCATTACAAAATAATATAATTAGAAACTTATCTACAGCTGGCAACTGACAGTAGAACTTGTTTGTTAGATTTAAATGTCTGTTTTCATTTTATAAGTTCTGCTGAAAAACGAAAGCATTTCCATGTCTCGTTATAACAAATTTTTATAGTAAAGTTTCAGACTAACAAGACTTAATAATTTAATCTGTTTTGTTGCTAAATTATTTTAGTTTAATCCTAGAATTAAGTTCGTTTATAGCATTCTAATGTTTGTTTAATATGATTAATCATGAAGTTGAAGATGAATAATATTCATTAAAAAAATCACGATCCATACTAAAGATTACATCTATTTATTTCTTCATTTAAATATTTCTATTTTGCAGACTCTAAAAAGTAGAATTCAATTAAGTTTTATACCCCTGCTAGTTTCAAGTTTATAACTCCGGTCATAAATCATAAACCGACTCCGCTTTTAATTCAGCAGTGAACCGTCGTTGCAATGTCTGTAGCTCATAAAAAGGGCCTTTCCTATGAACGACTGAATAGAAAACGAACACGTTTCAGACAAAAGACTCATGATATGTAATAGAAATTAAGTAGAATTTACTCCAAAATGTTTACTGGGTTACTTTGATTTTAATATATAAGTTAGCCATTGTTGATTATGCAGGGGAGTAAGAGAAATTAAAAAAAGGCTTTGTTTATACAGTCATACAGGTGAGCCAGGGTTACCAACTCGTAAGCAAATTTTTCCCCAAACTCAAGTTGAAATACCTCTAAATTATTATTATTATTTCAATATTATTATTACAAGCTAGAATAATTATGTAATAAATCGCACATTGAATATATATCCCTCTCTAGTATACTTACAAGTAAAATAAATCATATTTTCATTAAACTCTCACATTCGTTTCTCATCCTGTGTTTGATAGGAACAGCTTAAAGGAAAAACTTTCTTTAATCCATGTGTTAAGCCCTTTAGAATGATGTATTGTATTTGGAAATAAGCTAGTAGAAAGCTCTACGTTTAGAACAATAGGAGACGCTTTTAAAGTACTTCAGCAAGCCGCCATGGTTTGAAAATGAACAGAACCTTGTTTATATTCATTTGGAAGTTGCTCGAATAAATATTGTATCGTTTTGTATATACCACATTTATTTCGGAACCGAATACAGATAATTAAATATTTTTTTAAGCTCAGGCTACAGTTTTAAGGGGTTAGATCATCCTGGCGCTCGTATAAACAAACATAAAGGATTTTTAGTTGATTAATATATAGAAATGTAGTATTTATAACTTAATGTCCAGGAAGTACTATTTAAGAAATTTGGTAAATTAAAATTTAGGAACTTGTTAAGATCAAAACGATAAAAAGAGAGCATATTTCAGAAACAGTTAATATTTAATTATTTCTATAATAACTACATGATAAAATTACATTTGAAGAATACTTTGTGAAATTTTTATCAATAAATGTCAAGAAATGACAGCATTGACAGCGAATTTTTGCAGACGTCATAAAAAATAGTTTAATTCCGGAGCCACTCATAACTCATCACTGGATTATCTGAAATCGAAAAACCAAAATGATATCATTAGTTAATAAGTTTCTGCAGGTAACGCTGTCGAGTTTTTCTCTTTTTATTGTTTTTTCAATTTTTTACGGCACTTAAAAGTAAAAATACCAATTTTTCATGAAAAAAATCAAAAACTTTGTTATTTTAAAATACGTTAATATTGAAAAATAAAAAAGAACTCGACAGGGTTACCTCGGCATTTATGTAAAGAAAGTGTGTGCAAAATTTCAAAAGAATCGGTCCAGTAGATTTTGAGCTAGAGAGCGCACCGACCGCATTTAAAAGTTTCAAAGTAACACGAAAGCAGACCAGAGAGGTGAAGACTTAAAACTCTATATCTCCGACAGTTTTACTCCAATCGACTTCAAATTTTTACACAATAAACTTAATATGTTGTACAATAATATAAATCAATTTAAAAAAAATGAAAGAAAAAGAAAGTTGAAATCTTGAACAATAATTTTACAAAAGAATACCGAGATATTCGCCATTAAAGTTTTAGTAATTATATTTACATTTTTTGTATTTGTACAGTGTGTAATTTTAGGTATAGGTCTTGAAGAAAACATTAAATCACTTTTCTCATCACTTTTATAAAATGAATATCAAGAAATTTTTGACTAAAACTTAAATCATAATTTCATTTTGTCTTTGTAGAAATGTCGGGAGTATATAATTAACATTAAGGCTTAATTAGTCTTTGTGCGTTACATATTCTTGCCTCATCTAGATTCCTATCATAGCAGCGAGCCGGCTCTGCTTATACTACACCCAAAAAAGTAATAAATTGTCTCATCAAATAAATGTATTAAAAAAAGAAAATTTCTCTCTGATTTAAACACTTAACACAGCGTACTACAGGTTAATCTCTCTCGCGTTATTAATTTTAATACGACGATTTACCACCACTAAATGGTGCTTACCTACTCGACTTTTAAAACATAAAATTACCCGTATTTATAACACGACAACGCCGGAAAGCGTTGGTGGGTTAATTAGTGGGGTGAAGTTTGTACAACTTTGGTATCCGATGTATATCGATATTTTTTCTTTAGACATTGGTTTTTGTAATATAGAATCTTAAAAAGTCCTTCTTAAGTATTAAAATAACTTTATAATAATAATAATATTTTTATTTTTGAGTGCATCAACTATTGATAGTTATTACTTTAAACCGTTAGCACTTTAAACCAATATTACATTTTATATACATTTTTTATAAGATATAACTTATACAATATATTATAATTCTTTTCTATATTTCAGCTTTTTTTCATCATTCTTCTTCAAATTCCTCCGTCGGTGCTTCTCTAATTAGTTCCTTTTATCCATCGTTAAAGACCCTCGTCCTTTTTCTATTTCAGCATCGCAATCTGATACAGGAATCGCTTTAACTATGATATCTTGTTCTCTTTTCCTTTACTTATTCTTTTTCGTGTTTCTCTTTTGTGATCATTTTTTCCATATTCATTATTATGGTTGCATATAATCAATTAAATCTGATTTTAGTAAACCCAGAAAATATAACTCTGGCCCGGGGACAGATTAGTCAGAGTCAAGAATCAATCCTCTGGCTCAATTTATGTATCCAATTTAAATATCCATTTATGCTCTGTGTTTTGAATGTGTATTGTGGGGAGGAGTTATATTTATTGAGAATGACACATTTTTATTATAAAATGAATGGCTTTGATGCAGAACCATATTGTCAAAATATGATATTACTCAAATTCAAAATATTCAGACCGCTAACGCATTTGTAAAATACTCTGCCCTGGCATACATATGTGTTTTATATTATTAACACTGTGATGTTTATTAAATAGTTTCGCTATAGATTCGTCGAAATAAAAAAATATTTAAAATGTGTATGCACCCCACTAGGTGAACCACACCATATAATGCTCATCGTTGTTCTGTACCTCGTGTCAACTAGCTGCCCGGAGCAGTCATTTAAAAATAATTCACCCCGTAGCTCGGCATGCTGTAATCAACGGACCGGGCCCTACGCCCCGGAGGCCTCCTAACTCACCAGAATCCAAAGGGAGTTTCAGAGCGGTGATGCACGGCTAAACTTTATCCAGACCGGATACGAATATTACATTTAATGCAATTATTTTGATTGTAAATCATATTTTATAAGCATTTTTTTTAGAAATACACACATAAATCCCGAAATGGATATTGTTTTAAAATATTTTGAATTATTGGCAAATATGGGGTTCATACAGAGTATGAACTACGAAATTTAATACGTATCAGTTCATTACACAACTTTAAGTATAGTTTCTCGAATTTTTAATAAGTTTCAAAACTTTTTGTGTTCATTGACAATCAATAATCACAGAATTTTTATATATTATAAATATTTGCAAATGAAACTAAATTTTACAGAAAAAATACCAAATCCAAATAACACATGTCAAACGATTTTGCCTTTATTTGAACAGTATTTTTCGGATTAAGAAATAATGCTTTATCAACACACGAAATTTAGATGTTTCCGTTGTTTTGAAACTTATAAATGTGACGTCACTGTAATTTGAAAACTAATTTTGACACATATTGTTTGAAGGTTGGTACTATTTAAAAATTACATGGATTTGTCAGTAGTGCCATCTATATTTCATTTTACGAAGTTCTACAGTCAGGTTATATCTCGTATTCATTGTAATAATTTGACTCGCAAAAGTGCAGACTCAAATTTGGTACTGTCTACTGAATTTGAAGCATCAAACCTCTCATTTATTTGCAACTGGATATAATTAATTTCACAAACTCTCCTGAATTTATTTCATTGAATCTGGCAACATTGCTAAAAAGTCTGGCAACACTGCAATTTGATATAAAATATACAAATTAAATAATCAAATACAATTGCTATGTAATCTGTTATTAAATTTACATATACCTACTATGTTTAATTCACTTTTACTTGAAACGCTGGTGTATATGTAAAAGTAAATACAAGTTTGAAGTGTTTACGAGTATAAAGTTATTATAACGTTATATAGTATAAATCCGTTTTCCAATTTCCACTGCACTTAACTTCTTTACAGAGTTGGCAATCCTGTTTAGAAAATCGAAGCAATGACCGGAAATTCAACATCGAAAACCACTCAGAATACCTCTTACTGACTGAGCAGATTCACCATAAGCTATAAGCAAAAATAAATTTAAAAAAACTGCAGCTATCATATCTAAAATAAAATTTAACTTGTGTCATATATAAACCTATATGATAATAAACTATTTAAATCAAATATGGTAGCAGCAGCTGAATCTTGTAACGGTTTTATCATTATAAGCATTATCATTAAGTTAACAAAGGTGTAGCCATATGTAGTAAGGCAATACGTATTGACAATCCGTTACCTCTGGCAACACTTTTGATCGTTAACAGAATACTTTAGTGACTCTCTTTTTTTTTAAAAGCGCTTTATTTGTCAACGCAGTCTCCTTTAAGCTCGATACATTTAGTCCAGTGTTTTTCCAATTCTTTTATTTCTTCCAAATACTAGGTTTTTTCAAGATCCCCAAAATAGGCGTTTGTTTCAGTGATGACTTCTTTCTTAGACCTAAATATCTTAGTGCCCAACCATTTCTTCATGTTTGGAAACAGGAAATATTCGCAAGCGGCTAAATCTGGATAATATATCAATCGCAATCGCTGCACCCATCGAGCAGATAGCTTTTTCATGTCCAAATATCCATGTAAAAGGTGATGTACCCACTCAATTGAGATGCCTCCAGCCTCAACCACCTCACGCACGCCATGAGTTGTATCGACTATTTGTGGTTCACACCTTAGGTTAGGTTTGAGTTAAAATAAGACGGGGATCATGGATTTCATTTAGGGTGAGGCGAGGTTCACTTTACTGTTTGTAGGATGAAAAGAGGGGCATAGATCCATTTTAGTATCAGGATAGGTCTAAAATTTCGACTCGGGATATGTGCCAAAAAAAAAAATATTATATGTATTTTAAGACCACGGGTGAACGCAAAAGTGCTAATGTTAAAACAGTATTAAGTTTTATCTCCAGTGTAGTAACCATATTCTTTAAATCAGGTCAACTTGCGTCATCATACCTATCCCTCACGCTACTCGTCGTTTTCTTCCTTCCCCATTTGGTACTTATCTTTATAGCACTATCTGTACAAATGGCATTAAAGTCAGAATAACGCATGGTTTAGAATACTATTAGAACATTTTGTACACCGTGTACTTAAAGGAGCTTAGAATGAGACAGACAATGTGGTACATGCATTTGTAGAGATTATATTAGCTGAAATATTCGTATACCTTTGTTATCTGTATACGTCTAAATATGTTAGAACTTGAAAAACATATGTTGTTCTGTTCTGTATGCATAGAAACTGAAAATCTTGTGGAGAACAACACGTATATATTGTACTAGTAGTTCCGAGTTATTCCGCATTATTAAACTAGTATAGCGCCTCGATCGAATCCGATGTTATATAGGATGTAATACTTCATCATTTTACAGATAGTATACGTGCCTTTACTTTATTTATAGTAAAAATCGGGATTGCTTTTAGCCTCCAGTAGACCCTGCATTAAGAAACGCAAAATCAATTGTATCTAGTTCTAATTTCAAGAGTTAGGTTACATGTTCCTACGAACCTAAACCTTGTAACCTAATTGAATAAATCAAATAACCCTCAATCCATGACTATACATATTTTAAGATAATGGGCTTGTGTCCTCATTTTTAGTAGTCGATTTTTCAATTTTTGATTGAAATTGATGTTAATAAATGTGTATTGGCGTGTCTATTTTATTAAATATCAAAAAGTTGACGGAGATATACCAATTAAAAATTTGAATTGTAGTTTTAGCGCTAGAAATGGTCGGCTATATTTGTATGACGTGAAATGCATTGAATATGTCAGTTATTTGTTGAGTAGGTCAGTGCTGTGGTAATGTTCTGGAGCTGTTGGTAGTCGAAAAATTAAATCAAGTCAAAGAATAATAAGTTTTTATTTTATTTAACGCTGTTACGGCAGACATAATATTGAAATTTTATTGTTCTTCGAAATAGCTGTAAATAGTATTTGATATTTTGATATATAAATACATATAGCAGAGATTTATGAGCTGTAAGGTTGGTAACCTGTAAACTTGTCAGACTTCTGTCAAGAATATATCTCTTTTACGCTCTGTTGTATACCGGTTGTGAGGTCACATACATTTGGAATCTTGTACAACGTTGAATCCCTTTAATAATTAAAGAGACAAAATGACTTTTTTAATCGTTAATATCTCCTTTTAAAGAGTTATTAAAAAATAATTGAACATTTGACCCACTTTATCAATATATATAGTACACTTTTATAGAAATTAAAACTTAGAACACAAGTCCATTCGATAAAAAGTTTGACAATCGGAATTTATGAAATATTAACATTAATTATAAAACTGAGTGTACACTTATTATAATTCTCTACAAAAAGATATACAAGGATATGTGTTCCAATATACCAACTTTTAAATAAGCCGGACATCCTAATTTTAATAATTATTAACAATTTGCATAGTGCATAGGCGCGAACATTTAAAAAAATGATCTCATAACCTAAAAAAAACTATTTAAAAAATCTGCAGCTTGTGATGAATAAAGGAATGATGTCAGATCACACAAAATAATGATCGGTCAACGTTCCGTTTGTTATCATTAATGTCATTTAATAAATGTTTATTATTTCTAAGTGTGCGATGTTTATTTTCGTTATTAAGAAACTTTGAAAGATTGAGGTTATGTTTACGTCAGATAGTTAATATCAATAAACGTCAAATGAAACTTTTAATATGCGAATGCACTATTCAAAGTCTTCACCCCCTTTAAAATGTACGAATATATTGATCATATGTCATCGAGAGACTGGGGTAACGATAATGTGACGTTAATCTCGTTATAAAACGATTCTGTCGTTAATCCGATTATCCTAACTAAACGACGATCGTATTAAAGCATCAGAACTAGACCGGACCGGATTCGGATCATCTCAAGTGTCAAGAGAATAATGTATAAAGTGAGGTTATGTGTGCTTCACTTCAATGTGTCTGTCTATCTTCATCTCCAGTACACTATCTGGGGTCTACAATGGGTCTTCGATGATCCTTCGTGAGCGATAAAGTTACGATGAGAAGTCTGGTCTTTTATTCTTTCAAAAGTACTATCGTAATCTAAATTGAGAACATTGCAGTATTTATTTTATGTTTATACAAAAGGAAATAAATGGATTAGTTTTTCTATAGTTGTAGTATCGTATATAATATAATTTAAGTAATGCATTTTCAACATTTTTAGTGTAATTGTAGTTCAATCAATTACTACGATGCATTTTTATAGTCCTAAGCTGTTCTCTAAGAGAATGCAGTTGTAATCCTTACATTTTATGTATTGGTTTTTCTACTATACTAGCTATGGCATCAGAGCCGCATTACATCTTACGCCTTATTCTCACTCACTGTTTTGATATTTAATTTACTGTTTTTATTTAATATTGTAATCTAGATTCCTTTTCACATTTGTGTTTTAATTTAAGTTTAGTTAATTTAGTTGGTGCGTATATATCGTTAGTAATATAAATTTTGACAGTTCGACAAAATTGTATTTGAAATAATTAAAATTGCTATTTTTTATAAAAATTAGTAATAGAAATTGTTTTCACTTCTATATTTTTCAAAAACTGGTATTAAATTTCTTTTAAAAGTAAATCCTACTGCATTTTGACAGGTTGTCTTATTTTGGAGGTTATAATATAATATAGTGTTTCTTAATTTAATAATCGGGATTTTGACTTTTAAGTGCTGTAAAAAATTGAAAAATCAATAAAAAAAAGAAAAACTCGACTATCAACTAATGAAATCATTTTGGTTTTTCGATTTCAGAAAATCCAGTGATGAGTTATGAGTGTCACCGCAATGAAACTTTTTTTTGTGACGTCTGCGGAGATTCGCTGTCAATGCCTCCTTTCTTGATATTTATTTATGAAAATTTCACAAAGTATTCTTCAAATGTCATTTTATCATATAATAATTATAGGAATAATTATATATTAACTGTGTCGTCAAAAAACATTATCGAAAATATGTTTCTTTCAACGTTTTGACTTTATCAACAACCCCCCCACCCCCCTCTTAATAAAAATTGTGAGTATGAAACTGCTTATTTCTCAAAAGCAGTAAAATAGGTCACAAAATGTTATATATTAGGTAAAATCGTTTACATAACAAATTAATTAATAGAAGTAACTGTGTTTAACAGGAAATTACGATTATATTTATTATAAAAAATATAGAGCCCGGGAATTCCCGCCCATCTACCTCTAATAATCACCAATTCTTCTTCCAGCTATATCAAGATGTGAGGATACTCCCCAACTGCAGATCCTACCTATACCACCAATACCCATGAAAGCAGTTGGCAAGTCTCTGCTACTGACATGTCGACCAGATAACGCCGAGGCTGGACTCATCACAGACCTTCAATGGAGAGACCCCTACAACAGGACGATTCAGCCACAGTACGTAACTTACGTCAAAACCACCTTCCTTAACAGTAACCCCCTCCCCCACTCTCCTTAGACAACCCATCCCTAATTCATCAGTAGATGCCATCTCGTTATTCCTATCAGTGATCTTAAAACAGTGTTTCTTAAGTACCTGAGAGATAAATACAATTTACACTTCTAGTTTATTTTGTTATCTATATCCTAATGGATTTTAGCTTTTATTATATGAGACTATATTCTATTTGTTTCTTTGTTGTATTATATAAAACTCCAGAAAGCATTTCCTAAAATAGATGCTTCTATTTTATCACCATTCCCAGTAAACATTTTGGAGTAAATTCTACTTAATTTCTATTACGTATCATGAATTTTTTGTCTGGAACGTGTTCGTTTTCTATTCAGTCGTTCAAAGGAAAGGTCCTTTTTATGAGCTACAGACATTGCAACGACGGTTCACTGCTGAATTAAAAGCGGAGTAGGTTTATGATTTATGACCGGATAATAAAAATATACCCATGTGGGAAAGAAACAGAAATACTTAATGAATGATGTTGGAAAAAGAAAGAATATTATTATGAAAAACTAACACAAAATCTGTGACAGGTAGAGAACTTGTAAAGCGTTAGAATAGAATTGTACGAGTGACTCGAACTTCACCAAATAGGACAAGTAGGAATGTAACAATTGTTACATAATGTATTCATATATGTATAAATCTCATATCAGGTATAAAATTTCTTACAGTTTTTAATAGAGACTACAACTACAATTAGAATTATCGTTATTATTATTATATTTGTTTTTATCTCTTCATATAATTTATTTTTAATTATTTATAATAGAAAACACTATTTTTATAATTTCACGCTAAACAGAAAAGATCCTACGTAAGTAGCGCCATCAGTTGAGTATATCCGTTACTTTTATAAAAAATTGCTGATGTGATGTACTTTGTACATTCTATAAAAAATGCTTACAGAAGTTTTACAGAAATTAATAATAATTCATTGAATATATAAACAATAGCTTAATATAATTATTATGTTTTAACTTATTTGATGTTCTATTAAACCGAAACTTATGATGTCTTTCCATAAAATTAATAGCATGGTTTCGCACATATCAAAGAAACAAACTGTTATAAAATGTAACAAATTTGCTATTTAAATTTATTTGTAAATTTACAAATATAATAGCTTTTTATATAGTGTAGAGAAGACACTATAATTTATACAAGATAATTTACGATATTTCAAATTTAATAAGGTAATGACATTATAATTACCTTTGAAACAATGTGCTGTATATTTCTTTTTCTAAGTTTTAAATAGTAGCATTTTCTTTTACAATAATGTTATTAAATTTCAATTATGTATGTGTAATAATGTTAACCACACTTTATAGCAATGCTATAAACTTTGATATACTAATCGTTACAATATTACAGTTTCGGTTTAACAACTTACAAATAAGTTTTTTTTACAAGAAGTGACATAATAAATGTTTTGCTTTTTGGAAATTGTAAATGTGAGTACTGACTATTTATATAAAGAAACACAATTTTTCTGAACTTATATTTTGTATTTTATTTATTTTGCATTTGATTTTGTTAAACTCATAAGTTTATATATTCATTTGTAGAATTGCTTTCAAAAGATATTTTACATTACCCATATATTTATTATATTTATCATTACAATGAAATCTAAATCACTATTATTCTGGTAATGTAGTAATAAAGTAGATTGTAATATTTTCTTATGAAGAAATATGTGAGTAAAATTGCCTATGCTTTCTTGTTAGGCGTTATAATTTAATACGTTCTTAAATTGTAAACTTATTTTTCCAGAGCTGTTGGTCACGTAGCGCCTATGCATACGGAGGTCCTTTCGGACAATTCTCTGGCT
Source organism: Panorpa germanica (assembly GCA_963678705.1). Classification (NCBI taxonomy): domain Eukaryota; kingdom Metazoa; phylum Arthropoda; class Insecta; order Mecoptera; family Panorpidae; genus Panorpa; species Panorpa germanica. The sequence goes on along the minus strand of OY783206.1, from coordinate 6,378,759 downwards.
TTGTATATTCCAAGCTTAACCGAAAGGATGGCAGGAGAATATTACTGCTCTGCGAATTACGCCAATACACAACGTTTGGAAGTTAATGTGCGCATTGAAACTAAAGGTAATATCTCAAACTTGTTTCTCGATTTATTGTAAGATATGTTTCGTAACTTTATTCAAATATTGCAGAGGAAATTACCTGGACTAATGCGCCACAGGAGCAGTTCCCAATTTTGGGAAAGGATGAAAGGATCCTTTGTGAAGTCACAGCAAATCCAGCCCCTACAGTCGACTGGCAGCGCGATGGTACACTGATCCAAACAGCTGGCCGATTCGTTGTGGAACCTAGAGGTTTGTTAATCAAAGGCGTTCGCGAGGAAGACGATGGAACCTACGTGTGCCGGGCTTTTGTTATTAACACTGGTGAACTTGCCAAACGATTCATCAAAGTTGAGGTTTGTAAATCCAGGCTTATTAAAAAATGTTTTTTTTTCTGTAACATTCTTGAGGAATTGTCTTTTATAGGTACACACCGCACCTGTGATTGAGGAAATGGTAACGGAATTGGAAATAGTGGAAGGAGAAAGCGCTTCTGTGACTTGCGTTGCTAAAGGAAAACCACAACCAACTTATACCTGGGTAAAACGATCTACTCAAGAAAATTTAGCCACTTCTGATAGATTTACTGTTAATGAACACACAGGTGCGTCTTTATTATTAGATATTCTGATGTTAACAATATTATATTCTTCTCACATCATTAAATATATCATTTTCTATTCCAGGTGTGCTGACAATTACTCGAGGGGAACATAACGATTTCGGGGATTACGTGTGCACCGCGAAGAACGCAGCCGGAGAAGCTAATGCGGTGGTTAAAATAGAAGTAATTGTCAAACCCAAAGTATACCAATTTGTAAATGAAACAGCCGCTGTACAAAATGAAGTAAGACTCACTTGCAGAGCAACTGGTCGTCCAATCCCATCAATAACATTTAAGAAACACGGCTCAGAAGAGAAATACGTCCAAGGAACCCAACAAAACGACGACAGAATTATCTTAGAACAAGAACAGAACAAAGAACTTAGCCAAGGCGCTGGTATTCTAACAATCACCAACGTCATTCGAGCAGATGATGGTTTGTATGAATGTATCGCCAGCAACAAGGGCGGAACTTATTATAAAAATGGTCATCTTCAAGTAAGATTCCCGCCATCTTTCGCCAACTCGAAGAATCAGCCACCAGTGTTCAGCTGGGATCAGCGTGTTGGTAACTTGAGCTGTTTAGCAGAATCAATACCAAATGCCACTATCACCTGGATGGTTGGCAACCGAAAGTTAGAAGAGAGGCAAGGTATTCGAATTGTGAATAAAGGACCTCAATCGAACTTAATCATTACGCCACACGATCGATCTTTCTACACTATGTACAAATGTGTAGCCATCAATGAGCTGGGACAAGCAGAGTTAGACATCGAATTCAAGGAAGCAAAGCCTCCACAGTTGGTCCAGGGTACTAGAGTCAATAATATAACTGCTACGACCGTCACCTTCGGAATTATTGGACCTCCAACTGAAAATGGTTTGCCTATTATGGCCTACCTTGTACAGTACAAAGATGACACACTTTTGGACTGGAAATACAGCAAAAATCATACATGGACTGTCGACTCGCCTTACATCCTTGAAGGACTGATTCCAGAAGTTACATACCTGTTTAGATTTGCTGCTAAGAATATGGCAGGCGTTGGTGGATATGGTGGAAATTTAAGGCAAGGTATGCCAAAACGTTCGTTCCCAGAACCACCAAGAATTTTAAAATCTCAAGGCGATATTGATGGAATTGTAATGTCACCCTATGCGGATCATTTCGAATTAAGGTGGAACGTTCCTGCTGATAATGGCGAGCCCATTGATTTATACCGAATCAAATATTGCCCGGTAAGTTTACTTTAGCATAACACCCTAACTAGCTTGTGTCCTCATTTTTTAGTAGGTCGATTTTTCAATTATTGATTGAAATTGATGTTAATAAATGTGTATTGGCGTGTCTATTTTATTAAATATCTAAATGTTGACGAAGATATAGCAATTAAAAATTTGAATTGTACTTTTAGCGCTAGAAATGGTCGGCCATATTTTTATGATGTGAAATGCATTTTAACGTCAGTTATTTGTTGAGTAGGTCAGTGCTGTGGTAATGTTTTGTAGCTGTTGGTAGTCGAAATATCAAGTCAAGTCAAAAAATAATAAGTTTTTATTTTAATTAACCCTGCTATGGCAGACATAATATTGGAATTTGATTGTTCCTTGAAATAGCTGTAAATAATATTTGATATTTTGATATATAAATACATATAGCAGAGATTTATGAGCTGTAAGGTTGGCAGCGGTTGTGATGTCATATGCAGTTGGAATGTTGTTCAACATTGAATCCCTTTAATAATTAAAGAGACAAAATGACTTTTTTTTAATTGTTAATATTTCTTAACATATAAGGAGTTATTAAAAAATAATTGGACTTGAGGTTCTAGTAACCCACTTTATCAATATATAGTACACTTTTATAGAAATTAAGACTTAGGACACAAACCCATTAAGATCATTTCTGTTTTATTATTTACAGGTTCATAAGCAGAATGGAGAGTGGAACGAGTTTGATAATCTTTGCAAGGAGCAGGAACTTCGGGCCTTCGAAAATACAGCATATGAGCTTAACGATTTAACTGCAGATACATATTATCGTATAGAATTGAAAGCCCATAATGCAATCAATGATTCTCCCCCAGCGCAACTCATCATCAAAACAGCGAGAGGTGAGTCCAACGACGTTCAAGAAGGGGGGCCCATGGGAAGTCTTTATTATCGGGGATCCGCACCATGTATTCAGGGGATTCAATCTTTTGCGTTAGTTGTGTATGGGGTGTGTGTCTGTGCTTGCTTGAATATTATTTACGTTTAATTATTTTAAGGTTATACCACTGATCTTCTCTCTTATATAATTAGGTTGTTTATAAATTAAGTTTTTTTTAAATAATATTTTTAGATTATATTTATACCCAAATAACGTAACTTTGTTTATAAAACATTACGTAATTTTTGAAAAACTTATTTTACTTTACAATGTAAAATTGAATCTCAAAATTAGCCCACATGTGTGTTATCGGATGTTATTCACAGTTTTTTAAAAACTGGTTCTTTTTTATGGAAGGAAGTTAGCATGGTAACTCAATTTACGAAATAAGTCTGATTTTTTTTTATTAAGTTAATAAGAAGGTATGAATCTAGTTTTTACTCGGTGTAGTTTTTTTTTTTGTAGTGGATACTCTTTCCCAAAAAATTTAGGTCTATCTCCATTTTTACTTTTTCAGGTATTTATTACGGAAGTTCTACATCCGGTTCCACAGAAATACTCACAATCCAAACATCATTTTTATTCTTCTTATTAATATCTCAACTAGTAAATAAATACGTAATTTTTAAATAAATTATTAATGATATTTAAAATAATTAATTTAAAAGGAAAAACTTCAAAAAAATTAATTAAAGATACTTAAGAAATGCAAATAAACCTAGAACACCCTAGATTTTTAGATTTTTGATTGTTAGTTTTTTTTAGAAATGTTTTTCTTTTTTACTAATGAAATGTTTTAGCATTTTACTTATGCATTTTATTTCTGATCGAATTTTCTACAACTACCGGTGTTATTCAAAGAAATTGCTTTATACTAACTGCTTTCACTTATATTTTCATTGACTAATTATTGCACAACATGGCTTGAAATGAATTGGCACAATATAGAAACAAAAATACAATATCATAATAATTGCATATGCGGAGATACGGGTTATTATAGTTGCCTACAGTAGGCGCATCCAATTATGGAAGAATTATTTTGCTTTAATAATTCGGAATAGGATTACAATACTGAGCAAGTATAATAACCACCAAAATTGATATTTATAATTTTGGAAACACAGAATTAAAGATCCCAAATAAACAAAAGTTAGTATAGAGTATTCAATCTTCGAATAACAAATTGATACAAAGAACGGCCGTTTTTTATTTCTTAAATTTCTACAAATTTTTATACTTTTTTAATAAAAATTTTCTATATATATTTTCCAAAACAATTTTTTATTAATGAAATCGTAATAAAAAGGCATTCCACTCTTCCACTAAACATTACATGTTATATCAATGTTAGGTAAAACGTGGGCATATATTTGATGTATGAATGTTGAATGAGTTACATACATGCATGGTTCTATATAAAATAAATCGCAAAATATAATTATAATTAGATAGATTTATAAAGAATTATCCCTGCATTTGAAAAAGATATAGAATAGTTGTACCCTCTACCCCTGTACCCCCTCTAGACTTAAAGTGTTTCAATATTTCAATGTTTTCTTTATAGCTTTTAAGTTTTTCTAAATGTAATATTTAAATATGGATATATATTTATTTATGAAATATCAAAGTACATTAATTATGTGAATTTTTCAAAATAGAAATTATACACTTGTAAAAAGGATCATTTGCTACTCAAATGAAAAAAAGGTATCCATATTTATTTGTTATAAGGACAACGTATTATTATTTTGAATGAATTTTATCTTATAACCGTTTTTAATCTATTGATGTTGATTTTTGAAAATTAGATTGTTTGAAATTTATAAAATGAGGAAGAAATATCAGTATTTTTAAGTTTTAATTTTGCTTATTTGTTTTTTTTTTCTGTAAATTTTTAAATCCGTTTCTAATTGATTGGTGCAATTTAAAAAAAAGATTTTAGTAAAATAATTACATCACAATTTTCAATAGAATTTTAGAAAATCAATTAACATATATTTTTATTATTTTAAAATTATTAAATTCAAATAAAGTATGTATTTGTGCGTTCTGTCAGATCTCAGTGAGTACCAGTTAAACTAAAAACAGAAAATAATTTTTTCTATTATTTTTTAATTTTATATTTTTAATTTTTTTGAATTCAATTACCGCACAAATCAAACTTTGTTTCGTTTCTAATAACTGTCAGGACTAATATATTAATTCTAAAATTTAAATAAAGTAAAATTAATGTGAACGTTGCTGTTTGTAGTAGCTTTAAAATAGCATGACGTTCCTTTTTTATTATTTATTATTTGTAAAATATAATTTCATTTCTCGTTCGTTCATTGTTTTTGTTTGTTCATTGTCGCTTTTTAAAACTCGCAGTTTTTTTTAATTTTTTCATATATTACCAGTATTTTTCAAAACAATATTTTTATATACATTGTTCATCAATTGAGTAATGAAGTTATGTTTTATTCTCCATATTTTCATTTTTGTTAAACTTTCAAATCATCCATTTCAAAATGGCGTCTGTAAGAAGTAACAACATATTTGATTTAGAAATACATGTTTGCATGTTGTTTTTTAATGTTCTTTGCACGTTTTTTACAAATATACTTAGTTTTAATTAAAGTGGATGACTATTTTTTTAATTGGACAATAATAAACTTAGCAAAACACACATTTAACAATAAATGGACGGCTATTTTAAATATAAGGTAAACTTATTTGAAATTCTTTTATGTAATAACTTGTTATACGATAAATTTATAGATTATAATGTAATGTAACTTGTAATTCTCTTTAATGATAGTTTTGTAATAAAATGATAATTGAATCATAGATTAAAGTGCGTCCATTTTATGTTAAAAACACTAAACATCGATACATATTAAAAAACAATACTGCCAAATTCATAAAATAAAATAAAATTATAAAAGAAAATATTTAAAAAATAATCTTTAAAAAATGTTAGTGAAATTTAAATTTAAAGAGACTAAAAAATGAATATTGTATTTAATAAATATATGTATAAAAATTTACTTGAATAAAGAACCGTGGAACAAATTCAAAATACTTAGTATGAAAACCATTGTATATAATAATTTAAAAACTAAAATAATATAAAAAGATTACCAAGTAAATTAATGTATGTTGTGAATTTAATTTTTTTAAATATTGTTTTTCTTTGTTTGCTTTTATCACGTGTTTTTTTCTAAGATAAAGCTTTAATATCTTAAAGTGGTGGATATATTTTCAAATTTAATTTTTGCTTATGTTGTCTGATTGTCAATTTTATTTTCTTAATCATTGTGATCATTTTATTTGAGTTATTAAAATATTTTTCTAACCCATAATAAATACGACTAGATTAAATATTTTAAAATAAGTTTTTGCCATTTTAAAATATTCACTTTATATTTTTTTCTTTACGTTTTGTATTTTATATTAGTTAAGCCAACGTAACAACAGTATATTTTTATAATATTTAATTACTAAATTCGGATTGCGAGTCGCCATGTTGGTCATCATGAACAATGAGGAGGCAGCATACATATGTAAATAAATTATTGTATTTTTATATTAGTCCGTAGTTTTAGTGTAGTCTGTACCTATATTTAGTTACTAATTTTTATTTACTAATACTTTTCTTATTATTGTGCACGATTTAATATTTTTTTATATGTAATAATTTTTTTAACACACTAATCAATTAAAAACGGATTTTTATTTTGGTTTTTCAATTTAATCAGAAAAATTTTATCGCCTGTGCAGGTCAAGTTTGTGCAGTCGAAACCTGAAAGTGTACAGGTGCCTTTTTCAGATACTGTTATTTCTATTGAAATTATGCTTTTGATTTTTGCATTGTAACGGTCAAAATATTTATTTTTCAATAACGTACATCGATTGAAAATAATATTTACTCTTTTTTTTTGTTTTGTTGTTCTATTATAGAATCAAAGTCTTTGAGAATTCGTAGTGAATTGAGAACGAAAACATGACGTCTTACATGTACTAATTGCACAGATTTGTGTTTATAAACATAGAAAAATAGTACTGGAATTTTTATAATATTATTATATGAAATTAAAAAGAATTGTAACTAAAAAATGTATCTTTTTCAAGGATATACTTCCTTCTTTTCCAAAATTTAATATTTTTCATAATGGGAAATTTGGAATTTACAAATTGATTAGAAATTATCTCACAAAACACTGTTATATGTATAAAGCCCTTATTTATAAAGAATTCAATATTTATGTAAGGTCAGATTCTATATATTACATAATAAACTAAAGCATTATTAAAAGATTTAAAAAAAATATATTGTAAAAGTATTATGGAAAAATATGAAATTTTTTTTAAAGTAATAAAAGTATGATGCATATAAACTGTGTAATTTAAAAGACAGTAATTCCTATTAATTATAACTAAGATATCTTTTTCTTTAATTTCTTAAGTTTTCAAGTTCTCTGAAAATGTTCAACGCTGTCAATTTATATTTGAATTATTTTTTAGAATTTATTTTATTGTACATATATTTATTTTTCTTTTATTTTAATAAGATTAGCTTATGGCATAGTTGTTATGTTAGATATTAGAATTCGATAGTATTTATTTAATATTTTAGGAAATGTATTTCATAAATTGACCGTTGCAATGAAAAATGCAATTTTGGGAAATACATAAAAAAAAAAATATTTTTCACTAACACTTTTAACAACTTTTTAAAATTTCTTCCATGTCCGGTGGCTCAAGTTTACAATATCTTTTGTGGCGTTTATTTTTATGAAATATCGTAAGCTTGGGCGCTATGAATATGTATGGGTCATTCTTATTTAGGAAATGAGCACAACGTTAATAAGAAGAAAATCAAATGCATCAAAGTAAAATATCTTTATTTTGCATTGCGAGATTTTTTGTATTATTTTGTTTTATAAATTCAGTATTTATAAAATCACAAATAATAATTTAAGCTTCATGATATAGAGTGCAATGAGAATGACCTGTATAATTATTTATTGTAAATACACAGTCCTACTAAACAATCTACTGTAACGAAAATAATAAATCAACTCTGCAGTTCCTTAAAATTTCGCTGACACTTGTTAATATTAAAAAAAAAAAAATCGTTTTGTTCAAAATTTCAAAGAGAATGTTTTCAAAAATGTATTTCCATCCCATGCTCAGAGTTACTCTATTATTTTTGTAAAATTTTGTAAATAGCATGTCCTCTAATTCTTTATCAATCAATTCTTTATCTCCTACTAGGAATGGATACAATAATTCGATCAGAAAATCCAGTTTTGAGTAGCGCTGCCATCATTGGCATAGTAGTTGGCTCGGTTCTTCTTCTTCTAATAATCGTTGATCTATGCTGTTTCGCTTTTGGACGAATTGGACTATTGGCAACAATTTGTCACGCAAAATCGAAGAAATCTATCGATGAAGATGAAGCGAAATTGGGCAGGTGTGTACATTTATTTTATTTGTATTATATGGTGATTAGTTAAATTATTACGTTAGTAAAGTTACTTCATCAAAATTTGAAAAATATTGTTCTTATTTTGACTGGATGTAACTTAAACTGCTAGAAATGAAGTATTAGTACAATCAAATACAAAATAGCACCGTACAAAGTATTCTCATACAAGCACAAAAATATACAAAAAATTTCGTAAAATTGAACAGAATAGTATCACTGCTTAATCATGCTTTACGTATAATTGTAACACAATATTACATTTTCCACATGCATTGTCTATTTCATTCTAACACATTGCTTATTATATATTTGTCTCGTACACGTACTTGTACTATTTTGTGGTGTTTGTTTTTACGGTTGTCAGTCTATATGGTTGGCGGTTCCCGCTCCCTTATTGCAGCAGTAAGGAGCCCCCTCCGTCCCCCCTGCCGTTGCCGCCACCAGTTAAACTCGCCGTCACCCCTATGTAAGCAACTAACATCAACATTTTAATCTTAAAATATTTTTAGCATTCTCTTAATATGATTCTTGCATGCTGCTTATCCTTTCTCTTATTGCAAACGCATTTTATTTGTAACCTTTGTATGGGTTGTGTCCTCATTTATTAGTGGTCGATTTTTCAATTGTTGATTGAAATTGATGTTAATAAGTGTGTATTGGTGTGTCTATTTTATTAAATATCTCAATGTTGACGGAGATATAGTAATTAAAAATTTGAATTGTAGTTTTAGCGCTAGAAATGGTCGGCCATATTTGTATGACGTGAAATGCATTTTAACGTCAGTTATTTGTTGATTAGGTCAGTGCTGTGGTAATGTTTTGTAACTGTTGGTAGTCGAAATAATCAAGTCAAGTAGAAAGAATAATAAGTTTTTAATTTATTTAACGCTGTTACGGCAGACATAATATTGGAATTTTATTGTTCCTTGAAATAGCTGTAAATAATATTTGATATTTTGATATATAAATACATATAGCAGAGATTTATGAGCTGTAAGGTTGGTAACCTGTAAACTTGTCAGAGTTCTGTCAAGAATATATCTCTTTTACGCTCTGTTGTATAAAAGAGATAATAACTAGCGGTTGTGATGTCGCTTGTATTTGGAATGTTGTACAACGTTGAATCCCTTTAATAATTAAAGAGATAAAATGACTTTTTTAATTGTTAATATCTCTTAACATATAAGGAGTTATTAAAAAATAATTGTACATTTGAGGTTCTAGTAACCCACTTTATCAATATATAGTACACTTTTATAGAAATTAAGACATAGGACACAAGCCCATTAAGAAATATATTTTAAATGTCAGTTGTCATTTTAACGGAATATTGTATATAACAATGATACAATTGAAGAACGAATTGGCTCACACGGACAATTGTGCGCTAATTGCATGAAAAACATTTCACATGTTTACGCACATGTTCTATGCACTTGCTCACTTGGACAACTGCCCACACGAACAACTGTTGCCCATGTACGCATGTACGCAACTGCGCGATTGTTCCTGTGCACCTGTCCTAAAACCAAACGCACCAGTAAAACATATGTAGACAATAATTGCACAATGTATGCTTCTGCACCGGCTTCATTCAATAATATTCATCAACTTTATTTTCTATAATTATTTTGTATGTTTTCCATAAAGGGATGAGACAGAGCCTCTTCAGACGGATCGAACTCCTGTCATCGACGACTCCATGAAGCGCAACACATCCGTCGAATTCGATGGGAAACGAGTTTACTCCAAAACGGGAGAAATCATTGGAAAGAATTCTGCAGTTTAGGAGAAATATATTAAAACTAAGTGCCGATACGAATATTTACAAAAACTACATCATTTCTGTAAAAATATATTTTGTTTTTTTGTAATGTGGATACACCATAATTATTTTTACAGAAAGTATGTTTTTTTTTATTATAAAATTATTTATAAGAATTATTTTAATGTCTAACAGTATTTTAATATTTGTAGTTAGAAAAATATGAAATATTTTTATTTATCTGTGTTTTGTATTATATAATTTTAAGTCACCTTTATTCTTAATCGTTTAGAACTACCTTAGAAATTACTTGGAATTTAAATCAGAATTATGTGTTCGTTTGTTCTGAAGAAAATCTAAAATTTTAATGATCAATTAAGTCACAAATTCTTAGTAAAGTTACAATTACAATTAGTTAAAATTACAAAACATACTTAAATCTTAATTAATTTTAGTTTTGTTTAAATTAACATATCGGGTTGGACTCTATATATGTTATTTCAGTAGAGTGGGTATATAAATCGATATACTTAATTATAATAAATAATTACAACTTCTCTTTATATAATTTGGACAAAAGATTTACATTAACCCAATATAAACTCATGTGCACTTAAGTTTTTATCATTTATTTACTGATAATTAAATTGGTTTTTTGACTCGTCGATAACGTCTATGAAATAAATAGAACATGTACATTTGGTAGACGTTATACCAGGCGCAGTTGGACTATTAGGATTGTTATTAATCGTTATTTAAAACCTACAACCATCATTATGTACTTAAGGAGAATTCTGAATAAGAGATAATGGTTTTATAATAAAAATATATACTTAATTATTTACTAAAAAGATATTTATAAGTAATTTATTAAATTCATAAAAACATAACGAATTTAACACATCTTCATATATAACATTAATAAGAGAAATAATTTGTAGGTCATCCATCCTATTAGCTAGGGCTCAAATAGTTCTTAAAACATAACCCACTATATTTAAAGGTTTTTGTAAACAAATGTTTTGACAAATTATTTATATATTTTTTGATACAATTGTATTACGATACATTTTCAAATTATATCAATTATTAACGTAAATTTAAATATCATTCAAATTTCTTTGTTATTTGACTAAAATATAATTAAATAAATTACGGGAGATATTGTGTTGTCTCATATATTTAACTAGTGTACTTATAAACTTATGTTAATGGTTAGTTGTTACCACTCATTTTCCTATTAAACATATTTTCAGTTAAAGGTAGATATGTAAACTTAAAGATATAAAGTATTTTTACCAAATGTTGCCAAATTCATGTAGGCTAGGCTAGATGTATATTTAATAGTACCTATACTTTAAATAAAAGCATAAATCATTGTATTACCGCCACTCTTATAATAAGTATCATAACGTTGAAATATTATCATTTAATTTTAAACTAATTTTACTTTTTATACTTTTATTAAATTAAGTTAAAGTATACAAGCAAGTATATAAATTCAAACGCAGAATATATGTTAGACAAAAGTATTGGTCTAAAAAAGACTGACAGTATCTGTTCAAATCTGTTATTTGGATTAAAATATAAAACCAATATCTAGTTGTAGCTTTTATAATACACAAAAATTCATTTATTCTTCATTGAAAATGTGTCTTGCTTGGAGAGCATATAAAACGGACTACACCACTGAGACAACTGAATTGACTTTTTCGAGAATGTTTTTGTAGAATACCTGATCTACCTGAGATACCTGTCTTAGAGTACAAAAAACATTTTTGCTTTTTGTTTAATGTTTTAAATGAAGGCATAGTAACTGCTCATAAGTAGGCTTAGCACAAAACGCAACTAACATTCAATGAGTGTACTTAACAATTACTTAACACACATTAATGTAGTAGGTGAAGCTTGCACATTATTTTTAAAAGAAAGAAAAACATTTTAAGCCTAAAGAACGAACAATTCTGTTATAGTGGTGTTACTATTTTATGTGCATCTTTGCAATTAATTTTCAAAGTCGTTAAATATAAGCAAGTACAATTTCAATAGATATTTGTAATATATAAATAACAGCTTAGCTTTCTTTATTGTATACAAATAAGTGTTTATATAAATATTAAAAAAGATGAATAATAAAGTATAAAATAAATTCGGATCAGTGTTTGCTGCATTTTGTGCACGTGCACATATATACTTAATGGGTAGACCACAAGTACGAGTACAAAACAAATCGACATTAGAGATTTTGTACATCTTCTGTTCATAGTTATAAACGCAACAGGCTTGCTTACTGTATCCGTTTCGTGTGTTTTTATATTTCAAAATAACATTCTAGATCATGACAACAAATTATATTGATCATATATTAAATAAAATATATTAAAAATATTTAAATCTGATGTTTTATTTAATGAATCCTATATTATTTAATTTCGATATTATTAAGTGATAATGATTAAATGTTTTTGTTTGTATTATTATGGTTGCTTATTACAAGGTTAAATAATTTAAAGAAATTTCTAGTGACATCTATTAAAAAGTAGCTTAACAATACATGCAGTTCAATATTAATTTAACAGATGGCACATTAATATCAATGCGCCTAGAAAGTATGCCTCTAATCTAACTCCATCAAAATACATTCAATTAAAGTTTAAGAAATATATGATATTACTAGCTGTTCGGCCCGTCGCAAGACAGCGAGTGTAAGTTATGTATTTCTTTTTTAAATAATTAATATTTCAAATGTGTTTAATTTTTTAATTGAACTATATCCGCTACACTTTAAATTGATAAACTGTTTAATTAAATTTTCAATATCTACGCGATTCTGACTTTTATGCGATTTTTTTTAAATTCATGGATTTTTTTTTCTATAATTTATTATTGATTTCTTGAAATTTTTTGATGCAGTTAGGTCCGCTAGGATTTAAATTAAAGAACTGCTTCATTACATTTTAAATATCCACGCGATTCTGGCTTTTACGCGACCTTTTTTAAATTCATGGACTTTTTTTTCTAAAAATTTTTTTGCTTTTCTTTAAATTTTTTTATGCAGTTATGTTCGTTAGGGTTTAAATTAAAGAACTGCTTCATTACATTTTAAATATCAACGTGATTCTGGCTTTTACGCGATCTTTTTTAAATTCATGGACTTTTTCTTCTAAAAATTATTTTTGCTTTTCTTTAAATTTTTTGATGCAGTTATGTCCGCTAAGATTTAAATTAAAGAACTGCTTCATTGCATTTTAATTATCTACGCGATTCTGGCTTTTACGCGACCTTTTTTAAATTCATGGACTTTTTTTCTAAAAATTTTTTTTGCTTTTCTTTAAATTTTTTTATGCAGTTGTGTTCGTTAGGGTTTAAATTAAAGAACTGCTTCATTACATTTTAATTATCTTTGCGATTCTGACTTTTATGCGACTTTTTTTAAATTCATGGACTTTTTTTTCTAAAATTTTTTTTTTGATTTCTTGAAAATTTTTGATGCAGTTATGTTCGCTAGGATTTAAATTAAAGAACTGCTTCATTCCATTTTAAATATCCACGCGATTCTGGCTTTTATACGACCTTCTTTAAATTCATGGACTTTTTTTTCTAAAAATTATTTTTGCTTTTCTTTAAATTTTTTGATGCAGTTATGTCCGCTATGATTTAAATTAAAGAACTGTTTCATTGCATTTTAATTATCTACGCGATTCTGGCTTTTACGCGACCTTCTTTAAATTCATGGACTTTTTTTTCTAAAAATTATTTTTGCTTTTCTTAAAAATTTTTGATGCAGTTATGTCCGCTATGATTTAAATTAAAGAACTGCTTCATTGCATTTTAATTATCTACGCGATTCTGGCTTTTACGCGACCTTCTTTAAATTCATGGACTTTTTTTTCTAAAAATTTTTTTTGCTTTTCTTTAAATTTTTTTATGCAGTTGTGTTCGTTAGGGTTTAAATTAAAGAACTGCTTCATTACATTTTAATTATCTTTGCGATTCTGACTTTTATGCGACTTTTTATAAATTCATGGACATTTTAAAAAAAAAATTATTTTTTTTATTTTTTAAATTTTTTTGATGCAGTTATGTTCGCTATGCTTTAAAATAAAAAACTGCATCATTAGATTTTAAATATCTACGCAGATACTCAAAAAATTGCATTGCTTTTAAAATCATAAAAGTGAACCTTTTCATCATTTTTAACAAGATTATAGTCTTCTTTCTATATGAAGGTTTAATATATTGATATATCATAAACTAAAATACTTATTTAAAAATGAATTATAAATTTGAAATTAGCATTCAAAATTAAGTTAAAATCCATTATAAAATAACATTTATTTTTCTTAAATTTTTATGAAAAGTAAGAAGGGTATAGTCTTCTTACTTTTCATAAAAATTGTTCGACTTGTTGTAGCGATATCTCGTAAACCAAAAGACTTATCTAAAAATTAATTACAAATTTGAAATCAGCAATCAAAATAATATAAAAAGCCGTTATAAAAATAACATATTTTCTTCTTTAGATTTTCAATGAAAGAAGACTATAATCTTGTTAAAAATGATGAAAAGGTTCACTTTTATGATTTTAAGAGCAATGCAATTTTTTGAGTTTGTGCGTAGATATTTAAAATCTAATGATGCAGTTCTTTAATTTAAAGCGTAGCGAACATAACTGCATCAAAAAAATTAAAGAAAATTTAATTTTTTCTTTTTGAAGAAAATGTCCATGAAAATAAAAAAGGTCGCATAAAAGCCAAAATCGCGTAGGTATTTAAAATCTAATGATGCAGTTTTTTATTTTAGAGCATAGCGAACATAACTGCATCAAATTATTCCAAAGAATCAAATAAAAATTTTAGAAAAAAAATGTCCATGAATTTAAAAAAAGTCGCATAAAAGTCAGAATCGCAAAGATAATTAAAATGTAATGAAGCAGTTCTTTAATTTAAACCCTAACGAACACAACTGCATAAAAAAATTTAAAGAAAAGCAAAAAAAATTTTTAGAAAGAAAAGTCCATGAATTTAAAGAAGGTCGCGTAAAAGCCAGAATCGCGTAGATAATTAAAATGCAATAAAGCAGTTCTTTAATTTAAATCATAGCGGACATAACTGCATCAAAAAATTTTAAGAAAAGCAAAAATAATTTTTAGAAAAAAAAGTCCATGAATTTAAAGAAGGTCGCGTAAAAGCCAGAATCGCGTAGATAATTAAAATGTAATGAAGCAGTTCTTTAATTTAAATCTTAGCGGACATAACTGCATCAAAAAATTTAAAGAAAAGCAAAAATAATTTTTAGAAAAAAAAGTCCATGAATTTAAAAAAGGTCGTATAAAAGGCAGAATCGCGTGGATATTTAAAATGTAATGAAGCAGTTCTTTAATTTAAATCCTAGCGAACATAACTGCATCAAAAAATTTCAAGAAATCAAAAAAATATTTTAGAAAAAAAATGTCTATGAATTTAATATAAAGTCGCATAAAAGTCAGAATCGCGTAGATATTTAAAATGTAATGAAGCAGTTCTTTAATTTAAAACCTAACGAACATAGTTGCATCAAAAAAATTTAAGAAATCAAAAAAAAATGTTACAAAAGAAAGTTCATGAATTTAAAAATAGGTCGCATAAAAGCCAGAATCGCGGAGATAATTAAAATGTAATGAAGCAGTTCTTTAATTTAAAGCCTAACGAAAATAAGTGCATCAAAAAATTTCAAGAAATCAAAAAAAAAAATTAGAAAAAAAAGTCCATGAATTTAAAAATGGTCGCGTAAAAGTCAGAATTGTGAAGATAATTAAAATGTAATGAAACAGTTCTTTAATTTAAACCCTAACGAACATAACTGCATCAAAAAATTACAAGAAATTCAAAAATAAATTTAGAAAAAAAATTGTCCATGAATTTAAAAAAGGTCGTTTAAAAGCCAGAATCGCGTGAATATTTAAAATGTAATAAAACAGTTCTTTAATTTAAATCCCAGCGAACATAACTGCATCAAGAAATTTCAAGAAATCCAAAAAGAAATTTTAGAAAAATAGTCCATGAATAGAAAAAAAGTCGCGTAAAAGCCAGAATAGCGTAGTTATTTAAAATGTAATGAATCGGTTTCTTATTTTAGAACATAAGGAACATAACTGCATCAAAAACTTTCAAAGAATGAAGAAAAAATTAGAAAAGAAATGTCTATGAACTTAAAACGTAGACATCATTGCGCCTGACAGAACGGCAACATTACTTACAAGCAAAATTTACATCACAAGAAAATCATGTATTTTGCTACTATTTTCTGACAATATTTACAGACTAAATGAAGGCGGAAGAAATATTACGTTCTTATTCACCAATTAGCAATTAAATTTAACCGTTTTTGTTAAAATTAATTAAGAGTTATATAGCAAAAACAAAAAAATTTTTAAACATTAAAAATAAAAACATTGAGTTTTTCATTTTAGCAAAAATAGGATTTTCTACTTTTCTTGCGATGTAAGAAGGTTATATACACTTGTTAAAATTGATAAAAACATTGAATTTTTAATTTTAGCAAAAATAGGATTTTCTACTTTTTCTTGCGATATAAGATAATACTCCTGTTAAAATTGATAAGAATATTTTTATAATTTTACTACAATATAATTGTTCGGTTTTTGTAACGATAAAAGCGATAAAGAAACATAAAAATGTTTGCAACGGTAGAATACTATCCTGATAAATGGTATATACTTGATTATTTATTTGTAGTGTTTTAGTAGTAGCATTTAAATCAGGCGTTTTAGTAACTTTTATACTGTGGTGCCATCTGTTACACAAATCCGTCACTACTTAATTGTTACTACCATTTGATAGATGGCGAATTTTGTTAAAGGTAACCAATTTAATTAATATGGGCCTTTTTGTATTTTTTGTCTTTTAAAATCTTTTGTATTTTTATATATTTATGTTCATTTTTAATATTTATGTTTATTAAAAATTAAATTATTTAGTATTTAGACTAAGAGAGCCTCAAACTAGGCCTAGGTTGCAATTCCAAGTGCTTGATCTGGAATTTATAACAAATGTATATTAAGTAATGTAATGTATTGTTCTGTTCTGCGAAAAATTAATGTTTAAAAGAACATGTAAATATGCAATAGAAATAGCTGAAGTTGTTTACAAATAATTTATATTTGCACGGGAAAATAAGACAATGGATATTCATGCGAAAAAAAGATTAAAATTAAAAATGCGTATTTCATTTTAGATTTAATATTTTATATTTTATTAATATTTTCATACATTTTAATTAGAATTTACAAAATTACAGAAATTATCTGTCTGTGTCATTAAATGTTTCAATTGTAATTGGTGTACAACTTTTTTTAAAATTGGATATTTTCAATTTTTCTTAAATACATGCCAATTATCTCTTATTAATTATATTTATTATTTTGTAGCTATTTGGTTTCGATTTCTGACATCATGTGACCGTCATAATAGCAAACCTTTATGGGTTGTTCGAGAAACCTGTAAATAATATAAACACGTCAATGTTTATACTATAAGTATGTCATTTTTTTAGACTATGTTGAATAAGAGAGATGGCTATTGTTTAGAAGGGAAGAGAGTTAATAAATCATGTCGCCACAAATCGAAACAGATTTTACCACTTTGACTTTTTTATATAAAAATGTTTATAATTTTAACAATAATTAGACATTTGAGGGTCTTATATTCAATTTTGTCAATGTATATGTGTATTACACTTTTATGGAAATAAAATTATCGTCCCCATTTCGTGGTTTGAATTGTTACTTAATTCTACGTACATTTCAATATTTCACTATTTATAATTCAACTTCTCTATCCAATTTGTGATTAACTCCTCTGCCTGTTCTTATGATATTAGTTCTCACAGTTCTGGTGCTCCACACATAAACTTCCGTGCAAAGCGACGCCAATGGCTCCAAATCATCCAACGTTGTCAACAGCTCTAAGAACGCAGTTGCCGCCGCTCTATATCCGAGATGCTCATCGAATTCGATGTCTTCACGTTGAAGCAACAACCCCAGGTTAACAGCAAACATCGTTAACGAAATTGGGTAGATACTTTCCATTACTCCATTGGTCTCAAAACCTTCAAAATAAAATATAAATTTGTATATTTTTGAAAATGTTTGAAATCGTTCTCCCTGATTCTTACCTGTTACTTTTCTGGTCTCCATGTCAACACGAGGTCTAATAAAAATTTGTGTTTCCGGTATTTCAATGGGCCAGATTCCTACAGTTTTAATAAATGACATTTCTTCAAAGATGGTCAAACTGTAGGTGCTGTCCTCTAGCATAAAGTAAACGACGCCTGCCTCCTGCGGCGTCAAATTCTCGCGCAGCCATTCTAAACCCATATTGAGTTGCGGAGTCCACCATGCTAACTTCTGAAATATTGAAAAGTCACGAAGGTTTTTCCTACATTTTATGGAAGTTATATTCTCAACACATAATGTCAAGTAACACTTTACTATAAACTACAGTTTACCCCCGTCGCAAGCGACGACTGTCTTTTGTGTGTAAATTGAACTTAATTACAAAATTTAATTTAATTTTTAAATTGAAATATTTTACTCGTTTTATATTAATTTTACAAATAACAACAAATCATTTTTCATATAAACTGACTTTTTTTCAAAATTCGGGATTTTTTTTCCGATTCATAAATTAAGTGCTAAAGTTAGCCTATATACAAAATTTCAACTTCCTAACCCAATTTTTATTCTCGACAAAAACCGCACCAGTGCCCTCAAATACAATTTTTGAATTTCGAATTTTTTTTTTCTTAATAACATATTTAAATATGATGTAATCTAAAATTTGAGTTTCCTCCAAAGTTTTCAACCGGACCCCCCTAATTTTTCCAATTTTTTAATTTCTAATTTTCAAAAAATGTTACTGTAATACATATGCCAAATTTGAACTTTCTATCTTTTACGAATTAAAAGATATAAAACAAAAAGTAAAAAAGAAAATTGAGGGGAAAATTCGAGGACGCAAAAAGTCTTAGAATTTTTTTCTCTACGAAATATAAAATTTTTAGAAACATTGACGGAGCCGTTTTCGAGCCACCATACGAATCGCATAAACATACAGTTGGACCATTATAATAGGTAGATTAAACAACTTTTATAAATACAGCTTCTTATATAGACAGCTTTTAAAATATAACCCTGTATTTGGACTATATTCGAAATCTATGAATTTTTGTCATGAAAGATCTGTATGAATTCCATGGACGATAAAGTTGATGCGAACTACAATTGAAGTGCAACCGTGACAGAAACTTCACAAAGCAGGGCATTTGTGTACCTAGAAGAATGAGAAGAACGCACAAATTACCTTAAATTTTCTCGAAGTTAAATTGACTCTTTTATTAGCACACAAGTGAGTGTACTTTAAATCGCTATCTTCTAAAACTCTACTGACAAGATTGGTTCGATATGCACCCCTTTCAACGACAATCCAATGAAGATTTGGCACAAGCAACAGAGTCTGTGATAATCTGAAAATATTTTTTTTTAATCAATATATAATTTTAATAGGCACCGATTATTTTAAAACATAAGACCATACCTTATCAATACAGGTTCTTGCTCTAACCGATAATATGTCGGTGTAATCGCATATATTGTTGGTAATCCATTTGTATCAATCAATTGATTTTTATAAATCCCTAAATTTGTCATAAAATTAAATATATGAGAAAACTGCAAAAGAACTACTACTCTTGCACAAAATATTAAAATAAAAAAGATTAAGATCTTCATTCTTATTTTAAAAACACGAAATAAATTTATAAATACTTTCACGTATCACACTTATAAAATGAATACTGTATTAGCTTCAAATAATTCTAAACGAATGAAAATATTCAAATAGTAATAAGTAATTGTACTATTTGTTATAGTAATGCCTGCTTTGGTGTGAATATTTGCTGGGTGGTATTGCCATCTACACTTAAGTAGAAAATATTTTATTAATTTTTTAGCCTAACAATAAACTAGATAGTTCTATCATTACTTTTAATGTATCTACCAACATTGATTATTATTGTTATAATATTTATTGTGTCAAATTAACTAAACCAATTAGTAATCGCACCAAAAATATACAAATGCGATTATTAATTCTAGACTAACAGAGGGAGTAAAAAAATGAGAAAGTTTTTATGTTATTAACTTTCATATATTAGAGCAATTTATAATTTTACATGAATTACCTTTTCTTAAATTCTAAAAAGCATTGAAATGGCAATTATTTTAAAATAATATAACAATTAATAAGAAATATATATTTTGAAATACACTAATAATATTAATTTTTGATATATTTTTTTAATAAATATTTAATTTTTAATATAATATGATATGAATAAAATAATCGCATACAATAAAATATCTAATATTCGAACCTTTAATAAATATATTTTTTTGTATACGAATATTATAAATATCCTTTTTAAACTATTAAGGTCGTTTTCGAAAAAGTCTTTTTGCATTCTCATCGCGTTCTTGCTAAATGTTGTTTTCATTTCCTTTAAGTATTACCAATTATCGATTTGTAACTTATTTGCTTATGCCTTTGATTGTAGCGAAGCGAATGAAAAAGACTAACTCGAATACAATCTAGTAAACTTCACTTTTATATAAATTTGAATGAATTAAATTTCTATAGGGTAGTTGCCGCGATCTGGTTCTTATATTACAATACAATTGCATTACAAGACAGAATAGCATCTCAAGCCTATGTAAATTTACTCATCTTTAATAAAATTTATTCAAAATCGTTTACAATATTGAAATATGTATATATTATATTATAAGTATTATTAATTTTTTGTTGATAAGTACTTTTTATTTATTAGATTTAATTTAATTATTATTATTATATGAAATATTGGAATGTTATATTATACATTTATTTAAATGTTAGAATTATATATTAATTATATTAAAATACAATTAAAGGGTAAGAAAGGTTATTTAGTGATAGTTTGATATTACATATTTTTGTTTATACATCTATGTTAGGTTTTGAGATTTTTAAACTTAGAATATTGAGTTTAAAGTAGAATTGAATATCATACGTCGACTTATTTAATAATTATAATATATACCAAGAGCAAGAATACAATAACTATTTTTGGAAATAGATACTAATAATTTATAGCCGTAATTCTTTATCAAACGTAAATTGGATAGTTTCTTTACTACATTAATCAGTGCGAAGTTTGCAACTGCTCACAATATTAACATCTTCTGCTTTAAGGTGTTATGGTCTTTTATTTATTGAGTGCCGGAATAAATCTTAATATTTCAACTCGTTTTTACAATGCAGAGAAAATTAATTTGTAATCTTAGGGGATAGGAAACCTGCAGGCTTGTCACAATATTCATTTTGTGTAGTTCAGTTTCACATTTGAAGTATGTATAGTTATAACTGTATATACTTGTAGTTCGGCAACTTTTTCATTTTGAAAAAAATACTAAAGTTTAATATTATTCAATAAAAAGAAAATATAAAACTACCCAATTCAATTTTAATAAATTTTATAGAAGCTTGTTACCAGAGTCAGAATACTGTGCTTTCTATTTGTGTTAAAGTTGAATATTTGAACTACATATTAATAAACTAAACTCACTTATATTCAATGATTTTAAATGCTCTGTAAATGAATTAGTATATATAAAATATATTTCAACTACTGCTTTCATATTTAAAGAACCAGTTAAGGAATAACGAAATATTATTTTCGTTATTACATATAGTTTGACAGTCAAAACTTCCGGAAATAGAATAGAATATATTATAATTATAACCTAAATGTTTTTTATATATTCTAATAAATATTTAATTACATTATGTTTCATGATTTAAATTACTTTATAACTACTTCTAGACAATTTGTCACAGATCTTAATGAGTTCGAAGTGCAGATTTAAATAAAACGTTTTACTGACACTGATAATATTCTGCACGTTGTTACTAACAAAATGAAAATATCGTTTACAATATCATTCACATCGAGTTTATTTTACAATAAATTTCGATATAGTTACTTCGAAATTCGAATAAAAATCTAGTAATAAAAATAATTTTTTTACTTCAACTGCGCAAATCAAAAAGCAATTTCTGAAATTTTTCTGCGCAATTAGACTACACTAAATATCAATATAAACCAGAAAATAATATCAACATTTACATTTAAATGTTTTGTCATTTAATAATTTTCTTTAATTAAAAGGATTTAGATTGTCATTGGCAGGTCTCAGACACTGATTTTTGTTAGTTACAATATTTTTAAAATTCATTTTAGGCTACATAATTAATTGTTTAGGAAGGCTTAAAACACTCTAACTTTACTATAGTATTTATATAATAAACATGACTCAATTTAATTCTTGTCATTTCTTTTTATAGTAATATACATTTAAAATGGTAGATATATTGATGAATATTATTTTTAATTTTATATTTTATTTATTATCTATTTTATATTTAGTTTAATGAAAAGTTGAAATATTTACACTTACACTACAATAAAAGTATATCCAGGAAAAGATTATTATTTGCAACTCAGGCAAACTTGGAAGACCAGCCTGACATTAGGTTCTTGGATTATATTATACTTCATTTGTTTTGAATAAGATTGGGTAGTTCCTTATTCTTTTACTATAAAATTTACTATGTATTAATAAACTTGTTTATCAGGATTTCAGATAAGAAGTATATAATCAATTTATTTAGTTTTAAATGGTAAATTGTCAGGAATTTATCAACTTTACAATTAATAGAGCAAAGTCAATCATTTTAAATTTTATGTAAGAAAAAGAAAGAATTATTATTCCATAATTTCGAACTTATTCGAGATTCACACCTACGCTGTATTAATAAAATTTAAATGAAATAACAATCTTTCAAACTTAGATATACTTTCTTATGACATCAAGATATTAAATATCAATTAAATATATTTTTGCTTATCTTTACATAAACTAGATTATAACTCGTACATTAGAATTATAACGCTGCACATTGATATTTATAATTCATTTCTTTATAAGAACATAAATAATAAATAAAAATATCAATTCTAAATTTTACAAATAATACTTAATACTTTCTTATTATAATAATTAATTATATAATTTATTACTATTTAAGAGAATTACAAAATTGTAGATATATTTTTATATATGCATGTATCATTTATTTTATTTTTTAGTTGGCCTCTATTTTATTATTTATATATGGTTTTTTTTATTATTTATATTTTAAAAGTTTTGCCAAATTACAGCGTATAGTTTTCTATTAATTTTAAATTTTTATTTTATTAACAAATGCATTAGGCCCTCTTTTTATAATATATATTATTATAGATTTAGTGTTAATATATATTTAATAACATGAGTATGGTATGCTAATGCTCTGGCCATTTTCTGTATGTATTATACCTGTTAATCAGAGAATCGAAAATTTGCACAGAAAAATAACGACATGTAAGTATGTGACCTACACCACATTTTTCTGTATGCTTTTACTTCCACATAATTGATAAAACAATAAAAACATCTATGTCAGATGCAACATGACAGATCTTAAATTTAAACATAAAAAACACTATCAACAATTTTCTTAACGATCTCAAGCAAGATATCAGTTGAGAAAGTGATTTAACAGCGCCTAACAAAAGACTACTTGTGACGCAGATGTATCAGAAACAATAATACAATAAACTTATCATTGAAATTGCATGATGTGATAAATAATCTAAGAAAATTTCAACATCTTCTTACGTTTTTATATTTGTTACTCACTATAACAAATGAAATGTTGACATTGCACCGAGTTTGTAGCCAGAGTATTTGAATCCATATGTTTAAAGCTTTTAAGGCTAACTTATATAAAGAGGAGTTTGTTCATTTGGCTAACTACAGCTTTTGTAATCTTAATCAATAACATGTGATCAAATAGTTAAAACGGATATGAAGTCTAATCACGTCTAGAACACAAAATAGAATGTACAAATAGAACATTGCATAAACTTTACAAAAAAAAAGAGAAATTTGATGTTCTTCATAAGTTAGCTAGATATAAATACACATAAATAGTTTTTGGGTTATACTTTGATGATTACATGTGTATAGACTTAACTTGTTAGCCAAATGAATGCAGCAGAAATTGAAATGAACTTTACAAATAAATTATAATACATCTTATATTATTAAGAAAATATTACTAATATATCGCTAAACACTAAAACCAATTGTTTATTTGCATAAATTTTACATTAACCTGAGAGGTTTTGCGATTAATAATTTAGGGTATGAGATCGTTTGGCAATTATAAATATTAATGTTTGTATAAATAATGCAATATATTGATAATACACATATATAAATTCATAGATGTAGATAATATTTAACTAATTCCGTTTTCTTTTTGTCTTACTTTATACTAATAAGTTCAGAAATATGTTTAATAAAAAACGCATATATATTTAATTCCATTTAGAAATTTGATCATTGCAATAATAATCAATCTATTATTATTATTGATAAACCGAACAAATATCTATGAATGGTACAATTATAATTTGGATTTGAATTGGTTCCATTTCTGAAGTGAGTGATAATTACAATACGTATTTCTAACTGTAACACTAGTCTTTATTTTATTCGAATTGTTCATTTAATTCGAGGCTACTTTTAATATTATATATTTTTAAGATATATTATGTTTTATATATATGCATATATAGAGAAAATGTATATTATATAATTTATATACTACTTAAGTAGTATAAGAAAATTGATTTCAAAAATTTAATCTACGAAAAAATGTTCATTACAGCTAATTTTTAAGATTATATAAATTATGGTACATAATTAAAATATTTTTTTTAGATTTACTAAAATTTTAATATTTTGTGTTTTTATTCGAGTTTCTGCAATAAAATTTGTCAATTATTTTTTGTAACAAAGATAAATATTTAAAAGTAACTTTAATGTTAAAAGGCGTAGAGTTTAGTATTTCACCGTTAAATGTTCACGTAACCAAATCATCTTTTCATCATTTTCTTTTATAACGTTGCACGAAGTATGAAATATTCGCTGTTATATTATATCTTCATTTTGGTATTTTGTAGCCGTGTTCTACAGATGATAAACACATTTTTTCTAATTTTGAACAACAGTTTAACAAATTCATTTTCCGCCAAAAATTATAAAGAATTATCCTGAAACATGATATCCCAATAAACACAGAAAGTGACGTAAATGTGGGATATATGCTTATCACTTAATCTACGGAAGATTAACTTACACATATTATATGCCAATTATTCATCTCTAAAAACAAAAGTTTGTAAGTAATTATCATTTCAACATTCACAGTATTCTATAAAGAATTCACTGTTTGTTATATTCCTAATTTTTAGACTCTTTGTTCGCTTATTGGTTCTCACCCAAAGCTAGAAATTTCTTCAAGCCTTGGCACGAGTATGTACATCTCCAAACCTTTACATCTATTTACTGAATTTTGAGTAGCAAGCCAAGGTTTACATGGGCACATTAAAATTGCATGTGTATGTAAAGGTAGGAAGTTATTTGCTAATTAAAATTTAAATAATATATTATCCTATATACGCCTTAGTTATATATTAGTATATTCTGTAATAGAGATTGAAATATTAAATATTAATTATTTTAATTTAAATATGTACACTGTACAATTGTTATAAGTGTTGCTCTCTTCTGCACACGTATTTATTTATTTTGCTTTAAATAAAATAAATTAGACAAATATTTCTAATAAAATAAACGTAACAACAGACAGGATATTAGTATTTGAAATGAATTGCAGTTTTAATACTTTTTGGTCATCAAAAATAAATATTATAATATTTAATACATTGGCAGTTGAAGATATTTTTCAAAATATTATTTTGAGGTTGCTACATCAATGCTACAAATGCTACTTTATTTAAAACATTGGTCAGAATTATCTTATACTATAATAATAATTAAATACTGAAAAAAGAATAACTCAAATTAATATTACTAACACTAATTGAATATATGATTCTATTTGGCATTTAATTTTATATGAAATTTAATTAAAAGGTTTATTTAAATATTGTACAAGTTTAATTATGTTTCAATAATCAAACTTATATTATATTATGTTATTGTTGACTATTTATTTTAATATCATATACTTTAAATACACTGTTTTAGATTACGTACTATCGAAAAAGAATACATATATGAATTCATATTGTTACTTGGATATTAAAAGAATGCAATGTGTGATAAAACATTCTGGTATCTATAACAATTGATATAAAGTATATGATGTAAAAATACGATGTAATTTAGGAAATTACAGGCAATAAAGCAGTAGATTTATTTCATACAGTACTTATCATTGGAATAATTTGTAAGTGGTTTGTTTCCATGCTATATATACTTTTAAGTTTTTTGTATTCTCCTAGATCTTATGATCTATTATTGTTATTTTTGTCATTCTCCTGTGACATCATCGCAACAATATTTAATTAATTACTTTGATAAATACTTACCATGTCTTCATGAATGTGGTGTATGTTATGTATCGAATCAGGCGTAATGTAATTAATTTATTATTAATTTAAACGTCTACACGTGCTGTACAAATTCTGGGTTTAAGAATGAGAAACCCATAAATTCTGTTTGATCGAGATTCATCATAAAAAGTTTGTCTGTGGGTGTTAAATCAGTCTTCTCACTTGTAAATTGACGATCGAAATTACTAACATCTTTACGATGTTTCTGGAAAAGGAAATAGATAAATCAAATGTAGTAAATTTTCACTTACTGAAATGTAAAAATATTGTGTAGCTTATTATGAATATTTAAAATGCTTAATGTGAAACGATACTTGACCATTTTTTCTAGCGAAATATAGATGGCGATACTATACAGCAGGTTAAATATTATAAAAAAAAACCATGTTTTTTTATGTTTAAATCGTTTTATGTAAGTAACTATAAACGCGAATCAAAATCTAAAGCTGCAATTAGTTAGATGAATAACGTATCTACATTTTAAGCTTTCTTCTACTGACTTTTAATGAGCTGGAACCGCAAAAATAAGTTTTGAAAATTAATATTGCTATACATTCTAGTCATATAGATAAAAAATCTGCAAGCCTGCAAGTATGCAACTACTATGTCATTTTAATTAATTTTAAAAGTATCTCTGTAAAATAGCATTATTTTAGTAATGCAAACAAGTGAATTTATATCGCAAAGAATTTATCAAAGTAGTAGGTATAAATTATTTAAATATATAAAGAGTAATACTTACAATTTTTGGTTTGAATGGTGGTTGTACTTCACGATTCTCAATCTTCTCCCAATCAATGCGCCTGAAAAATGCATGACCTCTAACATCTTCTTCACCTCGGGCATTACAGCCCAGTCTTTTTAGTGGATTCTTAGTTAATAACTGAAATAAAGTATAATATATTTGAATATTAGTATTAGTTGAATTGCAATTTAATTAAGACAATAAGTTACCCCTTTGCAAACTTCTTTAGCTTCCTTTGACAAACTTTTCGGATAGCTAACATTGTGGTCTGTAATTGCTGCGAAGAGTTCTTCTTCATCTTCTCCATCGAATGGAGGTTGTCCAACCAACATTTCGTAGAGGAGGACCCCGTACGCCCACCAGTCCACTGATTTACCATAGGGTTGATACAGGATAATCTACAAGAAACGAATAATAAAGACTCAAGTATTCATAAATATAAAAGTAAAGTATTTAAGGGGAAAGAATTTATGAAATTACCTCTGGAGCGATATAATCTGGCGTCCCGCAGAACGTCTTGGTAGTTTTATCTCCTGAAATGCCTTCCTTACACATCCCGAAATCAGCTATTTTAATATGTCCATCCTGATCCAACAAAACGTTATCCAGTTTCAAATCCCGGTACACGATTCCCCGGGAATGCAAATAGAATAACCCAATTGCTATTTCAGACGCGTAGAAGCTGAAATCATAATGATATTACATTAGGCTGAGGTTAACGCATACACTCCTATAGCGTAGTACAGTAATATAATACAACGGTGAATACAATACAATACAATACAAAGCAAATCAATAATTTGACACGCTTTGAGCAATATTCGTACGTTCAAAGGCTAATGACATTCGCGAAGTTTTTCTCATTAAATTAACATACTCACACAGCGACTGGCTCTTTGAATTTTCCACATTGTTGAATTTGAAACATCAAATCACCACCATTAACATATTCCATTACAAAATAAAGGCGATCCTGAAAATAAGAGATAGGAGTTATTTAAAGCACTATGAGAGTGTGTTCTGTAAAAGTAGATGAATTATAGTTACCATCGTTTGGAAACAAGAATGCAGTTGCACTAAGAATGGCGGTTTAGAGGACAGTGCTAGAACTCTTTTTTCAACCATTGTGCATTCCACGTCGTCATCTTGAATAATGATGTCCTTCTTTAAGATTTTGATGGCGTAAAGCTCATCCGTTCCTTTACGTTCTGCTAACATAACCTTAAAAAATCAACAAAAATTTATGCTTGTCATATCTGACATAGTTATTAAAAGATACTTATGTCAGATAATTAGCAATTTCTATTGCATTTAATAATTCAGAACGAAATCTATACATTTTCTAACTGTTTTAACGATAGGAGTTCCTCAATACACTCAATACTCAATAAAAATTAGTGGTGATCTCAGGCAACACTTTTGGTTGTCAAAAGTATCGCTTAGATATTAAGGCAGCTACAGTTGTTAGGGATAACTGTGCATGTCCAGAAAAAATTATGAAATTTTACAAAACAAATCGACCAAGATTCCAGGGCCGGAAAACATCCCCTAGACCCAATTTTAATTCCGCTATGAGTAGGAGCAAGAGGGCATTATCTGTGTGCATGAGAGTGAGTAAGGCATAAACCTTGATTACCTGATACCTGGAAAATGGCCGCCTGGTCAAGTTAGCAGGTAGGCATACGATCTTGGTACATACTAACACTACTCAATCTTACACATTTTGTTCATCAAAAAATGATGTCTGCCGGTCCTGGGATCTTGGACTATAATTTTATGAATCTAAAAAAGTCATTTCTTGGTGTTATTGTCTCCAAGATGTTATATAATTCTAATAGCAATAAAATAGATAACGTTTAACTTGGATAAAAAATAATATGAAAAATATCAACTAAAATTAAAAGCCAGACAATAAATAAACTTAATGAATCTTCCGTAATATTAACCTTTCCAAAAGATCCCTTTCCAAGTACCATGAGGAAATTAAAGTCACTAGCCCTTATCACATCCTTTTTGCCCATGTTATGTGGCACGTCCTTATCAGCAGGCATAGTAGGTCTTTTGGTGATAGAAGTTTTCTATGAATAAATAAATTAATTCAAGGGTCAATGTCAACAGAATTTGAAGATATTTTCTTCCATTAACCTCACCCTCATTTGGGTCTTGAGTTGCGCGAGATCTGTGCCTTCCTCGGGGACTGGAACATTATAGAAATCGCCTTCCTCTTGAGTGAGCAGTTTGAACCATCCTTCAGCTGGTGCTTTGATTACTTCGCTGATGCCAAATGAAAGGGAACCCATAAAATCGTTCCGGGACGTTCGATCCCAATCCCAAACTTCCAGAAGGAGACGACGATCCTTGTCTTCTGGTTTGAGTTCGCTGAAAACGAATTTATATTGTGTACAATCTAAATTTACTGCAGACACCGTTGGAAATTTCGGAGGAAATGATTGTATTTTAATGTCTAATCATTGCCTTAGTTAGTAGCGAAATAGTCGAATGGGCTTGTGTCCTATGTCTTAATTTCTATAAAAGTGTACTATATATTGATAAAGTGGGTTACTAGAACCTCAAGTGTTAAATTATTTTTTAATAACTCCTTATATGTTAGGAGATATTAACAATTAAAAAAATCATTTTGTCTCTTTAATTATTAAAGGAATTCAACGTTGTACACATACCAATTGCATGTGACATCACAATCGCTAGTTGCTATCTCTTTTATACAACAGAGTGTAAAAGAGATATATTCTTGAAAGAACTCTGACAACTTTACAGGTTACCAAACTTACAGCTCATAAATCTTTGCTATATGTATTTATCTATCAAAATATCAAATATTATTTACAGCTATTTTAAGGAACAATAAAATTTCAATATTATGTCTGCCGTAACAGGGTTAAATAAAATAAAAATTTATTATTCTTAGACTTGATTTGATTATTTCGACTACCAACAGCTACAAAACATTACCACAGCACTGACCTACTCAACAAATAACTGACGTTAAAATGCATTTCACGTCATACAAATATGGCCGACCATTTCTAGCGCTAAAACTACAATTCAAACTTTTAATTGCTATACCTCCGTCAACATTTAGATATTTAATAAAATAGACACGCCAATACACATTTATTAATATCAATTTCAATCAACAATTGATTGCCCATTGTTTGCCGTTGTCTTCCATCATCCAGACCCGTAGTTTTACGAGAATCTTTGCTGGCATTCTTCTAAATGTTACAAAAATATAGTTGGCCTAACCACGCATTTCCTTTAGGCTAAATGATACCTCCTTGTTATCCAGAAAGCTTCTAGAGGGTGCAAAAAGGAATGGGAAGACTTCCCTAGGGATCATGACTACTTACAATTGCAGTATTTCGTTCCAGACTGGATTCAATGAGGATTTGATGGTTTTAGTTTTCTTCTTAACATTGTCCGAGTCTCCGGGGATGAGCTTCAACTTCACATAGGGATCAGACAAACCGTTGGGGTCCATTGGGATGAGATTACGCCCTTGACGAACTGTAACAAGAAGAAAAATAACGATATACTTACAGAGATCTAAAGAGCTTATTAAAATACATACGCATAACATATATATGGTTATGGTTATCCTTGGAGTCAACAGATTTGTCACGGGGATAAATCTGTAGACGAGAATCATATATAGGGAGCTATCTTAACTAGGCTGTATAAAATGTTAACAATTTGTTGCTAGATTTTATAGCAAATTTTGAAATATAAGATGTTTTGGAAGAAAAACTTTCTTTTATAGAGTATGTTTGAGTTTCTATAGGATAACAAGAATGAGCACCGTCGTTACAAGCACTTATAACTAGAACTATCGAACTACCGGAACGCCGTGGTGTGTTATCTGTGTTAATTAATTTCAATCTGATAAAATGTAATTATTAATTAAATTTCTGTGTAGTTGACAGCCGAGAGGGTAAATTATGAGAATGGTTTGAAGTTGAGGTAAATGTAAAACACAAGCGTTAGTTAGTAAATTATGTTATATTATTAGTTTAATATATAGAATTAGTGAAAATAACTGATAGTTTACGGAATTGACAAAATCGGTATTGTATATCTTTTATTTTTTTTTTTTTTTTTTATATTTATTCACTAATTTGCCTTGACTTTCTTTCGTCATAGCCACCAACAATCTTTTTTAAATACATCTTTTATAATTTAATTTTACAAATTTATAAATATTTCAATATTTCACTAATTAATTTCCGTCCGTTCCACTGTATAATATCAATTTCTAGAAACCTTATTTACGAATAGACGCTATTTAATAATTATAATTTTATATGTTACTCTAATATGTATGCTCTTATATTATATTATTTTTATAATTTCGCTATTTTTTTCTTCCTCTTTCTATATTTTCAAATATAGAAAATTTATTTGAATCCGTCATGAATTTATTTCTTTCTTCATTTTTATTTTCACTAAAATTTTGTGATACTAATAATTTAGAGTTGGATTGAATTTTTGGTACTTTTATGGACCTTTGAGAATTATTTTCTGTTTGTTCCTCGTCATTATCTTGTTCATTTTTTCTGTAATTGTTCCTTGTATTGTAAGTTCTAGGTGTAGAATTTGTAATATAATTAATGAAACTTTGTTCTTTCTCATTCTGTTTAGTTTCAATTTTATTATCATTTATATTATTTTGTTTTTTAATATTTTCCTTTTTACAGTTTCTATCTAAATATGTTCTTTTCTAATGGGTGCTGGCTTATATGATGGTATACTATTTTCACAACTTGTTAAATTTTGAGGAAAGTCCTTTTCATAATTAGATAATATATCAAATCTATTTTTTGTAGTTACAGCATACGAATTTTTGTCTTTCCAAATTTGAGGTATTTCAATAGCGGCTTCTTGATAACTAAGATTTCTGTTTCCCATTAAAATTTTTATTTCTTGTTGCCTTTTTCTTTCTTTGCAATTTTTATCAGTCGCATCATGTTCTTCATCACAATTTACACATTTTATAATTTCATTTTTACATAAATTTAGCGTATGTTCATTTGAACCACATTTGCTACATCTACTCTTTCCTTTACATTGATTGGCCGTATGGTTATATCTTAAACATTTATAACATTGTCTCGTATTTTTAATAAATGGTTCACAGGGTAATTTAGCATTCCAAATATAAATATATTGAGGTAAATTTTGGCCTTCAAAGAAAATGATAATATTTCTAGAGTCCTCATATTTAATTTCATCTTCAACTTTAACTCTCCTTTTTAATCTCCTTATGGAGTGGATTTTATAAGGGTCACTATAAATGTTTTCTTTTAATTCTTCCTCCGAAAATTCAATATCTACATTTTTAACAATTCCAATTCTTGTAATCCAAAACATTGGTATAAACATATCAACTCCTGATGTTTTCTTGTTATTCAATTTCACTAACATATTAGCTGATTTAGGATTTTTACATACCGCCATTATTCTATTTTTCCCTATTTTCTTTATTTCTGTAATATCTTTTCCATATTCTGAATTATATAGCATTTTTGCTGTTTTTAATGTACTGATCCCATATTTTTCATTTAGAATATCTTCTTTCTGAATCATAATTTTATAAGAAGATAAAGTTAAATTATCTTCATTGTATAAATTTATATTGGGGTCAACTCCCACTTTCCCCTCAGAATTTAAATTCATTTTTTAAATTCAGAAAATTTGAATATTAAAATAATAATATTTTAGATAATGCAATTTTACTTTAAATTTAAATTTACTTTTTAATTAATTTATATATATATATTTAATAATATTAGTTTAATTAAATTATTGGAAACAAACAAAACACGTCTATCACGTACCGAATGACTACTCGATTGTTGTATATCTTTTAAATTTTGATTTGATGTACTGGCAAAATAAAAAAATGTTTATTTCCATAACTGGTTTGTTTCTTTACTGAAAACTGTTGCTTCTGAACAAGCTATTTTTTGCATGTGTTAAGTTACAATACAGACAACATATTTACACTTTTATTTGAAATACAAATATAACTGAAAGAAATTTGAAAATTAATCTTATTCATTAATTTCTTGCTGTGTTCCTGGAATATAGACCACTCCTACACCATAACTATCTCAGCTACAATATATTTAACCTACTATAGTATAAACAATTTGAGGTTATGTACAGATTCCAAACGAAACACTTTATTTTGTTTCTTATTTTTGATAATTTTGTATAATCTCGTAATTGTGGATTTTCATAAAGATACATGATAAGTATCACGGTGCCCTTTTGCAAATACCTATCTCGTATATGAAGCATTTATTATTAAAATTTTCATCCAAAAGTAACAAAACCTTAACCAATAAATATCAAATAAATGTCAAACCATTATTATTGAAATTGATCGCTATGTATAGGTATGCTCCATCTCGATGAGTATTGAACTAACCGAGTGTAGTGGAAGGCAGAAGGGGACTGTATTGTTGTAAGTACGCATATGTCGCACTTACCTTTTATTTTTAATGATATTAAATGTTAATTATGTAATAGAATTATATTATGTAAACAGTTTTTGTATTAGTATTAAGATTGTAAAGAATAATTATTTAAGTTTAGCGCTTATAAATATTGTCTCTGGTTTGTGGAGATTAATATTGATTTAATGCTGGTAATTCAGTATTGGCGTTCTGTGATGTGAAATAAATTATTATATATTAAATTGCACAAGACGCTGAAAGCCAGTCTTCTCCTGAGTCTCAAAGCAAGCATTACTATTCGCAACTTCGTACGTATTGAATAGTGAGCACATTTCAACTATTAATTAAATTATAACACTATAGAATTACATTTTGTTTTATATCTGTCATCTTCGTTAATCTAATAAAATACTATTGTAATTAAGTAAGCAGATATAATATTACAACGAATAAATGATATATTTTAATAAAAGTGTTTGTATTAATAGTAATAAAAAGATACTAATTGTTCAACCGTCGCATGTCGCAACGAGGTTACTTTAGACCGCTCAAGTATTCTCTAATTGCAACAATACACCGTCTGAACAAGAATCCTTATTAATCATCTTAAGAAAGATATTCGATTACTACTGTAATTGGTGTTGGAAGTCGTCAACTGAAGAATCTACTACCAGAAGCTAGCATCCCTGCAGAATGTACTAGTAAGCTGAGTAATCTCCTCCAGAACGACAAGACGACACAATTTTACAACATTGGTGTCAGGTGGGGTCTCGAAGAGATATTCCTACACATAAATATCCAAGAGGTACGCCCAAAATTTTTTTCTATATATTCTACACCTGGATGCAGATCAATTATTCTGGATACCACTACGTCGATCGATTATTTCCAAGATTGCCGAAGAGTACGAGATAGAACGTCAATTCATCTGTATTTCACATAATTTTTCTACAAGTCCGGTGGATGTAAAACAACAGCCCGCTGAACCAGAAAAAAAAAGAAATCTTTTGCCCCCAGCGAATGGATGGATGCTTCTAGAACACATGGAATAATCTAAACCGATGTTAATCGTTTCCAGAACCCTGCACACAGCTGTACATAGATCAAAATCGAAAGATTTTTTTGTTAAGTATAATAAGACAGTATCTTTTTATCTTGTATACAATTATTATCATAAATTGATAATTGTATTTTTTTCTATTAGTAGCATCCTTGTAGTTCATTGAAGCTATTATTTTTTTAGTATTATATTCAATACTTTTGAATATTTGCTATAACCTATCTATTAGTAGCATCCTTGTAATTCATTGAAGCTATTATTTTTTTAGTATTATATTCAATACTTTTGAATATTTGCTATAACCTATCTATTAGTAGCATCCTTGTAATTCATTGAAGCTATTATTTTTTAGTATTATATCCAATACTTTTGAATATTTGTTATAAAATAACAATTTTGTAGCATCATTGTTCAATATTTTTAGTATTATATCCAATACTTTTGAATATCTACTATAATATTTCCTATAATTGTTTCTACAATTATATTAATTCATGTTTAATATTTTTAGAACATCTTTATGAACGAGAAAGAATTTTGAAAAGGAGAAGTAAAGAGCTGAAGCAGTTAGATAGCAGTCTGTTCAATCAGAGAGACTACCTTCCTGTTACAACTGCGGTGTCTGAGCCCCATCGGAAATTTCCAGTGAGTTACTGTTTTCGCTAACAATTTTTCCTTGTCAGAATCCTATTTTTCGGAGAGTCGTTTATTGGTACAAAATAATCTTTAGTCTGTATATTATATATAACTTTAATTAAGTACTATGGCACCGAACGTTCATTCACTCACACTAGTTGAGAATACAATCAATCTAATTAATGAGTTTTCAAAAAATCTAGAAGTCCAATCAACATCCTTAACAATAGTTGAATTAAAAATCAAAAACTTAGACAAAGCTTGGGTTAAATATAGTAGTATCGTAGAAGCATTGCTTCCAACTCTAAAAAATGAAGAAGCTTCGGCTATCGTTAGTAAGTCTATAGAAGTTGAAAGTATTTATGACGACACTCTTATTTACTTGTTGAATTATAAGCAAACATTTGAGAATGATACACATATTGTAGACGACTCAAAAAGTATAGATTCAATAAAAAATCTGAACTTAAGTCCAATGCAACTAACCGTTTTTGATGGAGAATATATTAATTGGCAAAGTTTTATGGAATTATTTACAAATTTAATTCGTAATAATAGTAAACTATCAAGCATTGAAAAAATGCATTATTTAAAGTTAAATTTGTCAGGAGAACCACTCAAACTCATAAAGAATTATCCTTTAACAAATGATAATTACGAAATTGTTTGGAACATCCTTTGTAAACGTTATGATAACAAGGTAGCACTTATTGAAACCTGTTTAAACAATTTAATAAACTACAATGTTATACGTTTAGAGTCCGAAATCAATATCAAAAAACTACTAGATGAAATTAATGAATCGATTAGAGCATTAACCGAATTGGGGATATATTCTAATCATTCAGATTTTATGTTAATACATATTTTAAAGACCAAATTAGATTTTAATTCGTCAAAGGAATGGGAAAACAGAAATAATTCTGAATTACCAACCTTAAATGAATTTACAGAGTTTCTGGAGAGACGGTGGCGCAATCTAGAAAGAAGAAGGCATATTAAAGTCAAAACATATCCAAGCGTTCCTAATTCTAATAGTAAACCAGTTTCAAGCAAGCAAATTCCTAATAAGGTCGAAACAAAAACTAAAAATTTGTTCTGTAACCATTGTAAGAAAAGTGGTCATACAGAAAAGTATTGTTTTATTAAGAAGGAAAATCTAGATACGGGTAACCCTATTGCTCAAGTTAATACTTGTAGGGAGGCCACAATTTTATCAGAACCTTCTACTTGTTGTGAAAGATCGAAACATCTTATATCTGATGGTTCTCAAGTATCTTTTACTAACAAGACACAACACAATTCAAATAATGAATTATGTTTTTTTTATGATTTTGATGAGATCAATACGGGTAATTTACAAAATAATAATGATATTCTAAGTTTTGACAGTAAAAATAAAAATGTTAAGGCTAAGCAAACAGTTGACACTATCCAATTCAAGATGGTCGCAGCCAAAGCTAAAACCGTATCATTTTTATTAGATACTGGTTCTCAAATCTCCTTGATTAAACAAAATATTTTAAATAACAATGTCAGAATTAATAATAAATCTAAAATTCTATTGAAGGGTATTTCTGAAGGCACGCCTTATACCGTAGGTTCACTGAAAACTTCTATAATTTTAGATAGTAATAAGTCGAAACAAACTTTACAGGTTGTGTCAGAAAATTTCCCCATTAAACACGATGGAATTATAGGGTTAGATATTTTACGGAAACTAAATGCAGTAATTAATCTAAAAATGAACAGTGTACAATTCTCAGAACGTGGCAAAGTAATTGAGCTCCCACTTATAAATATAAACAATATCGTTTTACCAGCACGTACGAGGAAGATAATTCCTATGTCAGGTTCTACAGTAGGAGTTTGTGTAGCCAGGGAATTGTTACCTGAAGTTTTTTTAGCTAATGCATTAATCAAGCCCGTCAAAAATATTTTCTATATTTCAATAATAAATTCTTCAATAAAAAATATAATACTTAGTAATTTCAAACCGAATATCATACCGATAGATCAATTTAGTATTTACCATTTTTCAAAATCAAGTCCTAACAACCGTAAGGAACTTTTATTAAACAATTTAAATCTTTCACATGTCAATTCAGAATTAGTAACAGAATTAATAGAAATCTGTGACAGCTTTAATGACATATTTTTTTTACCGGGAGACAAGTTATCTTGTACGAGCGCATTAAGTCATAAGATAAAGATTAATTCTTCTAAACCCGTTAACGTTAAACCGTATCGATTGCCCCATGCGCAAAAAGAGATTGTGGAAAAGCATATTCAGGAACTGTTGGTCAACAACATAATTGAAGAAAGCGACTCACCCTATAACGCACCTTTATTAGTAGTACCAAAAAAACCAGATGCGTTAGGTAATAAACAATTCCGCGTAGTAGTCGATTTCCGTAAACTTAACGAGCAGACAACAAGTGACGCCTATCCTTTGCCTCTTATACATGATATACTGGACCAACTTAGTGGTGCAAAATTTTTCTCTACCCTTGACTTAGCAAGCGGTTTTCACCAGGTCCCTATGCTTCCCGAAGATAAAGAGAAAACAGCATTTAGTGCGAACTTTAAACACTATCAATTTGTAAGAATGCCATTCGGACTTAAAGGAGCCCCCCCCATGTTTCAGAGACTTATGTCTCACGTTCTCACAGGTTTGCAAGGAATAGATTGCTTAATCTATCTGGACGATGTAGTCATTTTTGGAAAAAACATTTCTGAGCACAACCAAAGATTAAAAAACGTTTTTTCTAAATTACGGGAACATAATTTGAAGCTCCAACCATCCAAATGTAACTTTCTACATAAAGATTTGATTTATTTAGGTCACGT
This sequence comes from Panorpa germanica, assembly GCA_963678705.1. Taxonomy (NCBI): domain Eukaryota; kingdom Metazoa; phylum Arthropoda; class Insecta; order Mecoptera; family Panorpidae; genus Panorpa; species Panorpa germanica. Next base: position 6,340,282 of record OY783206.1, on the reverse strand, counting down.
TATTAATGAAACAGGTATTCTACCAGATCCTTCTAAAGTAGAAGCAATAAAGAATTTCCCCATTCCAAACAGTCCTAAACAAATTAAAACATTTTTGGGTATGTCTGGTTATTATCGCCGACATATACCGCATTACGCAGAGATAGCCAAACCACTATATAATGCAGCAAACAGTAATGTTAAAGTATTAGAATGGTCAGACCAATGCGACGAATCATTTAAAACTTTAAAAAATAAATTAACCATATCACCTGTTTTGCAATACCCGGACTTTAGTAAAAATTTCGTTGTAACCACGGATGCAAGTAAATATGCTATAGGTGCAGTCCTTTCACAAGGTACTATTAAGGAAAGCCACCCAATAGCATATGCTTCAAGAACTCTAAATAAGGCACAACAAAATTACACAACTACTGAACGTGAGTTATTAGCAGTAGTATGGGCTGTGGCTCATTTTAGACCCTATCTCTATGGAAAGTTTTTTAGTATCGTAACAGACCATCAAGCCTTGACTTGGTTAATGAGTATTAAGGACCCGAGTTCTAGACTTATGCGTTGGCGGATAAAACTAGAGGAATATAATTACGAAGTAATATATAGACCAGGTAGTTCGATTCCACACGTAGATGCCCTAAGTCGTGTATACTCACTTCAGGTTGAAACAATGGATGTCACATACGAAAATTATTTAGAAATAATTAAAAATAAAATTATCATAAACAATAAAGTAATTGAACATGATAAAAGTTTATATGACGCACCGACGTCATTTTCATTAGTAGATTTTGTATCAAAAGATTTTAAAAATTCAATTGGAAATTCTCCTGAATTAATCAATAAATTTAGTAGTATCAATGCATTTCTAATACAAGAAAAAGAAGTATCAGAAATTGCATATGTTGAAATTGATACTAGATTTATTATCTGTTTAATAATTAAGGAATTTCATTTTAATCTACCAAATTATAAAGAAATATTTTTGGCATTAGTGAATCTGAAAAACTTTTGTACTTTACACAAAATTACTAACATAGCTATGAACAGGTTCGAGTCTGAACTAAGTAAATTAGATTTTGCCCAGTTACGAACTATGATCAGACATATCTTTGATAAAACAAATATAATAGTACACATTTATAATGACAATATACTTAAAATTAGTGACCCTGAGTTAATAAACAATGTAATTTCGGAATTTCATGTTAATCCCACAGCAGGCCACTTAGGAGTTTCTAAAACAATTAAACGATTAAAATCACACTTTAAATTTCCAAGTATGATTAGAAAAGTTAAAAATTTTATTAGACAATGTGTATCATGTCAAAAGAATAAAGTGTGCAAATTAAATAAATGCCCATTAACAATTACATCGACTTCGAAACATAGTTTCGAAAGGTTGGCTTTGGACATAGTATATCTTCCCAAGAAAGACGACAACGACAAATACAAATACTTACTAACAATACAGGATGACCTTACTAAATTTACGGAAGCTATTCCTATTATAAACCAGGAGGCAAATACTGTCGCGAAAGCATTAGTAACTAACGTTATTTGTAGGTACGGAGTTCCTAATATGATCTTAACAGACCAAGGAACAAATTTCATGTCAAAAATTTTTAAAGATATATGCAAATTGTTAAAAATTAAACAATTAAAAACAACAGCATTTAGACCAGCAACCAACGGTGCCTTAGAAAGAGTTCATAGAACCCTTGCCGAGTATCTAAGGAATTTTTGTAAAAAGCAGGATGATTGGATAAATTGGATTCCCTATGCAATGTTCGTGTATAACACAACTTCGCATACAGCGACCGGTTTTACTCCTTTCGAACTAATTTATGGACATAAGGCAAATCTGCCTTCAATTTTTTATAAAGAACCAATTGAGGTAAATACTTATAATAATTTTATAGTAGAACTCAAACACAGGTTACAAGTAGCGAGGGAACTTGCTATAAATAACTTGGTTAAAAGCAAAGAAAAAACAAAATTATATTTTGATAAAAGGGTCAATTCTCTTTTCACACCTGAAGTAAACGAACTAGTTTTATTAAGAAATGAACAGTTACCAACTAAAGGACAGTCAAAAAAACTTTTACCCTTATACGTAGGACCGTATAAAGTTACTAAAATTATATCCCCTGTTAATACAGAAATACTAATTGGTAAAAAACATACGGTAGTTCATAATAATAGGTTGAAGAGATTTTGTACCAATGAATAAAAACTTGACGAATGAAATGGATTTTGTCAGGGATGATTGTTTTGTGGAGCAGTGTTAACTCTATACGATGGGATCAGAATCGTTGTCGACACTTTGCTTCTCTTTTTGTTTTTTTCTAGAATTGTAACTCGTATATTTTGTTTTTATACGTGTCCCTTTTTTTTTGAAAGGGGGTGTTGTGATATGTACGACATCTCCCCTATCACAATTTTTCCTTTTTCTTTTCCTTAGAGCAGAAACGCATATGTTTTGTTTTATATGCGTTCCTTTTCTTTGGTTGAGGAGTGTTGTAAGTACGCATATGTCGCACTTACCTTTTATTTTTAATGATATTAAATGTTAATTATGTAATAGAATTATATTATGTAAACAGTTTTTGTATTAGTATTAAGATTGTAAAGAATAATTATTTAAGTTTAGCGCTTATAAATATTGTCTCTGGTTTGTGGAGATTAATATTGATTTAATGCTGGTAATTCAGTATTGGCGTTCTGTGATGTGAAATAAATTATTATATATTAAATTGCACAAGACGCTGAAAGCCAGTCTTCTCCTGAGTCTCAAAGCAAGCATTACTATTCGCAACTTCGTACGTATTGAATAGTGAGCACATTTCAACTATTAATTAAATTATAACACTATAGAATTACATTTTGTTTTATATCTGTCATCTTCGTTAATCTAATAAAATACTATTGTAATTAAGTAAGCAGATATAATATTACAACGAATAAATGATATATTTTAATAAAAGTGTTTGTATTAATAGTAATAAAAAGATACTAATTGTTCAACCGTCGCATGTCGCAACGAGGTTACTTTAGACCGCTCAAGTATTCTCTAATTGCAACAATACACCGTCTGAACAAGAATCCTTATTAATCATCTTAAGAAAGATATTCGATTACTACTGTAATTGGTGTTGGAAGTCGTCAACTGAAGAATCTACTACCAGAAGCTAGCATCCCTGCAGAATGTACTAGTAAGCTGAGTAATCTCCTCCAGAACGACAAGACGACACAATTTTACAACAGTATTCAGAGTGACTAATCATATAAACATACTCGTATATGTGGGGGGAGGGGGATCGGTGTGAATATTATTTCCGGAGTGTTTGCAAAACACGTATGGGATATAATAGTAATACGATTTGCATGGATCGTATAGGTATTGCCATCCATTGAAACATAATTCCATTATTGCAACGTCATTTAGCGTATGGCAATTCGATAGTAGGCGTGGTCAGATTCGACCTTTTTTTATCTCTTATTAAATTCATTTGTATCTAGTCACAACTTATTGAATTCGAATTTTACCGTAAGCGCACAAAATGCCACGCGACTCGGATGCTAATATGCTTAGATACAATAGATTTCGCCGAAACAAATTGTGACTAAATACAATTGATTTTTCCGAAAGGAAATTGTGACTAAATACAATTGATTTTGGCGTAATGAAGTTGCGGCTACACACAATCGATTTTGCCGAAATGTAATTATGACTAATTACAATGGGCTTGTGTCCTATGTCTAAATTTCAATAAAAGTGTACTATATATTGATAAAGTGGGTTACTAGAACCTCAAATGTTCAATTATTTTTTTAATAACTCCTTATATGTTAAGAGATATTAACAATTAAAAAAGTCATTTTGTCTCTTTAATTATTAAAGAGATTCAACGTTATATACATTCCAAGTGCATGTGACATCACAACCGCTGCCAACCTTACAGCTCATAAATCTCTGCTATATGTATTTATATATCAAATATTATTTACAGCTATTTCAAGGAACAATAAAATTTCAATATTATGTCTGCCTTAGCAGGGTTAAATGAAATAAAAACTTATTATTCTTTGACTTGACTTGATTATTTAGACTACCAACAGCTACAAAACATTACCACAGCACTGACCTACTCAACAAATAATTGACGTCAAAATGCATTTCACGTCATACAAATATGGCCGACTATTTCTAGCGCTAAAATTACAATTCAAACTTTTAATTGCTATATCTCCGTCAACATTTAGATATTTAATAAAATAGACACGCCAATACATATTTATTAACATCAATTTCAATCCACAATTGAAAAATCGACCACTAAAAGATGAGGACACAAGCCCATTGAGTTTAAAATGCATGGGGCATCCGCAGAAATTTTTAAAGTGAGAGAACGTGAGACTATCATAGTAGACTTTCCTCATCTATTTGACATTCCAAAAATCTTTATTGTAAATCTTTATATTTCAATATATTCTATGAGGTGGAAGAGTCATGAACGAAATTAACGCCTGTAAATAATTAATATGCAATACCTGTAACACCGAATAAAGACGATATACCAAAAGCTACTCCAAAGCTGATGCTGTGGTTTTCAAGACATTCCTATTGATTAGACATTCTGCGTCACATATTTGTATTAATTCCACGGTATACTCTAATTAACATTTCAATTACTAGAGTAATTATTAATTAGTATCACATTTCTGAATGCATGATCGCTGATGCTTAAATCAACAATTAGTCTCTAGATTGTCGACTTGGTATTTTGAATGACGTCATGATTATTAGATCTAGTAAACAGCGTATAATTGTTAAAAGGAATTTATCTGAAGATCAAGTACAAAACCACAACAATCAGCACAGCAGAAAGACGAGAAATGTAAGCGCAAATCTAATATATCTGTATATTTAGCAAGGCATGTTTAAAAACGCCTGAAACTGCAACCATTACAACTCGAAAATATAATTCCTCACATTCTCTCTAAAAGACTATATATATATTCGTATATATAAAAATATTATATATTACATATATATATGTGAAAAAGTGTATTTGATAAAAATATCACGTCTTCTTGAATCAATCTTAAACCACTAACAATATTCGAGATTCCAAGTGTACCCTTCACTCCTTACTCCCCTTTTCTTACTCATTTTCCTTTATTTTTTCATTTCAACTAGTGGCACTTGAATACACCTGCTGGATTCTCTACATATAGCTCTTTTGATTTATATATAGAGTACCCTCCACATCTATGAGAGCTAGTATACCCTTTGCAGACACCTCTACCTCTCCTTCAACTCCTTCTCCTTCATTTCTATGTTCACCCCCTTCACTCATTCTTCTTAGTCTATTCAATACACAGAACTAAGTAGTTCAATGTTTCATCTTACAATATGGCAGAGACGTATAGAAATTGGCTAGATGCTTTGTCGACGCGATATAGTGAACAAAAATTAACACCAATATTGTGAAGCAGTATTAGAGCATTGAAAAAGAAATTTAAACCAGTGATTTACAATTACGTTATTATATACGTTATATTATAGTGTTGATGACATTTTTAGTTGAAATCAATATTTAAATTTACTGGGTTAGGTCCCAACTATGATTGAGACCGAAATCGATTTTCGGATATGAAATAAATTTATTTCACAACCAACAATATAATAAATAAATTCACAAATACACAATTATTATATTAGAATTAGGCCCTCCGCACAAGAGGCGACTGGTTGCAAACCTTAGCCCCGAATCTACCCGAACCGAATGTGATTGCAACTGTGTTGTTAGTGAGAGAACGAACGTGTATACGAGTGAAATAAAACACACGGCACGGACGTAACTAAACTGATTTCAAACTGGCTTTGAGTACGTTTGCCGCGAGTCAATTTCTCGGTCGCAGAGCATCCTTGGTTCCATGTAGTTGCATGGTTTTGATGATGACATCATCAACAGAGATGTTTACGAAAACTATTGAAAAGTATTTAAATACATAAATCACATCAAATACGACATAATAAAATCCTCTATTAAGCTATTGTTAAGAATTTAATAGAGTTACGGAACACGGCTCGACTGTGCATTATGTTTTCTCTCACTCGTATACACGTTCGTTCTCTCAGTAACAACACAGTTCCATTCTCATTCGGTTCGGGCAGATCCGGAGGGTCTAAATGCAGTATATATATAATCGCAGTAATATAATAATAAAAAAGTCAATATTTACCAAACTCCAAATTATTAAAAATGTTGAGTCTTTGTTGTGAAAGAAGTGTACCTATTTTGTTCTTTGAATTTTTGAATTCTTGCCTCTGACAGGCTGTATACATTCTATTCGTGACGTCAGTATGTGGCTCTTTAAATTAGTATTTTAATTGCTAATATCTTCTATAATATTGACACAAATTTAAAAATAATTGGACATTTGTGTATTTAATAGTCAATTTTACCAACATATAAAATAAGTTTATCGATGTATCGATTAGCTAATTCCTAAAATATTATGATTATGTTGTTAGATAATCTAATATGTTATAGTTATATATATATATATTTAACGTTTATTTGAAATAAAAAAGTTGACCTATCATTTTTTAGGTTAGTATAATGTAACGTATTATAAAAAAGTAATCTTAGACATAAATTTGCATTTTCGGAAATTAATAAAGCTTTTTGTAAGATTATATAATGTTACATAATAAATTAATATATTAGTAACAGATTTATTATGTGTTTTACATTTATTAAGGTAAAAAATATTACACTAAATAATACATAAGTTTTGTTTTGCGTTTGGAGGGTTTACAGCTTTTCTCTTTCAACCACTTCAGGGGCTTTTTATATACATATGCTTAATAAAGAATTTAATGGATGTCAAAGAATGAATATTTTTAGTTACTACCAAATAATAAAACATTCTTCATTATTATTTTTATAGTAAAACGTTTAAACGTTGTATTGTATCAAATTTATTGTTTAATTTTATTGTTAGTAAATGAAATTATCGTGTTTTAATAGCAGTGTGCTATCTGCTATATGTGACATACATTGATTCCACGTGCAATTTCAAAAGGCCCCCCCCCCCCCCCCACTTGCTCTGTAAAAGTAGCAAACATGTTCAAACAAAGAGCCATTTATTTTTCATTTAGCATCAGCGTTTATAAAATTCTTTATAACCATATTAAAAGAACTATTAAATGATATTATTTTTTCGGATCCTCGCTCTTTTTACATCTTGTAATTTCATAAAAGAACAACGTGTTTTTCAGTTTCTTACGGTTTTCATTTTACAGAAGCTGTTTTCTTTTAATAACAAATTCTTTGCTTCCTATACTATACTATGTCTTATGTAAAAATAACGACCATCTTTAAAATGTTTGTCGAGTTTATAAGATGGTGGACAACTATTTTGTAATTTCAAACTTTGTAGAATGTAAAAGGTATAACGAGAAATGTTCAATGTGTAGAGAATTTGTGATATTAGATTCGATTAGATTTACCTAAGCTAAAGTATCAGTCCCACTCATTGCATTAATTTAATTTTGTATTTAATTTAAATTGTTTAGCATATGGCAATACGCGTAGTCATTCACAGTACCATTTTTAATTTAATTTATTTTTTAAGTTTTCTTAGTTTTTTAGAACAAGGTCCAATGTTTTAAATTAAAAATATTAAATTAAGAAAAACCATATTATATTATAACCTCCAAATGTGACATTCTGTAAAAATGCAGTAGGATTTACTTTTAAAAGAAGTTTAATGTCAGTTTTTGAAAAATATAGAAGTGAAAACAATTTCTATTACTAATTGTTATTAAAAATAGCAATTTTAATTATTTCACATTCAATTTTGTCGAACTGTTAAAATTTATATTACTAACGATACATACGCACTAACTAAATTAACTAAACTTAAATTAAAACACAAATGTGAAAAGGATTGCTTCAACGAGAACCTGAATTCTAGATTACAATATTAAATAGAAACAGTAAATTAAATATCAAAAGAGTGAGTGGGAATAAGGCTTAAACAGCAATTCATAATTTAGTATTTTAGTATTCTCAGCAGACTTTTTTTGTTTAACAAAATAAAACGATGAATGAAATGAAAGAAGGCGGTGCAGACGTTAAAGTCTAATTTTATCATACCTAGTTATATTATGAAATGGTAGTCTTTCGTATTTCTTTGCTTCAATGCTAGCAATTTCTTTATGTCAATCGTCTTAACAATAAGGTATTGATGAAGACAGGAGGAGTGGCAGAGAAGTGAAGAGATTTCTCTTGCTTTGGAATAGAGAATTCTTTTTTGCTATAAAATAGTTCGCAATCATTCAAAACAGAATAGAGTTGAATAAATTCAATAAGATTGATATCCCGTTCCGCTACACTGCATATCCTCTTATTGTTTGCTGCACCTGAGTATAATAAGACGACGTGTTCCTGAGGGATGATTTATAGATGAGACACGATTGCACCGCTACCGCTGCCGCGACCTACATTATATTGTAACCGCAATGTATGGTTCAATTCAATTCCAAATATATTTAGGTCTAGCGTTTTGTAATATAAAACGGATCAGCATAATCGAATTAAGGAGGTACAGGACGTACCGTCAATGCATCTCAGTTTATCTCTCAATGCCGTCAAGTTTATCTCTCGGTAATACGAAATGCAAAATACGAAGTACATGAGGGACGAGCAAATATTGGGACTGTACCTTTGAAAATGAATTTTTCAATTCCCTATTAAACTGCTTTTTGCTAGATAAAATGATTTTTTTATGCATATAATAGTTTAATAAATTAAAAATTACCTATAATTAATATCAAATTTATATTAATTCAATTCAAATTAAAATTAAATATTTTGAAAAAGGAATAATAAATTTGGCAACGCTGCAAATTTACGTGTGTTGACGCATACGTGATTTGGTTCTTTCACCAATAAATTGTTATATTTTATATAACATTTATTCCGATTTTAAATTTCCCGCTCAAATTGGGATTTGCAACGTTGCCGGCTTATAACTTACATTTACTGTTTCTTAAAGGTTTTATTTAAATATTTTCGTAAATAATTAAATAAATATTATCCTTCTGATAATTTTCTTTTTGCAATAGTTACAGAAAAGTATATTTTATATACATCTAGTTTTTGAAAGCCGTGTCACCATTTTTTTATAGTTAAAAGTTATATTATGTGGTGAAATTGAGCTAAAAAATTATGATTTGTATGGAAAATGACTATTTTTAAACATGTATAAAAAGAAAACTATGAACCCTAGGTCTCTAAAATTTTGAGACAGCATATATTTTAACTATTTGTATCGACCCTCCAAATTTCACAACGTTTTCATCATTTACGTTAACGTCCTGTACCTCCTTAACGATATAACTGCTGTATTTCAAGTATTACTTCTTCGTACTTCTGTCTCTGGTAATAGCAAGTAATGTACCAGATGTTTCACATTTATTTCTTTATAGAAATCTTCAAATTCATTCTTAAGGTATCAGCGAATGATACCTATAGATTGACTGTATGATACTGTATTGTTACTGTTTCTTAAAGTATAATATTGTTAATGAATGAATACCCTAATACTACTCTGGTAATACTATCAGACAAACTACATGGCAATACTGCTGACATTACAATTTGTAACCAGAGATAATTATTATAATGTCAAAACGATAAAAAAGAAGCATATTTTCGATAATGTTTTTTGACGACACAGTTAATATATAATTATTTCTATAATTACTACATGATAAAATAACATTTGAAGAATACTTTGTGAAATTTTCATAAATAAATATCAAGAAATGAGACATTGACAGAGAATCTCCGCATACGTCACAAAAAAAAAGTAACATTGCGGTGCCACTCATAACTCATCACTGGATTTTCTGAAATCGAAAAACCAAAATGATTTCATTAGTTGGTAAGTTCCTGCAGGTAACGTTGTCGAGTTTTTCTTTTTTTTCTTGATTTTTCAATTTTTTACAGCACTTAAAAGTCAAAAAACCTCAATCAGAAACTTTGTTATTTTAAAATACGTTAAAATTTAAAAATAAAAAAAAACTCGACAGCGTTACCTCATCATTTATGTAAAGAAAGATTGTGCAAAATTTCAAAAGCATCGGTTCAGTAGATTTTGAGCTGAAGAGGACATCGACTCTAAAAAGCTATGTGTGAGAAACCGCATTTAAAAGTTTCAAAGTAACACAAAAGCAGACCAGAGAGGTGAAGACTTATGAACTACTGAAGTTTATATCTCCGACAGTTTTACTCCAATTGACTTCAAATTTTCACACAATAAACTTAATATGTTGTACATTAATATAAATAAATAAAATAAAAATGAAAAAAAAAGTTGAAACCTTATAAACAAAACGGAAATAAAAAACGGATATAAATAAAACAAAATCTCAAAATGAAATATATTCAAATAGATATTGAATACTAACAAAGTTTTGCATTTTTGCTGGTTTAGAACAAGCACTACTTTTACAGTTCTACGAAATAAAGTAGTTAATATTCATCATATTTTATTTCCACTTAAATTTTGGTTGGTTGCATAAGTTTATATACTTAAGTTAGTGAGATATGTTGGTGTTCTACATGCCCTCTACGCCTCTCTACGTCTCCCTACGTTGCTGTCGTGCTCCATCATTCCTATTGTGCATGTACATATTACAACCATTTCGCGTAACGGAGTATGATAAAGATAATGTGTGGCAGAGGGGAGTGAGGGAGGTATAAAGTGTAGGGGGAGGTGTAAAGCCGCATCCGAAATATGAAAGTAGGTAGTCATCAAGAACAATGCATAAATCTTGTTCAATTGTATTTTAAAAATGTTGGAAATATTTTTAACAGTGCTGCTCTTCTTTTTGATGGTTATACATATTCGCATTTGAAGAACTCGCGTTATAGGAGGGTCTACTATAATGTTTCAATATCCTACGTTGTTTTATAACACATCACTCAATAAGTTCGTAAAATGACATATAGATGGCACCACTATTGACAAATCCATATGATTTTTAAACAGTACCAACCTTCAAGCAAAATGTGACAAAATTTCATGACATTCCGACCATTAGTTTATGAGATACAGTCATTTCAGTGACGCTACTTTTATATTGATAAAGATTTTCAACGAGAAAAAATACAAAGTCCGAATAACACTTGTTAACCTTGAACAGTATTTTTTCTACAAACGAACTTTTTAAAATGTATCTATTTTATTTTAGTCGAGTAATAAAATTATCCATTTAACGATAATTATCAATTATAATACCTAGTTAACACAAAACCTCTAAGTTTAACCTTAATTTGTACGTTTTACAAATTACGTTTACATGTATCTACTTGTGTATATACGCCTGTGTATGTTGGGTGTGTATGGGTGTGTATGTGTGTATGTGTTACGTAACCCGACTCATACATTTGTTAGAGCTGCTGCGTTTACCTGCCGGGAACCTGCTGACGTCACAGACCCACTGCTGCATCGATCCTGTTCTTCCACTCCATCCTACATCCTACCCGCCCCTTCCTAAATAGTTCTCTACCTTCATCCCTCAAAGCTTTAGACTGTTACGACCCGTACTCCCTTGTTTGGAGTCTGTTGCTGCTCTCTGCTATGGAGCTTTTGGAGCTTTCAAGCCGTACTCAAAGCTCACACGTTAATTTATACAAAAATGTAGAGTAGTAATCATCTATTGGTCGAGCGCGTTTAATAAACAAATTTAATTGCATGAGTATTAGTTTAAGAAGATGTAGATTAATTAAGAGCAGAGGTATTTTTGTAATATTCTCGACTGATTTTTTTCTAAACTTGATCAAATGAGCTTACTTTTTAAGCGATGGTATACACCGATATTACAAGAAAAAAGTGCCGAGAGTGTTAGAAATATTTGTAGCACTTCGCCCCATCGTGACGAACACTATGCGTAAATTCTACATTATTTTGATAAACAATATCATAAAATTCATTAAAAAACTTATACAAATAAATTAGTTTCATACGTAACATTAAATAATCCTGCACAACATCAGAAAACGTAAATTTACATCCGAAAGAAAACTTTGTTATGTAACTTTATATTAAATTAACCTAAAAAAAGTTATGTAATAGGTAACGTTTCTTATGTTAAATAAACTTTAAATATTGTAGCTGTATTTAACGGGTATAATATGATGTTTCATTTGATTAAGAATAAATTGTCACTAGCTTGATAATTCAGTGACTTTTTGAATTTCCCGCGCAGGTCTATCAACTGCCATCTATGAATAGACTAGTGTCTAATTTTGAGCAAGCTGTGTCATTCTATTTGTGGTTGACAGTCAATGAAAACAGTGAGTGTGAAGTCGCAATGGCAAAAATTCATAAATTGGGCTACGAACTGCTACTTTATCCAGCATTTTCTCCAGATTTAACCTATTGCCACTATTTTCTGTTTAACCTGAAGAAATGGCTTGGCGGTTAGAAATTTGGGTCTAACAAAGAGGTCACCACTGAAACAAATACCTATTTTGAGGGTCTTGAGAAAACCTATTATTTGGAAGTAATAAAAAAAAATGGGAAAAACGCTGCACTAAGGCCCTCAGCACACGACGCCACTGGTTGCAAACCTTAGCCCCGAATCTGCCCGAACCGAATGTCATTACAACTGTGTTGTTAGTAAAAGAACGAACGTGTTTACGAGTGAGATAAAACACACGTCACGAACGTAACTAAACTGATTTTAAACTGGTTTTGAGCATATATTCAGCGACTAGATTTCTCGGTCGCAGGAGATTGTGGGTTTCATCAACAGAGATGTTTGAATACTATTGAAAAGTACGATAAACGGCTCGACATGGATCGTGCTCGTTTCACGTTTAGTTTGCAATCAGTCGACTCGTGTGTCTTTCCTCGTGTTTTATCTCACTCGCATACAAGTTTGATCTCTCACTAACAACAGTTGTAATCACATTCGCTTCGGGCAGATTCGGGGCTAAGGTTTGCAACCAGTCCCGTCGCATTTTTGCCGAAAAAATATGTTTTATTTAAAAATAAAACGCATTTCATAGAAAGTGTAAAAAACCTTATTCACTTTATCAATAAAACTAATTTAATCTCTTTATTTTAAATACCCATTTCCTTATTTATAAATTATAAATTAGGTATTATAAATATATATATAGTTTTAAGTCCAAATAACTATCGAAAGTTGATAAATATTTAAAAAAAAAACGTGTTTTCAAAAAATAGTCGTTGAAATATCAAACTACAATCGTACATTACCCTACAATGGTTTTATATTTAGCCGGTATAAATAACTAAAACAAAAGGTAAATTAAATTCTCCGTTTATATCAACACATTACAAAAACAAATTTATAAACTAAACTCTTTAGCAATGGTACGAGTAGAGTACTCAAAGAATGACGAATACGAGTGAATACAAAGCCTACGGTACTGGTGGACAGTGATGTTGACTTTGCGGGTGGTTCTATTTTGTCAACATCCCCTTCTCCCTATCCCCGTATCCCTCTTTACTCTTCCTCATTCCACAACAACCAGTCAGAACACAGTTACTTGTTAATTTATAAAACCAAAGCTATAAGCTCTGACGAAGCATATTATAATCATCAAAAGCTCCGAGCTTGAAAGCTCCAACATAATGAACTAGCACATACCTACCTACCTACGAGTACAACAGTCTATTGTTTTTGTAAAACAATGTGATTTTAATAAATTTAAAATGTTGTTGCTTTATTTTATGTATAAATAAATTTATTTACGAAAGTTCCACGTAATGTGTTTGTGGTTAAAATAATTTGAGAGGAGGAGCTTTTTCCTGTGGAGTTAGATAACTCTCTTAGCTACCTCTGGAGGGGTTATCTGCTGGTGCAGTATGAGTGGGAGGCAGATAACCTACAACTTGCATAAAGTAAATATTTTGTGGGATAAAACCAGTAGCGGTGCCCAGTTCGGAGCTTTCTTCGAGCAGTAAAAAAGCTTCTCAGAAATCCACAAATTGTGACGTCACATGTAATATAAAGTTCAGAAGCCTGATAGAAAATATACACTCTGAATAATGGTAAAAACATTCCAAAAGGTTTTCAATGTTACAAACAATCTTATAAATTTAAATGTCTGACGTCACAACTAATTGGGTCTTAAAAAGAGTTAGAAAAGCTCTTTCTTAGATTAAGGCCGCACTGCGAAAAAAAATTAGCGCAGAAGTAATTCCGTAATTCTGTAATACATGGAGTCATATAAATGTACACGTGGTCTGTTGATTTAAAAGTGGAAAAATCAGTAGCTTGATACAAGTCTAATTTTGCATATAAGTGATTCTCGTAAGCTTTTAATAAGCTTTATTTTCGGGGTTTTATATGTAATAATCGATATCCGTTTCTCTCAGATGTTCCAATACCTATTTCTCAGTTGAAATATGATTGATATTATTTAACGGCGCTATTGTCATATATCTATCCAGCTTCATTTGCAATTTCTAAAAAATTAGAACACTGAAGTAATACAAACAAAACAGCCTATTCAGAAGAGGACATAGATGGGATTTAGGACCAAATGGGACATTTAATTTCTCTCAGCAAGTTATACCACAATGTGAGTAATGTTCTGTTTATGTAATATGTTTTACAATGAAATAAATGTGGTTGAGTAATATTATTCCTTAAATTCCAAGAACAATATATTATATAATGGTATACTATATCGGTATAATGGTCCAGTATATATCGGTAAAATCAGTAGAAAATAAAAAAGTACATTACATGTGAAGTAACATGATACATAATGTTGAACGAGTAAACTGACAAAATTTACGATAATGCTATTAACAGACAAGATAATTAAGGAGAAGATATATATATATATATATATATATATTTGTTTATAGCACAGCTTGACTACAACAGAATCACTGGAGTATTGAATTCCCAATTTGGAAATGCGATACTTTCGTATAGATATCTATATGTAAGACAAATATAATAAATGTATTTACTTCAGTTTCAATCCATTTTAAATTGAACTCAATAACATAACGAAGCCATATAGACGACAACACGTGTTTCATTCAGCGAACCAGGAAGCGCTCCACTAGGACGCAATCTTAACTGTAAATGTAAATGTAATTGTGTTTATCATATATTTGTCTAAGGGTCGATTTTTCGGGTGGTTTATTTTTTAAACCTTGGTTAATTCTTTTCTTTCTCAGCTCTCATTTTTGTCTCAAAAAAATCTGTATATTTTAGAACAGATCTTTAGAACAAAAAATTCAGATCCCAGGTAATAATTTGCATAACATATAAAATGTATTTGTATAGAATTGTTCAACAAATTTAGAAAAAAATTAATCTTAAAAAAAATTAATAACCTGTTCTTAATTTTAATACGCATTTTTAACAGTGATAGGTTACATTTTTCCTTAGTTAACTGTGATCGATCTTTAACAAAACCAGAATTGAAATATCCATTTTTAGGTTAAACATATGTCATTACATTTTAAATATTTAAGATAAGCTCTACGACACTGTACTCCGTCTAATCGACTGCACCTGCAGGGTTACGATTACGAACCATATTGTATATTGTATATGGTGTATCACAGAATCAGCAGAACATTTTATGGTAAACTTCTGCTGTAATCTCCACGCCCTTCTTCAGCTGTCGTAGCACCTACACCAGGACAAGGACCGGGCATAAGTTGGAGGTTGGATTTTATGAATAACGTATATTTACTCTACGTGCTTACTCAGCTAACTCAAACAGAAAGAAAGTAATCATTTATAAACAGCAAGGCGCTTAGCGAAATACACAATTTGAAACTGCTCCTATTTCCAAACGGTTAGCAATATTGTATATTACCATATTTCCCATTCATGTATTGTAATATATTGAAACAGTCTTATAATTATATTAATCAGAGAAATACCATTATATATTTTGCACATAACGTTATAAATTATACATTACAATTTGGTTAATATACAACTAGTTGCAAGCAATTAATTATTATTTAAATAATGGCGCCATAGCGAATAGTAGGACCCATACCATCAACTACTGCTGCCACCTATTTATATTTAGTTAATCGAGATTATACATGCAATTACAAAGATGAAGTTGTAGGTGAATAGGATCGTGAATTTAAAAAGAGTTTTATTTAAAACTTCTGATAATTAAGAAATGTAAAACCCATCTCTTAATTGTGTTTATATTTTTAGCATTATATTCTTTAGTTCAGTGTGTAAGGTTTTTTTTATAAAAAGGGGCCATCTTTAAATTATGTGGCACAAAGTTTCTGTAATTCTGACCCTTGGTATGATGTCACACATTTCAATCAATTATTTTTTGTAACATTCTTTTATTCTTAGTATAATTGGCCTTTTGTTGTATATCTCATGAAAACTTATGGGGAAGTTATGTTTCTTGTTTACAAATCTTTTTTTTGACAATTTTTTTGGGACACCCTCACCTCCAACCGGTATCAGTAATTATGTATAGATTAGTTTAAATTTTAGTATTACTTAGTAATATTAACTTTATATGTTTGGTCTATTATGTAGCTCTTGTTTATAGTATACTACTTTTAAAATGTAATTAACATTTTTCATTTTATAAAATAACAATGCAATTTATATGTTGGTGGTTTTATTTGCTTGTTCAACACACCGAGCACCGTGGCGTGTTGCAACGGTTTTGTTGTTTTAATTAGTGTCTTATTAGATACGTCATTAATTATATTTACACAACGAGTAGCCAATTACACACAAATGTTGCAGCGCAAATTAAATAGGTGAGGTACAGTTTTGCTAAAGGTAATTGGATTGTGAACAATAATTCAATTTATATAATGATAAAGTTGTCTAACAGAACTGGACCTCAAATTCTAATTAATTTTTGTATTATTAACATTGTTAATGTTTAAGGTAGTCATTTTTGAACCTGTAATTATTACAGGGATAAAAATTTACAAAAGATTACATATTCGTTTCCTACCCTATTCCCATGTACGTATTATAAAACAGAGTGTAAAAGAGGTGCATAAGAAACGTCAGGAACTAGTCTCTATAGCTATCTCGAGCATACATGCTATTATTGGCTATTATATTAAAACGATAAAACAAAATCGATTCATTATTGTTTTACAGATTTTAATATTACAAAAGTACAGCAGGAAATTAAGTGATAAAAAAAGTAATTTAAAAAATAAAATGTACACATGTTAATCTATATGTAAATAAAAAAAAATATTTTACGTCGGCTTATTTCGATGCTCAGTCGTATCACCAATGGCCTCCTACAACATTGTTAGTTAATGTGATGTCTTGGTCTAATAAAAATGGGGTATACCACCGCCTAATAAGTGTATGATTATATATGTACATAATCAAATTAACTTGATAATAATCTAATCTGAAAAGTGTAATACGGGGATGTAACTCTAAGACAAAAAAAATCACTGTCTTCACCAATGCTCCCTCCTATTGTATATAAATAAATAAATATATATATATATATATATATACATATATTGTATATGTACATACATATTTATGTCTGTTTCATATATAAAGCAATATTTTTTCTAGATAACCTCAAAAAGATTTCTATTTTATATATTTGTGGCATGGCACATCGCCAATGAAAAACTCGTATACTTATAAAATACTAAATTAGAAGTCTAAGCTAAAATTTTTAGGTCATAGGTTGTGCGATCTTAAATTACTATCGTTGTTTATTGCGCGGTCACGTTAACACATCTGATTTATTTACAAAAATAACGTATTGTTAATTAAATTTGAAAAATAAGAACATAACTGACAACACAGTGCCAGAGAGCATTGACACTCGAAGCTACACAGTTGTGTCTTCGGGTTCGATTCTAAAACCGGCGCAACTCATTCTATTTACATAAATATATAATACTAATAATAAATATATAGTTTGTCCAAAATAATTAACACTTCGATGGCATTTCGTTTTCAAGAGTGGGAGAGATTTTGAAATGAGGTTTTCATAATGAAGTTCGAGTTGAAACGAGACTTTCAGATAATAGTTTACTGCGACCTATAAATAATTGTAATATAATAATTTGGTGAGTTATTTTTTATCAGCTATGGAATAATTTTATTTCACAGGAATCAAGCCCAAATCCAAGCATAGTTGCCTGTTAAACTCTACGATTCAAATACCTTCGCCATCCAGAGGACCTTACTAAGTTTCAAATTATTTATTATTATAATATCTTAAGACAAATCATCGCACACAACAATACATTCCAAAACAAGTCAAGTCAATATTAGCAACCTCATCAGTTAACCTTTACTTATAAACTTTATCGTTAATGAGCGTTACTGGTGATTCAGATACGTTAAAAAGCAGTATTTCAAGAAATAAAACTGAGCAGTAAAAACGAAACTAAACCAAGCACTTGTTGGCGTAATTACTTTAATTAAAAATCACTATTCGTCTATTCAGTGGCAGAGCTTGAATACGATTATGATTTCCCTCATTTTGCAGAGTTTTATTCGTTGATTTTTACTTCTTATCCAACAGAACTACAACTTTTTGTTCAATTTAATTTTATTTTAAACTATTAAACTTTATTAGAAGTTGAGCTTTTTTATGTCATTCTCAATTCAGAGCTTAACAACTTCGTAATAAGTGTTTTTTATTTATTTTCTGTATTTTCGAGTTTAGAAACGTTTTAATTTTAAAGTAAGTTACTGTCATAATTATTTCTTTTACATTTTAAATAGTTAGCTTACTAATAGTGTTAGCACATACTATTTAATCACGCTTTTATTCCAGGTTCTACTCAAATATAAAACCGGATTATTTTAATACAGATTTATTGGCTTTACTTTTCTACAAAGTTTTGTTCAACAGATCAACAATTTTGGTTATATATATATAATATACAGCTACAACCGCGTTCAAGTAATAAAGACGTAGCAGCGTAGCGTATCGTAGCAGACGTAGTACATTGAATCTAGACACGTAGAAGCAAGTTACGCTTGAGAGAAACTTAACGGCAGTGGGTTATTACACCACAACTGTAAGTTGAGCGTAAGAACTATAATACGTAGCGCCAACTTTATTTAAGATCTCAATATAAACTTCATTGTTATGAGAACGGTTAAGACAATAAGTATTAAGTTAATAATATTATATTATCTTAAAACCACACTAAAATTGTTTCTTGTAAAAAGAGTAAAAAAAATACAATTGCATATTTAAATATTTTACGTTACGGAAAACGTATTTTTGAATATATGTATCACTGTTAAATATATTCTTAATTTTAATACAAATTAATAGACAAATGTGTACTAAAATTAGGAACGGATTATTAATTTACTTTACGACGAATTTTTTTCTGAATTTGGTAAACAATTCTATGAGAATGCACTGTGATCAGAATTTTTTTTAATACCTGGGGCCCGTATTCCTGAGTCTTGCAAACAATGATCGAACAGATATGATTTATATGAGTGGAACATTTTACGAATCCCTTTTAAAAGAGTATTTTTGAATTATAATAATAATTAATTAAAAAGTTCAGGAATAGTACAGGAATACTCTAAAATGTGCTTTAGAACTGTTCTAAAATGTATACAGTTTTCTTTGAGAGTGTAGGTATACTTTACATGCATATACGACACAAAAGACATTCGGTTATGGCTCACTGCACTGTAGAGAAGTAGAGAAAGCGTTTGTTAATTACAGAAATTATTTAATATTTTTATTTCCAAAGAATATTACAACTAAGATGTAGCTTCTCTAGTAATTTATTTATAAAGGAATGGGCTTCTGAATTCATTTTTTAGAAGTCGATTATTTAATTATTGATGAAAATAGATGTTAATAAATATATATTGACATTTTTATTTGATTAAATATTCAAATGTTGACGGAGATTAAAAATTCGAATTGTAGTTTTAGCGCTACAGATGTCGGCCATATTTATGACGTAACATGTCGCATGAAAAAGATGGAAAGTTAGCGGACGTGTTGTTACATGTCTTGAAATTTTTTATAACGTTTGATCCTTTAATAATTAAAGAGGCGAAATGACTTTTATAATTGTTAATATCTCCTAAAATATAGCGAGTTATTAAAAAATAATTGGACACTTGAGGTTCTGGTTGACAACTTTATCAATATATTGCACAGTTTTCTATAAATTAAGACATCTCAGTATCATTTTGGAGTCACTTATCCATCATAATGAAGATGCGTATGATTTTTTTGTCATTAAAGAATTCATTATAATTCAATTTCTCATAGTCGCTCATATAAAATATCTCTTTAATCGGCAACAAATGGCGAAACCACTCCACCTGTCGGAATGTAAATGAAGTGCATTAGAGATAGAAACGTCACAAAATAAGACAATTCACCAAATTGTTTACTGGGATAGTTCACAAGCCTATTGCTGAAAATAAAATATGTGATAAGGCTTAAAAAAATATAACGCAAAACGCATCGAGTTCCTAATTTCTAATCTTTTCATTAAATACGAAAGTGTACGATTACGGTGTATATATAATAATTGAATTATTATAATAATTGATAACATATGCACATTCACGTCTAATTACATTCAAAACTAAAATTAAAATACAAGAAGAAATTCATACTTTGTTGTATGACTAGAATATACGGTATAAGATTAAAACAGTAGGTGGGAATGATGCTGATGTAGATTTATTTTTATCTATCTTATCGTATAAGGATCACCATGCCTTGTCGGCGTAACAGGGTTCAAGGTTGACTCACAAATTATATCGGATCCACTTCACACATCACCATTAGACGCATGTCCTTTGAACTGGAAAAATTTAACGGGCAACGAAGAATTTTTAGTAAGCGTGAAAATATTTTCAGGGTCAGTATACGCCTCGGAGCAACGCACTAGTGCAGAAACGTAGACCGTAGCAGCAGGACAAAGAAGGGGCAGGAGCTACTTAAAGGAACAGACTTGTTGACTACTGCGAACACTAGCTACCGGAAAAGGACAGGGATAACCGGAAAACGTCTTTGTGTTGCTCTAGTTTTAACGATGCTGCGACAAAGCATTTGCAGTTTTTTTTTTCTTTTATATAAAAGAAAATCACTATTATATTACCAAGTTCTTGTCACAGAATTTATAAAAGTTTTCTTTATTGTTGGAGAAACATTTTGTTCAAATTATTTTGTATTGTTGGATAAGTTTTTTTTTTTTTTTTATTATTTTATTTACGATATTTTTATGAGTTGTTCTTTGAAGCTGAATCAACTTATTATGGTTTTCGGTGTGCTCGGTTCAAGAATCGTTAAGTTTTTATACCATATTGAAAATCCTTTCCATTTAAAAGTAATCACTAATCTGAACTACTCATAACTTTTATCTTAAACAGTTATCGCTGGGCAAATAAATCCATTAGTCATATTTAGGCATTAGTCTGACCCACAGAAACATTGGTGGTAAGCAAAATGACCCTTTAATTTAATATATTTTAGTATTTTTAGTTATAAACGAAATATTTAAATTACTTGATTATTTTGTTAATTCTTTTATGTATTGTTGTCAAATATTTGGTTCGATTTGGTCTTTTGTTGTTTCATGTTGTTTACAGTTGTTAAACCAGCAACAACCAAAACAACAAAATAAGAGCAAACTGAATTAAATTAAGAATAATCATCTTTTTTATTTCTAATATAAGTGTGTTAAAATAAAATCCAGTTGCTATTTCACTTACTAAAACATAAGCCAATAAATTCAGAAAAGGTATTTCTTCAAACTACACATCCACAATAAAACATTGGTCCTTCGGGCCGGATATGAACCAGTGTCCTATGAATTGCTTCTACCTACTGTCAAATGTTTGATTAAATCCTTAATAGTTTAAGCCTTTAATACTACTAAGAAATATTATCTACTTAATGATATAGTATATACAGGATTTTTGTACAATTTTAAGTTTCTACTTCCTAAATCTTTTTTACCTCATGATAAAGTAAATTACTGCGAAACAATTCAAATATAATCTACTGAAAATGTCGGTGTCGCAAGTAACCTATTCTCCAGTGTTAGAACACTTTTATTTTAATAGATACATATCCAAAATAACTATAGATTTCAACAATATCAGATTACACAAAGCACAGCTTCAGTTAAGAACCGCCAAGGTGGTAAAGGCGCTTGTATCAGCGACACAGTCTTCATAGCACAACAACCCTTGCAAATATGAATCCCAAAGTAACACCCTTATGTCAAAACATCTTTTGAGTCGGAAAAATCTTTCAACAACATCTGGGACCAACAGATACAGCGATTTAAGTTACTAAATTCAAACTTGCCGGTCGTAAAACAATATCCGGTCCCCATTTTATAGCAGATACTGACTTTATTTAAAGCTCAGTGTAAAGGTATGAGCATTATTTGTCCGATTTATAACTCAACAGATGGCGTTAACGTTTGGTAGTTCAAGTTGGACTAGAACCCCTGGTTTGTACAAAAAGAGGTTTGCATGTCAAAAACAATTTTGTTATCGATTTGAGATCTTTACGTAATGGCGTTAACCAATGATGCGTAATGTTCGCCCGGCTTAATTTAGCGTGGTTGTATGTAATAATCATATTTAGAAAAGTATTTATTTTACCAGGCTAAAAATATTAATAAATACCTGGAAAGATGGATGACGTATAGTGATTTTAAAGATTGAACGTTATAAACTTTTTATAGATGAACCAATCTTGCAATATTTCTAATATTAAGAATTGACAATGAAGAAATAGTTTTGCATTATTGGTACCGTGCGGTGTGCAACGTGTTGGGGGGGGGGGGGTATAGTTAACCGATGGCTGCGCACGCTGTGGATAAATTCAACATTAACTACAGCTGAATTATACCTTGGAGTATTAGAATAGCACGTATAAATATTTATTATCATGAGCGTCGGAAGGAGAATCTAAGGAGGTACACCTGCACCCCAGCCATAAAAGAAAATACACAGAAAAAAATAAGAAATAACATTTTTATTATTAAAGTCACTGTTAGAATAAAAACTTAAGGCATCTAGGTTATTGTCTAAATTTGTTCAACATCTTGTCAATGAATTCAACCCTTTTACTATGAACCCTGGACATGTATCTTGCTGATGCAGATGCATTTCTCTAAAAGTAATCCTGTCTGCGCTCATGTTTAATATTTATAACTATAGAACTATTTTTTATTAAATTACAATGAGATGTTATGTAAATAATCTTAAGATGATGAATAATAATATATATAATATAAACAATGCGTAAATTATATTGCCTAATGAACAAGAGTTTCAACTTCTTTTTTTATTCATTTATGTTATTGTACAACATATTAAGTTCATTGTGTAAAAATTTTAAGTCGATTAAAGTAAAACTGTCGGAGATATAGAGTTTTAAGGCTTCATCTCTCTGGTCTGCTTTCGTGTTACTTTGAAGCTTTTAAATGCGGTTTCTCACACATAGCTTTTTCAGAGTCGGTGCCCTCTCTAGCTCAAAATCTACTAGACCGATTCATTTGAAATTTTGTACACTCTTTCTTTACATAAATGTCGAGGTAACGCTGGAACGTATTTTAAAATAACAAAGTTTCTGATTTTTTTCATAAAAAATCGGTATTTTGACTTTTCAGTGTTGTAAAAAATTGAAAAATCAATAAAAAAAAGAAAAACTCGACAGCGTTACCTGCAGAAACTTATCAAATAGTGAAATCATTTTGGTTTTTCGATTTCAGAAAACCAATGCTAGTTTTCTTTGTGACGTCCGCGGAGATTCGCTGTTACTGCCTCATTTCTTAATATTTATTTATGAAAATTTCACAAAGAATTCCTTAAATATTATTTTATCATGTAGTAATTATAGAAATAATTATATACTAACTGTGTCGTCAAAAAATATTAAACCCCCCATTCCCCCTTAACTAAATGAAGTAATAAAAGACGCATGTTGAATTGCATTGTAAACCTATTGTTAAATGTCTGAACTAGAAGTTTTAAAATTGAACCCGGAGCATCCCCTAGAATGTTTATTGTAGATGCCCAGATTAATCGTTTACTCGAAATTAAAATGGAAGAGCTTTTATATTCAAATTTGCTCTGTGTCATATAAAACTATAATGTAACGCACCAATAGGTTTTACAAATAATTAAAATTTAGTGTAAAGGTTATTACAATAAATACGAATATAATTAAAAGCTCAATCAAAAATATGCAATATACAGACTGGTTATTTGTACCGATAGTTTACATTTTAATGTATCAATAAAAGTCCCGAGGGAAATTACCGTTAACTGAATAAAAACATATAATGTTAAACACACAAACGAACACCGAATAAAGCGAACAGCTAGCGAGTGAACACTCTAAATTGAAAACACATAAATATAAATGATTAATGTTGTGTTATCTATTATGTCGAGTAGGAGGACTATACGATGTACCGATGTACCATACATTCATTTAATTTAGTTTAATACCAGTACATTTCTGATAGCAAAAGCATTTGCTATAAACATTGAAATAAACTGATACAGCGGAACAGGAAAAACTATCTAGAGCGTAAAATGTAGCAGTTTGAAAGGGTTGTGATTGTAGATATGTATAGGCTTCATAAATACACTTGTGTTGTACAGGATCGGACTTATACCTGTTAAATTCATTTTAGGGGAGCGTTAGTAACCTTTGACAATAACAACAAGTTTCAAGTAAGAAAAAAACGTGGCTGCCTCACGAAATCCTTACCGGGTAAACCTGATAAGGTTCTAGTCAAGAACCTGACAGTGTTCTAGTCAGGAACCTGATAGGGTTTTAGTCAGGAACCTAATATGGTTGACACAAATACGTTTTAAATACTTCTAAGTTTGTTTAGAAGATATATTAAGTAATTAAGCACTTATGAAAGACATATTAGTTATATTTATATGTATTTAAACGTAACAAACAATTAATGAAGTTATGAAGATTTGTAGAGGCTAAAGAAACAGGGAATTTTTCCTGGGAAGTCAAGACAATACCTTATTTTTATCTAATATTTAAAGCCGGCCCTGGAAACACACAAACACATATCATATATGTTGTAGCAAATGTATGAAGTTTTTTGCAACAGCCGATATAGTAAGCATCCACAGACACTGGTTGCATGCATTGCGAATGGATGAAACGGGAGGATGGTGCGGTAGGAGAAGAAGAGATAAAATAGAGAGCACTACAGGGAATATTATATTGCATAAAATGCAGTCTAACATATAGTTCAAACTATGAGGGATGGCTGATGATTCACACTTAAAGAATGTAGAACCATATAACTGATTATCTCTTATATAGTTCAAATTACGAGAGTTCGGCGGTGACTTATATTTAAAACAAGTCGTGGGGTATAAACTGCCGATATAAGTAAGAAGCACTGACTCACTTATTTTTCTATAATGTATATAGAAACGAATAAGATAAAATTCATTAACGAATTATATATTTATACCGCTCTTATAATCTCTTTTAAGTATAAGTCGCCTCCGAACTATCGTGATTTGGACTATATTTGACATTTTGATGTTAAGACTCAACAAATTGTAACACATAGTTCTACTTGTTTAAGAAGCATTTAACAGAATAAATGACGTATACAAAGAAGTTCAATATTAAAGGTTTAAAAGAGATCGCTGTAGAAATCTACAGTATGATATTAATCTTTGTTAAAGCTCTCTTTCTCAACGTGAAGTACTTCAATGCCTTTAAATGTTAAGTGTTTAATACTCTTGGAACTCAAAAGTCGTGTAACTTTCAGGATCCTTTGACTACGTCGCACTTTATTTGAAGGGGGCATTTTGGAAAATTAATCATGGTAAATTTGTCACAGTAATGCATAATGTGTAATACAAAACAAGCGCTGATGGCTCACAAATTGTAAATGTTGAAATACTTCAGGTAAGATGTAATTCTATCTAGATTAGAGTTACTAATCAAATAATAAAATTAATAGCCTAATTTATTTGTGTTATGGGTTTGTATGAATTAATCTGCACGGTATGTTTATGCAGTAAGACATAAAGCATCATTCCCACTCACTGTTTTGATATTTAATTTACTATTTTTATTTAATATTGAAATCTAGATTTCAGGTTTTCGTTTAAGCATTCGTGTTTTAATTTAAGTTTAGTTAATTTCGTTGATGCGTACGCATCGTTAGTAATATAAATTTTGACAGTTCGACAAAATTGTATGTGAAATAATTAAAATTGCTATTTTTAATAAGAATTAGCAATAGAAATGGTTTCACTTCTATATTTTTCAAAAACTGACATTAAACTTCTTTTAAAAGTAAATCCTATTGCATTTTGACAGATTGTCACATTTTGGAGGTTATAATATAATATACTTTTTCTTAATTTAATATTTTTAATTTAAGACATTGGACCTTCTAAGGTTCTAGAAACTAAGAAAACTTAAAAAATAAATTATATTAAAAATGGTACTGTAAATGACTACGCGTATTGCCATATGCTAAACAATTTAAATTGAATACAAAATAAAATTAAAGCAGTGAGTGGGAATGATACTTAATTGTTCTTAAATTTAATATATTGTAATTGTATACGTAAATTAAGAACAGGATAAATTAGTTATTTGAAAATACCATTATTGTAAATTTCTATTTAAATTTATTAAAATTATTTTCATATTACGAAACTGCTAAAATGCATGGAAAATTATGAAAATTAATATATGCTATCTTATACTTTAGAAATATTATGTAATCGTTATTAACAGTGTATTGTCTGTATCGTTATCTCTTTTCAGGACAGCTATTACACACAAGCACAGATTCTGCATCTCAGTTCTGTCCACGTGACGTCATACAAGCTTCATGCAAGCTGCAAATAGGATCATTTCTCTGAAGTTTAGCATTGAGAAAGCACGTTTTTTCGTTGAGAAAATGTCAAGTGATAAAGAAGATGTGATTATAGCAAACGTCTTTATTAGAAGACGATGAATCAGACGTAGAATGTATTGGCTTCATCCATATATCCAAAAGAACATTAACCGCAGATTGTTTGTTGCTGCAAGAGAGTTATCAGAGGATGATTCAGTATTTCAATCAGTATACCGAATGGCTATTGTTCAATAATATGAATAAATTGACTGCCGAGTGCGTCGTTTAAAAAAAAAAATTACGTCTATGCGTCGTGCAGTACGTTAGAGCTATGGCATGTTGCGTGCGTTTTAAATGCAAGCTACAAGAAAGCGTACAACAAGTAGTAAATGACTATTATGTTGGTAGTTTCTAAGGTGTCCTAGCCTCATATATGTGAGCTATGTATATAAGTTTCTGATTACGTGAAAACATAATCACCAGACCTAATACATAAAGCGCTGGTATGGGGATCGAACCCGAAGACACAGCAATCTATCGTCAATCATAAACACACTCAGCTATTATGCCGTCTATAAAATCAGGCTGTATGTAATATATACAGGCTATATATCATCATATTATACACCTAATTACAACAGTATCACATAAACTAATTTTAATTAAGCTATGGAACATTAACACCCACCGACAGTTTCCCAATTAACACCTGGTTTTTAAACCCATTAAATATTTTAATGACGAAACAAATGGTTATAGCTTTTACGGCAACAAATAAGCTACAAAATACAAGTAAATAAATACACGGTCCATTTAGCTTAATTATTAAATGTCCTTTCTACAGCTCGTTGAAACCCTTTTCAGGCTCGGTCGCAACTTGGAAAGCCTCCAGGATAAGGAAAGCACGGCTCCTCCTCGCAGGATTCTGATTTATAAGCAATAGGACTCTCGACCTATAAATTGTGTTCTGTTCTCGTGGTTTGATTTTATCGCACATATTTCATATTTTTGTGACGTATAAGCCATAAGTCATGTCCAGTGCATTGTACACGATCACTCCAAAGAATTGCTCCTCTTGTTTTTATGGAGTTGATACTATCGCAGACAATTCACTACACATTTTATGTTTTTCTAGTATTTTAGTTAATGCTGTTTTCGGAAACGTAGAAATGATAACAAAGTATTTACTAACTTAAAGTAGAAGTCAGGAACTTTACAAAGCAAGAAAAGATGTGGAAAGTAGGATGAAGAAGAAGCGTAAGAAGTAAAAGAGACGGACAAATACATTTCACACCTCTTTTTCAAACATTCCTTTAGACCATCTTAGGTTTAAATCAGGTTTACAGGTTTAAAGATTTTATAAATAAAATAAATTTAGAATAAGACGAGGAACTCGGATTTCATTTAAGGTGAAGCGAGGGTCATATAATAACGTTTAGGATGAAACGAGGTTCACTCTACTGTTTTTAGAATGAAAAGGGGGGCAAAGATCAATTTTAGGGTCAGGATAGGTCCATAATTTCTGATTTAGTAAATCACTGATTTAGTAAACAAACTAATGTAAGTTTCAAGGAATATAATTAATTTTATCGGCCAAATAAATTCTATTTCTAATGAAGCAGATATTGTGGAAAAATGTGGAAAGATAAATGGGAAGGAAGAAGAGAAATTGGAGCACTTTAAGAGTAGGTGTAGGAAGAAGGTGGAAAATGGCTTATGCTTAGAAGAAATGCTGTAAAGAGAGAGAGAGAAAGAATAGCGTGGATGGAGGAATAAGAAAAGTACAAATAAGTTCTATTAAATATTTAACTCAAAATCTCATAGTTCCAAATGTTACCTTAAAAGAAAGTAAATCTGTAATCGATTACTGTTTAAGTTTTTACTGATTTTTCGAAAACGCTTTAAATCCCAGAATTGCAGAGGCATGTTGTGTGTTGTGGTCCAGTTGGACAGGGATCAGGGTCCAAGTCCCAGCATCAAGTCCATGGAGCACAACAGCCAGAACGGTCAGTGGTTCGTTCTGATGTAGTTGGTGGTTTCCCCTGTTCGGTATTTATGTTTTTTGCTTGGTTTGTCCGATGTCATCCATTATTCCTATTCCATTCCCCCTCCACCCCTTCTATCCAGCTGTTACTTCTCCGTATTGTACTTATGCGGGTCAATACCACACAACTGGACATTGGCTACGTAAAGCACACTGTTATCCATAGAGGATTCAAATTGGGATAAAATCGGTTCTAAAATGGATTTAGTTCCGAGCTATTCTATTTCGCAGTGTATATACATAGCAAAAGTTGCAATACAAATTTTTTAGATTTTTACTGTAAAAATTTGGATTTTTAATGTACGAGATCAAAACCAGTTTGCTGGACACAAATAAGTAGCAACAAATTGAGATTTTCTTATCAAAGCAACATACAATTTGAAAAGGCATCTTCAGACTGTGAACTGTACATACGAGGTTAACGCATCAACATTTTATGAATAAAACAGCAGCTCCGCAGACCAGCAACTGTTAGACGCAAATAACAGTCCACCGTCTTCTAGTAACCTGCCCACAAAAAACACAGCATCAGTGGTGAACTGAAGGACATACTTTCAGACAATTAAGAAGACATTCAAAAAGTGTCCGAGTTCGTAACTGATACAAAGTTATTAAATCAAATTTATCTAAAGTAAAATAATTTCAGGCGAACATGACACTGATGTTGAAATCGCCTCAAATTCTAAATTAAAAAAAAGAACATACGAAATCTACAACGACCTAGTAATGATAATTTTCTTACGATTGTCGTGAAAAACTTTCAATCGTTAATTGAGAATATGACAAATATAGTCCTGTAAAGAAAATTACAGCAAACGATATTAGATTTTAATGAAATATGTTGAAAGTGAACTACTTTTTATCAGTTTGACTTTCATCATGTATTCCACAGTCGTCTGAAGCTCCTCACGGACAGGCAAAAAAGAGCATTGTGCATCAACTATTTTTTTATTGCACACATCTTATAAAGGTGTTCTATAGGTGGAGCACAACTGCCCTTGTTCTTAAAACTATTTCAGATTCTAAAAAATGGATTACAATATTTTTTTTAGATTAAACCTATATATTCACCGTAAACGTAAACAATATAGAATTACTCAAACCAAATAAAAATGATAAAAATGTTGCATACACCGTTGAAAAACTAGTTTCACTTTAAAAAAACAATAAAACATTCTTAATTTGTTCCAATAAAAACCACCATTAATACATAAATTGATTTAGCAGTCAATACATATTTCTTACATTTATTAACGATAAATAAAGCAGAACAAACTTAAAAACACTGAAGCATGCACTTAGCCTATGGTATATATAAGTCAGTCATATAAATAAAACAATAAAACAAATGCACTCTAGAATAACAATGGCGAATCTGCAACAAGTATGAGTATAACCGCTTTATTGAATTCAGTGGTTGATTAGATTCGGATTAAAGCGAATCACGTAGCGTTATGCGAGTACTATTACGGATTGAATTATGATTTCAAATTACTATGAAACATTCCATTTTTTGTTTGATGAAAATATATAATGAACCTTCTTCTTTTCAAAATTTAAGATGAAAATAGATTAGATTATTCAGACTTTCTCTGCTTCCAAATATCTGCTTATAATCTTCAGGCATATTGCACTTTTGTCTGTGTGATGAGTACTTGGATCACTGAATAATAATATACTTTACTGATAGTAGGCTATTTATTACATTGTTCACAGATTGGTTGTGGTTCTCTTCTGAATAAGTAGATATATGATAAGATATCACCTAACATGATTCTATGGTTTCGGTATTAAAAGGTATGACATTTCTAAATATTCTAAGATTTTATAATTCGTATTTCCCAGAAAGTTTGACAATTTCAAATGCTTGAGTCTAATGTCTAAATATTACAAAAAGTAAATTAGTTTTAAACTTAAACTGTGATATATAAGGAATACTAGTTATTTGAATAAAATTATTGCTATATGATCAGCCGAAAAATATGAAAACAAGCTTTTTTATTACTCGTACTTAATAATGCAGTGACCACTACGGTTTCTATTGTCGGCATTGCCAATGAAGCTGCTTCGAAGAGGTACTCTTGCAGTACGTTTCGATGATGCATTTGAATAGCCCATCTCAGTTGTTGTCACCCATAGTGATCGTGCATTTGGTACGATAAATTCAAAGCATCGATGCATCTGTGAACGTATAACTTAAGACCACCGAGTTGAATTATAAGGATTGTTAAAAACATGTTTTAGAATTTGATCTATAGAATATGGAAACAGTATCTTATTGTAACCAATTACTTTAATTTAAACGTTAGCGCCTTAAATAATTACGCTTTAGTTCCATCAGTTAGACAATACAGTCTTTAACTTGTGCGCAGACGTAGAAAAAGGTGATGCCAATAACAAGTAGCGAATAATAATATTTATTGTATTACATGTGTTATAAAATAAATTTAATATTAAATTTAAAATATGTTTTAATAAACATCTTGATAATTAAGGAGATCCTCGTGTAGTAGTAAAGAATGGAGAACTTGCTGAAACTTTGTAAATTTGTTCTACGATAGTCAATAATTACTAAAAAAATTAAATAAGGGTAGGTTTCATGTAAGTATCTAATGGAGAAAATTATTATTTCAATTGAATATGATTCAGAAAACATCAAGCTTTCGATTAAAATAATAAAAATAGTACGTTTGCGAAGAAATAACAAAAATAATTGACACACAATCATCCGTTACTTCCACTGTTCAAAACACGGTGTAAGATTTGGCAACGTCGCTTGCGCAGTTAAGCACCGCATGAGTAACCGCGAGTATTCGAAAGGCAGTAGGTCTAAGTTACTAGCGCACACTACCGTGGTACTAGGATCTTCTTAAGCAATATTAATCTCAACATTAATAGTATACATCATTAATTTTGGATGGAATTAAGTAATATATTGAACACACCGTTGTAAACACGACTATATATATGTTATATCAAATTTAGTGTTCAAATAAAACTCAGGTGTTCCTAAAAATAGAAATATAATAACAGTGTATCAGATTTACTAGTAAAATAGATACCTATCCTATAGCACACAGTTTACTCCGGTCTCCGGATCCTATAACAGGGTACTGGAGCCCCCATGGGTCCCGGGGGAGAGAGGGTGGACCTCATGTGGGTCCGGAAGGTGTTTGATAGATACGGCAAATATTCAATGGAAGCCACAACGAAGAAGATGTGCAAAACCACAAATAAACACAAATATCTCGATTCGAAGGATATATGAGTACGTGTAGTTTGCATAAGCAAAAGTAAACAATAAAAAAAATGTTTGGAAAAAAGTTTTGTAAATATTACGTATTTGGGATATTACGTCGTTGGGTATAGATGGACGTAAATGTTAGAGTCATAGTTACGTGTGTTTAAGGTTTGTTCAATAAATCAACAAATTATTCAAGGTTATTCGAAGCGACGAATTTGATCTGGAATAATCGTGAATTTTAACTTATTCCCAAATCTTTATATATAAAAATTCAGTCAGCGTATGTTTGTCTTAGAGCACATGGAGTGTGAATAGCCTATGCTTCCTATAGATTCAAAATGTGTCCAAAATGTGTGCGAGAGAGAAAGGTATCGGTTCCTATTTGTTCTCTATGCGGATGCGTCTAAAGTGAAATCTGTCTAGATATAATAAATATTAATATTATATTAAGATATAATAAATAAAATATATGTAAAGAAATTATATTTATATAGTTGATACAAAAGTAAAACAGTGACAGTTTATATACTCATGAACGCCATAGATGTCGCTGTAGGAATAACGGCCAACACAGTTGATTTTTGGAGTGGACAGAACTCACGTTTTTAGTTATATTTATGTTTATATATAGTTTATTTATATTTATACATATTTACATTATTCTACATCAAAATAATAACTGTCACGTATTATATCTAGACAGTTCTGACTTGACAATTTTTACTTTCGATGAATGCGCATAGGAAACAAATAGAAACATATACCTTTCTCACTCGCACACATTTTGGACACACTTTCAGGTCCACCATTCGCTCTCCATATATATATATGCTCTAAGTTTCACACTGAAACTACATCAAATTGCGTTTTCACTCACTACAATTTTATTAACAAAATAATTCATATCACACTTCTCCAATCCATGCGCATGACGTCAGAGAAAATGTTTCTAAATAAGGCACTTAATTGCAGGCTAAATTTAAGACTACGGCACATTATACACTGTTGACACCACAGCGTGAATATTTAAAGAAGGTTAAACCAATTAAATATAAAACATAATAATTTCCTATTTAAGTCCTTTCACTAAGTAACACATAATTTCTATCCAAGGTTATCTATTGGGGTTATTTATAACTTGGGATTAAAATTATCTAAATTAGTTAATCGATATTCAAGTGTTAGTGGCGCGATTAACGATTAGAAAGCCAGGTGAAAAGAGAGGTGAAATTAAGCTGCTTTAAGGTTTTCTGGTGGCGTGCCACCATTATATAAAGAGGGTGATTAAATCCTTTGCTGTAAAATATATCCGAGAGGATGTTCCCGACATTAGGTCCTAGTATTATCACCGCTGATTTATTTTCAGGACTAACAGCTATCCTATTGTTAGAATAGGTAAGTAAGTGAGTAAGATATGAGGGGCATCGATTGTTGCTGGAAATAAAGGTTGAAAGGGACAGTTAAGTAGCATGGTGCATGGTCCTACATACAGATTTAGAAACAAACGTGCTACTTTGGATATTAAAGTTATCATTCAAAGAAACCGGACGATGTTAGAAACAATAATAGGCAATAAACAAAATTGAATAGCATGAATTAAATAAATACAATTCAGAGGCAGATTAAGATAGTTTGGCGTTCTTGGCGGTAATGTGTCCAGCGCCCTTGTCGAAAATACATCGTAAGTTTCAATTTTTGAATCAGTGTAAAAGACTACGTAGAAAACAGTTTTTATAAATATCACAACGATCTAATTCTATTTTTAATTATCAGGCAAATTAAGGAGCTGTATTTCAATTTAATTACTAAATATAAAACTATAAAACTGATGTGGATACCTGTACATTGTAAAATAAGAGGAAACGAAATTGCAGATAAATTGACAAAGGAATCTATAAACTTGGAAATTGAGATGAAAGTGAAATTACCTACATATGAAATTTTTAGTATAATCAAAAAATTGAACTTCAATTTGAGAAACTAAGAACAAAAGTCATCTAAAAGGAAGACCCTGTTATAAGTTACATCCAAGTTTAAGTAAGAAAAGATGGTTTAGAAATGAGTCCCGCAAAATTATATCAACTATAATCAGAATCAAAAGTAATCATTGTAAAACTCCAGCTCACCTGTATAAAATTGAATATTCAATCTGACGATAGATGTCAACGTGGAGAATTAGAAACTTTAGATCATATTATATTTGAATGCATAAATTATAATCCACAAAGATCAAAATTCAATAGTGAAATATTAGATGTGATTAAAACTTTCCCTGTTAGTACTAAATTTTTGTTAAGTGATTCAAAATTAATTACTGTATTTTCCAAATATTTAGATAATTGCAAAATAGAATTATAAATTTGCTTTGATGTATAAATGTCAAAGCTAAATAAATTAAATATAAAAACAACTCTATTTTTAATCGTTTCAAACATACTTTTAAATGTTGATTTTAAATTCGCAATTAATTTTTGGATAAGTATTAATGTCTGCCAAATATGACCATATTTAAGTAAAAGAAGTAATGCAATATCATATATGTAAACAATCATCTATTAGAAGAACAATCCGCATCAGATTTATCGTTCAAGTATGGAAGATAAAGATGCGCATGATCGCTCCAGAGTACTCTGAGACAGCAGCTGTGACATGACAAGAGTACGACCGCGTGTAAGAGAAAGCGATAAAGGCAAAGAGAGAGATATCTCTCGAGTGTCCTATCTGTCCCTTTCTAGCCGAACCTCTGTTGTTGGCTTGGCTGATTGGCGGTGAGGTAGAGAGTAAGTAAGCAAGCAGATCCAGTGCTCGGTTAGAAAGAGACACAGAGGACATTTGTCAGCTATCTCTCTCTTTGCCTTTATCGCAGTATTCAGTCTCTTGCTCACCCTATTCTTATACCTCTATGGTTATCTAAAGTCGAGTTGGTATTTAATGTAATTATGCCACGCAGTAATACGTTTATACGAGTAACGAGTAATATAGATATCACTGCCTTTGTAATTCAGATAAAACAAACACATGTTATCCAGTGTGAATTTTCTGTATTTTCATTTCTTTAGATAAAAGTGTATTATTTCCGTATATATATATATACATATATAAGGATATCCATATAACTCCTGCAAAGAACCCAGATTTATCCTTCCATAAATATTTGTGCGAGTATGTACATATATCTATATAGTTATAGCTACATGAACATATAGTGTCATCTCTTTCTAACTTCATCTTTTAACTCTTTCTACTTGTAAAGCTGTCAAAATAAAAACAACGCTATAATCCG
This sequence comes from Panorpa germanica, assembly GCA_963678705.1. NCBI lineage: Eukaryota > Metazoa > Arthropoda > Insecta > Mecoptera > Panorpidae > Panorpa > Panorpa germanica. Next base: position 6,304,774 of record OY783206.1, on the reverse strand, counting down.
CATGTTTACTGTAATAAACTTAGCATTACAACTTTATTCTTGATATTATCACCAGACAGGCAGGTTCCGCGGACATGTGGACATGAGGCATAAATTCAAGACTTTGTCGTGTGAATTTGTGATGCATCAGATCTCCAGGGGGCGCGGTATATAAAGAGACAAGTTCAAACCTGTTCGCAGAGTCGTTTTACTTGACGTATTTGTTGCATATGATAGATTTATTACTTGCTGTAGACAACTTATATATTAATTGCATTAGGTATTGAATTTTATGATGTCATGTTTCATTACAGGCGCTTAAAACCTATCTGTTTGTGTAGCAGTATTTACTTATATTTATAAGCCCCATTAATGTTTGTTAAGTAATTTGATAACGATACGAAAATTTTATTCCGTTATTTTATTCTCTGGTTATTTAAGAACTTTTAAGGTTATGTATCATTTCCACTCAATGTTTTAATTTAGTATTTAATTTAAATTGTATAGCATATAGGAATACATTTTAAATTTAAAATTTATTTTACGTTATCCCTGTTTTTTTTAGAACCTTACAATGTTTCAAAATTAAGGAAAACTATATTACATTATAACCTCCAAAATGTAACAATCAGGCAAAATCCAGTTGGATTTATTTTTAAAAGAAGTTTAATGTCAGTTCGTCAAAAATAAAGAAGTAAAAACAGTTTCTATTACTAATTGGTATTAAAAACAGAAATTTTTATTATTTCAAATTCAATTTTGTCCAACTGTCGAACTGTCAAAATTTATATTACCTACGACGCATGCGTACCAACTAAATTAACTAAACTCAAATTGAAACACGAATGTGACAAAGAATGTCTATTCTGAAAACCTGAAATCTAGATCAAAATATAAAAGAAAAACGTAAATGAAATATCAAAACAGTAAATTTATTCACAAATGTATACTAAATAAATGATAATAAAAACTTTCCTCAAAAAAAAAAATCTTTTTATGCTAGTTTTATATTTACGTTTCCTAGAAATATTTTTTTAATTACAGCGTGGGGCGTATACCACACTCGCGGAATGGTTTAATCATGATCATAACAAATTAATACTATGTTAATTTCAATGGAAAAGTTTTGCTTAATGAAAATACTTCAATAAACAACTAATTAAATAAATATATCAAACAAATTGAACTATAAAATGATTTGAACAGGAATTAACTCAAAGCAAAATGAATATGTCCCAGATTTTACGAAGTTCGTAAATAAAAGTTAAATTTGAAATTACTTTTAGTAAATGTACGATTATGTTAACAGTCTCTAATTTATTCGTTCATTTAGAATGAATGCTTTATTCCTAGTTTAATTATTTGTTCATTAAAATTATTCATTATATGATCTTTTCATTTACAGACAGAGACTGTTTTTGTTGGATGATGCAATTCATTACGTCATATGCAGTACTCGTAGTAAACCGTTCAACTTTTAGGAGCTATAAATCTTCACTTTAAACCTCATTTTATTGTTGAAACTCTAAGCTGTTAAGGAAATTTCCTGGAATAATTAAAACGTTTAAGTCGCTGTGAAATTCTAGATCATATATTAGAGTTTGAGAACTTACTCATACTAATAGAAACCATGCCAGCAAGATGCACATAAATTTCTTTCAGTTTACTAGTTTATTGCCAATACAGTGATCATAAAATACGTGTGTTTAAGTTCTAAGTTATAGTCTAATCAAAGTAGACTACGAGGGTTAAACAATAAGTACCAGTGTTTAGAAATAAGTAGTCTTGCTAAGAGAATTTGACATCTACTACCATCTTTCAACAGACTCCATACCGAATTTCAGATTGATTCATAAGTTAATTTCACTTTTGGATGGAAAAACGTGCGGAAAAAAGTGCATGATATGGGGTCATGCAAGTCCATGGTTAATCAGGCTAGACAGGACCATGGAAACTTGTGGAAGAGTCTTCAACCAGCCTCTAATATTCAGCTCGATTGGATTATGGAAATTTTGTGCCAAATCCAGCGAGTATCCGAGTCGAAATTTTCACCCTATTGACAACCTAAAAAAACCCGTTTCTGGGATATTTTACATAGGACTTTTTCCTCCTTCTTTGGGCATACATGTGGCAGTTATCGGACAAATTACGATGTTTAGGCTCAAATGAGGATGATATTTAAAACCTATTCAGCACTAGTCACGGTTTAGTTACGCCCTCAATTTTTAGTCAAACTTTAAGATTATTCACTCAGCGGTGCTCTGGTTTTAGGCAAATTCTAATAACAGCGGATGAGAAATTGGCATTTGCAACGTTGCCGGCTTATAACCCACATTTACTGTTTCTTACTGGTTTTATTTAAACATTTTCGTATATAGGTATCCTTTTGATAATTTTCTTTTTGCAATAGTTACAGAAAAGATTATTTTATATACACCTAGTTTTTGAAGGCCGTGTCACCATTTTTTTATAGTTAAAAGTTATATTATGTAGTGAAATTGAGCTAAAAATTATGATTTGTATGGAAAATGACTATTTTTAATCATGTATAAAAAGAAAACTATGAACCCTACGTCTCTAAAATTTTGAGACAGCATGTATTTTAACTATTTGTATCGACCTTCCAAATTTCACGACGTTTTCATCATTTACGTTAACGTCCTGTACCTCCTTAAAACAATAATAGAAAATAATATCATGCAAGTACTTAGTAAGATTTTCTTTACCAACGCGGGTAAACGTCTTCGAATTACGACCGAGAAAATTTCCAAGACAACGTTCGCGCACGTTTACCATCAAAAACCGAAAACCTTTGTTCGAACAATTTGTTCTTTTATGTAGTTTTATCTATTTAGATTCATATTTTAAACAACTGTGTGATTTCAACGGAAGACTAAATTTGAAATTATTAATGTGATAGTTCTAAAGTAGCGAATTTAAATCTCGCAGCAGGTTGTACACCTCTGCATGTACTCGTAATACTTTATGAACCTGTAACAGTCGAATAGACATAGTCAGTCAGACATGAGTCTATTAGGGCGATTACATTGAGTTGATATAATAAATACCAATTGATATCGTTTCCTTTGTTCATGCTCAGCTAGATTTGTTTGTGTGTGTGAGTGTGTATGTGTTTGTAACCTTATCAGTAGAGATGTTAGAAAAAAAAGGGATCTTTAAGATAAAAAGAAAACCAATGTAAATAAATAGTCTACGTAAGTAACATCCCCAATCGTCGGAACATCCCTAAACATTTTCTATCCTGGTCATAGCTATAATAAAACATGTCAAGATTTAAACCCCTATTCGGAATTATGTACATATTCAAGTCTAAATTTTATGGATGGCATAAAATCTTGTAATGCTGATACATCTTAAGGAAGCGGACTTTATACAAGGTTCATCCTATATTATAATGTTCCAAGTGTATATTATGATCTTATATATTTGGTACTGAATTTTGTATGGTAGCTCGAAAACGGCTTCAGGGAAGATTTGGAAAATTTCCTATTTCGTAGAGAAAAAAATTCTAAGACTTTTGGCGTCCTTCGATTTTTCCCTGAATTTTCTGGAAACCCGTATTTACAAATCGAAAAAAAAATCCCAAATTTTGAAAAAACTTGGTCGAATAATGAACAAAATGGAAAAGATAAATTTTTTTAGTCAGTTTATATGAAAAATTTATATAGAACGAGTTAAATATTTTAATTAAAAAATGTAATTAAAATTTGAAATGAAATTCAATTCACACACAAAAGACAGTCATCGCTTGCGACGGGTAAACTCTAGTTTCTTATAGTCTCATTACATTTCCTCGTCTCATTGATGTAACACAATTAAATATAATATAGAGTAGCATTGTTGTAATGTCACGGCGTCGTTATAATAGCGATATGTGATTGGTGTTTCACAGATACAGCAATGGCAGATTGTGATATCAGTCCATATATGTATATTTAAATATGTATTTGCATTTGAATAGTAACTAGTTAGAAAACATACTAGTTGGTACGCTTGTAATGTGCACATAAACCAAAATATTCATCTTGTACTCTCTCTCTGTACTGTATCCAGCATCCCACATTTAATTTCCTAGCATCGTGTTGACTACGATGCCACCGATAGTCATCCATCCAATTAATCGAGTTAATTAAACTTTAAACCCGTTCCATACGCGCTGCTACTAACTAAATATCATTATAAATGAATTCAACATCGACTATAGCGCCATTGTAGCATGTGTGTTTGAAATTCGTACTAAACAAGGTAAATCAAATAATTCAAATGAACTGAAAGCTTTGAATACTGAGGTATAATTAAAACAAATTTTAATATTAAATTATTTATAAAATGTATGTAAAATGAACATGTAAAAGGGGGTTGGGAGGAGTAAACTCGTACTGTCGTCATTATTTATGCGTTACTAATTATATCGGCTCAGAGATGGCGTGGAATATTTATGAACGTACTGGTGCTACGGTACAGTTATTAGGGGGTCCATAAATATTTGTATCTGCATATATGAATCCACTGAATATGAAAGGGGAATCCACACAGATGCGTAAAAACAAGTGGAACAGAGGTCCCCTAAATTCGACCTGCAAATTTCTTTGTAAAAAATTAGAAAATAATATTTAATGGAGAATATTTGTGGATTTTTAGAAACATTTGTCATGATCATGAAATAATACTTTAAGCAGCATAGAAAAAATTAAGTCTTGCTACTATGACATAGTTTACCAAATTCTTTTATGGGCTTTAAAGGGCCTGAAGGATGTTGGGGTCCTCGGAAAGGGTTTGGCAATAGTGAGAGTCAGTATTCTGTAAAACGTATGTAACGAAATTATATTATTATTATTATTAATTGTTTGCCTTTGGGCTTTACAATCTACATTCTTAATACATTTCATAGAACTTCAACTTGAAATTAAACTTAAACTATTCTAGACCTTTTTATTTCCAAAACTACTTTCTGCTTCTTCTTCTCTTGACCCTCTTCCTTCATTTTCCCTAGTATTCCTTCATTCTCACCGTTTCCTCACCTCTTGTCTTCTTTGTCTCCTCTTGGTAAAAACCGTTTCCTGCTTCTCCTTCCTTATTGTCTGTATCTTCATCTATCACCTCTTGCCTTCCTTGTCTCCTCTCGACCAAGCCCTCTATTATCTTTTCACTATCCTTCCTGCCTTCTCTCTTCGTTTTCACTTCTCCACTTATGTCTATTACAGGCATAGACGCTCTATCTTTACTATTTCCCCTTGACCTCTCTTACTTTACTCTTTCTTCTTGACTCTCTACCTTTACTATGTTATTATTATCTCTATCTCCGTCCTCTACCTCTTGCTCTTATCTCCTTTCTGAAAATCCTCTATTTTTCTGGACTGCAGTTTCCTCGTGTAACGAAATTATATTTCTTTAGTTGGTACAAAGCTCGTCTGCCGATAAAACAATGACCGTTCAGTGAAAACAGTCTAAACCTGAAGAAATGGCTGAGCAATAAGAGATTTGGGTCTAACAAAGAGGTCATCTCAATAAGGACTCAAACAAACACTTATTTTGAGTGCCTTGAGAAAACCTATTACTTGGCAGGAATAACATTTTTATCATCTTTTATTGAGAAGCAAAAAAGTCACTGAAATATCACTTTACCATCGTATCTAGTGGTTGTTAAGATGTATTATATATCTTATGAAACAAGAACATGAAAATCGTCCAACAGTAAATGAGCGATATATTTCAAATATTAAAATCATATATATGTAAAGAAATTATATTTCTTTAGTTGGTACAAAGCTCGTCCGTCGATAAAACAGTGACCGTTCAGTGAAAACATATACTCATGAACGTCATAAATGATGTGTAGGAATAACGGCCAAGACAGTTGATATTTGGAGTCAAAAAAACTCAATGTGTATATTGTTAGGTTATAATAAAATTAGATAAAAAGGAATTAACAATTTAAATAATAAACTTTAAATATCGTTTCTTTGATTTTAGGTATGATAGTATGATTTAAGTATGTAAATTACTAAAATAAAAGTCTTTGATTTCAGAAGCAACACATAAGTTTGATTAAAAATTTACAATTTCTAATAAAATTGGAGATATTGTCTTATACATATATAAAAACTAACCATCATACTTTCACGCAGTGAGGTTTTTACGTACCTTTCGATCCTGATACCTGTAATACGACCCTGCATTCAAGCTAGCAAGTACACATACGTTCATAACAACATATTACACTATTTATTCCCAAAATTTCACCTTTGCTATAATGGCGTAGGCCAGGGGGCTGTGGAATCTTATTTTAATACTTCAATGTGAAGAGAGAAACGGGATGCGAAACAAGAGCGTGTAAAACGTAGATGCCAAGACGTATTATTGTATCAAATAATGATACAATAATACACACAATTAATTAATAAACTATTTCATTGAATATTATTAAACTATTAAATTATTTAGGCAAAAAGCTCTAAATAAGTTCTTCAACTACTTCCGACTGCGATTAATACCAGTACAAGACCGCAACATGGTGTTTATAAATTCGGTGAAAATTCCATCGAAGAACACACAAAGTAAACCGGATTAATTTATAAAGTTGGGTGAGGGGTTTTCACCCGAACCCTGTAAACTATAAAGGCGGAAAACTATGTTGATAAGTTAAGGGATGCGGTTGCTCTTACGATAGTTCCGGTAATACTTTTTATGGAACTTACAAAAAGTTTCATCTGGTTCGGAGCTTATTTCATTTAAGTAAAGCTTTTCCTCGCTTTTCGCAGCTGAGATAAATGATTTTCCGTAACTGCTCGGTGCGTTTTAACACAAACTGAAGTGAGTCTCGATTTCGTTTAAAATAGCAATCCTTTTTTTTACAGAATTTGATAAAATATGATGTTAATATAAGTGTCCTTAATTTAATTAAAAAGTATCACATATTTTGACTAGTTCCCAGGTAGAAAATTGTCTTGCAATGCAAATTTCATATATGCTCTTGTCACAAGTTAATTTCAAGATTAATTTTCTACTTTTCATATAGAAATTGTCTTGCAGTGCAAGGTTTATACTTCCTAGTTTATCACAAGTTAATTCCCAGGTTCATTTTCTACCTGGGAATTGTAAAGCGAGATATTAATAACTAAAGTGCGCACATTTAACATGCAAGATGCCTACAACTTATAAAGAAAAGCATCGCTTTAACATATATCTTAAGAACGCCCAGGTAGAAGATTGACTTACAATACAAGGTTCACACAAACTAATTCCAATATTAATTTCCTACTTTTTATATAGAGATTATCTTGCAAGGCAAGGTTCAAACAAAATGGTAACCTAATTTAGGTGTTACATTGTATTTTAAATAAATTTTCTACCTGGGTGTACACTTTTGAATAAAACAACAAATACTTAAAATATATATATATCACAAGCTTGTACATGAATCTTCATTCTACAAAATGTGAACCGTCGAACCAATCGAACTGTTCGAGATAAAGTCTTACCATGGTAAATCATTGTTCGAATAATGTTAAATTTCTGACAAAAACAAAAAGTCTAATGCCTAAAGAATCCTGTAAAATAGTGATTGCGAGAGGGATGAGAGAGTGTGGAAGAGGGGAGAGGGGGTTGTAAAAGACATGGATGAAACCGTGTATGACAATCTGGGGTGTTCAACGAAGCATAAAGCAGCTTCCTTCCGGGACTTTTTACACGGAGCTTTCTCGTAGCTCATAGAAGGCAGTAAACAATATGTTCCACTAAACTGAAGAGTTATTTATTTTGCTAGACAATTATTATTGGAATACTATATTTATTTTGAAGATAGTACTCAGTACATGTAAGCTGCTATATACATACTTGTGGATGGTAATTTTCTATATTAGAAGTAGTTAATGAACCTTGGAATTAGTCAATGAGAAATTTGCAAGTGTGAGTATCGTACTGAAAGACAATTTTCAACCTGGGATCTACCGATTTTTTGTCGAAAACAATTTCAAGTTAATAGCAGCCCCGGCTAGCTTAGTGGTAGTACTCTATCCTCTTTCTACCCTAATTTTCCAGCTGATTATCGATTGTTTGTGGCTTTATTTAATGAATTTAATCAAATGACAAATTAAAGTAACAAATGACCTTAACCTTTCTCTATAAAAATAGTCTAATAGCATCAAATCGCAGTTGCGTGATGGCTTAAAGTAATCTTAGCTTAATAACTAGGACTGTCACTCTTAAAAGTGTTCCATTTTCTGAAACATCACTGTCATGTAGAAACGTGTCTGCTTGATGAGTCGTTATATCCGTATAACGAATTAACAAACGCGATGTTACAAATTACCCGCATGTTTCGTACAACCTAAGAAGAATCATTATCACATTTCCGGAATTGTTAGAGATAAAAGGAGCGTGATAAGAATGCGAGTGCGAACTCTTTCTCACTCTCTCTGTAGCTCACTCCCCTTCACGCGGATGCTGTATGAGTGTGTAACAAAAGGATAATTATCTATTGTTGGAAAGAGTAAAATGTGTATGAGTCAAGCGTAATCAATGGTGGCTCAATTTTATGAGAAACGGCAAGCAGTAGTACTGTAAAAAGTAGTCATGTAAAAATAAAATTATTGCGATATCTTTGCACGTCTTTTTTTAATTCCAAAACGGTACTCACTTAAAAAACACGCCTCGTATATAGTAGCTGTATTGAATCCCCTCTGTACACTCCCGCGCGCTGTGCTGCTCACATCACTGCTTGAGTCAAAAAATAAAGTTTCGGTTATATTTGAATGGCTCTAGTATTTAACTAGCAAATAATTACGAGTATAATTAACTATGATATACACATTACCTAAGTAATCTAAGAAAAATGTATTTTTATAAGTGATGTAGCAAAAACGATAAGAAAACCATTAAAGATGATAAACATAGATTATAAACTTATACTTCCGACCCTAGTAGGTACACAAACAAAATTTATCACTATAATTCTTCTATTTGACAATGTTTTAAAAGAACGTTCTGCCATTGAACTACTAAACCACTTAAGTTTAACACCAAATTATACAGAACATAAAAGAATATGCTAAAGAGTCACTCAATAACATATATCTTGTTAAGTATGATACGCTCCTTTTGTCGTTTTGGCAGAGAAGCGTCTCCCCAGGCCACAAGACCATAAAATCTGTAATAATTGTAAAATATGTAACGAGAAAGCTATTTCTCCATAATAAAAAAAAGAAAAAGAAAATGGTGCTTATTCATATAAAAATAATATAATTTAAAATTCAAATTGGAATAGCAGTCTCCCTCTATCAGCAAAGGAAAATGGAAAATATAACATTACTAGCCTAAGGACATTATTTTCACAAAAGTTTTCTTTTTGTTTAATTTTTCATTTCTCTGTAATTTAATAAAATTAAACATAAAAAAGTATACTATAGTATTTATTAAAGATTTCGTGATAAAGATAAGATACTGATATAGAAAAGTTCAATGCAAGAAAAAAGGTAAAATAAAAAGAACATTTTCGTAAAGCTGCATCAAAAAGAAATGCTTTAATGCAGCGGTTCTCAAAGTGTGGGGCGCGACCCCTAAGGGGGGCGCAATGAAGGCCCAGGGGGGGCCCAGCTTGGTTGATAAATTAATTAAATTTACTTACAAAATAATAAAGCAAACTTTTTTTTTTTAAATTACAACAAGTGTATAATTTTTAGTCAACGTCGTAAGAGTGCCGAACATTTTTTTTTTTGTTTATTAGAAAATACAGAAAAAGATGCAAACCTTCTGCAATGGATTGAAAAGGTGAAAAGCTTTGTAATGAAGCTAAGTTTGTACGAGGGCGGTCTCAAAAGTGACTAATCTTAAAATTATGATTGAAGAAATCGATCTCAAAACTATTCTAACTATGCTTTCTTAAACACTTAGAAATCCTCAAATCTTGTTTGGAAAAATATTTTAATGAGAACTTGGACGGTTTGGCATGGATTCAAAACCATCAGTTGATGAGTGTCTTCCTCAACATGAAGGAAAAAGAAAATCTCATTGACCTCCAAGGTGACACTGGGCTTAAAATGAAGTTTTAAGAATCTTCTCTCACATCGTTCTGGATTGGTGTACAAAAGGAACATCCAATTTTGAGTGAAAGGGCATTGAACATACTCACTCCATTCGCAATACTCACTCACTCTTGTGAAACTGGGTTTTCTGCTCTAGCTGCCATGAAGAGTAAATTTCGCTCAAGACTGGATGTGACCAAGGAACTTAGAGTATAGCGTTATCAGAACTGACACCGCGTTTCAAGAAACTATGCGCAGAAAAAAACAAGCACATCCTTCACACTGAAGCTCTTTTTATTATTATTGCTTTGAGTTACAAATAACAATTATGTACTATAGTAGCTAAAATACTTAAATAAATTGTAATTGTTTGTATAGAATTTGTTGTTTGAGTACGATTAAACATATTGCCCCATTAGAGTATGCATAGAATGTGCAAAACTTAACTAAATAAAAATTGACTGTAAAATGTTAAAATGCGACTCCCTTATAATAAATAGCACGTTTACATGTAGGGGGGCCCGGCTTACAGCTGGATTATGCAGGGGGGCTCGAAGTAAAAAGTTTGAGAACCGCTGCTTTAATGAATTAAATAATAAAAGTTTTATAGATACAGACGTATACTGGTGTAATAAAGTATAGGTGTAGGTAGATTATAAGGAAGGAATTATTTGAAAGCTTCCAAAAGCTTAATATAATTGTATTTCGAAGAAGTCTGCAGAATGTCAATAACGAAATTAAGCTCAGTGCAAATAATCATTACTCATATTTTGGTGTTTTTGGAAATTACTACCAAAATTCGAAAGTCTATTACGGATCGTTCAGGACCCTAGTTTAATTTTCAGTAGCCTTGCATCTCTTTCTAACATTAAAAACATAGTAAAGCTGTTGAACCAACAATAAGATCAGTGATCTCTATCTCTCTCTCTTTCTCTTCTATTAATAGAATGTGTAAAGGAGAAAGAATAATAAAACAGCAACATCTGATGCACAAAGTTAAAGCAAACAAAATGGTAGACCTAAACCACAAAGTGTATTAAAGCTACGTCAGAGAAAATGTAAAAATGTTAAAATAAAGTCCCCTCTTATTATGAGCTTAATGATGAAGTGGGGAAAGAGGAGGAGGGGGGAAGCGGTCATACTCTTGCTAAAAGCAATGTGGTAAAATCTGTTTAGGAACTAAGCTCTTTATTCATTTTTACCGTACCGAATCGAAAGCAATGAATGAAATTTTTATATTTTTTTCTTGGAATTTGTTTGAAATAAGTTTGATTTATTTATTTTATAATAAAGTAATATGTACACAATTTCGTTTTATTTAAATACAGGGTGTCCAGAAAGTGTATCGGGTATTTGTTTTCGCGCCATATTCGAAACGGGGCGTCTAAAGGGTGCGGGGAGGGGTTCGTGGCGTCCGCCATTCTGTGGAGTTTTAGTCACGATGGAACAGTACTCGGGGATGCATCGCGCATTTTGCGTACGAACGTATTATCGTAATGGTGATTCAAAGTTAACAACGTTAACTGTAAGGTACAATAAAGACCTAGGAGGCTCAAATTTTAATATGAGATAGTCTAGACACTCCTTTATAAAATTTATATAACGTTTTTATTAGGAGCCTTAAGGGGGCCACACTAGAGCCATGCATTCAATGGGTTGCAGAAGATAAGTTACATTCAACAATGACATAGCATGCTTACAACGTTAACTGTAAGGTACAATAAAGACCTAGGAGGCTCAAATTTTAATATGAAATAGTCTAGACACTCCTTTATAAAATTTATATAATGTTTTTATTAAGAGGGCCCAGTGGGGCCATACTAGAGCCGTGCATTAGATGGATTGCAAAAGCGTTACATTTATTATGACATACCATGCTTGGAACGTTAATTACACAGCACATGTAAGACCTAGAAGTCTGAAATTTTTATATGAGGTAGTCTAGACTCTCCTTTATAAAATTTATATAATGTTTTTATTAAGGGGGCTCAAACATTAGGTCAGAAATGGCAGCAATATCGATAGCTATGTGTCAACGTGTTATCGCCAATCTTCGTTTCCGTTTAGAAGAGTGCCAGCAACGTAACGGTCATCATTTGGATAACGTCATCTTTTCCAAATAATTCTCCAATTCATATGCTAATAATAAACAATAAACTTTTTTATTGCATACAAATAATTTTTGTTTCATTGAACTTACAAATACCCGATACCCTTTCTGGACACCGTGTAGTTCGCTAAAAACAATTCTGAAAATATGCCTATTTTTTCGTGCTCTAGAGTTGAGATACTTGCAAGTCCTTAAGACAGATCTGTCTCTACTTAGTGGCTGTTTGAAGTTGCTTATACTGCATTTACACGAGTAGTTTTATACGCCATAAATCAAATTAATACGCATGCGCAGTAACGAATTTTTTAAGTGAATAGGTGCTATTTTTTGCCGTCAGTTTTTACAAAAGACATGAATTTTTCACAGTATATGATTCTTAAATATTTATGTTTTTATGTGTAGGAAAATAAGAATTACGAGAGTAGTTTGATAATTCAGTGATTTTATTTTAAAAAAAGCGCTTTATTTCTCAATAAAAGAATTTTTTTTCTAGGATCTGAATGTTCACATACATTCATTTAATTGTTTAAGTAAAGATTTGCAAGTAAATTTTTGATTCTCTTTTTAAAAACTAGATTACAATAAAAGTGCAAAACGACAAGTTAGAAAAAAAATTTAATTTATATTTGTCACCAAAAATAAAATATATTTAAACAATAGAAATAAATGAATACTCCACAGTTGTTATTAAAAAATACTTGAAAAGAATGTAACGTTTTTAAAGCTCCTTTTTGTGAGACAAATTGTTCATTATTATTTTTTTACCAAGTTGACATTACTGTCGCCTGTCACATACTCGTATGTTCCAACTCCCAATTAACATTCGGGTGACAATGCACGGGTATGGCAGCTAACGCGGATGAGGGAGGTCGTACAGTTGTTCATATGACTCCGTCAAGGGTCGTTAATGAGTACGTGCTTCCCATTACCTCACACTTCTTTCATTTACTTTCCCCTACTGAACCAATCCCACCCAACCACCCACAAACATTATTTTTCCAGCAAACGTTATTCCTATCTGGAAGTGCACGTTCTTTTGTAATGGTGTTACGTGGTGAAATTATTTACTCTAAGCCGGCAAAGACTTGTTAGAGACTTTACTGTACAAGTACATGTGATGATAAACAGGAAATGGTGATTGGATGTGAGCCATCTAATTGAACACAGACTCACACGTTTCATGAACAAATTATATATACGAAGGCCCGTGATAATTGTATTATAAAAAAAAAATTTCATAAGGAACTATCCATAAATTACGTCACACATATTTCATGTGTGGACCATTGTCATCCATTCAATCCTTCATATGTGGAGGGCAGTCGCTCCAAACCACGGTTAATTAAAATGCAGAACTGTCTGATAATATAATAAATAATAATATTTTACGTATAGAATTTACAATCCCTTAGAATCCTTGATTTTCTTAATCTTGTTACATGATAATCTCCAGCCAACTTAAAGGGTTTTAAGGGTTATTCTGAGAGGGATGATGAGGGAAAAGGAGAGGTTATAGATAGTACTTATGATTCTGTAAAGAGCTTTTAACTTTTGAAACAACTTTGGTAATACATACTTTATGATAAATATAAATTAATCTATCTTAAATTATTTTACCCTAAACCAGTTATTTGTAACAAAACTTACATGAACTTTGACATTTTGTGGAGTGGGTTAGGAGAGATATACGATATAGTAGTAGAAGCTATAAAATAAAAGATATTAAATAAATCTTCCTTGTACAGAATATTACAAACACAAATGTGACGTCATAGACTGTTTTAATATGAAAATCCTTGGAGCAGCCTATTTCAGGGGTGGGAAATCTTATCATGTGTGGCGTACCATACACGCATTTAAGGAATATTCCTTAGAACCATTTTAATTCTTGGTAACACGTGCTCTAGGTTTCTCATCTCTGTCCTATCTTACTGTTTTCAAGTCATGACTTGGAAAATACGAATCGTATAGAAAACAAACAATTTTATTACCTTGCTAGCTACAAGTATAGATCTTACATGCACAGATGCATAAAGTGCACCATGCAATACTTAGTATTTGTTTTCAATATGTGCAAAGAAAAGTGCAATGTTTTATATTCCAACCGTAAATCTTTATGTGCAATGAAGTATGAGTAATACATGTGCAAGGGTTGCACAAACTTTAAATTATTCTGTGTTTTAACATAAAATTCCTTGGTCTCCTAAAGAACTTTCTGGATACTTTTTAGTACAATTATAAAGAATATCACTAGCTAAACATCCTGAAAATTTGAAGTTGATTACCCATTTTCAGGCATGGACCGATATGAAAAAAAAATCGGTTAAAAAAATATTTTCGTCGCGAAATTTTTTTATTTTTTTTGCATAAATTTTGCATCGTAGAAAAAGAAGTAAAAAAGGAAAATTGCGTTGGGGGAGGGACTTAATTTTTAATCTTAATGGCTATTGTCATATTTTAATGAAAATTGATATATAGCTATGTTTAAACCTGTCGCTCTAAATGTGGGTACCAATTTTCACACAGAGCTTATAAAGTAATAAAATACAGAAAATAGACTACTTGCAGGGGGCGCGAGTATGGGGGGTTGATGTACCACAAAGAAGCAGGCTTGAGCTCAATCCCACGCGATTTATTATTTCAGATACTCAAAAAACAACAAAACACCGCTGTACCGCTGCCGCTGCGAGAAGATATTATAGAAATAAACCGTGGGCAAGACCAGCGGAAGGAGTGTACGGGCAGGAAAGGGAGGGGGGTAGTGGAATAAAATCCCCCGCGTCAGGTTCTATTCAATTATTTTTTGCAAGTTGTTGGAACTTTGTAATGTTAAAAACAAAGCAGACAACCTTACAAAAATAAATAAAAAATTCTGGGTAAAGTATCAGCTGTGTCCAAACGATTTTTATAACAGGGGTTTGTAACTATTTCATTAATGAGTTATTCTAAAAATATGTAAACTACCCTACATACAGAGTGATATATAGACAAACCTTTTTAGGTAAAATTGGATCCAATTTAGGTAAAAGATTTCAGTAGATAACAGACCTCGTTAACGGATAGTTAACAAAAAGTGTAATACATAATACAATGAGCAAATAAAAGATGGTCTACAACGTTTCCAACACCTGGTTTACAAAAATACTAGTGTTTAACGTCTCTTTATACCACCATCTAATAACAAACATTTAACTGTTTATTTTTGCCCTTTGTCATTTAAATAAAAAAAGCCATAGTTTTTATAAAGCTTTTTGTCTTTTCGTATTTGAAGCTTTTCATTATGAACCTAACGTAACAAATAGTATAGTGGCTTTGAGCCACTTGATGTTTGACGCCAGACTGCTGTATTTTTGGGTTAGATACCCGAACCAGTATTATATTTTTTGATGTAATTTACAGTTGTTATCAAAATTAATTTAGTTACGTGTCTTAATAATCATAAAGCTTATGAAGCAACGGTACAAAATAAAATGAATAATTTTCTTTTATAAACACAATAAACAATTTATAAATTTATTCAAAAAATATCTATAATTAAAAAATAAACTTATCGAAATCTTTGAATAATTAATTAAATAAATTAGATTAAAATAACTTTTAATTAACATAAAACTAATCTCTAATTATTACTTCTTAAAGAATGACTCTAAAAAAAAATACAATTTAAAATATTTCATTTACTTAAAAGGGAAGATTTACCTTGAAATGTTTTTCCAAGTAAACGAAATAATTAATTATGTGTATTTTTATATCAAACAAAAACAAGAAAAAGTCTAATTAGTAAATATCTAACTAAGATATAATTCGGTATTAAAAATGTTTTTAAAAATAAAAATTATCAAAGTACAAAGAGTAAGAAACTGTAGAATCTAAAACGAGAAGCAGGAGTTTGAGAAGAGTGGGGAAGTAAATGGAAGGGGTATGATGGAGACCGAATAAATCTTAATTTCAACAAAAAATTACTTAAAAATAGTAGAAGAATACAATACAAAGAATAAGAAAGAAAAATAAAACGATAGTCTTTGACTACGATTTTTATAACAGTTTCATATTTAAACAAAAAAATTCTCATAAAAATTTGTACTGCTAAAATTACAAAATTTTGATTTCGTTTTTTATAAAAAGAGCGTGGTCAATTTTAAAATAACCAGACTGATATGATTTGCGTTTAATTAAAGAATAATTAAGCAAAGATTTATTGTTCTATTTGCTGTGTAATGTAAATATTTTTATTGTTAACAGTGTATATAAATATCTTGTATATAGTATATCTGTTGAGTGCTGACTGTTTTAATTAAAACGGATTAAGAAGAAAATACAGCTTATCACTGGTGATCTTAGAAACGCTGAAAGCTCAAACAGGAAATAAGAAAAACAGAAACAGAAATTGCTGAGATGTTCCATTAATTCCGTTGATAATTTGTTTACAGTGTGCTTCTCGCCTTAAGAACTTAAAACGTTTATGTATTTGTGTTGGGTAGGTATATACGTATAGTGTTTACTTATATGCTGGTGTACATGTGTGTGTGTGTGTGTGGAAAGGGTTACCCTAATTTTCTGTTAATTAGAGCAAATACAGTTCACTTTATTTAAGTTTACAATTATTTCGTGATATACTGGTGTATTAAATATGTAAGACACAGTACTTATGAAAGTGATCGAAGTCAAAAATTTCTGAAAATTGTTTTTTGCAAACCCCGCAAACTTATTTAGTATTCAATGTTAGATTCTCAAATATTAGTTTCCTATTATTCTTATTTTTCATTATGAATAACATAGCCAAGATACACTTTTTAAGAGTAAATTAAAAAAGAATCCTACCTTCTACGGTGAGTTTATTGGAGATGCAGGTGATGGCAAGCTGGATGCGTCCTCGACGTTCCGTGTGATCGCAGCCACACAGATTGGGAACCGACTCTTCACATCTTTTATGCACGTTCATATCACAGGCTAAACGACGGCCCCAAAATAAAAAAAAATTGTATTACTAAAAAATATAACAATTAAAATAACTCAGAAATAATAAATTAAGCAAAAATTTGTCAGTTTCTACAAGTGAAGTGAAAATTGAAAGAAAGAGAAAAGAATAGACTAGAAGTTTGTGAGAAAACATGCAAGTTATAGTGAAAGATAAAGGAGAGTTAGTCAGATTGGTTAGGAAAATAGAAAATGCATAGTAGAAGAATAGGAAAATTATCTACGTATGAATATAGTTGCAAAACGGACACATAAATGTTTTTAGACTATTTGTGTAACACACATTTATGGCAACACTGTCAAATAGCGTTGTCAAAACCTCCATAAAGGATGTTGTCTTGTTCTTTCTATACAAATTTTTTACATAAAAAAATAATCAGCTCTATGTTGTATCATTTTACTTTAAAACAAGAACAAGAACTTTGAGACAAGAATAACGTATCACAGCGAATAATTACATTTTACTTTACACCACTATGTAGAAGTTAGAATTTTTGGTGATGGTTAAAATTGAGATAGAAAGTTGAAATTTGGTATTTACATTAACTTTTGTAAGGTATACACATACATAATTTACAAATTTAATAAGAAATCACGAATTTTGCATTTGCATTTTGATAATTTAAAATATTTTTTATTTTATTATGCAAAAAAAATATTCTTAAGGGTAAAATGTTATAATTAAACATTCAACTAAAATATTTGAATTTAAAAATAGATTTCCATAACTTTCTTTTCTGTAATAAGTGTTGCCTCTGCGTCAAAGAGAATCGTGTTGCTACAAAATATGATTTTTTAAAAGAATGTTATCTTAATATATATAAATTACGTGTCACGTTGTTCGTCCGCGATGGACTCCTAAACTACTTAACCGATTTTAATCAAATTTGTACACCGTGTGCAGTTTGATCCAACTGGAAAGATAGGATAGCTTACATCTCAATTTATGATTGCAATATTATCTTATTGCAAATTATTTGTCTATTAATTATCTGTTAGCTCCAAACGATTTTAAAAGATGGCGACATCTGTTGATAGACACAGCAACGCGTGGCCGGGACAGCTAGTACGTTATATAAAGGTAACGTTACGTAAAGTGTATGATACAATATAACGCTAAATATATTTTATAGATTTGATAATATATTCATACGTAGAAAAAGAAAGAGTATGAAAAGTTGAATAAATAACCAGTTAAGGTGTTATGATTATAAAATATGAAATTATGCAAATAAAAATATAAAATTGCAGCTGCATTTAAAGAAGACATATGTAGCGCTACGTACAATTATATAATACATGCATAACGACATCAAATCAACACCCAGTAAAATTAAACGGCACATTTATTACTATATTTCCTGTTTTCATGAAAAATATGAACTCGTATACGTACTTCGTATGCAAATGAAAATTTCATGGTAACAGAAAAATATGCAAATGTTTTATTTACACTTAAATACATTACAAATAATTATTAAGTACACCCTTACCCTTCATACCTGTGTTTGTAGTTTTATTTGGAGTGAAAGAGGTAATAATAATAATATTGTGAGGGTAGTTTTATAATTCAGTGACTTTTGAATTTCCCGTAAATGGACTATATTTCTAATATTAAAATCATACATTTGTAAATAAATTATATTTTTTTAGTTGGTATAAAACTCGTCTGTCGGTAAAATAGTGACCGTTCTGTGAAGACATATACTCATGAACGCCATAGATAATGCTGTAGGAATAACGGCCAACACAGTTGATCACTGTCAGTTAGTTAGTGCATATTGTTAGGTTATAAGAAAATTAGATAAATAGGAATTGACAATTTAAATAATAAACTTTAAATTTCAGGTATGATTTAAATTAAACAATGTAATTATTAAAAAATGAATGTAAATTACACATGAGTTTGTAAAAAATTTACAATTCCTAATAAAACTGGAGATAATGTCTTATACATTTATAAAAGCAACTTCAATGAATATTAATAACTGAATTATAATACAGAAAGAAGAATCCTTTCTTAATCCTTTTGAGCATCTGCGAGTATAAGTAGGAGAATATTCTATTTTTAGTGGTGTACTTTTATATTTAATACCCTGAAGTGCATATGAATGTTTAATTTTATTTCTACGTCCTCAAATGCTCCTATCTAAAGTAAAGTCTTAAGATTTAAATGATATACTTAAGGATTTAATGTTATACGAATTCTGTTTGTAAAGATACAGATTGCAAAAGTACTAACAGATGTAAAATGAATATTTGTACATAGATAAAATATCAAGTAATGTATGCAACTCAGTAAGAGCATTCTGAGAGGCAGACGATGCCAACTTGAGGCTTTGT
The DNA here is from genome assembly GCA_963678705.1 of Panorpa germanica. NCBI lineage: Eukaryota > Metazoa > Arthropoda > Insecta > Mecoptera > Panorpidae > Panorpa > Panorpa germanica. The sequence continues at coordinate 6,285,322 of OY783206.1, read as the reverse complement.
GTCACTCTAGGTTAGATTAAGCGAACCGTTCGCCTTGTTGTGTGGTGAAAATGTACAAAATCGTGAATTTCACTTGTACCTAATCAGAAATGGTGGTACGCATATCTTAGGTTCATCATCCCTGTTTTACACTTCCAAATTTAGCTGCAGGTGATATAAAATTCTGAATATTCTATCTAATTTTTTACATATGTCAATTTACATATATAATTTATTAGTTTAATATTATGCCCTTATTCAGAGGGGTATAGCAAGACTGTGTTTTATACGTCTGCCTAGCTGGCAGTTTTGGGCAAATATTTTAAAATTCTTGTCACGTCTTGTCACACATTGTGAACACCTTCCGCAATATTGTAACGTTATATATTTAAAAAAGATACATTTTCTTGGTCTTATTTTCTTTTCACTTTGTAACATCACGAAACTACCTCCCCTTCCTCCCGCCACGTTGTCGGGTCATATCACATCTTAGAGAACTCTTGAGTGCACATTTATGTGTGACGTAAATAATGGATTGAGAATAACTCCTAAAAGGTAATAGTACAAAATTGCTAATGCAGAAAATAATTAGTGACAAAAAAGCGGCCATAACCCATATTGGTCATGACCAAAATTGCTATGCCAGTTTGATGGAGATATTTGATATTAAACAGCAAACGGACTAATACATATAATAGTTTTAAATACATCTTCATTTACGCATAACTTTTTATAGGGTATATTTTTCATTACATCTTTGTACCAATAGAGTATAGGCATTACCTTATATTTAACAATGCAATAGGAAATATTAATTACAATAAAAAAATATTAGATTACGTTAAAAAGCAAAAGGAACAATCCCTTAATTTTTTTTCTCAAGTATAGATTGAGCAATTTTCTTCGAACCTTTTTTACATTATTGAGCATACTTTTGACTATGTTGTATAATTTTATCATGCAGCAATATTGAAGCATAAGCAGAGATAACAGAGCTTCCTCCAGAAGGTCTTGGGAAAAAGGCAATTTGCGGTGTTCACAATAACTCGACCGGAAATTATTTAAAAATGAAAAACCATTAAAATTTAGTTAAATTATAAGCAAATCCTAACCCCTACGGCCTCTGATAATTTTTTTTTTCATTTAAAAATTTTTGGTTGCCATCTAAAGTGTAAACTGTTATTTTCCACGAAAAATTCCGCCATTTTGTGGGTGGGAAACACCCTTAATGCAAAAAAATTGTTTTTATCTAAACGTTGGGGTGAGGTATTTTATATGTAGAAAATGTGTACGAAGTTTGAAATGTATCGGTCAATTAGTTTTTAAATTGTCGTGAACACCGACTTTGAAAAAGTAGTTTTTAGAAAAACGCGTCTAAAGTTTTTTCATTGTAGTGTATAGTATACAGTGTGTATTGTCAATACAGACAATACCTTCAGACAATACACAATAACTTCAAGAATATTGCTTAGATCGGCTTAAAATTTTAAGGACATATTCTTTAAATGTTAAACAATAAGAAAAGACAAAAAAAAAATTGGATTTTTTGAAAGTGACAACCCTAACCCCTCCCTTAAGCTAATATCATTAGAGTAATGCATATTGTACATAAAATATAACATAAATATTAAATATTTTTTATTAATTAATAAATTAGTTAGCACTATCTCACGCTGAGTGCATAATAAATTAAAAAATATCCCGGAGGTTAATTTTAATTTGTGTATATAAGACAGGGTGATTCATAAAAGATATAATTAAATGCAGTTTTTTATTATTATTATTTTATTTAATTAAGGTTGGCATATTTCCAATGCCGAGTCCTATCACCGACAACCTCTTACTATATAAGTAGTTTTTGTCTTGATAAGTTTATGATTATGTATTACATAATTAATGTAACTAAATAAGAACAAAACCCAGAAAATATAAATCTGATATAAGTCAAATTTCCTGCAAATAACGTTCTTTTTTTTTAATCACTTTTTCATTTAAAATAAATTAAATATATTGCTCACAGCGGAAATTTTAACGAATAATATATTTTTCACAAAATTACCTTTTCGTTTTTTAACAACATTTTTTTACAAAAAAAAAATATATTTTATACTACATGTGACGTTACAATGCTTTAGACATTCCCCTCCCCCTTCGCGTGTGACGTAATTTATGGATGATCAAGCATTAATGCTCTCGCCTACTATGTCATCATAAATGAAATCAATTAGATTGGAATATGATATTTGGAAGAGAAGCCGCGGAAAGTAGTCTATTATTGGTGCATTATGGCCTTCTTCTGGTACACCCTGTACATGCACAGCAGTCGATGTCCGTATAAACATCGCGGTTTTAATATAGAGATTTATGACCCCATAAATTGTGATGTATTACTATCCGCTACGCGAATTCAAATATGCTCGTAGATGAGATTCAAAATAGAACGTGAAGTTAGCAGCGTATGAGTATGAGAACACTGATACCACTACGCATTAACTGGCTATAAAAATGTCTTCAAAAATGACAGTGGAAAATGGAAAATTCTAAATAAATAGAAATATTTTCCGTTTTCAATAAAATAGAAAAAAAAGAAAAGAAAAGGAAACGATGACATGAAATTGAAATGTTAAAAGAAAAGAGTTTCAATGTAAACTAATAAAAATGTAAAAGGAACTTGATATGGGGAAAACAACTATGGAAAGAAAAACATTTCTTATATCGGATAGAGCGTTTGTTAAAAGCATCCGAAGGAAGGGGAGAATAACTGATGATCGTGATAATATAGAAGAGGTAATTCCCCTAAAAATATTTTGATCTTAATCGACACTTCAAGACGCTCTAAGAAAATTAGTGAGACTATAAAGAAAACACTTATTAAAGTAATTAATTTTATGAATATTATTACAGAAATTTTGAAATGTTAATTAAAAATATTAATTACAAAAGTAATAAAATTAAGATTAAAAACATAAATTAATCAAAGAATATTACGATTATTTTCTTAAGTAACAAAAAAGCTATAAGAAAATAAGTTCAGTTTATTACAGCTTTGAGCTTTCCTTACACAAAACTTCGAAAGCTTTTGTATCCCATAAATCTTTATTTTTATTAGATACGTGCCAAAATTTTGAATTTATAATAATTTCCCGCCAAAATCTGTAGTATAAATAATCGTATATCACGTGGTACATAAACTGTGAAATAAAATCGTCATGCATCGTGATTTAGTTCATTTATCAGAGCTTTTTTATTTATATCCAAAAACGAAAGCTCATAAAGTTGTATCTAAAAAAAACTTACAGATTGGCGTTGTGTCACTGCGTGAGATAAAGCCCTCCGATGACGTTGATGCTATATATTGGTGAGAAGGGGACAGGGGGTGTAGCCAATATCATCGATAAATTACATTTCACACTGTTTAGCTTTTGATAATATGAGCTTTCAAAAGCTGTAGGGAGCTTTTATAATAGTATCTTTATTTTATGTGTATCACATATTATATGAAAGAAAAAAATAGAATATTTTATTTTCGATCTTTTTTTGTTCAAAATTTAATTTATTACGTGTTTAGAATTAGTTGGAAATTGTTCAGGAGTATAATGTAATTTTGAATCATATTGAAAAAATTAAAAACCAAGAAAAGATACTTTTGAAGATTATAATAACAATAAATTAGGTAATTGAACTTATATTGAAATATGATTTTGAGATGATGCATATTTTTTGTTTAAATGTCTAAATAAGGTTTTTAGGGAAAGAAAAATTAAAAAATTTGCCCGGAAAATTCTGTAAAAACTGAAAGTGTTTTATTCTATGGAACTTTTGTACTATGTGCGCAAAAGTCGCATTGACAAATTGTCAAATTATGAATCAAGCTAATAGTGACAAAAATTGTGAAAAAATTTATTGAAATTTGGACAGGACAACATCATTACTGACGAATGACGCACGTTTTCACAAGTTTAATTAGTTGGTAAAACACAAGTTTAATTTAAGGTTAAAAATGTTAAATTAAAACTAAAAAAAGTGAGTTTGAATATCATTTTACAGATGGTACTTAGCTTAGCTGGTATTTGTTTTACTTATAATCTAAAAATTTAAAAATTGTGCAACAAATTAGAGCCTAATGTTTGTCGTTTCTTACACTTACAATCTCATTAATGCTACCTGCAACGATTTTTTATTATTTAAACCAGTAAGACTCTAAATTATTAGACATCAGGGATAATGTAGAATTTATGCTAATTTTATAGTAAAATATATTGCTTCTGGTAAAGCTTTAAAGGGATAGTAATAATGTGCTTGTTGTCCTACATAACTAAGCAAACCAACGTATGCTTGTTAATTACATACAAGCATTAAATTAAGAGGTTATACGTGCCTTGTATAATTTACAACGGGTACTGATGAATTCGTATAACGAATATTATTTGAACGCGTACCTGCTTGCCCATAATTTTATAGAATATTTTCACTACTAGCAAGGAATGCTCGAGTGATTGTAAACCGGCAGTTCACTCCCGCAGAGACAGGCGATATCAAGTGTGTATAGTAGCTCTTGACTTTTATTTAGAAATAGAAAATATAAATGATTAAAGTGAAATTCCAAATTTGAGGTTAGAAATAAAATGGCGTCATATTTCACATTTATTGGCCAAATTTAACCATAAATATTGTCTATATCTTAATAAAAAGTGATATAATGAATATTAAGTCATAAAACATGCAAAAATGCAGTAGTTTTTAGTAATTACAGTAGATACACTGAGAACTCTCTCATTGTGCTTTTCAATCAGCAAAATATTAGTTTAATCAGTAAAATCGGTGATGAGTGCTCGTAAAGTTCGCTTGTTACCAACATAAAAGTCAAAAACTATAACAGTATACACTTAAAATCATATTTCTGTTAAAAACATTTATTTTTTAGTCTCTAGTTTTAAAATAACTCCATTTTGAATAACGACTAACGTTTATTAGTTGAGAAAATATTCATTATGTGTTACATTGCAAGGTTTAGATTGCACTTCCGGTTAATATTGATGGTTCTAATGGATATTTTGAGCTGATGGAAATATCGCATGCGGAGTGCAATACGACATGAAAAAATGAAACCTTACAAATGGATATTCCAAAAATTGTTATACTTGAGAGGGAATTTGTGTTTAGGATATATCCATTTAGTATTCTATTTCTTTTTTCATTTTTATTATATGGAGTTTTTCAACAAGAACTTGATTTTTTAAAACAAAATAAAATAACAAGGAATTTAGATGAAAATGATTAAAATTTTTATTGCATTGTAAGTAAGGTTTGGCAATTATGAATGAAATTAATTTTTAATCACTTTTTGGCCAGACCACTTGGCACACCTGGAACTTTATTATTTTAATGTGATCTTCAAGCAAATTCATTTTAACAATCGCCAAAACATCTACTACTGATATGTCAAAAAAACTAAATATCAAAACTGTCATGTTATTGGTATTGCTTCTATTGAAAAAATAAAGTTCTTGATGGAAAACCTTATATTGCTGCGATTTCAACAGGTAGGTGATATCTCGCAATAATTGTAATATAATTGTTGTGTGTTCTTTTGTAGATTTGTTTATTTATATGGTTAGTATATTAGTTTAATTATGATTTGTTTATCAATGCACTTTATTGATTTATTTCATTTAGGCCCTCCGCACACGAGGCGACTGGTTGCAAACCTTAGCCCCGAATCTACCCGAAGCGAATGTGATTACAACTGTTGTTAGTGAGAGATCGAGATGTGAGAGATCGAGATATGAGATACAACACGAGAAAAGCACACGAGTCGGCTGATTGCAAACTAAACGAAACGAAGTTTTCAACGAAAACAAGCACGAGCCATGTCGAACCGTGTAGCGTGAATCTATAGAATTTTTAACAATAACAAAACAGGGGATTCTATTGTGTTATATTTGATTGTATGTATGTATTTAACAGTGCCCTGCGACCGTGAAATCTAATCGTTGAATATATGCTCAATACCAGTTTAAAATCAGTTTAGTCACGTTCGTGCCGTGTGTTTTATCTCACTCGTAAACATTTTCGTTCTTTTACTAACAACACAGTTGTAATGACATTCGGTTCAGGCAGATTCGGGGCTAAGGTTTGCAACAGTCGCGTCGTGTGCTGAGGGCCTTATTAAGCTGAGTCCTATCAACGACGACACCTTCTATTGAGCTTACATAAGTCTTATACTGGACCGAAATTTCGCACTAATATTGATTAATGTTTTAAGTGTTTTGCGACATAAATGTACACACAGATCACACAATTACAAGTAGAAATGATAAAATTCATAAATTCGGCGATCCTGATGTCATAACCTGGCTGATCTTTCCCTGTCGGCGAATGTAATAAGTATACGAATACAAAAGCGATGAAATAATGATGTCTACAGCTGCAATAAGATGATCATTTGGTGGGATTCAAGGATATCTACGTCATTAAACTAAAGCTTTATGTCGGCAAGTGACTATCAGTGACATTGACACTGACACTGACACTGACACTGACATCTAACTTAACAGCGCTACATCGTACTACCTGAACATTTTAGTCCTTGATGTGTGATTCCATGAAGCATTGTCCCGCAATGGTCGCAGAATGTCGGCGTTAAATATGTGAAGTTCGACCACCTGTGGGGATTCTTCTCTGCCTGAGGAATTGATGAAGCAAGAAAAAAAGCATAGTAATACAGAAATACAGGGTAGTAGTACTAAATAGGTAGCAATATAGGATCGTTTAGTTACATCAGATGCTTTCTATAAGTAACGCCGATTTTAAATACGAGTATGTTAAAACTGATGATCTTGAAGAACAATTTTTGTGATACATTCGAATTCTTTTTAACTAACAAAATCAATTTACAATCTATCAACTTGATGATATTTAGCAAATTTAATGATAATGGATTATTGTTTTATATGCCTATAACATAAATATATCGTATTTTCGAAATATTACTTTTTCTTGTTGTTTAACCATTTTCTTTTAAGAGTTTCCCAGAAACATACATTTCGGAAGTTTTCTTTAAATATATATTACTTTCTTCTAAATATTGAGAATCTGTGAATCGTTTTACATATTACTGATATTATTAAAAACAGAGTGATTTGTGAAATAGATATATCCTTCACATCTTCCATGTAGTCTCTCCCGAACGGGGGCCTGTGTTTGGATTAATTGCTCGAACGATTATTCAAACGAATTGTTATGCGATGTTTTTTTAGTTTTATTTATTTTTTCAAAAGCTGTCTGTCTGTCTGCCATGAATAAAAAAATAAATAAAAGAAATAATTTGCGTAGTTGAAGGATATTAATCGTTGAATTCTGGTTGCTATGGCAACTGCTGCTTTAGGGGAAAAGGTTAAGGGATGAATTCATTTTGTATAGAACAAAAATAGCAAACAGTTACATACGTTACAAAGATTTATAAATAACATTTCTGAAATTTCTGTATTATTATTACTAGCATGTGCCATAGGTTTGTCATCTCTTTGTAATATATTTTTGGTAATAACGTTAAAACAATACGTATATCAAAATAGGTTGATACGAATATACCATAGTTATATACCTAATGCGTTGTGTTCAATATCTTTAACGGTCTTAGGCTTTGATTGATACTATCGACAAATTTGTTCAATCTTTTGTGCGGTGGTGAGTTCCGGTTTAGTTGAAACCCAAACAACTTTAATTTAAATTACTTTATTATACTTTAAGTTTCGTTACAACCCTACAAACATTTTTTCGTATCGTAGTAATGTCGAATTGCCTGATTACAATTTGAGTAAGATTTTTCGAAGCACGTTCTAAGTTTCAGGTACAAAATATATTTGGGTACATTCAGAAAATAAAATAACGTATCTAAAAGCTTAAGTTTATGAGGTGGGGTAATGCATTTTTGTTTCTAAAGTTTTCGCCTCCGATTTTGATCCAAAATGCCTTCGAAACGGATACTATATTTTGTCATCCTATATCGGCCATTAGGTCGAGTTTAGAATATCGTATTCGAATTTTATACGCTTCGAAACCAAATTGTTTGTAGGGAACTAGTTAAACTTATAAAGTCGCATTGGTTCGCACTGCTATGTTACTCCAAAGCTACCAATTAACAAACATCGTTAGATAGATTCAATTTAGATGCAAATGCGTTAAAATATAGAGCTCCACCAATAAGGGTGAAGTGCAGATGGACGCTATTGAAAGTAATCGCATTGAGCGATGCAATGTTTGATATCATTGGCACCAAATGAAACAAACAGCCTAGGAGAAATTCTCTTATGCTGTACATCTTAGATTTTCTTATCATTAATGTTCCAACAGTTTTTCTAAGATAAAGACAAATCTGTCTACTATAGTAAAAATAATATAAAGTAAACTAAACAATAGTAAGATTATTGTAACAAAAATAATCAAAACATGTTAAATTATCTATAAATTTAATAGCTACACAACAGACTTATTTTTACTACACGTTGAACACCTCGGGGAATTTTGTTGCATTATTTGAATTGCTTCAATTAGTTCACAACTTGTTTTACTATAGCTGCAAATGCCTTTGAGGTATTTGTTTATTTATTTAATGTTCTGTTCCATAGAGAGAATGCGCTTTGCAATAACAACTTTATACATTGGCTAGTTGACTTTAATTATAATTAATTACGAATGCTTTAGAAAGAAATCCACCCCGAGATTTGCATAAAAACAAATTCTCTAGCATGTTGGCCGAGCCAGTTACCAACATAATATATTCGACTGCATAGGGGTTCTTTTAGACTTCAGTATTAAAATATTAAAAACACATTAGACCGTTTAATCTATAATTGTACTGTCGTAAACCCCGCGTTGTTTACGTTTTATTGGTGGAGCAATATTATAATAAATACGATAAAGCTATCGGATTAACGAGATATGGATTATGTGATTAAGTGATTAGAGTAGTCACAGCCCAGCGCAACGCAGCAGACCGGCGTATGTCGTTATGGGGAATTGACGCAAATATTCGTACGCTGCTGCGGAATAGTGATAGTCAATGATAAATTAATTACATTAATTAATTATCGATTTCAAATTAGTAGACTTTGAAGCATTTTGTGTTTAAAATAAATATTTGTTGAGATATTGTAGAAAAATTAAATTCAAAAAAGTTGCTACGAATTTATTTGGGGTAAAATAATTATTATTACATCTTATGCTAGATGTACATAAGGTTCATTGCTGAAAATTGATATTCAGAATTATACTGAGAATATAAAATAAACTTATTGTTAAAAAAATGCCCACTAAACACAGTTTATCGTTTACATAATCCTTTTTATGTTAATATAATGTAAGATAACATAACAGATGCTATCTCTCGACATGTATTTATTTATTCTAACGTTAAGCATGATTTTTATACAAAATCAGTAAAGTATATTTATGCAGCATCAGCAAAAGATCTTTAATCAGTTTTGCATTTATTTAAAACTTCGGGAAATAAGAACTCACTGACTTTTAGTGTTTATTTAAGGTTTTAAACCAAAGTGTAAGTTCAGCTTGTGAAATAAAAAGAAATAAAATTAGTGACGGTTCTATTTTCTCGTGACTGTTTTCTCATGACGATGTTTTTTTCTCGTGCCGATACTTTTCTACCGTGACCAACAATCGTACACTAGTATATATCATTAAAAATAAAATGGTTATATCTTTCAATATTTACCTCTAAAACACTACTATTTTACATATTATCTCTTGATTGTTATTAGACAGAGTACATATAGAGTTTACCATAAGTAAGAGCAGTACAGATGATTTAATTCGCGGCACAGTGTGTAGTAATGTTGTCAAACGTGATGCTAGTATCACATTAACAGTTTAATGGAAAAGTGGAGTGGTGGAATGAATGTCTCGGATCTGGGATCTGGGATCTACGATCTGGGTGATCGTGAACGTGAACGGGAACACACAGGATACATGGGATAAAAGGATGTGAACCTAATATTTATCTTCATGTCGTTTCTGTTAAACAGCCGGCTTAGTGTTTAGAGTTTTGTTGACGCCGCTGTTAAATTACGATTACAAATATGATATAACCTACGCGTTATTGTAGGTTAACAACCAAAAGATTAAGAGAGATGAATTTATGAAATTCTGTATGGTGTAGCATCCTCTTAGCACGTACATAGCCCGCATTGTCTTGTTGTTAAATGACTTGACTTTGGCGTGTAGGGGTTATATATTAAAAATGCATATTGCATGCAAAATGTTATAAAATTTATACCAGGTATAAACTAATAATAAGCCTATCCGGACGGGCTTTATATCTAGTATAAATTTTATAACAGGTTTATTTGTATAGCGGTAAAAGTTTGGTACCGGAATGAGTATTTTTCTACGTATAAAGAACATTAATATATTCATTGCATAGATAAGGAACAGTATGGAAGTATAGAGGGCAATTTATTATTTTGCTTTAGCTGAAGATGACCTCGCATGGGGGGTCGAAAGAATGCTGGTATTTTATTAAAAATAAAGTAAGTTTTTTAATGATAGAACATACGAACTTAAATTATTAATAATTCGCGTCATAGCTGATCAAAATATTTTAAATTTTGCAATTAAATTAAGAAAACTTATATTAACATCAGAATTTTACCAAATTCTGTACAGAAACTAGCTTAAAATGACGGTGTGTACGGCGTTTATTGCTATAGTTCTAAATTGGGACAGTAGTTACATGGAAATTAATTTAAGGGCCCTATTTTGTAATTTTTCTCTGACGTTATGCATCTTGTATTAGATTAGTGTGATATTCATTTGTTTGATAATATTGGTTTATTCGTAATTTCGAAATTGTAGTTCAAATGCAACTAAAGATTAGACTTTTATTATTAGATTAGACAAACAAAAATAAAGTAAGTCTCCTAGTGATAAAAGGGTTTCTTGGAACGTCCTTATATCTGATACAATAACGCACAAAATTTGGAGGACTATGATGATTCAAACATATAGGGTTTATTTTGTCAGTGTTTTAACTTTTGACGATTTTCAAAGGCCTATATTTTCTAACTTAGACTATGTAAGTTTACCCAAAAGTATCAGTCGAACTAAAATAAGTACTACACATTGGAGAGGGCATAAGTTAGCCTAATATTTACAAAATAGGGCTTGTAGTTATATACGGAATATTACACCACAATTAAAGTGCTAAGATATCAGCTGAATATAATTGTCGTTAAATAAATTTAATGGAAGAAACTAAATCTATACACAGTGAGAAATAATCTTGAATGAACAAAATCCACAATCGTCTGGGTAAGCTTTTTTAGAGATTTCGAACAGTTAGTAATTTTATAGGTTCCATTTTAATGATCTGGTACCGTATTTTAAATTTAACGACTTCGTCTCATTTCGCTGTATAGAAAACAAGTAACATAATCTTAGTTTAACTGCTACTAATAAAATTTATTATCATTCCTATTGTTTCGTATATTTTGTCGAATTTAGATGGAACTGATGTACAATTAAAAACAAATTTGAATTTAGGATGAAGATATAGAAATGATAAAACATAGACAGTGATATTTCTGAATGAGAATCTATATGAAAGTTTTTACAGATGAATTAGATATTTTTGTATCCCACATATAAAATCAGCAAACCATACAGATTAAATTACAAGAGTTGAGCGATGGTTCATGCGAAAAAAAAGGTTACAAGAGCCGTATTTGATTTTATGCGTTTATATATTACCAAATTAAAATCCCATTCGTCCAATTTATAGCGCGTGGCGGTAGAGAAAAAATTATAAAATAAGGTTCTAAGTTAGTTACGATTATGGCTCTTTCGTTTAGCGTCTTAGGCCTGTCTCAGTATGGGACCGTATTTAAGCGACGGCGTATTCGGACGTAAATCGGCGGATTGGATGAGCTACAAAGCAAACCGCCTATGTGTGTCACAGATGTCTGTAGTCGTGTATTAGAGGGTGAATTGGAGTTCTTTAGCACTTATATAATTTATCATGAGAGCAAACTTTAACTTTAATTTTTATCGATACACTACTGGTATTAAAGGGACTTTAGCATTTATTATATATCTGAGTTCTGGTGGGCGTGAATTTAAATTTAGTTCTATCGTATCGGTATCGGTATCGGTGTCCATGATTCAATGAAATACAAACATAAACTGCATGCAGAACATAGCGATGTCGCATAGTGGTAACGCTTGGATAAAATTCACCTTTAACGGTTCTAATGTACGAGGTAGTGCCGCCCGTATTCGGAAGGCTTTGTAGCGTGCAGTCTGAGAGCTCCAGAGAGATCTCATTACATTAATATGGTTCGGATAGGTAAAGCGTAGTAGCCCGTATACGTTCGGCAGAAATTCGCTTAAATACGGTGCCATACTGAGACAGGCCTTATGCTAACACTGAAATCTTACCCGTTACGCACGATTATAATGCAAAGCGACAAATCCAATCGCCTGATATTTTACGGAGTTATAAACTCTCACTTTTCATGTTAACTTACTGCGTATACTGTTTTTAATATTGAATAAATAAAGATATAAAATATAAGAAAACTTGTGCAATATCAAATATTCATAACATATCTCCTATCTATACAGAAAAAGAGAAAGGGGGTTCAATATTTTGAAGCGGAAGCGTTCCATTCCGTATGGGAAATAAATCAAAGAAGAGAAGTAGATAATATTGGAAAATAATGTGAAAGGAAATACTTGGATAAAAATAAAACAAAGTCTCAATTTACTTTGATAAAAGATGTTATACTCGTATATTGGATCACATGCGAGGATTAAGATGTAGAAGACGATGTAGTAACGTACAAGTGCTAAAAGTATTAAAGAAACGGTTGAGGAGGGGAAGGAGAGGATTGGGATATGAACCCGGGAACATTTGTTGCTTTAGCGGTTTATAAAAAGTAAAAACAGTGTTTCAAAGCTGAGGGATGTCTGAAAGATATACTCGTACTGGAATCAAAAAAGAAAATGATTTTCTATTTTCATGTATACTTACATATTACACCACATATATTGTAATTGATTTTCTTTAAATTGAGTTGTATGAGTGACAGGTTACTCTGAAACATACTTTAACTAGACAAACCTAACCAACACCACACGGGTACTCCATGCCATAACACAGTATGTGAAAAAGTATCACAGGTAGAAAATTATCTTTAGTACATTTTCACACTTGTTAGCTTGCGAAAAGGTAACTTCAAGATAATTTTCTACTTTACGAACAGAAATTATCTTATACCGCAGTGTCATACTTGCTAACTCCCAAGGAGCTACTTAAAGTGTTACATTGCTTTACATTTTCTACTTTTAAGGAAAAGTTAAGGGCGTCCGCACATGGGTCGACCACACATAAAACATCTCTAATATATATTAGTATTCACCAACAAAAGGTTTACAATCCCTGTATTAAACAAACACACAAACTGACTACCGTGACGTCACAGCCTTTGATATTTATGAATTTCAAACATGACGGTTGATCGGAAAGGAATTCAATGAACGAAAAAAAAAGAAGAAGAAAAAATACGAAAAGGAAATTGAAAATTGATGTTGTACCGGTGAAAAATCTCATTTAAAAAAGCTTTTTTCTGTCAGGTACTTCTAAATCCTTATATGTGTATGAGGGTGCCGTGTTGAGATTTTAGTTGAAGAACGAAAAAACGCAAAAACGAAAGAAAAAGTAATGTGACACTATGTCAGGAAACGAAAATGTATTGAAATAGATGCTGGGGATCTTTCATGTTTGGAAATAGGAGACAAGTGGACTAAAAGGTTATGATACTAGCTTGAATAAATGTTGTAAGGAGTTCAAAAAGTTTAAGATGATATTCGTTGGAGAAATATATTTTATAATCGTAACTTTTCACGATTATTACATTAATGTAGTGTTAAGAATGGAATTGAAATTGCATTATTGATAATTTGCTAAACGATTACAATCTTCTTGAATTTGAACCGACTCATTTAACTAGCGGGATAGATTGCTTTCTGGCCAGTCACAAAATAATTGAACAAATTTTTAAATTTGATTTATATAGTGTTTCATTTTAAATGATGGTGACATATGGCAAATATTGTGTACCATTATTAACGTCAGAGTTTGTACTTTGGATTAAAATAAAATTATCACCGCTTTTCACGAAAATATCGCGTTTTTCTGTTGATTTAAAATAACACCTCTTGTTGGAAGACACTATTCATTTCAAATATTTTAACTTTTTATTTCCAGCATTGCTTGTGGTGTAGTGTTATTATAAAGGTACGCATGCACTTATAAGCATAGACGTCATTGAACGCATCGTATTCAGTATTCTTTAAATGTCTACTCATACAAATCGTTTTTGAAAGGTGTCTTCTTTCACTCAGAAAATAATCTTTAAAGTATTGTCAGATTATTATAAGCAGTTGGTAAAGGATTTGTGTGGTAAGGTAATTCTGTCCTTAAAATGTTGATCGTGCATAAGAGTTAAATATTTGGAATTAAATTAGAAAAAAAAATGCATCCACTGTTCAGTATCGTATGCGTCGAAATGGCAGCATTGCGGACGAAATGTTTTTAAGGTTCCGTTATTTTCAAAACGGTCTTCTTAAGGAGTTTTGAGATTACGCTAATGGGCAAAGGGATAAGACTTATTTCTATAAAAAGTCGACAAATAAGTCACAAAGCGTTGTGTATTGAATAATATTGTTTACGTGCCCGATAACATTTGTTATATTCGATAATAACTATGTTTAGTGGGTTTACATTTATACTCGTATGTTAAAATACTTTGCTCAAGAACTGTCACAATAAAACATTCACAATAACTATATTTCACAATACGAAAATATAAAACTTTTATTCAAATAAAACAAAAATACAGGGTTATAAATCACAACCCCTACTTGTTGCGTCATTATAATACAAATTGTTACATCAACCCCTAAAAAAAATATAAATAAAAATAAAACAAAACAACGAAACCTGAACATAGTCATTGTCCATTAAACGACAGAGCTAACCCGTAAATGTCACTCTAAATATTATGTAATTTTAATTAAAAAGTTCTAAGCCCTTTGTTCAGGGAGCATGTCATCATTTCAAGGGTTTGAACATCAGATAAAAGGTTAAGTATTGGGGGAAAGTATTTTGAGTTTGGAATTATTTATATTTACTAGAACTAGATGAAATAGCTGTTTTGAAGTGGGTCAATCTGAGCACTTTACAATCCTGAGCTTTCAAACTCACAGGTTCACTTGTTGACATGATGTTTACAAATAGTTAGGACACAGAAAGCGGGACACGGGAGACGGGACACGAAATCTCGTAATGAAAATCAAACACTTCATATTTATTCACGTCCGACTAGATAGGTAGGTACCTGTTGGTAGTTTTAATGTTAATAAAAGGTCAGTTTAAAACGAACCCGATAAACTGAAAATATGTTTAGTACCTTATACAGTATATAAAGTTAAGGTGAAACGATACTTGGTCATTTTTTCTCGCAAAATATAGATGGCGATACTATACAACAGGTTAAATATTATCAAAAAAAAACCATGTTTTTTATGTTTAAATCGTTTTATGTAAGTAACTATAAACGCGAATCAAAATCTAAAGCTGCAATTAGTTAGATGAATATTGTATCTACATTTTAAACTTTCTTCCACTGACTTTTAATCAGTTGGAACCGCAAAAATAAGTTTTGAAAATGAATATTGCTATATTTTCTAGTTAAATTCCAATTTTTATATGACTGGTAACATTTCTAAGGGTTTGTCATAAATAAAGGTTATAAAATGTATGACAAACCCTTAGAAATGTTACCAGTCATATAAAAATTGGAATAATATAATAGAGGTATAAGAATAGAGTGCACAAGAGGTTAAATACTGTGATAAAGGCAAAGAGAGAGATATTTGCCGAGTGTCTTCTGTGTCTCTTTCTAGCCGAGCACTGCGTCTGCTTGCTTGCTTATCCCATACGTCACCGCCAATCCAGTAGCAGCGGTTTGACTAGAAACAGACAGATACTCAGCAGCTATCTCTCTCTTTACCTTTATCTATGGATGCAACACTCGAATAATATAATGGATGCTTTCAGATAAGATACAATTTCTTTCAGATTCAGATGAAATATTCACCTAACGTGTGTGTAAATATCAAGCTGTTAACGGCAGTCTAAAACGAAGATCTGATAGGTGGAGAAAACCATACCGCCAGATTTTTATTTCCAATAAAATCTTAGAAATTGTAGAGATAATAAAATATTTTATATATCGTTGTTTTACAATGTTCTCTTTATTTCAGTGTACGTCTTCAGTGCGCAAACTTTGTTTTCTATTCTATATCTATATATTAAGATGCAATACACGTTGCTTTTGTTATTTTAAATTACTTGTGGTATTTTATTTCTTCGAGAACTTTCGACAAGACATCCCGTCCGGCAGAGCAATATAATTTTAATTAATAATAACAATTTATGACTATACTATATTTATAACACATATTCGAAAGATATTTTCGATTTGATAATAATTAAGTTTATATATCATAGTTTAAATAATGGGATTTAGCCCAGTTTCATATTTTCATTTCAACGTGCGAATTATATCATTAATTTATATATTAATGTGGATCCTGTTAAATATTCTTACCACTAAATCGGTGTGATTTTGAGACAAACATTTTGAGCGGATTTTTCTCAAGTAACTCAGGTTTATCATAAACGTTTTGTTTTTAAAATTATATTTTTGTTCTAGTAGAATATAACTGCAGTTTAACCAAACAAAATACGACAATAGAATAAAAAAAAAACAAATCAGTTAAGCTACAGTTATATCATAACTGCTATTTAATTAAGAATAGGAAAATCAGTAGGTTGTCATTGATCAAATCACAGTGTCGACTCAGCGCAGCACAATATATCTAAGAAAACACTTGTTTCTAGGGCCTTGTTCTTTAATACTGTGAAATTTATATTTACAAACACTTAACGTACCCCCTTTATTCGAATTACGAGTGCGTATCAATAAGTTCCCACGTTTTAGGACAAGTGCCTTGCTAAGAGAAATTGGCATTACCTTCTTTCAAACGAAATCATAAAAATTTTAGATTGATTCATACACTAGTTTTGATTTGATGTTTAGGAAAGTATCCTGTCGTAATTCAAAGACATTTGAAAATGTTTTTTCATCCAAAAATGAAAAATTGGAATAAACAAATCGATATCAAACAGATCAAACACGTTTAATGCAAATGGATGTCAAATCAAATGTAACCCAGGATATTTTGTATGACGTAGTTTGAAAGATAGTAATAGACGGTAGTAATTAACTTCTCTTTGCAAAACTACCTGTGCTCAAACACAAAACTTATTAATGAATCACAAATTTCGAATGAGATCAATGACAAACGTTAGCTAATATTTACAAATACTGATTGATAGCGCTCTGTTAGCACCAATAAACTCAGGTGCTTTAATATGAGTGAACTCCATGTTGTTTATAAATGAACCTTTCAATGGTTATCGTATAAATGATATTAACATGGAGTCACTAACATCATAACACAATTTACAAATGTGTGAATGTGTTGTTTATATAATTAAAACAAGATAATTAAATAATAATATTATTTGTTGATTATAAATGTCCTGATGTTCTGATGATAATATCCTGGTGAAACAATAATTAAATATCCTGTAAAAGCTGCACGTGTTAAAAAATATAAAAGCTGTTAACTTGTTGTAGGCGAACCACACTGATTATATCTCTAGTAATAAAACAAATACATTGTAATTACGTTACCCACACCACAAAATGAAAAAAAAAAAAAAAAAAACAATAAATTAATTAACAAACCCCAACGAGGTGACACTGGACAAAACAACAACACCAAAACCAACAACACCAATAAAAGCCAAAAAGTCAAAATCAGTAGAAATTTTTATATTACTAAAATAAAGCTTTTCGATGTTGAAATATTTATTTTGTAAAAAGTTTTTCTTTATTGATATAAAATTCTTAATTTAATATAAAAACTTTTTTAATGATGTTGACTTGTTAAATTTGCGAAAATACAATAAGCTTTTGTAACAAATCCTGAAAATTGCGGAAAACGATACAGAAAGCTCATTTGTAATGTATACCAAAATATTTTCGTTTGTAATAGGTTCCATTAAAAAACAATGCTTTATAAACCTACGAAATTGAGATTTTTCCATTGTTTTGAAAATTACAAAAGTAGCATCACTAAAACGACTGTAACTCATAAAGTAATAATTGTCTGACGTCTTAAAATACGTCATCAATACCAGTTTATACTTTTTCACCGCTGTATATTATAAGGGCGGTGGAAAATTTTGCATACATAATACCACTTTAGATATTTTAAATACAGCGACTTTATTTGAGCGGTGAAAAAATTAAATATTTCCACCGCTGAAACAATAAGGTCGATTTTTTTAAAAGTTACAGAATAAGTCCCTTAGTATTAAAAATAAACATAAACAAAAGCTCTACTTTTAAAAAGTTTTTTCTGTTATGAGCTTTTTCTCAAAGCTCTCAGTAGTCGTATTACTTTCACGATATTAATGATAAGATTTATTAATAAAACATATTATTTTGGTATACATTACAACAACAAAAGCTGACGAAAGCCACACAGACCAACAAATACAAAAGCTGTAAAAAAGCTGTAAAAAAGCTGAAGAAAAGCTCAAGAAAAGCGCAACAAAAGAGCGTACAAAATAGCTGCGAGCAACTATTGTTGATATATAGAGAATAAGAAGAAGAGAAGAAGCATGTGATAAACGAAAAAACATGAAACATGTTAGAGAAGATAGACATGTATAATATATACACACAAATACACTGACAATGATGAAGAGAAGAAAATTTAGGAACTGAGAACAGTCAAGATCAAGAGTAAAAGATATATTGTAGAGAAAGTTGAAGGTTGACTTCTTTTTGATTAGAAGTAGAAGTGAAGTTGAAGATATTTAGTTGATATTTTGTTACTTATATTTTTTTCTTTACCTTGACATTTTAATCCTTGGTGAAGCAATCCGTACAGCAGCGACCCGCAATGGTCGCAAAATGTTGGCGAGGAATATGTGTACGGCTTGAACTCATGTTTAGTGCGGGTGTCCTGATACATATGATACAATAAAACACAAAGATCAGTTAAGTGTCACATTAAAAGTGTTGGTTGATTTATTATCTATAGTAGTTGTCAGCCAATGGCTAGGGCTAGGGCTAGGAATGGTCTAGGGTGAAAGGTTACGTTCATTGCAAATGTGTTGTCTACTTAATGTGCCTTTTTAAACTTTCTAATTAACACATCACTCAATAACTTTGTAAAATGACATACAGATAACATTACCATATGATTTTTAGATAGTACCAACTTTCAAAAGATATATATCAAAATTTAACGAATTACAATGATTTTAATGAAGCTATTTTTGCAATTTTTAAAATAATTAATAAAGTAAAACATGTTAATTTTCCATTAAATAACAATGTTGTTATTGTGAAACAAAATTGTTCCATTGTTTTAAAAATTACAAAAGTAGAGTCACTAAAACCACTATAACTCGTAAACCAATGGTTGGACTGTCGTGAAAGTTTGACACATATCGGTTCAAGGTTGAATCATACAGATTAATCAATACCACCATCTATATGTCATCCTACGAAATTATTAAGTGATGTGTTAAACATTTGTCTCTATAATTCTCCTCAATAGTTTTATTTATTAGATACTTAAAGAAGTGTGAAATCACATAAAGTAGGAAAATTGGGAAACTTTTATATACGTACGAGTATGACCAACGATTTCCTACTATGTTGGCAGTATTTATATGTCGTGGCCTCATATATGTGTGCTCCACCGTTGCCTAATAAGTTTACGATTATGTATGCACGCAATTAATTTAATTTGATAACAACCAAACGCAGTAACTCTTAAACGGGGATCGAACCCGAAGACAGAGCAGTCTGCCATCAAGCATCAATGATCTTACCAACTTTGTAATCAAAATTTATGGAAGTTATAGACTTTAAGATATTGATTACAACACCATTTTTATCAAGATGAAGGCGGATGGAAACATCCCAATAATTCAAATTTAAATCCAGGACTGTAAAAAACCAATAGACTAAGGAATATACAGATTCCCGTAATAAATGAAAAATTAAAGCACAATGCGGTGGATATATTACGCGTTATAAAAAATGTCTAGAGAAAATACATTTTATATAAATTTCTGCTAAAATCATGAACTAGATAAAATAACGCAAAGAAATGCTCCTTTTCGAACTGTATTATTTTTATATTACTTATTTTATAGTTTCATTCCCACTCATTGTTTTGATATTTAATTTTTTAATTTAGATTTCAGGTTTTCAGAATAGGCTTCTTTGTCACATTCGTGTTTTAATTTAATTGCTGCGCATACGTTGTCAGTAATATAAACTTTGACAGTTCGATTAGTAATATAAATTGTTTTTACTTCTTTGTTTTTAACAAACTGACATTGAACTTCTTTTAATAATAAATCCTACTGAATTTTGATAGATTGTTACATTTTGAAGGTTATAATAAAATATATATATATATATTTTAATTTAGTGTTTTTATTTAAAATAGAGAAGTAGAGAATGCCTACGCATATTCTCATATAGGAAAGTGAGTGAGAATGATACTTTAGCTTTGGTTGTGGCTTTTATATTAAAAATTCGCATTCTACATTTTTTTTCAAACTTCTTGGCACTGAATCGAAATGTTAGTGCTTTCTATACAAGTAATATTACTTTCAGTGGTGAACAGTGCTAAAACTGTGAACATGTATTAACATAAAATGTTTACTACTCCATATAATAATTATTCACTAAATATATTAACACAGCTCGTGTATTCTACAGTGTTACATAAAAAACACACATAAAATAAAAATTGTGGCACACCCTATAGACAACAAATTTATCAGAAAAAAAACATTTCAATCCTGCATCATTCGGCGACCAAGGGCCCGAGCGAGAGGCATTCAGCAAACTCAATATTTGTTATTGGAAAACTTATTTCAAGAAAAGTTGATAAACTGTAACACAAAATAAAAGTTACAAGTTTCTTTTCTTTATAAAAGACTTTTCTTTTTATTAATTAAATATTGTGTGAGCTGTATGCGGAAAACCATGGCTTAAAAAGGGAGGAAAACACTTATTGGAAAATGACAATTAAATCAAAAAAGGGATTATACTAATATTAGTGATTATAATTTTAATTACCGCTACGTTGAGATTGAAATTATGGGGTAGAAATCTGAACCTACCCTTATAAAGACAATATGTATTATATTAGGGGTTAAATATAAAGGTTATAGGTCACATGAAAGACCTGGTTGGTGTTGAATGTTCGTTCAATTTATTATTTCATTATTAACATTGTTAGTTTAAATTGTTTGTTTATAATCATTTATTTTTTGTTATGAATAAATTATATTAAATTAAATTAAATGTAAATAATAAATAAAATGTTTAACTGTTTTCTGTTACTATGATAACAATAACTTTTTGCGTAAAATTAAAACAAACATGCTTCAGTAGTGACTAGTGACTATAACAGGGTGATCACGAAGTTATATTTTACGATGTTCATACTTAAATTATGCGTCGGTGTATTCACGAAATAAATGCGTCATAAATTTACGTAGAGCAACAATATGCACATACATATGACATACAGTGTACGTTTTACATCACAACTGCATATACAAAGGATATGTAATACACCTTGAATATAGAATGTATATCCAATTGTTTTCTGGAATACATTTTTATTGTGTTTTAACAAATACGAGTCCTAAATTCAAATTCAACAAAGTATATATGACTTTAATTTTATCGAACAAGGCTACACAAGATTTGGGTCTACCAAATATACTAGGCGCTAGGGGATAGTTGCCCCGCGTCTTCACTTTTCGAACGAGTAAGTCGTCACACCTGAATTTGGCGTGAGATCAAGAAAATCATTTACATTTGAGTTTACAATTCTTGGGGTATAAAAAAAAATTTATTTATCTGAAAGTCTCTGCACTAGCTAAAATCAAATCTTCGGTTATTAGCCCTTCGACCTAGTGCAGCCCTGTGGATACCATCTTGAGAATATATTAGCCGTAAATATTTTATTATAACAAAATGACATCATAAACAGGAAAGATTTAATATCGTTATAAAAATATGATATAAAATGGCATTGTGTATTATATTAGAATCTGATATAAAAATAAAATTGTATTTGTGATCACCCTGTTTCAATAAATATATGCTATAAACTATATCATATAATGAAATTATTTACTGTTAGCCCCGTTTCTTTCTGAAGCCATGCGAGCACTACGTGTCTTTAAAAAAACATTGTAGAAGACCACTAGAAAATAATGTTTTTGTGATGATCACATTCTTGAACACTCTGTACCGTTGATGTAATGAACTAGTAACTAGTCTAATGTAGATAACGATGAATTTGTCAATAATATCATTTATTTTACACGTTTGCAAAAATATTTCAGATAAATATTCTTTAAATATACATAATTAAAATAAAGAAAAAAGAAAAAATATTCTTTCTACATTCTCTGAAAGTAAATGTAGTTAAAATTTAAACTAAAAAGAACATAAAATATTAGACATTATTTCAGACTTTTGTGTTATTTAGTAAATTTGTTTATTTATCATTTTTAGATAGAACTTTGATTTTTTTTTTTTTTAATTTTATAATAAATACTTTCTTATTTTTAAGGTTCTTACATAATATACTTATTCCTAATTCCACTGGATCATTTGTACGAATATACTCGTACTTATTGAAATTTAAGAGTTAGTTTGAGTGATATTCAATTCTAATTCACAATGTTGTGTATCCCCACCTTGGGATTTCATCTTAATTTGTATGTGAGGGCACCAGAGTTTCTTACTTATGATATAGTGAATCAAAAAATACCGGGATACAAACTGTATGACCACCTGAAAGAAAATTATTCAAGATGGCGCAAGATAAAGGGTAATTCCAATATTTGGATATGTTTCAAAATTTGATCTTATAATCGAAGTTCCAAGTTTTTGACATCGACCGACTCAACGCGAAAATGGAGGAGAATAATTTTTATCAATGTTGTAAAGGATAAAATTTCCTACAAATTTTGTTAATAACATTTCTTTGTATATCTAACAGACACAGAACTGTAGCACTATACCGCAAAAAAGATTTATGCAAAGTGCGGATAAATCCAACATTAAAGGAGGCTGTTTTGTACCTTGGTGTATTAGAATAATGTGTATAGTTTCTTCAACTGACCGAAAAAACTATCAAAACTATAAATTTTTTTAGTTATATTTTTCATACAAACAATATGTTAAAAAGAAAAATAAATAATTTAATAATGTCAAAAAAGTCTCCTTTAGTTCCTTGGTTATTTGGCGTTGCTGTCGCTCACGGTCGTTATAGATAATTTCAATTCAGGCCGCCATCTTGGCCGCCATTTTCTCAGGTGATCATAACCCTACATATAAAACAATAATAAACTCTCAACATGAATTAAAAGATTTAATATAATACCAACAAAAAAGCAACAAGATATTAATTATAATATAATAGGATATAATATTTATAACTAATGTATTAAGCATTAGACTATAAGTCTTTTGTATTTTAACATGTAAAAGTTTCTCGAGCTTAATAAGTTCTTAAAGAGCTTTTACATGAAAGTTTTTCAATCATTCTGACATTCAGTTACGACGTCTTGTTAAACAACTCAGAGAATATTGTTTTATCATCCTACGCAATCTAAACTTGAGCCGAAAGTTCATATTAGCCCTCAAGTTAAATAATACGTCAGACATTTAGCTGTAGTTCCTCCTGTCAATAACAGATGTCTCTTACAAAGAATTAAATATAAAAGTTCAAAAATAAAGAAGAAAATCCAGTGAAGAAAAGATAAGAATCTTATCATAAAATAATATAATGAAAATTCTTTTAAAATTCATTGTAAACTTATAAATTAGGTAGAAAATCAACAAGTTGTTGTTAAAATTTATAAAAGTTTTGTTAGTAGTCATTCTCAAACTGTTTTCTATTTCGAACTTGTTTATATTTCAGTATGTTGTCATGATAATTAAATTAAGCAAACGAATAAAAAACTACATAAAAAAATTGTTATATTTCCAAATTTTGAACAACAATCATCAATAGCGAAAAATCTGTTGAAAATTGAAATTGTCCCAATTGAAAATTATACGAAAAACTAGTTTATTACTTACGGTAATAATCGGACACACGAAGCTCTGAAATCGACTTTTTGAGCAGTACAGCAACGAATTTGACAAAATGTTCTATTTGGAATATGAAAAAATTCGCAGCTATTGGGGTTTCATAGAAAAATCACCCCAAAAATGCTTATTTCGTGTATAAATCGAATTAAAAAAAAATTGCAGATATATTTATAGCATAAAATGGAACATCTCGTTTGACTTTCACCCCTATTCGTGATAGTTTAGTTGCTAGAGCTGCGTAAAGATTAAGGGTGAACGAAAATGTTTCAAAAATCATAAATAATCTTTTCATAATTATATTTGAGGTAGTATGATGACCGACAGAAAAAATGTATCAACAACGGTTAATACTTTAACTTCAAAAAATTAAACCATTATTAAATTAACTAGAAAAAATGTTATTAGATAGTTTATATAAACTAGTTATAACAATATAACTTCAACTTCTATTTTTATGTTTTTTTTTATTGGTTGTATTCTAATTTTTACAGTTTTATCTTTTTGATCGGCAATTTTTAACAATTGTACTTCAAAATAAACATAATTTCTGTTTGTGAAAACCGAAATAATTTCTTATTTGTCACTCACAGCTTGAGAACCACTTCTTACACATTAGTTACTCAATGTTACCAAGCAAATATTAAATTAGTTAAAACGTTATCTGAACATCGCCGTACCGTAAACTTTTCTAAACAATAAGAAATCATTAAAACGCTCTGTACAAGTAAAACGCAAGATACAAGAATCTGCTGTAAACGAAGAAGAGAGCAGCAACCAACCCCTGACATTATTTAAAAGGGAAAACTTTAATTAATCCTTTTATAATTAATACAAAAAGAAACTTAATTTATGTTACATACATTTTTGTGGTTGAAATTTAATTTATAGGAAAATGTTTTAAAATTAGGAACCGCGAAATGGATGGGTTGAATATTCAAGATCAAATGTAAACCCTTAATTAAGTTTACGTAACTCATTTAAATTTGTATTACATTTGAAGAGTTCTGCACAATTAGGAAAGTAATAGGAAAGAGTGTAAACCAAAGCACGGGGTTTCAATTTCTAGAGTAAAGGCATGTTCTCGATGAAACCCAGTAATTTCATATTAAATTCAATTCGATTGTGAACCACTTTTTGATGGTTGGATATTTTCGATTTTTGCTGAAGAACATGTCAATTACTTTTTAATTTTATGTTAATCAAAAAGTTGATAAAGAGTTAGCAAAATGAAATTTATGATATTTGATATCACGCGTCTCGCAGCGTAATAAACAATCTATTATATTTACATTGTTTACAACTTTCATAATATCAAAAAAAAAAAATATCTTGCTCGAAACAGCTGTAAGCAATGTTTGACGTATTGTATAAGTAAATTCGTATTGAGTTCGTAACGAATTCCTTGAGAATTTATAAATATTCTTAGTAATTAAAATAATGAATTTAATCTTTAAATACACATGAATAAATTTGATGAAATTATACAATTATAAAATGAACGTTATACAGTTATCAAGGTCGTTGGCGTGTTAAGTTCACTGTTATTTTTACTTATTTTATTATCAGCTTAATGAATATTTTAAATGAAACATTTTAAAGTAATGAATATTAACGAGTTTGTTGAAATGTAAATGAAAAATTAAATGGAATTATTTAAATGAATAAATGAACCTTACAGTTAGCTATAATACGAGTACAAGTTAAGTACTTTAAATGGAATAAATATTTGTTTAGTTATAAGATATTTTAAAAGTTGCATTAGTTATAAATTATAGTCATTTAATACATTCTGAAAAATTAATTAGTGTTGTGATTAGTAAAACTAATCAAATGAAACAAGTTCGTTTTACAATGGGATTAGAAACACGCGAAAATAACTTGCTTTCTAGTTAAAAGAACAACGACGTCGTCTTGAAATAAAGATTTTCCGAAGTTTCTTTTTAATAATAAATAAAGATACGAGGTGTGTTTTTTAAGTGAGTACCGTTTTGGAATTAAAAAAAGACGTGCAAAGATATCGCAATAATTCTATTTTTACATGAAAGCCTGTACCTTAATCTACTTTTCTACATAATTTCCGTGAATATTGAGGCACTTGTCATAACGTGGCACCAGTTTTTGAATACCCTCCTCATAAAATTCTGCCGCCTGACTTGTTAACCACTGTATCACAACTGTTTTGACTTTTTTCATCATGCACATTTGTGCGGCCATCTTTAAATGCTCTCACCCATTTCCTTACCATTCCATCACTCATAATGTTTTGTCCGTAAACTTCACAGATCTCACGATGAATATCGATCGGTTTTACGCCTTTAGCACTAAGAAATCGTATAACAGCCCGTACTTCACAATTGGCGGGACTCACGATTGTCGGAGGTATCTTAAACACTCAGTAAACAACGTATACAATGAAGAATCAGACTGTAATGGCTGTAGAAAAGTAGATTAAGGTACAGGCTTTCATGTAAAAATAAAATTATTGCAATATCTTTGCACGTCTTTTTTTAATTCCAAAACGGTACTTACTTAAAAAACACGCCTCGTATAATGCAATCTATCTATGAAGACATTCAGCAATATTTACGTAATGTACATATTTTTATTCATTCTTAAATAATCTATGCTAATGTTTTGACTTTCGGATTAGAATTCGTAGCTTTAGGCATTGTAAGCTAACTACTACAGCACCTAAGACTTCGATGTCATCTTAAAATAGAGATTTTTCGAAATTATAAACAGGCATAACTATTAAACTATTCAACGTAATAAAGAAACGTACCGCTGTAGTATTACAGTAGTATAGTTTGTTCATAACAGCATTTAAATTAGGATTTATTTCTGTTTATAACTTTTTTATTACAAGAGTTGCAACAAAAAGTTATTAAGAAAAGTTGTAGATAACTTTACTATCTACAACAAAGCACATTACAATTTTTTCATTGGACGTGTCGTTTTCAAGATAAACAAAAAAACTGAATACACTCTTATACGCGCCCTACACTCCGACACAAAATGCACGGTTGGTCTCTTTTAACGACTAGATGAAATGTGATAACAATGTTTCAACGTATATGAAAAATTCGACAACTTTAAGATTTAAACACCACGAAAAAATCTTTTGATATCAAGTATACATTAGAATCACCTCGCTCGGACCCTAACGCTGTGTATATTCTAGTTATCAAAATAACTTAGAATCTAGAACTACTTTTCGAAAACGAACTTGTTTCTAGTTTACTTAGTTTTGATCACATAGTTAGAATCATTTTACTTGTATGTAGTATATTACTATCCTAAAGTAGATAAAGTAAAAGTACAAGTAACATAAAGTAAAGTTGGTACTTACATCAGAGTCTGCACCCTTGTCCGCCCCCGGGCACGTAAATGTGACATACTCATGACAGCGCTTATGTACGACAAAGCTGCAAACTGAAACAAAATGAAAGTTTATGTTAAATTAAGATTATTAAGTATTTCATTAAACAAACCTAGTGTTTACATCGTTAAAACAAAGTAGTATAGTTAGTTGGACATACAAGTGAAATGTGGATACAAAAGAGTACGTTATATGTTGGGTATAGAGTGAACAATTATCTAAGAGTGATGAGAAACGTAATTAAAAATGAAGTCGTTCCATTCTGTCACTCCAGTCATGACGTATCGTGAGAGGAAAACTTGACTAAGTTTTAAATGGAGTGAGTCGCGCCATGATGGATATAATAATAAAATTCAACTTGTATCTATTATTTATTTCATTTATTTAAGTCGTGGGGCGCTCTCGTCTTCTGCTAAGTCTGCAATTAGGTTGGTCACTAATATATATGGATGGTTCGCAACTCGGTCTTTGTATTTCACTAGTTTAGTTTTAATTTCTTGTCTTACTGTAGGTATAGCAAGATCGTGGTGCAGTCTTTCGTTTGTAATATACCATGGTGCATCTACAATCATGCGTAATGTTTTTAATTGAAATCTTTATAAGGTCTCAATGCTTGAGTTAGCTGATGTACTCTAAAGTTGTAACCCATAAGTTCTTAATGGTTTAAGTATGCATTTATATATAAATAGTTTGTTTTCTGTCAGGGGGTTGAATTTTTGTTCAGTAGCCAGTACAGGTAACGCAGCACTTACAGAAGGTAATTCACAAAGAAAGAAGGTAAGAAACTAACTTAGGATCACATGCCGGTTTCACACCAGAGATCAATAAAACACGAAAAAAACTGGTTTTTTTTTTAACTTAAGACATTTTTGTCTATTGTTGTTTTAATAAACAAAACACATTCCCATCTGGAGTGGGTAAGATCAAAGGAAAATACGTTTGTTGTTTTGTTTTTTTAGTTTGTTTGGTTTTGAACACGCAGTTTTATTTTTTGTGAACATTTGCGCTTGTCAGTTGTTGTTTATCATGTTTAAAATTTTTATGGGACACACAGAAAATACTAAAAACAAAACCAGTCTGTTCAGTGTGAACAGTCTGTTTTCTAAAAACAGAACTGTTTTACAATAAAACAAAACATGTTTTTGTTTTGTTTTTTGACAATAAAACTGTTTTGAAAACTGTCTATCTGGTGTGACTTTTAATCGGATACGAGGGTCGTTGAGTATAACCTACACTCTCAAAAAAAACTGTATAAATTTTAGAACAGGTTCTAAAGTATGTTTTAAAACAAGGTATTATAAAAAATCAGATCCAGGTATATTAATTTTCTTAACATGTACAGTGCATTTTCAAAGAATTCTTAAGCAAATTCAGTCCAAAATGTATCTTAAAAAAATTATACGCATTTGTCTATTATAAAATTCGTATTAAAATTAAGAACATTTTTACCAGTGTAGTTGTTATAAAACAAGAAGAAAATGACATGTCAAGCAAAGAAATTAAATGGTAGCTATATAGATCGTAGATAATATTAATTATTATTTTAAACAAAATTGAAATTTAGCATTCAGTAATTTTACAACGAATTGTTAAGAATCTCTTCTTTGTAAAATACACAATTGTTAGTGATGTCTATATTACATAACGTTTGATATACGATACGTTAATATAAGATTACATTTAAAAATGTTTAATTAAATCAGATTATGATATAAGATAATTTAATAATTAAATGTTTAATTAAGTTAATTTGGTAATCAATATTGCGTAGTGAAGTTTAAAACGAGGCGTCTCTGAACGATGAACGACAGAGTCACTAACACTCTTAACTCACGAGTTATTTGGTCCTGTTACTGCTACAACTATAGCTACGTCGTAGAGCTCTACGCGTAGCCATAGACAAAGAACGCAGTCAAATGGTAATTCAACACCAGACAACTTTATTAGGCAGCCTTCAGTGTAATTTATTTGACACGCGGGAGGAGTGGGACGGGGGGTAAATTAATAGGGTGGAAATATATTATCTGTACCTGCATGTAATGAGGTGTGGTTGAGCCGTATAACATGAATAATTAGGAGTCAATTTAAACATTTGTAATTCATCGAGGCAAGGATATTATGATGAATAAATTCACCAAGCGTTATTAACACACTCACTCAATTAGTTCGTAGGACGACATATAGATTGGCAAATCCATATGATTTTAAGATAGCACCAATCTTCAAACGATATGTGTCTAAATTTTATGATATTCTGAACATTAGTTTATGAGCTACAGAGGTTTTAATGACGCTACTTTTGTAATTGAAGCATTTTCCATGTCAACCAATTTTCCTTTCCTGCAAAATGCCGAATTTGCGCTATTAATCCTTTTGTAATATCTATTATATTCCCAATATAATTTATAACAGGAACCACAAAAATATCACTTAATTTTATAAAATTTTCTAAATTAATTTGCTTAAAATTCGTTCAAGTGTGTTGGGCCCATAACCTGTTGATGCATACTCATAATAATGGGCTTGTGTCCTATGTCTTAATTTCTATAAAAGTGTCCTATATATTGATAAAGTGGGTTACTAGAACCACAAATGTTCAATTATTTTTTAATAACTCCTTATATGTTAGGAGATACTAACAGTTAAAAAATTAATTTTATCTCTTTAATTATTAAAGGGATTCAACGTTGTACACATTCCAAGTGCACGTGACATCACAATCCTTGTGTAAGGTTACCAACCTTACAGCTCATAAATCTCTGCTATATGTATTTTATATATCAAAATATCAAATATTATTTACAGCTATTTCAAGGAACAATAAAATTTCAATATTATGTCTACCTTAGCAGGGTTAAATAAAATAAAAACTTATTATTCTTTGATTTGACTTGATTATTTGACTACCAACAGCTACAGAACATTACCACAGCACTGACCTACTCAACAAATAACTGACGTTAAAATGCAATTCAAGTCATACAAATATGGCCGACCATTTCTAGCGCTAAAACTACAATTCAAACTTTTAATTGCTATATCTCCGTCAATATTTACATATTTAATAAAATAGACAGGCCAATACACATTTATTAACATCAATTTCAATCAACAATTGAAAAATCGACCACTAAAAAATAAGGACACAAGCCCATTTATAATTAATAATACCAAAAAGAAAAATGACTGGAATAATAATGTAGAACTTGTTTATTCTAAATATTAAGAGAGAGAGAGAGATATATATATATAATTGTATTAACATACTAGATAATAACTTAGACTATATGCCAACTACACAACTAAATCAATAACTTCAACAAAAAATAATGGAAGAATCTAAATTTCATGTGTTGATAAAGCCCCATTCCCACTTACTGTTTTTAGTTTTAATTTAAGGTTTTTACCCTCAATGTAATTTTGAATTTGTGACATCATGCATCATGTGTCAGTAATATACATTATTTTGTAATAATTACTATCTTTATTTAATATAATAAATTTTATTTCTTTATATTTCACAGTTTACTTTTTAGGTTAAAAACTTAAATTAACACTAAAACTCTTAACACTTAAAGCATTGCTTTTAAATGACAAAATTTTGGTTATTTTTTTAAACTTGTGCTGTAGTAACATTTAATACATCTATAACATCTACTTTTAATAAATTATTTCTGCTCAGTTTAATTTATCTACGAGTGCATTAAGTAAGAACTCATTTTAATTAAAATTTATTTTCTAGTATATAATATAGTAAGATCAGTAAAAAATAAAAGAATTTTTTTTTATTAATATCAAAACTTGTATATTTTTATTAGTTACCATACCACACGCTACATTCCAAGGTCGCCAAAATGCACGATTTTCCGCTGTACCGCAGGAAAACTATAATAAAATGCTCATACCACATTTATTTTTGAAATATTGCAGCAAACTTGCAGGAGAATGTAAACCCATAAACTTCAAAATGCACCCGTCGCGTCACGTTGCGTCGGGGCTCGTGCGGCAGACGCTAACGCGGACGTGGACGTGTCTTTACTGTTGCATTGTGCTGGATGTCGACGTCAAATATGTAGCAACTACATCGAAACACTGTCAAATTCATCGCAGGAAATTGTAAAATTGACACCGTTTAAAAATTTTTTTTAAGTAAATAAATAAACTTTTAAATATAAAACATTCCTTTGTTGGACGATTCGTGCAGCAGTGCATGACATATTTCTTTTTTATTTGATTTTATTAATTTAGAACATATTAAGTTTATAGTGTGATAATTTCAAATCGATTGAAGTAAAACTGTCGCGGATATAGAGTTTTAAGTCTTCACCTCTCTGGTCTGACTTCGTTGTTCTTTGAAACTTTTAACCGCGTTTTTCTCACACTTAGCCTTTTAATAAACGAGTAAAATTGATATTTTGACTTCTATATGCTGTAAAAATTGAAATATCAATAAAAAAAACAACGACAGGGTCACCTGCAGAACATTTCAAATAATCCAGTGATGAATTTTGAAGGACACCGCAGAGACTTTTTTTTGTAACGTCTGCGGAGATTCTCTGTCATTAACTCATTTCTTGATATTTATTTATGAAAATTTCACAAAAAATTCTTTAAATGTTATTTTATCATGCAGTGATTATAGAAATAATTATATATTATCTGTGTCGTCAAAAACATTTTCGAAAATATGCTTTTTTTATCGATTTGTATCAAACATATCACATATAAGCAAATATTTTGTGAAATTTACATTTCAAAATATTGAAAATTCAGCTATTAGGACCTCATTCCTTGTCACCCCTCAGAATTGGCGTTATCAGAATAACTCATAATAGATTAATCTGATATAAAAAGTCAAATTATTCCTGTTAGTAGATATATATAGCTCGTGCTTGTATTTGTGCTTGTGCCCTTAAAACAATTGAAATTGTATTTCTTATTTTATTTATACATTAAAATTACACAAACATTATATTTGTAAGGATTCTTTCAACGACACAAGTAGACATTATATAAACCACAGATGCAACAAATAACGTAAAATAAATGAATTTCCTGGAAAGATTGAGATAGACTAAACATAAATTTGCCCCGATAGAAATGTTTTCACAACTTCCTTGTTTCCATGCTTCTCCAGACTCCAGGTTCAACACAACAATTCCATCAATATCAACAGTGTATAAAAAGACTTCCAAGTATTTTTCTTGTTAAGATATGAACTTTTATATAAATATTGCACTAGACTCTGTTATTTTTCCACTAGAAATCTCGTTCCAACCCGTTGTTAGCAGAGCCACCTCCACCCCCATCCTCATCCTGATCCCCAACCACCTTCCCCATTAAACATACGTTGTTGTGATGCAGGTCTACTACTCCACGCTGCCTGCCTTCCACTCTTTGTGATATTGATTTCCAGATATTTCTAGTTACGAGTGCTGGTAGGTATGTATAGTGGTTTCATTTGTAACCTGTTTTACTATATAACAAATTAATAAGGGAATTGGGATTTCAACGGTTTGTAATGAAAAGCGTCGATGTCTAGAGGTTTACTGAAGAATTAGAGTAACAGCAACAATTCAAAGGAAGAATATATCCCTAATACTTTGACATTGATAATTATTGTTACATTCTTCCGCTTTAAATCATTAAATTCTCTCCCTCCTGTTTCTACTCTGCCATTCCTTCTCTTTCCTCGCTCCTTTTCTCTATCTCAGCCATCTATCTCTTCCCTTCACTGTTTCCCTTTAATAACTGAACAATCTTCTTTTTACTTTTTACTCTTTTCTCACACGAATACTTACTGTGCTCCAGCGTTTCTATCTCTTCTCAGCATTTCCTTTCCTCTTCATTTCTGCTTCCTTTCTCTACGTTTCCCAATCTAAATATTGAGATTTTTTCTTGTATGTATTCTGGTATCTCTCTCTCCCAAATCCTCTTGTATCTTTCATTACTCTCCTGACCAGTATCTCTCTGTTTCTGCGCCTTCCTAACTAAGATTCCTTTACATATGTCTTAGACCTCATTCCCACTCACTGTATTGATATTTAATTTACTGCTTTTATTTAATATTGTAATCTAGATTTCAAGTTCTCGATTATGCATTCTATTTCACATTTGTGTTTTAATTTAAGTTTAGTTAATTTAGTTGGTGCGTATGCATCGTTAGTAATATAAATTTTGACAGTTCGACAAAATTGTATGTGAAATAATCAAAATTGCTATTTTTAATAACAATTAGTAATAGAAATTGTTTTCTCTTCTATATTTTTCAAAAACTAACATTAAACTTCTTTTAAAAGTAAATCCTACTGCATTTTGACAGATTGTCACATTTTGGAGGTTATAATATAATATAGTTTATCTTAATTTAATATTTTTAATTTAAGATATTGGACCTTGTAAGGATCTAAAAAATCTAAGAAAACTTAAAAAATAAACTAAATTGCAAATGGTATTGCCATATGCTAAACAATTTAAATTTCATACAAAATTAAATTAAAGCAGTGAGTGGGGATGATACTTTAGCCTCTACATTTTAGAATTTCCCCATACAGAAATAAATCGATTAAAAACATTATGTAAATACACTACTAACATAAACACAGAGCGATCTGTCATAGCATGTCATCATCAGATAATATCATTATGGACATGTTTATATTCATTTTAATGACGTAACTGCCATTGGCTATGCATGGTTTTCCATTAAAAGAAGTGGAGATTTTTTCCTCTTCACCCTGCCTTATATACGCTATAACATTTGTCTATAAATCATATATTTGCACAAACTGTCCTATCGTTACAATATTCCTTCTTCTCTCCTCCCTACTCATCCTCAACAAAATGTTTTATGCATTATAGTCACATGCAGTGTTTTCCAAACTTATATGGCTTTGAACTAGTTGAAACTGAAAAATTCTACTTTTTTCTTATATTCTAATTGTATAGGTATGGCCAATTTTTGGTGATTTAGCGTTATTTATATCTGCCTTAATCTTGCTATAGTAAAACCGTTGGCAATGCTTCTCCGTTTCCATTAGCTAAGATTCCTTGTTTTCAGCATTCGCCATGTTAAAATTACCTTGTAACGAGTTTAAAACTGCACTGTGAAACAATTTTCTAACTGGGCGTAACTAATTTTGCGATGTGTAAAAGAAAACTTACTAAAACTTGTCTAAAACGGACGTCTCCCTAAAAAAGTTCATGTAGCGTAGTGTGAAACAAAATTTAGACACAAAATATCAGCGGCTTTAATAGATGGACAAAATAACGGGCATATAAAAGAACAGTTCAACATCGAATTTCATTCCATCGATTTTTTTGATTTGATGTCATCGCAGCCACCAACTTTTTCAGAAACCAAGGATTGAAGAACACTGGCAGATAGTGCGTCCCTCTCAAAGCAATTTATTCTACTCTTATGCTCATTTTATATGAAACTACTTTAAATATTAGCATATCTACATATAAATAATATTATTATGGATCCGGTTGTCCCAGTTATGATCCAAACAGCCACTCCCCCATTCTTCATTCTCCATTTTCCATCCCTCCCACTATTATCAAAGTAATAATGCTATGCAAATAAAGATAAATTGTTACATTCTGGATTTGTTCTTGTACGTGCTGGAATTTTTTATGGACACATTTTGGATGTTGGATGTTCAATGTAGCCATATCCCATATAGGATACTGATAAATAAGTAAAGGCTCTAAAATCTCCAGTTTTGTACTTGTGGAATCGGTCTCCGGAATAAAATAAAACTTTGTAGAGGTTGAAGACATAAAATGCAGACTTACAAACTAGGTAACATGGAAAATTTGTTGATAAATAAAATATTTAACTTTAATATTAAATAGATTTAGATATTGAAATCAGATGTAAATAAAAAAGCAGGATTTGAACGTTTGCATATGGAGGTGTATTGAAGAACACGTAGTCAAGATCAAAATTTGATGTAGGCAAGATGAGTTTCGTTTCGAGCGAGATCAAGAAGAGTTTTTAGTTTTTTAAGTTTTAAAAATTTCGCTTCGTTTCGTGTACTAACCATATTTAACTAAGATGACACGTAAATGGCACCACTATTAACAAATCTATATAATTTTTAGATAGTGCCAATCTTCAAATGATACGTGTTAAAATTTCATTACAGAATTTACATACCAAGGTAGAAAATAGCCTTGCAGTGCAAGATTTACACATGCTAGCTTGCTACAAGCTACTAGAACAGTTACAGTGCGTTATATTTTCTATCTGGATACAATCTTCATAATATTATTCGCATTAGCTTGATGCCTACTTACCCTTATAATATATTTTTAACGCTACCCTGTCTATTTTCTTTTACTTAATATGAAATTGAAATTCAATTTCACGTATACCATATCATACCTCATAAAATTCGTGAGTTATAGTATCAACGGATGCTGTATCCTGTATCCATACTTGTGTTAGTAATTCTACGGATTCTGCAGAGGTTCAACAGTATTGTGAACGGCTTAGAGTAAGGAGAAAGTACGCACGGAGGTGGAGGCGGTTGAAATAGGAAAGGTATTAACAACCCGCTTTTGTCAAGGCATTTAAACGATGGGTTCAGACCTTCCTATCAGGAACCAACAAACCCTAAAGCAAAATGAATTTTTGGTTTGGTTTACCGCACAATAGATTTAATCAGGAATACCAAAAAAAAAAAACGATGGGCTACAGAATTTAAGATTGCAGGAATCGATTACCAATTTATAAATACTTCTATTCTATAATGAGTTTACAAAATAAATAAGTAGATTAAATTTAAACGATTTTCAGCAACGCACATCAGTGCCGCATTTGCCATATAACAGAAGTAGGAAATGCTACGAACTTTGCGCCTAGAACAAAAAATGTTCAACTTGTAAAATTGTGGTTTAAATATTTTTCGTTCGATCTAGCATTAGAGCAGCAGCGTGAGATACTGAGTAATACCATCCTTAATCATTCTGGTTTCAGGTCCGGTTACTTTTTTAACATCCCAGTAAACAATTTGGTGAATTGTCTAATTTTCTGACGTTTCTATCACTATTGTACCTCAATAATAGTTCGCATCAACTTTATCTTCATTTGTATTCCGACAGATGGAGTGGTTTCGCTATTTGTAGTTGATAAAATAGACATTTCATATGAACGACTGTGAGAAACTGAACTATAAATGAACTCTTTCATGACAAAAAACTCATGGGCATCTTCAATATGATGGCGAAGTGATTCCAAAATGTTTACTGGGTTGTTAATACTCTTTGACATTTTCGCTATTTAAAAAAAAAACTTTAAACTTTAAAAAGTGTATTATTTTTCGTAAAATAATGAGAAATTTTATGAGTATAAACTGCAATTTTATAAATTATGAGAGTAATGCACAAGCACTCGCTCTAACAAGACAGCAACAAATATAATAAATTATTAGCCTAATATTTTTGCTAGAGGCTCTGCAGGTCTTTTTACTATTTAACATTTATTACAAGCCCCGCGCTGGCCTAATCCGCCACTGAACGCAATCGTATATCAAGATTGTAAAGGTTGAAATTGCGCACGTTTCAAATATTAATTGAAAAAGTAAAGGTTCCAACAGCAGGTGTCTCCAAACTTTGGAAGTTCGCGGGCCACTTTGAGGTAGTGAATGTACTACCGAGCTGGATTAAAAATATATACGAGTTGTGTTCTATTACAGACAGTTGACTTCTACACTCAAACTACTCATATGCCAAAGTAGTACAACCGACAGCTGTGTAGTATGAATCTTTCTATTTCAAGTACCGTGTCTGTAGATATATTAATGTGGCAGTGGCTTTGGCCACTTGACTTGGGAAAACTGTTACCATCCGCCTTATTCACCTGAGCTAACACCATGTGATTTTTATCTGTTCCACAAGGTCAAATCTACATTAAAAATAAACAAGATTTCAGACAGTTGAATGTGTGAAGAAAAAGCGGCATGCTATTTGAAGGAGCTCACAGAAAAACACTGTTTGGAACAATGGCAAATTCGCAGGGAGCAGTGTAGAACTACAGCATAGATTTACTTAACGTTTACTTTCTATGACATATAATTCAATTTAAAAGTTAATTTTAATAATTTGATTTTAACTTTTTTAGACAGATATTGTTTAATCACGATTTAATTATAGGTAAAGCTTTTTAAAAGTTTTTTTTTAAAAAGCTTTTTAAACAAAACTTTTAAATTTTAATATACAAATAAAATAACAGATAATAAAAAATTGATGTTGGATACGCAATAATAATTTTTTTGAATGTAATTACCAATGAAATTTTTTTCTAAACCAACATTAAGATACGACGTTAATAGATATCTTTTTATTTGTTTTCTTTCTCTAGTTTTACAACGATTTTACGAACTTCAATCATCGGTCATACTCACATATAGAAAACTAACCTTGTAATTAGCTTATGGTAAGCTAGCTAATAGTGAACTTTGCACTGCAAGACAATTTTCTACCTCGGATTATATTCGTTTATAAATCGGGTGACGGCATGACCTTAGAACAGAACATTAATATTGACTTTCCAGTGTAGTACAGTGACCCCCTCAAGGAGTAATTCAAACCTAGAAAATAATCGATTAACGTTTAACCATGACATACATTCCAGCGTACGGGTAAATACAACACTGTGGGGGTTGTACAAGTGGTGGTGACTACACCCTTCAACCTAGGCCTTAAGACTCAAGGGTGTAATATATTCATGCTCTACCCTTGATCTATAATATACCCGTACCCGTACAAACAATGGTCCGTAAAACGAGAAAAATTACCGTCCTTAGTAAATTGAATACTACCCTATAACAGTATCTCTAGCAGTTAATATGGAATCAATGCAGGACCGCACTAACGCTAGTAACCCGAAATAATGCAAGAAATTGGGTTGGTGAACTATATATTAATTTATAAAACTGTACCGTATATTAAATTAATAAATCCTTAAATTTTAGAAGATATTAATAATTAAAAAAGTCATTTTTTCACTTTCATTATTAAAGGATCCAGCAAATAGGTTGTATATCCAACAAGGAAAAATAATTTCGATTACTTATTATTACTTATCTCTTGTAAAACACGCAGCAAAACTGAAATTGAAATTTGATATATTCAAATATCCAAAAATATTTGGATATTTAAAAAAATAATACATATATAGTCCAAATCACGATAGTTCGGCGGCGACTTATACTTAAAAGAGGTTGTAAGAGCGGTATAAATCTATAATACGGAAATGAATTTTATCTTATTCGTTTCTATATACATTTTAGAAAAATAAGTGAGTCAGTGCTTTTTAGTTATATTGGCAGTTTATACACCACAACTTGTTTTAAGTATGAGTCGCCGCCGAACTCTCGTAATTTGAACTATATTTACATCTATTTCAATCAAAAATTTAAAAAACGACCCCTAAAAAATGAGTTCACAAGCCAATTTAAGAAAATATTATTGAAAAAGGTAGATCATGAGCTTCCAATTTTAAATTTCGTACCATTTTTGAACTATCAACATACAACCATAACTGCGGTGACACCTGCGATGGCAGGTATTGTGTTCCATTACTAATCCCAGAGATTGTATTTTAGATTAAAATAAACTGTATGCCATGTTCAGACTAAGAACAGGACATACGAGATTGACGCAACATTTAATCAGTAAAACAACAGCTCCGCAATGCAGCAACTTTCAGACGCAAATAACAGTATATCATCTACTAATAACCTGCCCGCAATATCAAACGCAATGAACAAAACACACATCAGTGGAGAACTAAAGGATATGCATTCAGACAATCCAGAATGAAATTAAAAAAGTGTTTGAATTCTTTTCAGATATAAACATAATAAACCAAATTTACTTCAGGCGAATATGACCTTGTCGTTGAAATCGCTTCAAATACTAAAAAAAAATGTATGCTATCAGGGCCACATTATCGCTTAAGGATTACGTTGATTTGGCGTAAGTGCAATAAACAAAATATCATTTAGCACAAGAAGTAGACAGTATACCTAGAATGCGGTTCTGGATCGGTGTACGAGTAAATGTGAAATATTAGCAGCAGCAGCAAGGTCTTTTGTATGTGCTTGTCAGCCGTCGACAGCTCCTATACGCCTGCAGCTTTCAAGGTCACAAGCTATGGAGGGTTTAGACAAAAGGTTGCGGTAATGTGTGGTTGCTGATCCATTTCGAATACTGGATGTTTCTGGGTTTGGGTGGGTGCCAATTTTATAACCTTAAATTCTGTTCTTAAGTTTATGTTGTTGAAAGAGTTAAATTAATAAAATTATCTTATTTTCATTTGGCAAGGTGCGAGAGGCTCGTGATTGCGGACTGAATTTAATAACAATTGTTATAAACATAAACAATATATTTACCTTCATATTTATATACGTACACAAAAAGGAAAGGAAAAACAGGACTGGGTTGCACAAGGAACAGGAAGAGAGAGGAAGTACTAAAAGAGGCAGTGAAGGGAAGCAGGAGAAAGAAAGAAGTAGCGAGGAAACAGTTAAATTACAGTCCAGAAAAATAGACTAGGGAATAGACCAGTCCAGAAGGAAGACTAGGGAAAAATGAAGGAAGAGGGTCAAGAGAAGAAGAAGCAGAAAGTACTTTTGGAAATAAAAAGGTCTAGAATAGTTTAAATTTAATTGTAAGTTGAAGTATATGAAATGTATTAAGAATGTAGATTGTAAAGCCGAAAAGCGAACAATAAACAACAATTAATAATAATTAATAATATACGTACACTGTGAGAAACAAACAGTAAAAAGTACAATGTCAACATAGTACCTCGATGTCCATTTACCATAGTAATTCTTATTTTAATATATAGAATTATTGTCTTAAAACCATTCTAGCACCCTATATACTACATTATAACACAGTGTACATATTCTTTGTTTATTTACAAACATAGAACAGATTTAATTAAATTTCATATTATGAAACAAAATTTTTGGATTCGTATTTTATATAGGAATATTATTTTTTTGTAAACAAACAACCCCCAAACCCAGGTGCGGGGCAGAGTAAGGGGAGTAACTGATGTAGAGTAATTTGTAGGAAAAGTAAACAAATGTACGCGGAAAAGTCGAATTCAGTTTATGAAAAACAACTTAGCAAACAACGATCGTTTTTGGTGAACTACTGTTGTTAATATTAAACAGGATTATTAAAAATTGAATTAAGCTCATTTAATGATATGTAAATAATTGAGTTAAGGCACAAGAATGTAGTGCCAAATGGCAAAAACATTAAAAATAAAAATAAAAATAATAAAAAACAAACATAAAGTTAGTAAGGATCCCAATCAAGTTTCACAGCCTCCTCAAGCCTCACAGTACAAAACAGCCTCCTTTAATGTTCGTTTTTCCGTTCTATACACTGTCATTGGTTTTATGCATGTATTTATTGCAGAAGTATGCACCTTAAACGATCCCCAAAACGTTAATTCGTACCATAGACAACAAAGAAATAATGAGGTCAACAGTCCAAATTTCAAACTTTGAATTGCAAAACTTCTGCCAATATTTTAATCTTTAAAACAAAAAATGAAAACTGATATATGTATATTATGAATCATACTGTCAAAAGTCCAATAAACTAGAACCTGCTCACAACCAATTGATTTTCTGCTTACTTTGATCTACCTCATATACTTGAAAGTTTCGTCTCCTCTATCCTAATAACTAGAGAACTCATATGTCGTCAGAAGCTAAAATGACAAACGCAGAAACTAAAATGAAATACACAGAACATTTAGAGCAGCGACAATTCGCTTTGTATACGAATAGTTAGAACTTTGAGTTAGTTTATGACACAGCCGTTAGGAGTTATTAATGATTTTGTTGAAATGTGAGCGAGGCAGTGTTGACAATATGC
Source organism: Panorpa germanica (assembly GCA_963678705.1). Classification (NCBI taxonomy): domain Eukaryota; kingdom Metazoa; phylum Arthropoda; class Insecta; order Mecoptera; family Panorpidae; genus Panorpa; species Panorpa germanica. The sequence continues at coordinate 6,243,682 of OY783206.1, read as the reverse complement.
TACTGTACTTGTATGTGTGGGTGTGGGCAGAGGCGTCCGTAGTAAGGGGCTATCAAACTTTGACGAATACCAAAGTTTACACTATGACAAATGTATGTAAAGTAATTATACTTCTTTAGTTGGTACAAAGCTCGTCTGTCGGTAAAACAGTGATCGTTCAGTGAAAACATATACTCATGAACGCCATAGATTTCGCGTTAAGAATAATGGCTAACACAGTTGAGATTTGGACAGAACTCACGTTTAGTTAGTCAGTTAATGCATTAAAATTACATACATTTTGTTATATTAAAATTACATAAAAAGGAATTGACAATTTACGGTAAATAATAAACTTTAAATGTATTAATGTAAGTTAAACAATGTAATTATTAAAATATGTATGTAAATTACCAAAATAAACTTTAAATTTCAAAAGCAACACATGAGTTTGTTTAAAATTTACAATTCCTAATAAAACTGAAGATATTGTCTTATATGTATATGGAATAAAATATAAATTGGTTATTTTACCCCACTTTGTTACATTTTTCGCGGACGCCTATGCTTGTGAGTCTGTTGTTGATGAAGACTATAAATAACGCGAAATGATACATGACGTTAGTCGGTAATAGAGGTAACTGTAACAGTGTTAGCAGATAATATGTAATAATGTGTAACAGAAGAAACTAATGTAACGTATAGCTAAAACTATTTATGTAAAAGAAAGCAATAGGTTTATAGGTTCACAGAAAATAAGTCTTCCTGAAAAAGTTCAACAAATAGAGACAATAGAAATTGATAACAACCAAACCCAGAAAATATAGCAGAAATCAAACCTAAAAATATCTGTCCCAGATATCATAGTACATTCTTTTTAAATTCATCTCTTGTAAATTCATTACTTTTTAAATATTATTTCAAGAAACGTAAAGCAATGTTGTGTTAACCAATTTCTGTTTTCTAGGTCACCCTATGTCGATTTTATATTTTATTACACTAAACCGGCTGCAGTCTATATTTATTGTTATAAATTTATTAAACTATTTAAAAATTAATGAACAGACGCTTTTGTGCGAATGACGTCTGAGTATGTCTGTTAAACTATGAAGCAGTGGTACTCAGGACGTATTTGTAAAGGGCCAAACAATTATTTAGAATGTTAAATGCAAATAACTATTGTTAAAAACAGTTTACTTTTACTAGTGTTATAAATAGTGCAGATATTCACAAATGTATTTTATGTAAATATAATGTTCAGTGACCTTGTTTGTTGCCAACAGAATTATAAAACCATTATTAAAATCTTCAATGTAACAGTATTACGTTTTTTGTAGCGATCCATGTTACCTATATCTTTTACTGGTGATTTTACTTATTAAAAAATAAATCTACCTTTCGTGGAGTAAAGCCTCATTCCCACTCACTGTTTTGATATTTAATTTACTGTTCTTACTTAATATTTTAATCTAGATTTCAGAATTGGTATTCCTAGTCATATTCGTGTTTTAATTTAAGTTTAGTTAATTTAGTTGGTACGCATGGTAACATTGGTAATGGTTATAAATTTTGATTTATTCTAAATTATTTATTATATGTATTACTAAATTATTTCTTATATCTTACATTATATTCTATACAACAGTCACTGGCGTAGCTAGGTATGGGCGAGTCGGTGCAGTGCACCGGGGCCCCCAAGCCCAGGGGGCCCTCGGACTTTTATAACTTATATTTATATTTTAACGGTTTCACAGTGAAGTAATACTCTTAGTAAATAGTTATTCCCGACAATGCATAAAAAACTTTTATAACAAAAATTCTAAATAGGAATTATTCTTTTTATTGAGAGTGTATTTCACTGACTCACTTGTGTACAAATTTATCGCTGAACATGAGGGAGGGGGGAAGCATGAACCAGGCAAGGGTCTAAGTCTATTACGTAATTCTCTCAGGCAGAGGTACGCATTCTAGAGTTGTTTATGTTGAGATTAAGTTGAAACAAAAGTAGCTGCAGGATTGTACTTAGAGTCTTAGAGCGCAATATCGCTAATAATATACAGAAAAGGCAGATGTTTATTTCCTTTGGTCTACTATTAAAACATCATAATAATTGATCTGGATAAGATAGAAGGAGTGACATAAAACCTAAATAGTTTAGTTAGGGGCCCAGATTATTTTCTTTGCACCGGGGCCCTTTGTTACCTAGCTAAGCCACTGACAACAGTATATTGTTTTCAGTTCTTTAATATTCACAAACTGACATTGAACTTCTTTTAAAAATAAACCATTCAGCATTTTGACAGACCTATCAAATCTGTTACAATATAACATATTATAACCTCCAAAATGAGACCGATCTGTGTGATTCAGTATATAGTTTTCTTTAATTTAGAAACATAAGACTGACAGTGGCCGCTAAAAATGTTCTTAAAAGTCGCAGAAAGTTTTGTTTAAACGAGATTGAAACTACACAACATTCAGCGAGACATTTTATCGAATGATTTAACGGGGTTGGACCTCCGACCGCATTAGATATAGCACTGTTATGCAGTGCTTTGTTGGGGACACAATAAAAAGTGTCAACATATAGGTCATGAGTTAACGCGGACCTCGCAAAGCATTGATACGACATGTGGTAAATTAAATATGTCAAACAGTCAAACGAATTCATCGCCATCGTGAATATATCGACGTGGACAAGCAGTTATCGAAAAATAGTGTCAGCGCTTCATCAATATTGATTATAATACAATTAATAATGATAGTAGGGCAGACTTAGCACGAATAATTGTAGAGAAACCTCGTTGGTACAGAAAGGAGAGCATCTACTTTTGATAAGCACAGTTACATATACTTAAAGTTTACGAGATTTGTTCAAAAAGTAACCAGAATTGCACAGTATATTCCCAAAGGTAAAAGCGCTTTATTTGCTGTTTTCCAACTAAAACTACGGTAACTAACTAATAAATAAAATCAATTATAATAATTAATATAAATTATTTGTTTAGATATTATATTGACCATGGAACAACATGCAATAGACGGGCGACGCAGTGGGCTAGAGCATTGATACTTGACCAGGGTGACCACATAGAAATGATTTCAAATTTCCCTGATAATTCCAGGTTTTCCAGTAAAGTTTTTCGTACTTTTTCTGATCTCATTTTATCTCATTGCCTTAGTTGGTGTTTAATAACTAATTAAATACAATTTATTACTCGTTACTCTTAAATTGAGTAAGACAAAAATAAGCTAATGACTAGTATAAACTAGAACAAATTAACTCTTAATATTTAAAAGATAAAATTATTGAAGATTTTTAAATTGATCATCAATAACTTGAATTTCAGCTAAAAGTTTAACTTTTTTTGACGTCAAATATTATTTTCATAAGATACACGTTTTCTTTTTAAATTTTCTGATTCATTTCATTTTGAATTTTAAATGAAATATAATATACTATATATGAAATAGTTGCCGCAATCAAATTTCCTGATATTTACATTAAATTCCCTAATAATTCCCGGATTTCCAGGTTTTACAGGTCTGTTGACACCAGGTAGTGGTGCAGATCAAATATAACAACTCCACAAAAACTATGAACATAGTAGAAGGTGATAGGACTCAGCATCGGAAATAGGCACACATCAAACAAATTAAATTAAAGAGTTGTGTTTAGTGATATAGTTTTGTTTTCAATGTACGTATTAGTAAAATATTTTTAATGTCTTTTACAATGTAAGAGATTTATGTTAAACTTTAGTAAATAACGAAACGTAACGTTAGGTAAAACATATTACGTTATGTATCAAATTAATTATTTTAATCTTTATAAGTTTACAAAAAATGTGAAAAATCAGTCACTTTGAAATTCTAAAATAACAGCAGAAATGAATACGTAAAAATATCTAAAGAACCATTACTAAATGGCATAAACAAATACAAAAAAGTGAATTTATAAAAATGACATTGAACACAGCTTTTCATATTTTTATAATCAGCTTTTGGTGCTATAAATTCAATAACATTCATTCAAAGAGCATAAATGGAAGAAATTTCATTTCATTTATAAAAAATAAGCCAATTATTAACATAAAAAGATTTTACATTAAAAAGCTCTAATAAAATAAGCTCTAATGTATTCAAATATAGTCGTATATTTTATACGACGCGAAAGACTTGATAAAATGTACAAAATGTTACCACAGTGTTTCTACATGACGGAGTAAAGCTTTTTATTACTGTCGATGCTTTTAATGGGTGCCGGAGCTTTTTAGATTTACACTAGAGCTTTTATCTATAAGTGACTGACACTTGGAAGAGATTAAAGCTTTTTGAAATGAGTATGTATTGGATTAAGTATTACGATATCATGCTATATACTATAGAGAGAAGTTGTGGTCTTTTTCTAAGCTGATGTATTTATCAAGCAGTGAATTAAACAATGTATGTAAAAATACGAATTTTAACAGTCAAAATCTAAAAATGTAGTACCACAAGATATTGAAACTTTTTCTACGTATAAAGGACATTAATAAATAAATATATATTTAAATTTTCAAAATAATCGTGAGAAAAGTGATTTTCTTTGGAACATTCCTAAACAACAAAATAAAGTTACTATTTTAAAACAATTTGTTACTCACCCTGGCACTGAAAGCCCTGTTTTCCAAAACCCCTGTAACAAAAAAACAAAAAATTAATTCAATTTAAAATTCATTTGGTGCTAAAGATATGTAATTTCAGAAATAAGCAACCCCCTGGGGTAACTGTTGCGTTGAATTACAATTGGGGTGGAAAAGAAAAAATATCTAGTTACAAAAAGTTAATTTAATGTAATACATACAAACCATTTTATAAATTTAGTAATATATCTAACACATCACTCAATAAGTTCGTAGGATGATATATAGATGGGGCCTCTATCGATAAATCCATATGATTTTTACATAGTACCAACCTTCAAACGATATGTGTTAAAATTTCATGACAATCCGACCATTAGTTTACCACTTACAGTACTTTACTGTGACGTTACTTTTGTAATTTTTAAGACAATAGAAAAATCTGAATTGACCTATCGAGCCATCTATAATTCATCCTACGAACTTATTGAGTAATGTGTTAGTATTATATATATAAAGCATGTATTATCTATTGTATCTATTCACAATTGCCTCACAGCCTATCTAAATTCCTCCTAATATCTCCTTTTTTCAATTTTTTTTAAATTTATTTTATTTAACGTCGTCTTATTTCCGCTACACAATCCTATCTCTGACGATCTCCTACTATGTTGGCAGTTTTTGTGATGTCGTGGACTCATATACGTGGACTACACCGTTGTCTAATAAGTTTATGATTATGTACGTGCATAATTAATTTAACTTGAACGCAAGATTTAGATTGGGAAACGAAGAGAAAGGCAGCAGGATGGCGAATATACAGAGAAGGAGCTAGGAAAGAGAAGGAATGGCAGATTAGAAACAGAAGGGAGAGTAGCAGGAAAAGAGAAGCAGTAGTGGTTTAAGTTTTTTTTTTTTAAAGGAGATAGAATGAGTATTTTGTGTAATGTATGAAAATATAGGTTATCACAATGATATGTAATTTAATAATTAATTTAACTTGATAAAAACCAAACCCAGAAAATATAACTCTAGTCCAAGGATCTAAGAGTTAAGGATCTAAGGATCAAAGAGTAATATAACTCTAGTCCAAGAATTACAAAAAGAAACACAGATAATGCGATAGATCTGGATAGAACTCAGGAATTACAACTTGCACTTGAGAAATTAGTATAATTTCTTATTTAAAACTCTATTATACTTCCTAATTTGGCATTAATTAAAAAATTAATAATGTACGTTAAATTTTCCTGCAATCATTAAAGTTATAATGAGAACATAAGAAATAAATAATTGTTTCATCTATTTAATATTCAATAGATTGCAGCAGTGCAATAACTAACTAGAGTAATATTTCTCGGATTGTTAAACATTAGCAAAAAGCAACTAAACTTTGAAATTGAATAAACTTTCTATGTAGGTACGGGTGCAATACTCTAGCTGTACATTTCCATACCGGGTTTTCATAATATCTAGAGCATGAAAATAAATAAAACGAGCAGTTAATTTCACAACTTCTATTATTCAAAACTTCTTCCATTGAAATGATTACGGGTATATTGATCAATATAATTCTCTGCGACAAAGCTATATAGTTTTTCATCTTTAACGCAAGAAAATAGAGGGTTAAAAGTGGAAGTGGAAAGGGTAGAAAATAGGAATAAGAGTCAAGGGATGATAACATCAAAAGCAGTTGTTTAAGATTTCCCTTAGTGCCATGTTTTACGCCCCCTTAACTGCGACTCTGAATGACCGTGTCGAGTCACTTCAGATTAACTCGTGTTCGTGTTCGTGTTGTAGGTTCTATCAAAATGTATGAATAATTACATACATCTCAGGTAATAAGCGCAAGGTGGTTCACAAGGGCGCTACAAGTAGGTGGATAGGGTGGTAATAATATATTTAACTTGTAACCTTGGAAATTGTAATAATGTTACAGATTAATTTATGGTTAGACACTTTTGTAGTTGTACACCGACGTAAATAGAAAACTAGAAAAATATCACAAGAATTTCAACGTACAGTTTAAGAAAAATAACTTCTAGAAATAATAATCTAAGTATACGCTAAATGTAAAAATTTAAACCTAAAGAAAATGTAATTGTTTTTATTTTAAAAATTTTACTATTCTATTAATGGTATAAAAAGGTAGATTTATTTTTCAAAAAGCAGTAAAATAGGTCACAAAAACGTTGTATTTTTGGTGATATTATGTACGTAACAGGAAACTTTTGTTATATTAAATAAACCTTAAATACACATAATTTAGCAGGCGTAAACATGAATTTAGCATTTAGTATGTTATTATACCAGCAAATATCTAAAGACTATAAATCTGCTTGATTTATTGTTTGAATTGTTTTTGACAATCCACTATCTATAGCCTAAATTCAATAAATCCATCCTCCTCTCTCCTTCCCCTTCCTTCTCTTTTATAAAATTATTTCCAAAAAAAATAAGAAAATGTACTTATGATTTATTGCCAATGCATAAGAAGAAACATCTTTAGTCTAAGCTCGCACTAAAGACAGTCCCGTACGAAATACGCAGACTGACTTCTCTCAAGTGTGCACCTACATTTAAGGAATAGAAACTACCTATTATAAACTTAAATAATAAGCATTCTTTCTTAAGACAATATCGGAAAATTTTCTTGACTTCCACCCAAGAGATTTCAAAATTTTAATCAGCTTTTTATACTTGTCATTCAGATAGAATCTAATTCTTTCTGGTATATGCTCATAGTAACTATAGTTTGGCCATATTCCAGGTCTGATTATAATGTAAGCTATTATTTTAGTTATATTAGCGCCTTAAATATTTTCACTTCTGTTTCATCAGCTCGACTTCAGGCTTAGTCACAAATAACAAATATTGTTCATGTATGACATATTTTGTAAAATAAATTAGATATTAAACAATAAATCTGATTACTAAGAAATATTAACATAAAATAGATTTAGATATTTTTTTATTGAGAAACCGAAATTTATAACAGCAGTAGCCATGAATAGATCATTCTTGTTGTCGGGATATTAAGTATAAGAAAAAGAAGAACATTTTTGGGTGCGATAAAAGGCTACGTGCCTAGGAAGCCCGAGAAATAATATATCAAAAAAAAAGATTTAGGTATTCGCATTTTTCACCTGCTCTTTTCGAAATAATTCGGATAGCCAATAGCTTTCATAAGAAGCGTTTAGTTTATCTCTTTATATCACATTTGCTAAACATCTACTTCCATTTTTTTATCTTGTAAAAGACTGGTAACAGACTCCGTAAGGGATCAAATAACTTTTCTTTCTTTTTATGTAAAAACAAAAGTTCATTCAAGTGGTATTAAATTTGTACCATTTTTTTGCATTGTTTTTTAGAGAGCATATGATGACGTATATTCTTTACACAACGGATCAACGATGTGCGTCTGTTGCCCCATAAAATTCAACGATAATTCTTGAGAGGCTTTAAAAGCACGGATATATGGAAATACGAATATAATATCAATTCAATAGATAAGTGTACAGAAATCTATATGCTCTTACATATTGAATATCATGGAAAATATTTAAAAGAGAACGGAACGACAAAGCGAGTAAATCCTTAAAAAGAAAAAAACCTATGAAAATCCTAAAGCAAATATTGAATCCCTTTTATAATATTCCGATGCTATAAAAAAATGGAGGAGATAACAATTTCTGGTGATTTACGAGCATAGCTGCAGGGGTGGAATAAGTTTTGTACCGAAATAGTTTAATATTGTGTTGTGAAGGAAGAGAAATGGTGGGGGAGAAGATTGAAAAGTTAATTGATGATAAGAGAGAGATGCAGGGAATAATAAGAGAAAGGGATATAAAAGGAAAGGATGAAGATGCTGAAGGAAGCGAAGTACAATATAAGATATAAACAATTAAAGAAAAAGAGGAAGCCAGAGTACCTAGATAAACAGGGAAGAAAAAGAAAGTGGAATAATCAGGAGATATTAGAGATATAAGGGAAAGTGAACATAGTTGTGTGAGGAGGAGGAAAAGCTGAGGCACATCAGAAACCGCTGTAAAAAGACGATTCAGGTGTTAGTCTGGATAAACTGTTGCAACGGAAGAGAGACAGAAGAAGATGTATAGTACAAGTAAAAGGAAGAAGAAGAATAGAAGCGACCAACATTGAATAGAAATTGGAAAGATATAGAAGATTAATAAACTATCCTATCACATGTTATGCAATCTTATTAAAAGGATTGTTCAATAAATTGCATCAAAGCTGTGATCTTTTTGAAATAATCTTTTGAAAAAAAATGACAACCCCTTTTTATAAATTTTCAGTGAGTATTTATTATACTTTTTGTTCTAAATTATTTGCCTTCACGTCAAATTCTATTCTACCCAGTTATAACATAATTTCGTTTTGTAAATCCTTAGTTAAACGAATCTACAGCTTTTAAAGTCAATATCTTTAATCCAGTTATATCAGACCATTGCATTGGCAAAAAAAAAAAATATCTCCTATAAACGAGAGAAAAAAATGATTGCTTCATGTGCTAATAATTCACAGAAGTTTAGTTATTAAATCTAGTATAAATATATTTTAATTATTTAATTTAATTAACGTCGGCCTATTCCTGACAATAAGACCTTTAACCGACGACCTCGTATTATATTATCAGTATTGATGGTGCCGTGGCCTCATATCTGTACGATTATGTATGCACATCAGCAATTAAATTTGATAACAACTAAACCCAGAACATATAACTCTGGTCCGGGGATCGAACCCGTCTAACGTAAGCATCAATGCTCTCGTCTACTGTGTCGTTGATATTTTGTATACTGTTTAAGAATATGATTATAAAATTTCAATCTGAACGGAGAAAAACTCTACCTCGAAAAACAGACTCAAACACATGAAAATAGTTGAGACTACTTGACCGGAAACGTAAACAAATATGTTAAATGAAGTCCGATGTACACAACCAAAATATTTCACATAGAGGTTGCTTTTAACGCGAGATAGTATTACGGACGTATTTGTAGGTACCAGAAAAATATTTATCTACTTTTCAGATTTTCCTACGGAAAAGATTGGTACACAAAAACTAATAAGTAGATTTTTATACATATGTTGTGCTATGCTTTTACATTAAACATATATAAGCGCATCACTTGAGAACGACTGGACCGATTTGATTAATTTTCTTTTAAATGTTCGTAATAGTCTGCATAAGTTTTTAGGAACGAGAAGTTGTTGAACGAAAATTCTGGGAGAATGAAAGTGCTTTTTTCTACGGGATTTTTGCTACTATGTGCGCAAATGTTATTTGTCAGTTGGTTGTTAAATTGTGAATCATATTAATAGTGACTAGTGCTAATTGATTCAGTTGTTTATTTTCATTTGTATTAAGAGAAAATGTATTAAATTTGGACAGAACAACGTCTGTCGGATCAGCTAGTATGAAACACAAATTATTTTACTGGTGTAATAGTGACTTTAAATTTAATCAAACATTGAAACTGTGCCAATAATATGACTTATATAAAATGCTTTATTTTCGTGTTAGGTAACTGCTGCACGAAAGATTTAGATTATGCAACGATAATTGATATACGTATATAAGTTCTATGGTAATGCAACTTTTAATAAAAATTAAAAACAAAAATATCATTTTTCCAGACTATAGGAAAATTCCACAGTTGGTTTTTATTTTTTTATTTAATTTGTTCTATCAACACAATACGTCACAAAACGTTTTATAATATATAAAAATAATGTTATTTAATAGCGAATTAATTTTATTATACTACATAATAATATGCCATGTAATTTGCATATTAAATAAAATTACATATGTGTAATTTTATTATAACAAGCATGTTATTTATATGTATTGCAAAGTGTTTCAAGCTGATATCAGATAGTTCACTCGAGTGATCCGTTCATTTACACGCCACAGACGAAAATGAATGAAAATTCGGCATTATACTCTACTCTGTCATCAAGCGATGTTGTGCGTATTGGAATTGGCTGCACTACCGAGCACGAGATAAAGATAGAACCATAGTGAACGTTCACTTTGTGTTCAGGCAGTTAATTTCGAATGAAAGATGCCGAATGAAGAGAGAAATTAACAAAAAGTGAACAGTCTGATATCAGCTTAACCAATATATGAAAAGTTGTTTTGTTTGTGCTATTTCAATGCCTTTTTTCCATATATAATAATAATAACAAAAAATACAATAAAAACGTCTAAATTATAAAATAATTCAAAACACTAATATTCTTTTTACATACAAAACAGACTCTGCGTTTACACCCACAATGCTTTGAAGTAGCGCTCTAACAATATTCATTTTGTTTTAAATACTTTTCTGATATTGTGTAATACTTTCTTTCATTATGAGTTTGACTTATATTTGATAAACATTTTTCAAAAAATTCATATATAAAAAAAATAATATAAAATCAAAAAGTTATTAAAAAAAAACTCATATGCGATTTATTAAAAATTTTAATGAGTGTTTTAAAGCGACTGCTGCGTACATGAGGGGTAATTTGTCTCTTAATAAGAATATGGGACCATATAACAACAAGTTTATTTTATGGGCCTACTATATATCAGTTTATCGCATGTTTGAACGGAGCCGGAGATTTGATCTAGAACCCTACTGTTCCTGATTTTTGCTTGCTATTGATATGGCTAGAAACCTCTTCTTCTTTTCTTCAAACTCAATAAAATTTCTTTTAAAACAAGAAGTTCCGTCAACGGTTTTCGTCGTAGGACTAGTGAAAGTAAGTCAGGAATAGGGCCCCTGAACTGATAATGTGATAAGACCAAATCAGATTTTTGTTTGCAATCATATTGGTATCACTCACCGTCAGTTCTCTTGAAAGTCTATTTCAGAAGACATGGAGAACTGTCAGGATAATACTAGTGCAATGAGACTGACTTCATTCGTGTATGTACCCGACTCGAAATTTTAAAACTATCCTGATCCTAAAATGGATCTTTGCCCCTCTTTTCATTCTAAAAACAGTACAGTCAACCTCCTCTCAATCTAAACGTTATTATATGACCCTCGCTTCACCATAAATGAAATCCATGATCTTAGTCTTATTTTATTTTTAAAAACTTTAAACCTGATTTAAACCTAAGATGGACAAAAGGAATGGTAGAAAAGGAAGTGTGAAATGTGAGCTTAAACATCGTAATTTGTCCGATAACTGCCACATGTATAGGTCCAAAGGAAAAGCTGCTCTTTTCTACATGCATAAACCCAGAAATGGGTTCTTTTAGGTTCACAATAGGGTCAAAATTTCGAGTCGGGTATAGCGCGCTGTACACTTGATGAGAAGTGATACACTTTGAAATCGAAACAGATTGTATAAACGACCAGGCTCCGGAATTTTGTAAACTTTTCATAACAAAATTTTCGTATGTTTGATGTTGTCTCTCTTTGTTCAATATGTTCATATGATATTGTCTCTGTCTTTCAACGACACACAGACAGTGGTACCTAGCATCTTCATTAATTTACCCTTTCATATAACAATGAATAGTACCTACTAATAATCCTTCGTATATTGACTATCAAAGACAAATCCAAGATAAATTTAAATTTATCCAAACAGTAATTAAGCATTTGAAATGACGTATTGTTGACTTAATTATCTCCAGCGGATCACGGATCGTGGAGTACATGAATATATGATAATATCCAACCCTGTTGTCTTTAATTCATTATAACGGAAATATAACAACCCCCACCCCTTAAAACACATCAAGAAATTGATGCCGTGATGGGACTCAACCCTTATTCCCGAGAGATCAAGATGTAAACAAGCCTACGGCAAAGGGAAAGGTACCGACACCGGCAAAGGCACTGACAGAACCAACCATGCTAGTCGTGAGGTAAGGGTAGTTCCGCTATTCGCGTGCTTACTTGTTGTAATGTGCTATTACATTCTCATCCTCCCACACACCTTTCAACTCCCATTCAATCATCCTTTCTACCCTTCTGGTATATCTTGGTTTTCACTACATAACCATGTTTAAATTAATTTGATTATGTATGAGTAATATCTAATCACATACGAGTACCAGAATATTGGGGGAGAAGTTGCCCAGAATTTGAGATTGAATTATGAAACTAAGTGGAATTCGACCGAAATGCATTACGTGGTGACCTCACGAACTAGGGCTGACACTTATTGGTAGCTACATAAGAACTACGTAAGACTACGTAACAAAATGTCTTGTTCTCGTCTTATGGCATTGAATTATATGGAACCACCAGTAATTCTAATATAGAAATAGTAGATAGGTTTCAAGCTAAAATACTAAGAACCTTGGTCAACGCAGTAACTAAGCATTTCTATCGTAAGAACTGAAACAATGCACCACGATCTTGCCATGCCTTAATATTTGTACAAACATGTATAACATTCTACCGTTGACAAGTTGAGACAAAATAGTTTTAAAAGACTGGTGCCTCAAGTATGAGCTAAGACATTAAGGGAGGGGAGTAAGGTTTCAACTTTTTTTTCATTTCTTTTTCATTTATTTATATTATTGTAGAATCGATTGGAGTAAATATGTCAGAGATATAGAGTTTTAAGTCCTCATCCCTCAGCTCTGGTTTCGTCTTACGTTGAAACTTTTAAACGTATTTTCTCACACTTAGGTTTTTCAGAGTCGGTGCCATCTCTAGCTCAAAAACTACTGTGCCGATCCTTTTGAAATTTTGCACACACTTTCTTTATATAAATGCCGAGGTAGCGCAGTCGAGTTTTTTTTTTGTTTTTTAATTTTAACGTATTTTAAAATAAAATCGGTATTTTGACTTTTAAGTGCTGTAAAAAATCAATAAGAAAAGAAAAACTCGACAGCGTTTCCTGCAGAAACTTATCAACTAATGAAATCATTTTGGTTTCTCGATTTCGGAAAATCCAGTGATGAGTTTTGAGTGGCACCGCAATGTTACTTTTTTTGTGACGTCTGCGAAGATTCGTTGTCAATGCCTCATTTCTTGATATTTATTTATGAAAATTTTACAAAGTATTCTTCAAATGTCATTTTATCATGCAGTAATTATAGAAATAATTAAATATTAACTGTGTCGTCAAAAAACATTATCGAAAATATGCTTTTTTATCGTTTTGACCTTATCCCCTCTCACCCCCGTTAAGGAAGCTTTTAAGCTTGAATTCGGATCATTCTGTATTCTGTACAAGGAAAACTGGTGTATTTATAACTAAACAATTTCAATTCATTCCAAACAGAACATCAATTAAGCGTTATTCGGAAGTTTTTGTCAGTGGTTCATTTTCTAATTAAACAAAGTCTTAAACAGATTTTGAACTAATGATTTATCTTTATTAATAAATAAAAATTCAACTTAACTCGCAATTCAACTTAAATTAATCATAAATTATAGAAATGAAAACCAGGAAAGCAGGCTTAAACTTTACACGTTATTTTAATGACGTATTTTCCTCAATTACTTATGCACGGTGAATTTCCTCCGGTTTCCACAATTTTCTCTAATACGAGTACAATATGTTTCCCAACACCATACAATCTGTGAGGTCATGAGGATTATAATCTCATCACACTGATCACAAACCCTTTAGTCTTCAACCCTTACACCACCAGCTCTCAACTCCAACCCCCCTACTGTTATGATGTTCTATTACGTCACCACATGTCGGTGAGTAGAAGGCGAGGGGAGGGTGGTAGATTTGATTATAAACCTCTTTCCTGTTTGTACTGCAAACCCTTTTTAGAACTACTAAAGGCTGTAACAATCCATAAGAAACCGCGAATATGAGGAACTGAGAAACCCCTCTCGAATCGACCCTACCACAACGCAGAAAGCACCCCGTAAAGAAATTTACTCAGCTTTGTAGGTTATGAAAGCGTTCTATAGACTACAGTCTACAGTTTGGCACACTTTGTGCATAAGTGGTAAGTGCTGCCCAATCTCATTGTATCGGAACCAATAATAAACAAGGCCAGTTTGATGTACTCGTGCCCTAAGATGTTGTTGAAGGAGTTTTCCTTTTAGACGGTCATTGGAATGATTTTAGAGGAATATGTCGCTTAGAATTAATTAGAATAAATATTAATAGAATTATTTCTTATAAATTCGTAAGATGACATATAAATGGCACGACTATTGACTAAGCCATATGATTTTTACTTAGTACCTACTTTCAAACTATATGCATCGAATTTCATACCATTCAAGCAAAGGCTTATAAAAGTGTACTATATATTGATAAACTGGAAAAGTCATGTTGCCTCTTTAATTATTAAAGAGATTCAACGTTGTACAACATTCTAACTGTCTCTAAATGTGACATCACAACCGCTATGTTGCTATTTCTTTTATACAACAGAGCGTAATAGAGATATATTCTTGACACAACTCTGACATGTTTATAGGTTACCAACCTTACAGCTCATAAATCTCTGCTATATGTATTTATATATCAATATATCAAATATTATTTACAGCTATGTCTAGGAACAATAAAATTTCAGTATTATGTCTACTGTAACAGGGTTAAATAAAATAAAAACTTATTATTCTTTGACTTGACTTGATTATTTCGACTACCAACAGCTACAAAACATTACCACAGCACTGACCTAATCAACAAATAACTGACGTATACAATGCATTTAACGTCATACAAATGGCCGACCATCTCTAGCGCTAAAACTACAATTCAAATTTTTAATTACTATATCTCCATACAACATTTAGACATTTAATAAAATAGACACGCCAATACGCATTAATTAATATCAATTTCAATCAACAATTGAAAAATCGACCACTGAAAAATGAAGACACAAGCCCATTTGGTGTTCCTGTTCGTAACGTCTAAAAGAATTCTCTTTATAAATATTTATAAATTTAATTAATATTTAAACGATAATGTTTAACTCCTATTGAACGTAGTTTTGAACCTTTCAGCTCAATAAACAAGTACACCAAACATCCACCACAGCCGCAAACCACACAACTTAACATTATCAAGATTCATCATCAATCAATGTTTACATCGGCAGACAAACTGTCTCCGCGAACATTTCTCATTGTTACTTTACTATCTCGTTTCGAATGACGTCATCAGTGATGGAAATATCAACGCTTCCTCCCCATTTTCAGCTAGGCAGCAGTCTCCTTACCACTACTGCTTAACTACAACGCCCGACTATGTATTACTGTCCGCTGATCGCGACGGTAGCGCCAGTGTTATAAAATGAAACAATAACAAGTTCCAGACTGAAGTTAGCAGGCGACAATTTGGTGACTATGAAAACAAATTGGGAGATGATGGCCCAAGGACTTTTTACCCCCAACTTTTCTTTAGTTCTATATCTGTATCAATTTTTGATTTCTTGTCTCTGTAATGTAAGTATGACAAGAACGTGGTAATGTTTCAAAACGCACTATTTTTGTGAAAACTGGTGATATTTTTATTTTAATCTTTTTACCCTGCGTGTGAACACTATATTTTTCGAGACACAGTGTGTACACTGGGTCTTTGAGGGAACAGTTGAGTTTTTCGTGTTTCCTAAGCTTTCAAAGAATCTGAAAAAATTCTGGATTACTTCTTGAAGTGTCTACTACATGGTCCAGAAGTTGCAAAAGTCCAAAGTTTAAAACCGTTGTTAATATAAATTCACAAATAGTAAAAAACGTGTAAAAATCAGAACATTGTTAAAAAATTCATAACTTTAGAACAAACAAATTAAGAAAAACGGTTTTAGACTTTTTTATCTTAGACTATAAGCTTCCGAAAGAATGTAGTGTCTTTGACGTGGGCTTCAATAATTGAATTATTTGTGCACCTGAAAGTGAGGAATATTTTACGGATTCAGGCATGTCATAATAAACGGAACGGTGATTATTCGGCACAAAATAAGTTTTTATTGATGAAAATACAAAAGTTATTAAATAATATTTAATATTAGGTAATTATAATTAGTTTCAAAATGTATGTAATCTCGTGAAATGTATGTAATCAAATGAAGTGAATATGTAATCTCAGAAATGATATATTAAAATACATAAAACATTTATTTTAACTATGAAAAAACTGTAAAACAACGAGAAAAGCAAAAAAAAGTATTTACTGACTCTTTTAGAGGCAAATTTAACTGGCTCGCCTTTGCCGGAACCTTAAGTCCCTACCACTACCTAGATTTGTTAGAGGGCATAGGTGAAGCTCGCTCTGTAATCATGAGAGAGAAATAGGAGTTTGAAATTTCAACTGTTCCTTAAAAGACCCAGTGTACACACGCAGGATTAAAACACAATATCTGCCAAATGTCACCGAAATATTGCGTTTTTCAATTGATTTAAAATGATCGTTCTTGTTAAAACAGCAATAGAATGACAGCTTTGGTTGAAACATCCTATATTTCTTTCTTTCTAAAGGTTCCCATTTCTGTGCTATGGTATATATTTATTAAGAGTTTTAATTTTCAAATTAAAATTCAGTTTAATATTAATATAAATACCAGCATAATACATACCGATTATAATCTGTTTTAAACCGGAATTTCATTTAAAATCTAGAATAAAGAAGATTCTGTGTTCTTTAATTTGAAATCTGCTTCCTACGCGCAAGGACGAGACCTTACCACAATCCTCCTGCTTCTGCTGATACTGATACTGATGCTGCCCTCTCTATTCCCTGTTCACAGGCAATACCACTACATTCATAGGTATAATTTTGTTGTTACGGTTGAATATCAAATTAGCATGTGTTCAGTATATGCGTTCCAGTAAATATTAGCTCACATTATACCTATATACCTAATGTGTTAGAAAGAGAGAGTTGCTGTTTTGTGTAGTTAAAGGAGATGGATATATTTTATCGACCCAGAAGCTGTGATGTAACAATAGAATAAAAAAATGGAAGTCTGAAGTTTTTGGTTGTATTAATTTAACAATAGCTTTATACTGAAATTTAACCTTTCCAAAATTTGTCTTCTTCGTTTGTTTGATCACTTCACAAAAGATTGAATTTTGGTAAGGCTGTTGATCTCACGACCTCATTAGTCTTTAATTAAAGTACAAGAGAATCAGTACTTACACCGGATCGCCCTGTACCGCTATGCTTTTGATACAGTGGACCTCCTAGGGTTGGTAATGCTCTAACTACAATTACTAAATTAGTCTCACGCTGTGTTGTCTAGACTTTAAACACGTTTCTAAATGATTATTTTATTTTATAATTAAATCATGGTAATGGTAGTATATAACTCAAGCTTATATAATAGCAGGTATGAATGTTATATTATTTATAAAGAAATCATATTTGTTACGTATCGATCACCTGGATAAGCAGAGATGGTGATGGAGTACTCAGACCTATTTTACATTCTATTATTAGACTTTGTAATACCATTTCGGTGTTGGATATTTATTACGTAGATATAGACTTGATATAAATTTTTGTAGTTTGCATTTCTTCTTTTCTCTTTCTTAACATACAATGCACTTTAATAGATTGTTTAGTAAAATTATTTTAATATTTTAAGTTCAATAATCAATCTATGCATCTTAAGAATAATTAATAATTCTACTATATCTATTTTATTGATTTAATTATTCTGGTCAGGGGCCGCCTAGCAATTGCGAGGCCCCGGGCAGCAGATCTTTGCGAAGCCTGCGAAAAATAAAATATTTTCGCCCCGAAAAAGAATAATATTTCCGCCGCAAAAAAAATAACATTTTCAATTTTAATTCTATCGCTAATTAATATATGTATATTTTTTGCACCCCAAAAAGCAATCATTGAATTATATAAAGTCCATATTCTATTACCTGCAATATACATTGTAAGTAGGGGCGGCCTTAGCCATTTAACTAATGTAAATTGTACGTAAGTATTTTTGATGATAATTGACGAGAAATAAAATTTTATATTGGAAGTGTTTTAAAAGTTAACAAGCACAAAGATGACAAATATTAATGATTATAAACTAAGGTACATGAGTACCTTAAAAGAAAACGCAGTGATTCAAGTGGGATTTCTAAAGAGCGAGGCACGAGATTCAAATAGATATATAGTAATTAATTTTTCTACTTGGGTTGTTGCGCGAGAATGCGAGGCCCTACAAGAGCGAGGCTCCGGGCGGTTGCCTTGCGTGCTACCCCCTCAGGCCGTCTCTGATTCTGGTGAATTGTGCCGTGATTCTTTCTAAATGGTTGTACAGTGAGCTTAACATGTTACCAAATTTTTTAGGATCATTGGTTTGTTTTTCTATAAGTCTGGCAATATCTTTATTGCCTATACTCTTGGTTATAATGGTTTTTAATTTTTCATATGTGGTATAAGGTTTATCAGCGTTATTTTAAATATACTTTAATTAGCACAGGTGTATGGACTGGAATTGATTATTAAAAATGAATGTTACATAATTATTGCCTTTAATACAGATGTTTTTTGATTAAACCTCGTGTAAAAGTGCAAGAATGATAAAATGGTAGAAGAACAACCTAATGTTAGTGGACTGTATTAGTAATGACAGTGAAGTGTACAAGGACACTCGGGGCAGACTTTACCAGCTATGTATGTACTAGTACATTGATGCAATGCACAGTGTTGCTGTGAACAACACAACTCGATGGCCAGTAGCTGTGGTGGGCGGTGGGCGGTTGCGCTAATAATAGATCGCGTGGAGCTTGTAGCGTTTAGCGGTTGTGTGATAATTACCAATAAGCTGGTGTTAATGAACATATTGACTTCTCTCACACTAACTGATTGGAAAAACACTGCTGAAATATTAAAATGCACTACAAAGGAGAATATGCATTTTGTATTTTGTTCACTCTAATACCATCTTGTTTTCTAAGCTGTTAAAATAAATAAATATATGCAGCGTTGTACTTTTATACAGGTGTATTACAATTTGGTTTTTCAGATAGTATCAGGAATAATTAGGATTTACTAATTACAAATCATAAGCCGAACATAATATTGGTATAATAGTAGTTATTAACAAATATAGAAACTAAATACAAAGCAAGATGTAACTAAATCAACGATTATATTATTAATGACATCCGGCAGTGCCTTGGACCAAATGCAAAAGGGTCGCGAGTGTTTCCAAGGTTCAGGTTACATCTTCTCGAAGTGGTCTACACCAGGCAGAGCAGACCAATGTGCAGTCCAGAGTTGTTTATGTTAAGATAAGACTGAAACACGATTAAAGTAGGGTTGTACTGGGAGTCTTAGAGTGCAAAATCGGTAGCATTAGTAAAAGCAGCATAACTATAAAATTAGCAGAAGTTCAAAAAAGTTTATGCGTATGAACGAAATGTTATTCTCGGTACAATTGCGAAATAAGTAATTATATTATTCTTTTGAATAAATTGTGTGAACCTGGTAAACCTGGACAAAAAGTAAAAAGTGAAAAATGAAGGAAAAATGTGTCGTAATAATAAACTACCTTACACAGTTCGGGTAACTCTTGTACATAACGACTTCGGGTTGAGAATTCGATATTGACAAGACATTGGACAGACAACACTTGGAGATTCAGCATTGAAATCAACTTTTAATTGAGAGAATCGTAACAATAATTAATTTTTTATTTCAATTTTTAATCTCAATTAGGGTGATGTTGAACTTTAGTAACCAAGAATTCCAAAGCATGCAACAAAACTAATCAAAAATAAAGCTACCACGAGTTTCAATATTTTTCCAGCGCAAACAATTAACGATAACAAATGTTGTTCAAAAGACTACACCAGAGAGACCAGACCAGACTAATTTCAATCACAAATGTTTTCCTGCTTTGTGTGTTGCAGTTATTTACACTGCAGGAGTACATAAATTGTTTATTTTATAAATTAACTAAACGTATATTTGCGTTTCAGCAATATACGCCATTCATGCCCCTTCCCATGGATATATTATGTACACAAAAAAGGTTACATAGTGGTTAGTCCAGTCAGGTTAGTAACAACGTTTATTTATTTATTTTAAGGTCGCTAAGATATTTAAACCAACTCTGGAGGTAGTTCCAAATTTAAATACAGACAGTCCATCGATTTTTCATGGTTCGCACTTATGAACCATACTAATTCAGGAAGATATTTTATTTTTAAATAGATTTAAAAAAGGTAGCACTGTCAAACTGAGTATCTCAGTGGACTCATGAAATGTGTGTCTTTAAATCTGTGTCAGGTAATATTTAACATTTCAATGAATACATAAAGACAAAAATACAGCTTCTTTTTTATATGAAATTCGGCTTGCAACCAATGTCTAAGGAGCAGTCTGGATTGTAAGCCGAGGACAATAAATAAGGTACAATATTCTTATATTTCAGCACACAATTTTCCGTAACTCTTTATAATTTTGATTTTTCTTTTAAGAAGTTCTTGACTAGTATTGAAAAGGTAACATCTATTTAGATAGTGCCTACATGTATACTACAACCTTACAATGATGTTGACCACAATCCTGAACACATAATCAAATTCATTTTAAAAACAACCAACCCTAGAAAATATGACTCTGGTTCGGGGATCAAACGTGAAAACACAGCAACCACAGCGCCAGGTGTAATGTAGTATTACAGCACGTAATATGCAATATGATCAGCATTAAAATAGTGTATTTTTTAATTAGTCAGAGTATTTTGATAACTAATCAACGCGGGTTGTAGATAACACTCGACATTGCATGTTAACAATTAAAGTTATCGGAATGTCTACATTTACATTTAATTACCGAGGCAAATATGACTTATACGCGCTTGTGAACTATAGTTAGCTAAACTTAATCTTGAATACCATTCTTATCCGTGATGTAACCTTTCAAGTAAAAATGTTATATATTAGTACAAGATAACAAAGCTAAATGTTTTACTTTGCAAAAAGATAAGATATCAACAGTTTTTTCAATGTATCAATGTATCACAACAAGAATAAATAGTTATAAGAAATCCAGCTATATTGTTTACCTTATCTTAATATATATAAATTACGTGTCACTGTGTTGTCGCTATGATCACGCTATGGACTCCTAAACTACTTAACCGATTTTAATGAAATTTGTACACCGTGTGCAGTTTGACCCAACTTGAAAGATAGGATAGCTTACATCTCAATTTATTTATCTTATTGCTAATTATTTGTCTATTAATTATCTGTATATGACATATGACATCGGGCGACGATGATGGCGACATCTGTTGATTAGATTGAGTAAATATTCTGTTGAGTAAATCGAAATCTGTTGACTAGATTGAGTAAATATTCAATAGATGGCGCTATGTAATGTAATATGACAAAAACGTTAGTCACAGCAACGCGTGGCCGGGACAGCTAGTATTGATATAAAACTATATAACTCACGTATCAAAATATTGTAATCGGATCGAACTTGCAACAGTTATGAATATTTATGCAATGTTTTCTCTTGTCTGCTTTTGTTGAATTACTTTTATTTACTGGCAAATTGAACCATAATTCGACTGGACTGTACCCGTAACAAAACTGAAGGTTTGTTTATACTTTTGTACTGCTACGCAATATATTTAGGCGCAAATGAACAACCAGCAATGCGCAACAAGCGGTAGACGGACGGACGGACGGATGAACATTATAGATTTTCTATGCGAATAATTACGGTCGTTACATTACTACATTACCTTCACTGAACAGAACGGCCGGAACGACCGCATGACCACACGTCAACGTCATGAATTCCTTGATTATTTTTTTTGCATTATTTAGCATACTAATAGGAAACAACTCGCCAGAAATAAATGACAAAAAATAATCTTGTTTTAATCGTACGTAAATGTCAATATTTCAATATTAGCTCAATATTTAAAAATAAAATAGAAAATAGCAGAAAACCCACAACCTCAATTCTGATGATTTAGGCGGTTGTATATAATAATTAGTAGTTTCAAATTTACTAAATAAAAATTTCAAATCATATAAATGAATACATTTATACAATACATTTAAATGAAAACTAAAAATTCTTTTAAGTAATATATAATATGTTTTAAACTATAATGGATTTAAGAAATGATGAAGGAAGAATGGGCCACTGTTTTGGACCACCAAGGGAGATAGATTACGCACAATACTTATGACCTAATAAGATTGTGGACCTGATAAAAAGATATTAGGAATGGATGACAATGACACATGTGAGTGCAGGCGAAGCCCACCCTAACAAATCAGAAGTGGGATACATGAAAATTCTTATTTTCTAAACCACGCAAAAAAATGCAAAATAGTGAAATAGAAAAAAAGTATTTTTTCTTTGTTTGTCTAATGGGCTTGTGTCGTATGTCTTAATTTCTATAAAAGTGTACTATATATTGATAAAGTGGGTTATTAGAACCTCAAATGTTCAATTATTTTTTAATAACTGCTTATATATTAAGAGATATTAACAATTAAAAAAGTCATTTTGTCTCTTTAATTATTAAAGGGATTCAACGTTGTACACATTCCAAGTGCATGTGACATCACAATCCTTGTGTAAGGTTACCAACCTTACAGCTCATAAATCTCTGCTATATGTATTTATATATCAAAATATCAAATATTATTTACAGCTATTTCAAGGAACACTCAAATTTCAATATTATGTCTGCCTTACCAGGTTAAATAAAATAAAAACTTATTATTCTTTGACTTGACTTGATTATTTGACTACCGACCATTTCTAGCGCTAAAACTACAATTCAAACTTTAATTGCTATATCTCCGTTAACATTTAGATATTTAATAAAATAGACACGCCAATACACATTTATTAACATCAATTTCAATCAACAATTGAAAAATCGACCACTAAGAAATAAGGACACAAGTCCATTGTCAGCGCATGCTCTCGCTTAATAAATTGATTCACCGCCAACCCTGCATAAATTGAACTATATTATCTTCAAGCACCCTGTACCGACTATAATAGACGTAATTATTTTATTACAGTTAATTTTAAGTAATGACGATTGCCGTTAATTTGTTTTGTTTGTATTTTTTTTTTTTAATTGGATTGAATTAAAGCAACTGGATTGCCAACTGTCATTTAACAAATCGTTAAGTTAAGTTGCCGTTCTGAATTTTAATTATTGCGAGTCGTCATTTATTGCCATTGTGTCCCGGATGGTGTGGGAGTGGGAGAGAGATGACATTGAAATCGAACGATATATTTTATGTCGATATTACTAACTCAGAAGTTGGTTTTACGATTTATTCATCATCGATTTAAATGACATTAAACGAGATATATAGTCCAAATCACGATAGTTCGGTGACGACTTATACCTAAAGGAGGTTATAAGAGCGGTATAAATCTATAATATGATAATGAATTTTAACTTATTCGTTTCTATATACATTATAGAAAAATAACTGAGTCAGTGCTTTTTAGTTATATCGGCAGTTTATTCCCCACAAATTGTTTTAAGTATGAGTCGCCGCCGAACTCTCGTAATTTGAACTATAGTAAACTTTCTTTAATTCAGCTTTAATACAACTATCTCTTACAGGCACTACATTCTTCCGCTTTAAATCATTGAAATAAATATCATTGCGATATATTACATTTCATTTGTGTTCCTTATGCTATCTACGCATTCTCTCTCCTACCGCTTCAAAAAAAAAAAAAACTTAAAGCCTTCTGTTTCTCCTACTCTTTCTTCCGCTTCTATTCTCCCATTTATTCTCTTTCCTCCCTCCTTCTCTCTATCTCTGCCATCCACCTCTTCCGTTCACTGCCACCCTTTAATAACTGCACAATCTTTTTTAATTTTTTACTCTTTGAATACTTAATGTGCTCATGCGTTTCTGTCTCTCTCCTGCACACCTTTTCTATCTATTTTACATCTTGCGATTCTTATTATGTTCCTTATCTATTGTTTTTTAAATAGTATTATTATTATTTTTTTTTTTTTATTAAGCTTTGGCTTATTCAGCCTTCTTGCTCTATTATTACATTAATTATTAATTTGTATTAAAACTAGTATTCATTTTTAACGTATGTGAACACACAAGCCTTTAAACGTTTAATCTTTGTAATTAACTTCTGGGATGGTAGCTTGAGAATAACTCATAGAATTTTTACCTTGTTACCAGAAGTTTTGCTCACATAATCAATGTGATAAATGTTTAACTTTAACATAAACAATTCACAGAATAATGAACAGCAAATACTCATCAAAAGGTCAAAAGTCAGATGGATACGAGTAAAGTTTTTGTAATAATAGGTTGGTACGTTTTCATAGGAATTGTACAGGCAGAGATAAAGAAAATAACACAGAATTACTGTGAAGATATTTAAACAAAGTTAAATCGAAATGTAATGACTTTTTTATTGAACGAATGAATTTTCTTTCAATGCTTATCACAGAAAGTGCATTAAGTCTATCCTGTGACGTAGTGATCTAAGTTTCTAGTTAAAATATAAAAATTCAAATATCATCCTTAATATTGTAAACAAAGAAAATCTTAGAATACATGACGCACATGTCAGTAAACCCCGGTAATGTACATTCTCAAGCGGTGACGGATAAACGACTGATTTTTCATATAGTTTGCACTGAGTATCTTCTGTCTCACGCGCTATATTGAGCAGCTAAGTGCGCTGTGGAGAGCGCACGGGGAATATTTCTTCGAGCGGATTTCTTCGAGCTTTTCTTAATTCGGTATAGAGATTAAGTTGATACCTTGCAAGTTCCTAAGTATACAGTCAGTATCTAATTGGGGTATTATATGATATTTTGTGATCTTTTTTCTTTTTCTAGTTATAAATATTTGGTAGTGCAGCGCATGAGTATACCGCCCTATACTATATCTTCATCTGAATCTATATCTAGATACAAAGTGGTCTAAAACTAATAGTCTTCGGTCATTTCGAATCATTACCTATACATATTTAAAAGGAAGTATTTTCTAAATCAATATTGCTTTATAATTAACAATTTATTCCACAGCAAATATTTTAAAATGATCAGCACGAACCAACTAGGCGTGGTCTGCTGATAGGTTGAGAAACGTTTTAACAAATTAATTGATTTTTTGTTTGCATTGGACAGAAGTAGGGTTCTAAAAAACCAACCTAGATGCCCTGTAACTAATGAATTAATTGATCATTCCATTTTACTACGGATATAGATTGAGACAATATTTACTAATAGTATTTACTCGTATTAATGAATGGGGAGTATTTGTAACGATAAAAAGGAAGCAATTTTGATTGGTTAATTTTTATCATTGATTTTGTTTTACTATTGAATGTATTTCAATATAATAAATAAGAATAATACCATAAAATTTATGAGGATACCAAGAGATTGTGGAATAAGAGGAAATGAAATTGCGGATAAATTGGCAAAGGAATCAATAAATTTGGACATTGACATGAAAGTGAAATTTTTAATATAATCAAAAAATTAAACTTCAATTTGAGAAACCAAGATTTCATTAACAAAAGTCAGTTAAAAGGAAGAGATTATTATATGTTACATCCAAATTTAAGTAAGAAAAGATGGTTTAGAAATGAGTTCCGCAAAATTATATCAACTATAATCAGAATCAAAAGTAATCATTGTAAAACTCCATCTCACCTGTACAAAATTAATATTAAATTTGACGATAGATGTCAATGTGGCGAATTTGAAACTTTGGATCATATTATATTTGAATGCATAAATTATAGTTTAGAAAGATCAAAATTCAATAGTGAAATATTAGATGTGATTAAAACTTATCCTGTTAATACTTAATTTTTGTTAAGTGAATTATTTAAATATTTAGAAATTTGTAAAATTGAATTATAAATTGTTAAATATGTATAAAAAATGTTTGATGAATAGAACGAATGAATGAAATGAATATAAAGTCAAGGCAAATAAATATAAAAAAAAAATATTGATGTATACTATATCAGTTATTGTCACTATATATTTTATATATTAATTGTGTATGCCTTTCGGCTTTACAATCTACAGTATTATATTTCTAATACATTTCATTCCTATATACATTCCAAACTTAAAAATAAACTTAAAATCTTCTCGACTTTTACTAATTCCAAAAGTGCTTTCTGCTTCTTCTTCTTTTGACCCTCTCTATTATTCTCCTGTTTTTCCTTTCCTTCTTACTATTTCCGCCATCCACCTCTTTCCTTCACTGCCTCCCTTTAGTAGCTGGCCAATATTCCTTTCGCTTGCTACTTTTTCCTTACACTCAAACTTAATGTGATCCAGTGTTTCGTCCTCCGCTCCACACATTCTACACTTTCTTTCCTCACTCTTTTCCCAGTATCTGTTTCCTTTTTCCTCATTTCCCAATCTAAACCTTGCTGTTCTTCTTATGTGTTTTATGTCTTTTTCTATAAGGTACTGAGGCACATTATTTTCCCATAACCTCTTATATCTTTTATTGTAGTTACTTTTTTCTATATTTCCCATTCTCTCCTGCTGTTGTGTCTCCTTATCCCTTCTCCTTAGCTCCTCTGTCACACTTGCGCCACCTTCTCTTCTCCTCTCTGCCTCCTCGATCGCCATTCCATTCCTTTCAAAGTATTCTTTTCTCTTTTTTGGACCTCCCCCCCCCCCCATTCTTTATGTTATCCTCTCTTATTTTCTTTAAAATTTTGCTTTCCGCTCTGTTCAATTTCTCCTCGTATTTTACCGCTCTTTCCCCTGTTTTAATTCGTATCTTATCCCTCTTTAGCTCCTCCATCACCATGTATCCTGGCGTGCACCTGTCCAGCCCTAGTACCCATTTCATATATCTCACCTGTATTCTTTCCAACTTTTCTTGTTCCTTCCACCCCCAAACCTCTGCTATTGTCACTATATATAATTTACGATTTAAAAAACTCAGGCTCGATTTTCAAATAACGTTATTTATAGAAATTTTGAGAAGAATATAACTAACTGAAAATGAAATTTCGTCAATTTGGAAAAATGCCCCATTTTCTGGTGCTATAACTGAATATTGAATGTAGATAAAAGTTATAAAAGAGAAATTTTCCCAAAATTTTATCCCGATTAAGAATGATAATAAAACTACTAAAGACATAGAAATTTACAACCCAATTTCTCGGACTACAACAACGCATTAACTTGAAGCGTTAAACTTAAGCTTATATGAAATCGTGCAACAAAAACTAATTTTCTTAATATATTGTGAGATGTCTGGAGCTTATCAAACGACTTTGGTACATGCTCTAAGTAATTCCATTCGCTAATAAAACTTTTAATGCAAAACACATATTTCTCTCTACATTTTAAAACAAATATATTCTATTCCACAATTTCAACAAGGGAATACTTTTAAAACTAACAATTTCTTTAAAGTTAAACAAACTGAAGAAACATTATCGATCGATATACGGGTAGTATTCAAGAAAGAATAAATTTGTAAAGACATTATATATTCAGCATTTTTTGTGAGTTTTTCTTCTAAAAGCTTTACATTTGAAAATTATTTATTTAAAAAGGCAGATAATTCCGGAACGATGTTGGTAATAGGTGTATACCTCTACTACTGCAGACACATTAATTCTATCGGTTTTACTTAAAATGTTCATATGGTTTCATACAGTAATATAATTCGTACTTTATCCACAAATAGTTTTAAGGTTTCGGTAATATAATATTTGTATTATTTGTAAATAGAGCTGCGTATTCACAAAAATTATAACAATTACCACTTTGTAATTAGATTTGAATTAAAAACATTGTAGATGCACTATGCTATATTACAAACGGAAGACTGCACCACGATCTTGCCATACCTACAGTAAAACAAGAAATTAAAACTCGAACGGTGAAATAAAAAGACTGTCTTAAATTATATGTACAATATGGTGCTCAGTGTAAAATAGATCAAAAAAACACAAAAAAGGAAACAGGGAAAGTGTAACTTCTTAGCATGAAACGCTACCCTTAAAGCACATCAGAAGAATATTTTAAGGAATTAATTTTACATTTTAAAATCTTGAAAGGTCAAAGTTACTGCCAGTATTTTGCAAATATATAAAATTCTTACCCCTTAATATTGTACATATAGCTCTACTGTACCTATAGCTAATTATAAATTCGACATGTTCGAGGACGAGCATTTTGTACCCTTGTATCCAATGAACTGAGGCTTTTCATGTCCTAAAACAAGAACACAGCAAGTTTGTTAAGGGCATACCTCAATATGTGATAGGTTCAGTATGTTAGTCATTGAAGTAATCCATTCTACTACAATTTATTTGCAATTATAATGCTCAGTATGGTCTATTGCATAATCGTTACTAAACTAAACGTAAAAAACGTTACACTACGCACTTTCGATTAATGGCCGCTGTGTGGCGCACGTTTCAAATAAGGAAGTTCCCGAAACGCACCCTGTATTATCTTATTTACAAAATTGCAATAAAATAAAGGTTTTATGACAAAAATTCACTTGTAAATATTAAGAATTACTATGACTACAGTAATTTTTGTTTGAATCATTACTGCGTTTACATTACCAGCTTTGATAATCATTCTAAGAAAAGTTGCTTAAAAAATGTTAATGTTTTTGCCATTAGGCACTACATTTTATTTGTGATCCTTGAAAGGAAAAAGAAGAATAAAAACATAACAGATAAATTTAAACCCCTACTGTTTCTCTCTCCCTGCTACTCTCCCTCCTGTTTCTACTCTGTCCTCACTTCTTCTCTCTATCTCTAACATCCACCACTTCCCTTCACTACCTCCCTTTAATAACTGCACAACCTTCTTTTCTCACATGAATACTTATTGTGCTTCAGTGTTTCTATCTCTCTCCCTCACACCTTGCACATCCTTTCTCTCTATTTCCCCAGTATCTGCTGTCTTTCTCTTCGTTTCACAATCTAAATCTCGCGATTTTGCTTATGTTCTTTTTGTACTATTGTCTGAAGCAGATTTGTAAGAAGATAATCAAAAATTGGCTTGCAAATACTTATTTATACAATTAAATAAACTTATGCGAACATTTAATATAATTCATAGTTATTATTTTTGTAAATAAATTATCTAAAATAAATATTTAGAATTTAAATAATAAGGAAAGAAATTGGAGAACTATCTGTTGGAACATCCCATGTTGAAGCATTGTTTAGAAGATTGATGACTCAATAGAATAAATATTTTTACAACCTGATGGATCAACATGTAATTTTCGTTAGAAATGTAATGAGAAAAGAATATCACTAATTTACATAGACATTACAAAGTCTGGGCATCTCAATACATATTTCCATATTGTAATTTATAATGTTGAATCGCCTTAACAGGGTAGCTAGGTTGTAAGTATAGGCATTAGTCGGCAGGTGGAACCCACCCGCCCTTTGAAAGGGGGTGGAAGCCGTTGTATAGCTATAGAAAGCCCGGCCGAGTGGCTTACTAAACCGAGCTTACCCTATTTGTTTTATTACCGCATGAATGGTCACAGTTTGCGTTTTACATGTTTTATAATATAAAATTTAATATGTACATGTTTTGTTTGATAAAATTATTGTTTTAAAGCAATAATAGTATTATCTAAAGTTATGATCAATGGGAGTAGAAACTTGTGATTGCTAATAGACTAAGACCCCAAAATTTTGAGAATAAAACCTACAGCACACTGCAAGCGTATTTAAAGTGAAACGATACTTGACCATTTTTGATTCGCGAAATATAGATGGCGATACTATACAGCAGGTTAAATATTATCAAAAGAACCATGTTTTTTTATGTTTAAATCGTTTTATGTAAGTAACTATAAACGCGAATCAAAATCTAAAGCTGCAATTAGTTAGATGAATAACGTATCTACATTTTAAGCTTTCTTCCACTGACTTTTAATGAGTTGCTATATTTTCTAGCTAAATTCCAATTTTTATATGACTTCTATGGCATTTCTTATCGTTTATGACGTCACTGATCAATCTATTCTTCTATAAATTAAAATAAAAAATAAATAAAGTGTAACTTTTGCAATACGTCATTTCCCACAGTAAATCCGCAAACATGGGTTTCTAAACTTTATTTGTTTAGTCACATATTTTGGAGATACAATAAGTTTAATATAAACAATTTACTGTGAAAGGGGGTATAAGAGGGTAAAATGGGAGTGAGGTAGGTTAGGTAACTTGTTATACAATCTAACTTTATTTTCTTATGACAATACAGCAAAAAAAGAGTTTGAGTTAGAGTTTCTTTTTTTTTTATTTTCAACTAAGTATTTTCAAAAAGTTTTTTATGTTTTACTTTCTAAATCCCTAGTGAACATATTTTTGCCTCACCTTAATGTCTTTTATTTGAATTTTATCATTTTCTATACTTTTCTGTTTTCCATTTTTTATTTTTTTTTGTTTATTTAAATGGATTTATTGTCGTTTCAAAAGAATAAAATATGTTTTTGTTATATGCTCCTGCAGAATGATATTTAAATTTTTAATAATATATATCAGTTCATTAGTTATACATCCTCGATAAATCGAAATTTGAATTGTGTTGCAATTATATGTTGCAACTATTTTTACAAAAGGTTCATAAAACTTCAGATTTAGTCTAGCGCTCAGTATGTCCTCTAAGTTGCAATAACTATATATAGTGAGTATATATAGTTCAAATTACGAGAGTTCGGCGGCGACTCATACTTAAAACAAGTTGTGGGGTATTATTATTATTAATTGTTTATTGTTCGCCTTTCGGCTTTACAATCTACATTCTTAATACATTTCATTTACTTCAACTTACAATTAAATTTACATTATTCTAGACCTTTTAATTTCCAAAAGTACTTTCTGCTTCTTCTTCTCTTGACCCTCTTCCTTCATTTTCCCTAGTCTTCCTTCTGTACTGGTCTATTCCCTAGTCTATTTTTCTGGGCTGACGTTTAACTGTTTCCTCGCTACTTCTTTCTTTCTCCTGCTTCCCTTCACTGCCTCTTTTAGTACTTCCTTTCTCTTCCTGTTCCTTGTGCAACCCAGCCACCAGCTTATTTATTCTCCTGTTTTTTCTTTCCTTTTTACTATTTCCGCCATCCACCTCTTTCCTTCACTGCCTCCCTTTAATAGCTGGCCAATATTTCTTTCGGTCGCTACTTTTTCCTTACAAGTACAAGTTGTGGGGTATAAACTGCCGATATAACTAAAAAGCACTGACTCACTTATTTTTTTACAATGTATATAGAAACAAATAAGATAAAATTCATTATCGTATTATTGATTTATACCGCTCTTATAACCACTTTTAAGTATAAGTCGCCGCCGAACTATCGTGTTTTGAACTATATATCTATATACATATATATATATAGAGGATATAAGCTAGTGGTATATTTTCAAGCAAATTAAAATATGTTTATATATTAAGATAATAATTGTATTTCCAGTGTATTAAATTCAATTAATAAATATTCTGAAACAATAACAATACCTACATTAATTAATAAAGTTAACTATATATATTATACATTACTGTAATATACGGCGGTCGTTCTCTACAATTTATTTAGCACTTCCTTTGCTGGACAAGTACATTAAAAAATACACGCGATATTTTTTCAAGGTCGTATCTATTTAATGGTTTGTATTGTTACCATGTTTATTGGTACAACATTGGCCAATGTCCATTGACTAATGACCAGTAAGTGAAAGATGAACTGTTCCGTCAAAATTACTTGGTAAATCATTACGAGTACATTTATCATATACAGAAAAGCGATTTTTCAAAAAAAATTCCTGAGAAGACTTTTAATTGTATTAATGTAAAAATGTGTACACATATTATGATACTTTTTAACTGTATTTGAATATTTTTGTATTTGCAAAAATAATAATTTGGAAGCTGCTATAGCTGACCTCCCGGAGCTGCTCTCAAAAAATGCATCTTGCGGTGAGCACGATATCTCTGGACTGGATCATCTTAAATGACAAAACCAAACTGACTTCGTTAAAGTAATCTATAATCTAGTAATTAATCGAAGGAATAAGCAAAATAATTTTTCTTGACAAAATTCTGCGTCTTCTCAAATAAAACCGAATTTTGACCAAAATTTTGGCCTTAAATTGTTTAAAAAAAAATATATTTATCCGTGAGAAAAAACCTTCGACTAATTACTACAAAATATACTTAAGAAGCTTGTGTTAAAATTTGAGACTGATCGGTTCAGCCGTTTTAGAGAAATCTTGATCACCGACTTTAAAAACACAGTTTTCAGAAAAATGCATTTAAAGTTTCAAAAGCATTTTACATAGAGTAAGAAAATATTTTTTCAACTTATATAACTTTCAAAATAATCGCCGGATTGACTTGAAATTTTCTGTGTGTGTACTTAAATACATGTGTACATTACGAAAATGAAATAAAAAAATTGAAATGAGTCGATCATTTTCACAGGTAAATCGTGGCATGTATGTGATAGAACTATACGTTATCCCATACATTTACCCTCAGGTTTACCGGTAAATATAAAAGTGTCCGGTATATCGAACATATTGGTTGATCAATGATTTCAAAATAAAATACGGTAGAATCTTAAAAATAAAAGAAACTGGAAACGCCTACTTGTAACGTTATGTCAAATAAATAAATAAATTATTACGTAAAACAAAAAAATGTAGATTAATTATATTATTTAAATTGTATTTGTATATTAAAAAAATGGGGGATAAAAATAAATTTAGTTCATTGTTTGAAGCATACTCAATACGAGGTTACCCCAATAAGGGCGTGAGGAAAATTACTCGAGACGCCACACAAGCTTGGTTCCAAGCAGCAAATATAAAACATCTTACAAGGACCCAGGTGAAATTAATGTTTAAGAAAAAATTCAAACAAAACGCTATTACCCTAGATGACTTAGATGATTTTATTAAAGAAGTTTCAGTAGTTACTAAATTAACGGCAGAAGAACTAAAAGCAGCTTTAGCAAACTGTTCAACCCCAATAGATGAACCGGAAATACCAACCACTGGAATGGCGGCCATTGCATTTATGAAGGGTTTCCACGAGTCAATGTAAAAATATTCAATTTAATGTTAAAATAACTTTCAAATATTTTCAGTCAAATTTTAAATGTTTATAATATTGTTAGTTGTTTTAGGGTATGGGTATTAGTTAATAAATGATAGCAAAAAAATTAATACTCTTTTCTATCTTAT
Source organism: Panorpa germanica (assembly GCA_963678705.1). Lineage (NCBI taxonomy): Eukaryota > Metazoa > Arthropoda > Insecta > Mecoptera > Panorpidae > Panorpa > Panorpa germanica. The sequence goes on along the minus strand of OY783206.1, from coordinate 6,209,909 downwards.
ATATTCAAAGAAAACGGTTTTTCATAATTCGATACGTTATGAAGTAACTTCTGTTATATGTTAATAAAATAGGTTAAGAAATTTGGTTTTCTTTCTAGATAAAAATCTGCGGGAAAAATGGTTTCACTCGTTTAAGGATTCACATGGAAGGTGCCATGCAATTGCTTCTGAAGGCAACATTTTAAAGCCAAGAAAGAACATTTTTTCTTACATTTAAATGTGTATTTAATAAAGTACTTTTACTGAATATTTCGCTACTTTTATTATACTTTTAGGGCCTTATTCTGTAACTTTTCAAAAAATCGACCTTATTTTTTCAGCGGTTGAAATATTTAATTTTTTCATCGATAGAATAAGGTCGCTGTATTTAACATATCTAAAGTGGTATTCTGTATGCAAAATTTTCCACCACCCTTATAATGTACAGTGGTGAAAGAGTATAAACTGATATTAATGATATTTGACCACTCACGACAAAGTATTAAATATAAAATATTTTAAATGACAGTTGTTTATATAATTTCTACATGTCAAAATCTATTAAATAAAGTCAATATGGCATCTACGAAAAGGAAAACGGGAAAATCAATGGGGAAATAATTATTATAAATAGAATTTCAAATGGCCATGCACAATTTATGTAAAAAGGCATTCACCTGAAGCAATAATTGACAAACAACATAACCTCACTTTCTGATATATTTATATATTCATACGTATACATATTATTATATCTATGGATAGATTGTAATATTCTGGGATTTCAATAAAAAAAATAAAAAATATGTGTATACATATTAATACCAACTTATTTTCTATTTTTTCGTAGAATCCTCCAACTACAGCAAATTATTGATCAAATTGTTTGACAGTTCTCAAAAATACAGCGATGAAAAATTTTAAAGTCACCTCTGAAGGCGACCTTATAATTTGATCGATTTTTTTCCAGCGACAAAAATAAAATCGAAGGAAATTTCTTACAGAATACCAAATAAAAAATCATCGCTTTTGTAACGTCATTTTACAGCGATGAAATTTTTTCACCGGTGGAAATACTTTACAGAATAAGGCCCTTAGACTAAGATTACTTCTATCCTCTTTTCACTGCCTATTTTAAATTCATATTCCTCTTATATGCTCCAATGTCTTCATTTCTACATTTCTACATCCTGCATACCCTTCTCTCTTTCTTTCCAATATCTGCTAACTTCCTCTTCATCACCCATTCTGAATCTGGCGATTCTCTTAACGTTCCCGTATTAACATTAATTTTATATAAAATATATATATTTGTTTGTTTGATAAACCTTAGACACATGCAAATATGTTTAGTGAGTTATTTCCATTTTGTACTTTCAAGGTTCTTTCAATTTAATTTCAAATAAAATCAATTTTTAAATAAATCGATGTATTAAAAATAATCCTAAATGACAACCGCCCCGATTTACATATTAAATTCCAGTCATTCCAAAACCTGCACCTCGACATCGCGTACTACACAAATCAAATCGATATTTAATACATATTTAATATCAGTTTGGTTACTTGGAATTAAATTTTCAATTAAATATTTTATGTGGTTTGCTACTTAAAAACTTGTTTTTATTTCTCTTTATATTTTTATATTTGTACGAATGTATATTCATCAATTGTTAATGAATTTTTATTGCATATTTTATGAGTACTTGCTATATTTGATATATTGAATAATTTTTTTTTTTTTTTTTGATTGGATATAAAATAATCTTCAACGAAAAATTTGTCTTTGTCGAAAACAGATTGTGGTACTAGACAAAGACAACAATAACAATTGTCTCTATGTATTTATATGCACTGTTGTCTCTAGAGCGTATCCAGCCAAATAGGAATGACACTATAAAATAATTTAGAAATTAATATTTTATATTTTTCTTACATTAGTAGCGAAATGAAAATTTAGAAGAAAAGAATCACTTTGAAATTTCTTATTTAAAAAAATATTTTATTTGAATTAACATAAAGTAGAATGTGTATTTCAACATAAATATATTTTGAAAATTTTAAAACTTGAAAAAAATTGACACTAGCTCTTTTAGCACCAACCCATATTATTTTGAATGCAAATATTTTCAAGAATTGCAAAAAATTGAGGAATATTTTACTGTAAACATTTTAGTTAACATAGGCCAAACCAAGATTTAAATTTGACATTTCGGGGGGGACTTTAGTGGGGACATTCGTTCGCCATTTTGAGAATAACTGTGCAATGAGTTTTTTTTTATTTATCTTGAAATCTAAATCTTCACAATAATTTGTAATGATTTTTTTCCAGATAATTTTACTTTTATAGATATCATTTTGTTGTAACATTTGTAACTTAACTAGGTAAACCTGGGCATCCTTCGCTGTGGCTCAGTCTGATATAAAACATTCATACGCAAACTGAATTTTTATATACAAGTATAAAGATAATGGTGTAACGGACAGAACTGTAGTACACAAATTACCAAATAAATGAATTTTTATTAAAGGAATTTGTTAAAAAATGTAAAACGAACACTTTTTATTAAACAATAATAATTTAGTGTTATGTCATTGTGATTTGGAATAATCGCTGTAATCGTCTATTTTATCAGTATGTATTTATTTTACGAGAATTTTATGATTTTTTTAAATGTAACAATTTGAAATAACACAAAACAAATTTTTTAGACATAAAATGCTGTTGTTGTTAAAGTATTTGCAATTATAGAAAATCCAGTGTTAAAATTAGAAAATTTTCATTTCATTTTTTATAAAAACAGCATGGTCAATTGTAAAGTAATTAAGATCATATGGTTTGTAGTTAATCAAAGAATATTTAAGCAAAGTTTTATTAGAATTCTGCATTAAATGCATCCAGTAGTTTCCGAATAGTCAGACTATCTCAAGACAGTTTTAAGAAAGGAATATGTAGAATAAATAAAAGAAGAAGATTTTGAGAACAGATTTGAAATGTTAACAAGACATAAATATTAATAAGAGAAGAAAATGAAGAAAAGAAAACGAATAATAAAATGTAAAATAAAGTGGCAATGATAAAACGGGAAGTGAGATATGTATTCCTTGTCATTCCCTCGAGGACGTAAGGTTGTACGGAGAAGGGGAGGTTGGAACCAGAAACAAGGAGACAGCGTAGTGGGTAGGGGAGTGAAATAAATCCCCGATAATGTTTTTAAATAATTAATAGAAGTCAAAATAAATTACGTCCCATTTGAAACGAAAAGCATTATCTTATTCTTCTTTTATTTTAGGGGAATTTTAAATTTCTTGAGAAATAACAATAAAAAAAAACTTTATAAGAAAATGGAAATGATTTATGGAAAATGGTAGAATGATTAAAAATATTAATTAATTAGAAAAGTGCGTGGGCTTTCTAAAGAGAGTAATGATAAATTATGTGATTTATAGAATGTATGAGACGCACAGTGGGCAAGAGCATTAATACTTGGCACTGGCTGCTGTGTCTTCGGGTTCAATCTCCGAACCCGACTCAAGTTAAAGTGATTACGTACAAAGGTTGGTGTGTAGCAGACATATATGAGGTCACGACATCACAAAAACTGGCAACATAGAAAGATTAATTAAATGGAATTTAAAAAAAAAAAAATAGAGTGTATGACTTAAAACAATTTTCTCTTTGTCGTAGAAAGAGACAAAAGGATATGAACATATTGAACAAACAGAGACGACGCTACAATTTTGTCTTAAGTCAGGCATGTCGCAAGTTTTACAAATTAAAATTTCTAAATATTATTTTTAAAAATCTTTTTTTCCGTAAATTGACTAATACTACAATATTATCAATTTCATAATAACAATTGGATATTTGAGGTTCTGATAGCCAACATTATCAATATAGAGTACAGTTTTATATACATTAAGTTTTGTTTCAAGAGTATATGATTTTTTATAAGCTTTTGCACTTTTATTGAGTAAATTTTAATATCTTTTATAATACTGACGCTAATTAAAAAATAATTAGGCATTTAGAGTGCTGATAATTTGAAGAAATTAAGACGTGGTTCACAACCTAAACGTGACAACTAATTATATCTATAATTAGTTATTCTAATAACAAATAAACTTAGAACGTGATCGCTAAATACTTTCATAACTAAATTCATCGGATCTATTTTTACATAATTCTTTCTTTATAGAATACGCAAACAATAATAAACAAATCGTTAACCTCTAGTCGCCTACTAACTAAGAACTATTAACCAGGCTAAACTACTCGGACAGCTCGCTGCCTGTCAGCGATCACAGGCATCACGCATGCGTACAACGAAATGCAGTCCAAGCACAATCAGTTCAGATTATATCTACTAAAAATATATTTCCTTTTACATTACTATTTAAATAGTAGTATGTATTGTATAATTTATCTTGTTATATACTTGTATGCGTAAAGCTAGTCGCACACTGGACGCTAGACTAAAACAGTTTAAGACAACACAATGGGCTTGTGTCCTCATTTTTTAGTGGTTGATTTTTCAATTGTTGGTTGAAATTGATGTTAATAAATATGTATTGGCGTGTCTATTTTATTAAATATCTAAATATTGACGGAGATATAGCAATTAAAAGGTTGAATTGTAGTTTTAGCGCTAGAAATAGTCGGCCATATTTGTATGACGTGAAATGCATTTTAACGTCAGTTATTTGTTGAGTAGGTCAGTGCTGTGGTAATGTTCTGTAGCTGTTGGTAGTCAAATAATCAAGTCAAATCAAAGAATAATAAGTTTTTATTTTATTTAACCCTGTTAAGGCAGACGTAATATTGGAATTTTATTGTTCCTTGAAATAGCTGTAAATAATATTTGATATTTTGATATATAAATACATATAGCAGAGATTTATGATCTGTAAGGGTGGTAGCCTTACACAAGGATTGTGATGTCACATGCACTTGGAATGTGTACAACGTTGAATCCCTTTAATAATTAAAGAGACAAAATGACTTTTTTATTTGTTAATATCTCTTAACATATAAGGAGTTATTAAAAAATAATTGAACATTTGAGGTTCTAGTAACCAACTTTATCAATATATAGTACACTTTTATAGAAATTAAGACATAGGACACTTAGTCTTATAACACAACTCTCATTATGTTCGACAAATTCATAGTACCAATCCTCAAATGATATTTGTCAAAATTTTATGACATTCTGACTATTAAATTATAAGTTACAATAGTTTTAATGATGATACTTTTGTAATTTTCTTTTTAATTTAATTTTGTATTTTTCTAATTGCCTTTTCATTGGTACTAATGTTATTTGCATGAAGTAATTTTGTGTTTAAAATAGTTCGCAGGTAAAGAAAGTATCAGTGAGTTTAAAAAGAATAAATATTTTTTAAATTAATTTACCAGGCAGTCTTTTCGCAAGTGTGCGTCCAGTCTAATTTGGTTATTTCTTTATAGTAACCTTGAAGATCTGACTACATATTTCGTGATTGTTCCCAAAATGTTGAAACTTTTTAGAAAGGGAATATTGAAACTAGGTTTAGACAAGGTCTACGATTAATAAACACTGCATGTTTTTTAAATAGGCTAGTTAGTAATATACATATTTCAATTATTGTAAAATAGGGTCTCACGTAAGGTACAACACAAATATAAGTTGCTGTTACTGGATACAAGTAAATGACCTTACACGCAAAAGATCTGCTATGAGATTTTTTTTCAACTTTCATATATTGAGGCCAGTTTTCCAATTCGAAAAACCTTGGTAAAACTTCATGTTGCATAAACATGAATATTTTGGACTTATTTTGGTTTCTTTCAAATATCTCGGGATTTATAGGTTCTATAACTTTGGAAGTTATTATCAATCTTAAAGATTACAAAATTTTGAACAAGTTTCTAATTGACAACTTTTCTCGAAATTCAAAAACAACTGCGCTGTAGCGCCTGAAAGCTGGGACATTTGTACTTACTTATTATCCAAAAATAAGAAATCGCACTCTCCAGAAAATGTGTGTTTTGCTATTTTCTATGTACATAGTGTAATTTTATTTTTTATTTAATTTATTTAACGTCAGTCTATTTCCGATACTAAGTCCTAATGCTCTCGCCCACTGTGTCATCAATTTATTAATTTAAACTACATAAAATAAGTAATGCAAAATTGTTTACCACATTTTTTAATAATTAAAGAGTAAGGCGCTCTTGATAATACAATGCAAAATTTATACAGGTGTATCTTTAAACCGTATTAAATCCAAAAAAACTACGCCTAGTTTTAATATTTATTTTTTATTACATTGGACAAAAATAAATTGGGTTTTTTTTAAACAAATTTTATCAAGAATATTAATACAATTTGCTTTTATTTGCGGCTTCTACCGGAAGCTCATATCAAAAATCCTATTGATATGATTCAGCAAACAATTATAGCCAAATTATCAATAGCTATTTTAATATGAGAGCAGTAGCAAACAAAAGGCTCTTGCCTTCCTTGTAATACCTTGTATTACCTTGCAGACGCTTTAAAGCTGACAAAAAAATTACTCACTTATAGTCTGACGATCCATTTTTATATATGTTAGCGAGACAACTGTTTTAAAACGTTTTACAAGAGGATAGAACGATCCAAGTGGCCAGACATCCCCTAAACCCAATTTTAATTCCGCTATGAGTAGGAACGAGAGGGTATTATCCGTGCGCATAAGAGTGAGTGACACATAAACCTTGATTACCTGATACCTGGAAAATGGCCGCCTGGTCAAGTTAGCAGGTAGGCATACGATCATTGTACATATTAACACTACTCAATCTTACACATTTTGTTCATCAGAAAATAAGTGATGTCTGCCGGCTCTGGGATCTCACTCTATTAAAACTTATAACTCAGGTTTGAGATTGGAAAATGCGTTTAAAAAAAATTCTGTATAACTATTCGTTTAAATATATTCGTGATTAAACGACGTCGTTATAAATGGTCGTTAATCGTCGTTAAACGTCGTTAGTTTAGAACTCCCACCGGGATATCGAACATAACTTAATTATAAACTCCTCATAATTTTACTTTACTAAAATAAACTGGCTCATAGTTAGAATATATTTTTCATTATAACCATATGGTATAATTTAAACATTTGTACATAAACAATTTAAGTAAAGTCCCCCACCCTCATACAAAGACTCCTCCTCCTCCTCTCCTCACCTTATTCAATCTGGGAGAGACGTTTTAAATTATGCGATAAATTCACTAATAAACTTGTTTATTTACATTGTCTGTTGTAGAGATAGATCATTAAATTAAATGATTTTTAAAGATTCAAGAATTATAATATTAATAAACTAATAAATCTTGTTTTAAAATTAAATAAAAGTTTGGGTCATGTTTTACTTTTACTTGTTAAATTATATTTCGGGATAGGATTAGGATATTAGGATTAGGTTTCATTTGTTATCTAGAAAAATTAAGCATGGGGAATTTTCCAAAATAATGTATTCTAAGGCGCATATTATTATGGAATCGATCCTACCTGATGACGTTATTAATGAAAGTAATGTAGGCCCAATCAGTAATAAACGTGCACGCCTATAAACTCGTTAAAATAAACTTTAGTTCTAAATGGAAACGATTTTGTATTTTGTTAAATTTATATATTATAGATTTAATTATATTGTTGTTTATTGTTTACTGTTCGCCTTTCGGCTTTACAATCTACATTCTTAAATACATTTCATATACTTCAACTTACAATTAAATTTAAACTATTCTAGACCTTTTTATTTCCAAAAGTACTTTCTGCTTCTTCTTCTCTTGACCCTCTTCCTTCATTTTCCCTAGTCTTCCTTCTGTACTGGTCTATTCCCTAGTCTATTTTTCTGGGCTGAAGTTTAACTGTTTCCTCGCTACTTCTTTCTTTCTCCTGCTTCCTGTTCCTTGTGCAACCCAGCCACCAGCTTATTTATTCTCCTGTTTTTCCTTTCCTTCTTACTATTTCCGCCATCCACCTCTTTCCTTCACTGCCTCCCTTTAATAGCTGGCCAATATTCCTTTCGCTCGCTACTTTTTCCTTACACTCAAACTTAATGTGCTCCAGTGTTTCGTCCTCCGCTCCACACATTCTACACTTTCTTTCCTCACTCTTTTCCCAGTATCTGTTTCCTTTTTCCTCATTTCCCAATCTAAACCTTGCTGTTCTTCTTATGTGTTTTATGTCTTTTTCTATAAGGTACTGAGGTATATTATTTTCCCATAACCTCTTATATCTTTTATTGTAGTTACTTTTTTCTATTTTTCCCATTCTCTCCTGCTGTTGTGTCTCCTTATCCCTTCTCCTTAGCTCCTCTTCCACACTTGCGCCACCTTCTCTTCTCCTCTCTGCCTCCTCGATCGCCATTCCATTCCTTTCAAAGTACTCCTTTCCCTTTTTTGGACCTCCTCCCTCCCCATTCTTTATGTTATCCTCTCTTATTTTCTTTAAAATTTTGCTTTCCGCTCTGTTCAATTTCTCCTCGTATTTTACTGCTCTTTCCCCTGTTTTAATTCGTATCTTATCCCTTTTTAGCTCCTCCATCACCATGTATCCTGGCGTGCACCTGTCCAGCCCTAGTACCCATTTCATATATCTCACCTGTATTCTTTCCAACTTTTCTTGTTCCTTCCACCCCCAAACCTCTGCTCCATATAACATCATACTGGCTATCAGTCTATCAAATATCCATATTCTTTTTTGTATGTCCCCCCCAAATACCTTTTCCCCTAGTCCCATTACCCGTCGCATTGCTTGCTCTGCCTTCTTTGCCACCTCCCTTATCTTATTTAATTATATATTTTTGCACAGTTTTTAGAACAAAATATAGTTTTTTTTTTTAATATTACACGGTTTACACAACAACATTACCGTGTAAATTGAGGTGCTTGTATATTTTATTTGGTAAAAATTTGTCATAGATTCCATTACATATAGTAAACATTCAAATGGGACCTGCGGACGCCTATGTCCTGTCAGAAGTACATCGTCGACGATAATAAAACATTTAAGTGATTCTTGTCTACAAATTAATTGTTAAATACTTAAGTATTCTTACGTTTTTTCTATTTATAGTATTTATCGATTTATATTTATATATAATTTCAAAATACCTGACATTGTTTCACGTAATTTCTTGTACAAACAAACACACTGGACGCACATGCGTCATCGTGTTATTACAATTACCTTTCTACATACCAACTTCTAATTGCTTTACTGTCTCAACAGCGACTGCAAAAATTCTTACGTAAACTTACATTACTAAAGGGTACAAGTTTCTTTAAGTACTCAAGTACTTTATTATTTATTATTATTTTACGTACTTAAGGAGGTACAGGACGTTAACGTAAATGATGAAAACGTTGTGAATTTTGGAGGGTCGATACAAATAGTTAAAATACATGCTGTCTCAAAATTTTAGAGACCTAGGGTTCATAGTTTTCTTTTTATACATGATTAAAAATAGTCATTTTCCATACAAATCATAATTTTTAGCTCAATTTCACCACATAATATAACTTTTAACTATAAAAAAATGGTGACACGGCTTTCAAAAACTAGGTGTATATAAAAGAATCTTTTCTGTAACTATTGCAAAAAAAAAATTATCAAAAAGATACCTATATACGAAAATATTTAAATGAAACCTTTAAGAAACAGTAAATGTAGGTTATAAGCCGGCAACGTTGCAAATGTCAATTTGAGCAGGAAATTCAAAATCGGAATAAATGTTATATAAAATATAACAATTTATTGGTGAAAGAACCAAATCACGCATGCGTCAACACACGTAAATTTTTAGAGTTGCAAAATTTATTATTACTTTTTCAAAATATTTAATTTGAATTTAAATTGAATTAATATAAATTTGACATTCATTATAGGTAATTTTTAATTTATTTAACTATTATATGCATAAAAAATCATTTTAACTAGCAAATAGCAGTTTAATAGAGAATTGAAAAATTCATTTTCAAAGATACAGTCCCAATATTTGCTCGTCCCTCAAGTACTTCGTATTACCAAGAGAAAAACTTTTTGCATTGACGGTACGTCCTGTACCTCCTTAACGATATTAAGTAAATTTTGTGACAATGAACTACTGGCTTGTGAGTAGTGGATCCTCCTAATTTAAATTATAATTGTATGTACTTGTTTTTATACATTAATTTGTCGGTATTTGTATTGGGAACAAGTCTATGGGCACTCGTTTCTGATGAATATATTTAAAGTTTAAAGTTTTTTTAAATACCGCAAATTACAAAGAATAAAGCCTCATTCCCACTCACTGTTTTAGATATTTAATTTACTCTTTTTATTTAATATTGTAATCTAGATTTCAGGTTTTCGTTTAAGCATTCCTTTTCATATTTATGTTTTAATTTAAGTTTAATTAATTTAGTTACGGCGTATGCATCGTTGGTAATATAAATTTTGACAGTTAGACATAATTGTATGTGAAATAATTAAAATTGCTATTTTTAATAACAATTAGTAATAGAAATTATTTTCTCTTCTATATTTTTCAAAAACTGACATTAAACTTCTTTTAAAAGTAAATCCTATTGTATTTTGACAGATTGTCACATTTTTGAGGTTATAATATAATGTAGTTTTTCTAAATTTAATATTTTTAATTTAAAACATTAGACCTTGTAAGGTTCTAAAAAAACTAAGAAAACTTAAAAAATAAATGAAGTTAAAAACGCGTAATCAATTAGTAATTAGTAATTAATACGCGTATTGCCATATGCTAAACCATTTAAATTAAATACAAAATTAAATTAAAGCAGTGAGTGGGAATCCTCTATTGCTAGAACTGAAGAAAAGTATTTAAACCGAAATTATAAATGGTAAATATTTTCTGTTCCAGGCGCGGGGTCTCCAGAAACGCGGAGTCCGTATTTGCTAATTCTGCTAGATGACTAATGCGACACTGCATGAAGTAGTTGGCAACCCTAGTTGGTAGCTCGTTAAATAAATGTGCGATAAAGTATCAAATAATGGTATTTTAATATTCCGCGCTCGCAAATAGTTCATAAAACAAGATATGGACTGACAGGAGATGTGGACTGTGAAGTTGGGGGAGGGGTAGGCTCAGCATCCAATGTCAGGTACGAGAACGAAAATCGAGAGAAAACGAAATTTTATAATAATGTGAGTGAAATTTGAGCGAGTAAGCCGTTGCATATAAAGTAGTCTTACTGTGGATGTAATGTATGTCTTGAAGATACTTCTACTCATAGCTAGCAAGGGGTGACGAAAGGAGAAGTGAAAGGGAAATAGAAAGGGAAAATGTAGTACAGAAAGATCCTGGACTTTGACCATAGAACATGGGATGAATATATTATACTAGCGTTTACCCCGTCGTAAAGCGACGTCTGTTCCATATACAGGGGTCGGCGCTCGAAGTGCTACTTATTAATTGTCAATTTTGATTTTTTTTTTAATACTTGATATACTGAAGTTAAACATTGAAGTAAAAACATTTCAAATTAATAAAAATATTTGTTATTGTTCGTCGTAGCCACCTTTAGGGAAACTTTAAAGGAAACGGAAATCTGGGAGTTGATGAGCGAGACAAGCTATGGTAGAGATAAATGGAAACAAAGTTTTTAAATAAAAAAGAAATCAAAACTGACAATCGTTAAGTAACACTTCGAGTGACGGCAGCTGCATATGCAACAGACGTCGCTTTCTTTTAAAGTAATATATTTGCAAAAGATTTGTATGTAGTATTGCGGTAAGCGTATTTATATATCTTTCAGTCAATTGTAAAACGTAACATTTGGTAAAAAATATTTAGCGGAAATAATATTAACCTCAACAAAATGTTAACCGCGAGATTTAATCTTTAGTTAAGGTCAATTTTTAACGATTTTAATAAATGCTATTTTGTAAAGTATCATTCCCACTCACTGCATTAATTTTATGTTGTATTTTGTATTTAATTTAAATTGTTGAGCATATGGCAATACGCGTAGTCATTCGCAGTACCATTTTTAATTTAAATTATTTTTTTAATTTTCTTAGTTCTTTTAGAACCTTACAAGGTCCAATCTTTTATATTAAAAATATTTAATTTACAAAAAACTGTATTATTTTATAATCTCCAAAATGTAACAATCTGTCAAAATGCACTAAGATTTATTTTTAAAAGAAATGTAATACCAGTTTGTCAAAAACAAAGAAGTAAAAACAATTTATATTACTAATTGTTATGAAAAACAGCAATTTTAATTATTTCACTTTCAATTTTGTCCAACTGTCGAACTGTCAAAATTTATATTACCAAAGACGCATGCACATCAACTAAATTAACTAAACTCAAATTAAAACACGAATGTGACTAGGAATGCCTATTCTGAAAACCTGAAATCTAGATTAAAATATTAGATAAAAACAGTAAATTAAATATGAAAACAGTGAGTGGGAATGAGACTTTAGTCCACCAATATGTCATTAATTATATAGCAATTATAAAAAAATGATGACTCATTGTCTTTTGCATGTTTTGTGTTTATCAATTACCAGAGATTGTAATAATATATTATTTTAAACAAAACAATATAAGTTGTTTTCAAGTTTTACGTCAGATAACCAGCGCTGGATTAAGCCATTATTGGTCGAAAAGACACAAGGAAAAAGACCTAAGAAAAATATGGGTACCTTCCAAAAATCTATAAATAATATATTAGAAATTGCTTGCAAACACTTTTAGATATTTCCCATGCGAAATCAAGTGTCTACTGTGTAAAAAAAAATTGCTCGAAATGTTTCTTTAGACGACTATTTCTTAGACTGGAGCAACAAACCGCGCAAACTAGAGGTTTTTCCGTTGACTTTTAAATCTGATTCAATGTATTACAAAATTACGGAATTTTTTCCGCGCTATTCTTTTTCGCAGTGCAGCTTTAGTCTGAGAAAAGGCCATCTATAGCATTTTTTTCAACCAATTTTTTTTTTATAGTGTAATTAGACTGTTAAAGGTTTTCGAGTACAGATAGGCTAACACTTTTTTGTGAAGGGATTATTCCGGTGTTAAGTTAACATGAAATGTGTATTTTCACTAAGTAAACTAGGCCTAATATATGGTACACAATAATGTCTTCAGACAATTGTCGTATTAAATAGGGTAACACCAACATCATGACAGTTTTGGCATTTACTTTTCTGACACATCAGTAGTAGATACTCGAAATTTTGCTCGAAAATCGCATTGAAATAATAAAAATCTACAATGAAAATGGTGGAAAAGTAATTTTTCGTAAAATTCGTGATATTTTCAGACGAACTTCCTAACAAATACAATCCAGACAGAATTTCCTTAAAAACCCTTTCCTTTCTAAAAAGGACGTTGTTCGTAAATACCTAGATAATTTGCAGAACATATTTCATAATATAATCACTTCCATAAAATTTGAAGGGTTGCAGGTTAAAATGACAGCCATTCTAACCAGGTTTTCAATTACACCCCCTTGGAATCACATAAATTACATGTCAAAGGGTAGTTTAAGAAATAGCTGTGCTCAAGGGTGGAAATAAACAAAATGATAAACGAAGGGAGAATTTAAGGGATGTTATACTCCTATATATATCAAAACAACATTCTCGGGTTAGATATTAATTTTAATGCGTGCTTCAAAAGGAACAACTCTTTTGTTAGTAAGGGCGCATGCCCACTGGGAGCACGACTGTCTTAAGAAAATCTGGCTAGTCGGTACAGGCCATGGGAATATATGAGAACACAGACACTTCCGACATATATGTCTTAAGACTAAATTTTAACTGTTATCTTTTGGTATTTTTATTTCTTTTTAATTGAATTTTTAACTTGAATGGAAAACCTAATAATATATATGTTATTATTATATGTTTCCTGTTATTTTTCAAAATTATTACTTTATTTTTAATAAATATAAAAGTAATAACAGTTTGCTCTAGGTTTTTCTCTGTTTTGCACACAATTTCTTTAGTGCCCATATTTTCTCAAATTTGCCCTACATTTGCTCGCAATTGATTCGGACATGGGAGCTTCTAATGTATTTGGATCCAGCACTTAATTGAGAAACATAACACGGTCTTTACTACAACTAAACAAGGTCATTTCTAACATGATTGTGCATAAATTTCGTTTGTCCTTATTGAAATGTTGATCTTGTATATTTTAACATAAAGAATATTTAAATTTATAATTTGTTCACATTTATGTATAGCAAAACACAATAAAATTTTACTTAAAAAGTATGATTTGAAAAATTTACTACGTGTAAATGTCGAAAAATGTGATCTGTATTAGATTATGCAACTTCGGGACACTTAAACTGTATGAGCCTGTTTAAAAAGGCGATAATTAGATCAACTAATGATTAATTATGAATAAAATTCCCAAACTAGTACTGCCCGCTCTCTGAATTAGTCATTATATGCCGTATAACAAATAAATAATGATTTTAAATTTTGTATTATAACGTAGTTGTTATTTCCCAATTAACTATTCATTGTATTTCCACGAAAACCTTCTAAATTCGTTATTTATTCGCATCTATACCTGATCTATTATAAAGTTATTTTATTGTTCTTAACCTCCAAATTTCAATTATTTATTTATTCGATTAAATTAGTTTTTATCGAATAGCTGAAGGTAGTATAATAAGTATTGTTTATGATAGCATGTTTTATTTTAAACAACTTGTTAAGATATATTATTAAATACTTTGTTTAAAACAATAACAAACACTTTTGTAAACAATAATCAGAAATATAAACAAAGTAGTGTAAACTTAGGTTAAAACATAATAATAAAGATAATATGATTTAGACTTACCAAATAAAATCTTTGCAATGGGAGCAAAACGTGGGTTGTTTGAAAAATCTAGGCATAAACTTATGATCCTTAATGTTATAAACATTTTTCTTCTTTAAAGCACCCTTACGACCCCGCTGTTTGAGCCCCTTGGAGCCGTCGACTTCAAAGTTATCATCGTCCGCCATTTCTTACACACTTTTCACACACAACACCTTAATTACAATATATTTATTTTGATACAATATTATTATTAATAAAATTATTATTTATTTATACTTTACGCGAATATTTTTATGAAACTTGCCGTCAAACTGACTGACAATCAAATGTCAGAGTCAGATGGCGTCTAGCGACTACACGCACCCGAGTTTACTCGAATCTAACTTGACAGTAACACAGTCGGAATGACGTTTTGGATGTTTAACAAAGAAGATTTTATTTGATTAGTTGCGCGGTATTCATGCGCATCGAGGAAAGTATCTTACGCCAGAATTTCTTTAACAGTTTTTGATGTAGTCGCAGGATGGTGCTCTTTCTTATATCTAATATTCTCACTATTAACGATCGGACTCTGTAATTGGTTTGTGTCTATAATTAATATCTTTAAATAATACCACGCAGCAAAACAAAGAAACGTTGAGGCGTTGATACCAAACTAATTTAACTTTAAGTTTGATTTATTTGCTAAACGCAATCATAAATTTTCTAGGTAACGATTTTGTCCTGCCATCATTATACTAGTAAAACGATAAATATTTATACCTTCATTTTTTAAAATTAAGAAAGAAAGAAAATTGTAGCCGAAACCGTAAAGACAGTAATTTCCTAAAATCAGTTACGCTGCAACTACATTGGATGAAAAGGGATATGTTACACTTATCGAAAAAATTACCACTTTGAGACTGTAAAAATAACACTGGATAGAATGAAACCTAAGATTGTTCGCTTTAATGTTGGTTAACATTGTCACAATTTCCTCCAGTTTTTTTTCACTTTTCAGAAAGAAGACTATAATCCAGCCTTGTTATAAAATGGTTTCTGTAAATGTTACTTTTTTAATTTTGCTTCCTGTCATACCTGCCTGTCTGCCTAATAAGATTGTGTGATTGTATGAGCATTCAATTAATCTAACTTAGATAGGAACCGAACCCAGAAAATATACAGAAGATAAAACTTGAAGACACAGGAGTCTGTCGTTTAGCATACATGCTCTCGACCATAGTGCCATCACTATTTTTTGAATATTAAGAAAGAAGGAAAAATAAATCAACAATAGATAGATAACAATAACATTTAAAGGCAGCATTCAGTTTGCAATAGAACAGAAAATATCTTCACAGTGCTGAAAATTAACAAATAAAATCCAAAAATGGAATTGATATATTGTGTTAAAATATATTTAAAGTGATTTGGAAATTATTTCTAGTTGTAAGACTATGAAAGTGAATTATATACATAATATGAGTCCTCAATAACACATTATATATACACCAAATACATTCTGAATTTAATTAAGAAATTAAATTATGCTTTGTAAGCCGTAATATAATTTTCTCTTCTAATCACGTGTTCTAAGTGTAAAGTTCATATTGTATTTATTTTAAATTAGAAAAAATAACCGCGAAAATTAGTCATATGTGGTTACACTACATCTAAAGTTACAATCCGAAGCAATACATTTACCAGATAGGAAATATAAATATATGATATTTTATAGAAAGACAAAGAAGAAAGTATAACTTTTATAGTATATAACTTTTGTAAGTGTATAACTTTTATTAAAACATATATGTGCATAATAAAAGAATTGGAACTACTCAATTAATATTTTATTGAGATAGAAATTTCTCATCTGGTCATACAATATGCAATTGTGTCCGTTTGCACAAATGCAATTTTATAGAAAATATAATATTAAGTTTTCTATTGCTATAATAAAAGTGATAAAAACCGATTTTCGTATATTCGTGCTTTTTATACTCGTTTTCTAAAAGAAAATAGTATTCAATGTTTTGCTATTTTTCTTTTTTGCTAAATTTGCAATGAACCGAAAATACAGATTTTTACGATAACTGTAACTACGTAAAATTAAATGTTCTAAATTAGATTATGAATATAACGTTCTTGCCATTAAATAATAATTTACATTGACTGTGTCTAATAAACTTAAATAAAAGATTTGTGGATAAGATAACGTGTCTTATTTTTTGTAATCTAAAAGATTATCTTTAAATCTTTGGTGGTTTTTTGTGCAATCGCTCATATATATGTTTTAGAAAACACAAGACCAAAGTCATGTTTTAAGCAAAGGTTGTAAGATGTACAGAGAGATTTGATACACAGTTGGGGGCAAATAAACTAATATTAAAACAAAAAGAAATACTGTGTTGAAAAAATAAATCATACACAATATATTTTTACAATATAATGAACGTAATATAATTTAATTATGTGTTTGACGTGTCTAGTTTTTCCACCGGTGATAATGTCAAAGAGGTTAGGTTATGTGATTTAAAAAAGTTAAATTGTGCTTATCAAGGACGGGATTTTTATATAATATATCCAGGTTGTTTATTCTGTTTATAAGCCAATTATTCAAAGAGTGAGTACAATGTATTTGTTATTATTTGTTGACATTAATCAAATCCTGTTTTTTTTTTTTTGCATTTTACCTATTTTTATAAAAATAATCTATTTGTTTAGAGAGATTAGCATTAGTTTCTCTTTTTTTCGAATTTAAGCCCCCCAAATTAGCCCTATAGCTTAATATACAAACACGCCCCAAAAATTTTCTCTTTGAAGTCAAATTTTTGACATTGTGATGTTTAATATTTGTGACATAACCTTAAACATCATTGTTCCAATAAGATAAATTTATTGACAAATTTCGCTTGGGTAACAAGTTAAATTTTTGTTTGCAATGCAGTAATCTATAATAGTCTCTTAAAAACAAACATAGCTGTTTAAAAATAATAATATATCTATTATTTTGTGTAACCTGTTCAAAAATATATTTTACATTAATTACCATTTGATCTCAAATGTCAGGATAACAAGAACTCATGTAAGAAGTAAAAAAAGAATTTAATATTCGTTAGCGAAAAATAGGTAAATAATTTATATTATTATTATTTTGAGATGTACTTAAGTATTCTTATGTTAATATTTTTTATGTTAGTTAAGTATATGTAATAAACCTGCTTGTTATGGTATTATGTTTCAGAGTAACTATTTGCAAGGTAATTTATATGTAGACTATTCTTTCATATTGACATTTTAGTGACCTATAATAAAATGACAAAGAAAGGTAAAACTACCGTCTTTTTTAAAGGTTTATCAAATAAAATGGTTTACAAAGACAGTTCCTAATATTGTTTGCCAAAGTTTTATTATTGTTTATTTCAAACCTTCTTAAAAATTTGTTAGCCTATTACTAGAATAAATAAATTGAATTTATAGGTAAATTAAAAAATGATGCCACCTGTAGTAAATTATGTGCAATATTTCGCATACTTGATATTTAAATTTAATGACACAATTGTATATATTTATATCTTTTACATGGAAGATAAAGAAATATGGGGTTCTAAACTATATTAATTCAAATCAAAATGGAAACTTCAAAATTATCGCCCTCGCCTGCGCGTCCATAAAAGATAATTTTCATTTGTTAACAAGATAACGTACAAATTTGTGAATTGACAATTAGTTTCATTCTAGATTAGCTTTGAGATGCATTATAATGAATTTTAAATGAAGTCATAATATTCGTATGCAATAGTTTGTATATCATTTATTTTATTAGTTAATAAACGTTGAATTAATTTGCTTAATTTCTTCTAAAATGAAATGAAAAATATCAATTATTTTTACAGACAAAGCAGACTAATTTTCTTTATATTGTTATACAAAAACACACCTTTATACAAGATAATAAAGATAATTAAAAGTACAAGCACTTTCCCACGAGAACCTGTTTATTAACTTCTTTGCTTTTTGAAACAGTTATATATATTATAGTTAGAGTAGTAGTCATGTATACATATTTATAATTATAATTGTGCTAAGTAACTTTCTTCTATTCATTATAGAGTATGGGAATGTGGGGCGGTGGGAGGCGTCATGTTCGAATCTTACTCGTGGGAGACCCAGGCGTTGGCAAAACATCATTAATTTTATCTCTTGTAAGTGAGGAGTTCCCTGAAGATGTACCACCCAAGGCTGAAGAGATTACTATCCCTGCTGATGTCACACCGGAACAAGTGCCAACTAACATTGTTGACTATAATGGTAATAAAATATTCTTATCAATATTGAAAATATCATTCAATTATGATATTTTAACATTCCAAATAATATTTAATTTTGCAAACATTTAGCACTTGAGCAATCAGAAGAAATCTTGGCTGATGAAATCCAAAGAGCACATGTTGTTTGTGTTGTTTACTCTGTGGAAGACGAAGATTCGTTGGATCGAGTGACGGAGCATTGGTTACCTCTAATACGTACATGCGTTTCTCAGGATCAACGTAGACCTGTAGTTCTTGTCGGTAACAAAGTCGATGCGGTAGAATACAGTACAATTGATGTAAGTGGTATTTATTAAATAATGTAATAATTATAAATTTATTTTACAATGTATAACTTTTTTTATTTACATATTCTTGTAGCAAGTTTTAGGCATTATGGAAGATTTTCCCGAGGTTGAAAGCTGTGTTGAATGTTCTGCAAAAACTTTAAAAAATATTTCGGAAATGTTTTATTATGCTCAAAAAGCAGTTCTTCATCCAACGTCACCACTATATGTGATGGAAAATCAAGATGTTAGTATAACTGTCTGCTACATAGTCTACAAATAGTGCTAATAGTAACATCTTTTGTGCGTCTGAATAAATTGTATGTTTTATTTCAGCTTACTGATGCTTGCAAAAGAGCTCTTGTTAGGATATTTAAAGTTTGTGATATTGACGGAGACAATTTGTTGAATGATTATGAGCTAAATCATTTTCAAAGAAGGTGTTTTAACGCGCCTCTGCAACCACAAGTGAGTGCGAGTATATAAAAAATTTGTTTGATATAAACATAAAAAAATATTCTTTTTTCTGTATAAATGTCGTTTATGTACAAGGTTTTGGATGAAGTAAAAGCTGTTCTCCAACGAAATGTTCCTGATGGCATCGAAGCTGATTCTGTTACTTTAAAAGGTTTCTTATTCTTACATTGCTTATTCATTCAAAGAGGAAGAAATGAAACAACATGGGCGGTACTTAGAAAATTTGGATACAATGAAAATTTGGAAATGTCACGTGATTATTTATATCCTACGTAAGTAATTATAGTTTTATTATAAATATGATGGTACTACTTTCCTTCTTTATTGTTAAAGTAATATCATTTTAACAGATTGAAAGTTCCAAGTGGCAGTAGTACAGAATTATCTCACAGAGGCCAACAATTTCTTTGTCATTTATTTGAACGTAGTGATCGTGATCATGATGCAGCTTTGTCCCCGCAAGAATTAAAATTGTTATTCTCGGCATGTCCTAATCAACCATGGCCACAAGAAGGTCTAAGCAGAATGGTACCAACAAACAGTAAGGTAATGTAACCATCTCATCTGAAATGTATTTCTATGTGAAGAAGATTGTTGGTTAACCAACAAAAAAGGATATAATTAGAATGTAATATATTTATTAGGGTTGGCTGACGTTACAAGGATGGCTTTGTCGTTGGATGCTAATGACATTAGTTGAGTTACCAAAAACTTTAGAATACCTGGCTTACCTAGGATTTAATATACATGAGAATGAAAGTCAAATAGCAGCTATACATGGTATGAATAATATTTTTGTTTTGTGATTCTTATATATACATATATATAACATTTGATTTATTTTAGTCACAAGGGAGAAACGTTTAGATTTGGCAAAGAAACAATCATCACGATCTGTATATATGTGCCACTTAATCGGGCCTCATGGCAGTGGAAAAACATCTTTATGTAAAAGCTTAATTACCGATAATCCACAAGTAATATTACTGTTTAATATGACCGATATTCTAATACCAAGTTAATTATTTTTTGTTAATTAAATGTCTCTACCAAATCTCTTTTAGAAATTAGTTCCTAGTGAGCTTTCTGGTTCTCCACAATATTGCATTAACACTATTCAAGTATATGGCCAAGAAAAATATCTAGTCTGTCGAGATATTGATGTTCGTCAAGTAACTGATACTCTCATGCCTAATGAAGTTAATTGTGACGTTGCTTGTTTAGTATATGATACGAGTGATCCAAGGTCCTTTGAATATATATCCAGGATATATATTGTAAGTAAAAATTATAGTACTCATTTACATTCTTCTAATTGTTGTAAATTTCAATTTTTATATATATTGTTTATAGAAATATTTTGCTGAAAGTAAGATTCCTGTTCTTGTTGTTGGAAGTAAAGCTGACCTCGAACTAGTAAGACAAGATTACTTGCTTCAACCAGCAGCATTCTGTACAAAATACAAAATATTACCACCACAAATGTTTAGCACAAAATTACAAAATAAAGATGTTTTCATAAAACTTGCGACTATGGCAGCATTTCCGTAAGTATATTTTGTTTTATTGTTTATTTAATTTTTCGTAAAGCTAGTTTATCAATGATCATTGATGATCATACGTTACACGGTAATTCATATTTGTCTAATAATATTATACATTTCTGCAGTCGGTTTCAAGCAGCTTGGATTTTGTTTTACAAGCACAGGTTCGTACAGCTATGTCAGCAAGCAACGTAAGTGTCTAACGTGAACTATTGTTCGTAAGTCATTCTCTGCACTCTGTAAATATCAATGTTTAAAACACTGTTGTCTATGTATGGCGAATTCATATTATTTTAAGTGAATTATTTTTTTTTCATATTGATTACTTTCAATTTGTTAGAATTTAACACGTTTCCAAATATATTGTTTATTATCCGCATTCGTATGTGTATACAATAACATAAATAAAACGAAAACTTTAAAGTATGCATTCACTTGATATGCGTTCATGTGTCAGCATCGTTTGCACTGAATGCATCGTGTCTAATGGATATTTGTATTATTTCTATGGATAGTCATACAATTGCGCTCACTTATCGTAGCTTCAATGGTATGTACCGCATTGTCAGTACAAGACCTTCAAATCATACCCATCGACAAAGATGTCGTTTCACGCATACGATACTGGCCAATGAACGCTCTTGTATGAATAGCCCTATAAATAATAACGATACATGCAATGACTACAATGTCGGATAAGTGAACATACATTTATATAGAACACCTAAAATGATATTGTTTCAAAAACTTAAATGTAAAATAAATATATTCGCCTAATTTTATATTATTTTAAATTTATTATCAATTTAAATTTAATCTGAATTCGCTTCTTTATTTCTAATGGATCTGAATATGTTTCTAATTGTTGTTCATATTTAGATTGCACAGAACTTTGCTTGCTTGCTACATAGGTACTATCTACTTTCAAGGGTTCACTTTAATTATCTTTTTTTTCTAGGATTCTTTTTATGTTAATTTTTACACATACACCTATTGTTTGTAACACATTTCCTGTCATGGGCGTCTGCAGTTAGGGTCGAGAGGGACATTTGTCCCCTTCCTATATCCTATATATAGAAATTGGCACTAGATAGATTGGAATTTGTGATAAAATAAATGTGGTTCGCTCCACCTAATTTAATTTTCTGCGGGCGTCCATGCTTCTATGTATTTCAAGTTCTTTACGTACTATCTATATTGGTATTAGTTTTTCAATATTTCATAATGTCTACTTCCTATAAATTAGTAAAGATATCACTTTTAATATGTGTTCATATTTGTTCAAAATTTGGATAAGGTAGACTGTTTTATTTGAAATGTTCATTTCGTGGTATATATTTTTAATTCTTATACATGTGAATTACAATACATATGTTAATAATTATGTACACACTTAATAATCAATATTTTATCTACAATTTTCACACATACATTAATTAATTTTCACAGTCCTCTACGAAGAATGGTTCACATGTTATATTTGACTCCGGTCATCACACAAAACTGGTTAATTTCGTGTTCAAGGTCAATTTTATTATTCTAGCATTTTAAGAATTTGCTGTCTTCTTTTTGGATGATTTTTTTTATTAAAAAAAAAACAATTTTATTTTTTTTAGCATGTATTTAATTTCATACTGTGTTTTTTATTTATAATTTATAGCTTTCAGTTACATTATATAAGTTGTAGCATCTAACAAAACATTTGCTTGTTGTTTTTAACTTAATGGAGCATGTTTTTTGTATGCGTACTGTCATAAACTTCATTTCACATCAAACAAAAATTATATCTTATTTTTCTTGAAAATTACTTAAAACAATTTTAATTAATATAAATTAGGTAGTTGATGTGAAATGATTAATAAACTAATGTTGTTACTATGATTTACTAAAAACTAACTTAATATATTGTTTAATGTTCATATACTAGCAAATGAATTTCAATGTTGCTGAAATATTAATAAAATAGCCAAGCTTTATAGAATACCTTACTTAATCAGATAATTCAATTCATCAACATCAAAATAATAAATATATTTTATACTTTAGACATCTTAAACATTTTGGACTTATCCCGGGTGATCCCATGCTCTGGTGGAAGGCTGGTTTGGGCATTGCTGCTGTTACAGCCGTTGGCTTCTTTGTTGTTAAAGTATTCAATAATAATTCTAGATGAAATTAAGGTAATTTACAGTTACAATTCTAAATTAGCATAAACTCAAACCAATATAAACTCCTTAATTTAATGGGCTTGTGTCCTATGTGTTAATTTCTATAAAAGTGTACTATTTATTGATAAACTTGGTTACTAGAACCTCAAATGTTTAATTATTTTTTAATAATACCTTATATGTTAAGAGATATTAACAATTAAAAAAGTCATTTTGTCTCTTTAATTATTAAAGGAATTCAACGTTGTACACATTCGAAGTGCATGTGACATCACAATCCTTGTGTAAGTGTTACAGCTCATAAATATATATATATAATAATAATGATATAATTTATATATCAAAATATCAAATATTATTTACAGCTATTTCAAAGAACAATAAAATTCCAATATTATGCCTGCCTTAGCAGGTTTAAATAAAATAAAAACTTATTATTCTTTGATTTGACTTGATTATTTGACTACCAACCTACTCAACAAATAACTGACGTTAAAATGCATTTCACGTCATAGAAATATGGCCGACCATTTCTAGCGCTAAAACTACAATTCAAACTTTTAATTGCTATATCTCCGTCAACATTTAGATATTTAATAAAATAGACACGCCAATACACATTTATTAACATCAATTTCAATCAACAATTTAAAAATCGACCACTAAAAAATGAGGACACAAGCCCATTTAATTGAGTTGTATATTTATTCTTAAATTACATAAAGACTCTTTATTGATTATGTTCTTTATTGGCACCTCAGTTGTCCAATATATATATTTTTTTTAAATATAGAATAGATTAGAAAATAAAAGGTCACAAACATTAAATAAGCATTGATTATTAAATAGCGCACCTTATCATGAGAGAAGTTTCTATTTTAATGTTTATCAATACACTACTGCATCGAAGAAGACTCTATTTCATACGTAGATCAAAGTACCGTATCATGTTATGCAGTAGTTCGCATCCGAGCATGCTCGGAATGATTACTAGTTTCACAACAGTGGTGTACATTGATAAACGTTAAAGTAGATATATCATATCATGGTAAAGTGTGCTAATGCGAAACAACTTAAATGAA
This sequence comes from Panorpa germanica, assembly GCA_963678705.1. Classification (NCBI taxonomy): domain Eukaryota; kingdom Metazoa; phylum Arthropoda; class Insecta; order Mecoptera; family Panorpidae; genus Panorpa; species Panorpa germanica. Next base: position 6,185,235 of record OY783206.1, on the reverse strand, counting down.
ACTTAAATACCAATAACTCTGAAGCTCTTATCAGCTTATTAATATCCATTGATGGCAATTAAAACGTTTATAATTTCTTTCAGTACTTGATTTTGCTGATAGAGGGACTTCAATATTTTTCAACAAAATATTACAATATAATGGAGCATTTAGAATTTTGGTTTTCTTTTTAAAACATCAGAAATGTGATTTTTTAATCAAGTAGTTTTAAATATTTATATTAATAATATAATCAGTCTACTTTCAATTACATTTCTTGTACATTCAATACATAATTTAATATAATTGTTATTTCAAATACATGACTTATAAAAAATGATTATATTTTTCATTAAAATAAAATTCAATATTATAAAATTTACCTAAATATTTCTATAGTGGATGAATGTACTTTGAAAACTAATTTACAATTATTTAATATAAATTTTTTCTATCAAATTCTGATCGGCTGTAAATTTTTCCAACTCTTCCAAATAATGCATTTTCTGCATTTTTACATATAGACGAACAAGGGTTTTGGTAATGCTATTAAAGTACCTATTTTGGGACAATGCACTTAAATTATTTAGTTACCAAATTAAGAAGATCGTTTAACGCATATGGTTGCCGAATTTTCAAGGAAAGATAGTGGTGAAACTGAAAAGATTTAACGGTTAAAATTACGGAAGTAGGAAACAGCTCAAAGAGCGCAGGACGTAACGCCTAAAATAAGGTTTGTTCTTTACAAAGGAGGAAACTTGGCAACCTTTTTTGGGTTTCATTTATATTTTATCTGACAACAAAATTAATCATTTTAATAAACAAGCCATATATACAATATTACAGAATACTTAATTCTTTATTACAGATAAGTTGGTAGATAAATAACTAATTATATATAATAACTGCTAATCATGTAACATTTATGTAGCGGATACATTATACATTACGTAAATGCTACATAACTGTATTTAGTGAGTTGACACTAATTGATTTATAACCTGCTTTTACTGCTATATAGCCAAACTATTTATAATTTTGCATGACAATAACAAATTCAACATTTACATCTAATCTTTATAATAATAATCTTTAATTCGTTGAAAAACTATATTGCAATATAAACATAAAGAACTAATTAATCAATAATATTAAGTAAATATTTGGCCTTTTGTTCCAAATTGTATATAGAAGTTAGAATAAGTAATTTTTTATAGAGAACTTAATAAAGGAGAATAATTTCTTGTACTTTATTGTTATCTTACATCTTTTGTACTAGATGTAGAATTTTTTAATATACATGATACTTTGCAATTAAAAATTATGAAATGCTACGATATATGCGACAAAAAAAAAAATTAAGAGTGCAATTTTGAAATCAAATTATTTTATTTCTAATATATCACAAATTCTTGCATAGTCAGATACAATTTTAGGTATATTGTAAATAATTTTTTAAATTAGGATAAAAATTAATATATTGTTTAGTTTAGTGCTTAAATTATATTTCATTGTACTTAGAATATTGAATAAATAATAATTAAAATATACTAAAATGTTTTCTAATATAATTTATCATTTCAAAATACAATATATAGAATGGAATGTTCGATTTTCTATTCGGCTTATTTAATGAAATGAAATAAACGTAATTAATACGTGAATTATATTAATATGAAAAGATTTCTTAGACTTATTAATAGAGTTTAAATAAAACCGCGGCAAGAATATAAACAGTACTACATATTTCTCTAAACACAGATTTACGACTAAAGATATGTTACATAATCCTTACGTAAATGCAACTTTTGTGTTATAGTATAATGTATGCTTATAAGCTAGCGCGTTACTTATTATGTTTACTGCTACATTATTAATTAACTTAATTTATATTAATAAATAACTCATAAATTCAAGTAAAATAATTTGTTTTTGGTAATTACACGTCACTTAATTAGTTGCATTTTTAAATGTCCGTTACTTATCACAAACAATAAACACTATATAAATTTCAAAAGTAAAACACAAATATTTAAAAAGAAAATACATTTAAGTAGTTATAGGATTATTATCGGCCATCATTTCATGTCGATCAGTTGCTACACTCATTTCATTCCATTGGTACCCATCTTCTGTAGTATCATCATCTTCTACATCAAATTCACTCATATTATCGCCAAATTCATCTTCCTATAATCAGAAATATCTTAAAATAGATTGAAGAAAATTGAAATTGAATGTTTAATTAATTATTTTGGTCTATAACAATTTAAAGTTTTAATATAGGTAGTATTTTTAACATACGTAGTACATACATAATTTTAAATACTACGCTTACAGAGTACTCATATGTATTTTTGAAAAAAATGGTTATTAAAATTATTAAAGCAGTTACTTATTAGAACTGCGAGTCCCTCTATCGAAGCTAGATTCGTATTATTTTAAATATTGAAATACAGTCACTGTTCAATATTCAAATTACATAACTTTGAATAAATTAAATTATAAATATGTTCAAATTGTAAATTTGAATACATGATCTGCTGATAAGATCTTATCTCTATTTGTCAATAATTATATAATATAATAAATTATATAATGTAAACCTACGTCATCATCAAATAAGTGTACATTTTGAACACGTTGCGTTTCTACGTTTATTTCCAGTTGCATTCGGAAATCCAGAGCCATAAATGTAATGGTAACTAGAACTGGAAGGGAGATGCGACAGTTCCAGGCAAGACGACTGAAGAACATTATCGTGTCGGTGAGAGCAGAACTTGAACAAGAATCCATATTTCCAAGCGAAATCTAAAACTATAATTATCATTGAAATTATAAAAGAAAATGATAAGAAAGGTTATCAATCTAATGAAACTGAACAAGTATAAATAAAATAGAAACTACAATTTAATAGTAAAGTTTTTAATACAAATAAACCCATGTTTTAACAGTAATTTTTGTTTTGGATTTTAGGTAATAAAATATAAATACGTTTGGAAACATTTTTATTTCAAAAAGAAGATACATTTCTATATATAACACCCATATGTTAATTTAAAATTTCCTTTAATATTATAAAGATCCACATAAAAATCATATTCTAGAACCCTTGGAATGAATTTATTAAAAAGTAAAAACTGCAGAAAAAGCATTAATCATAATAATCAATGTATTGGCCAGATTCATAATTCCCTTCTTCTAAAACACTCAAAAACTTTGCTACTGTTTGTGCGGTAGTTAAAAAGCCCTTCTTTTCTACGCCAATATTTTCACGAAACGATTGAAACATTTTTCTGGAATCTGGATCGCTAACGGTTTCAATCAACGAATCTGTCATAGCAGTATTAACCGGACCTGGAGAATAAGATAAAACTAAAGTATTTGGTTCCTCAAGAGCCAATACTTTAAAGAAAATATTTCTGGATGCCTTTCCAGAGCAATAATAACTAAAACTTTTGAGGGGCACCGCACCAAGTAAAGATGACATATTAACTATAACCATTTCTTTAGACTTATCAACCACATTATGAGTTTTATTGAAGAAATTCATGAATTCTGAATTTAGAATAGCGCATTCAAATAAATTCAAAGCAAAATAATCTTGCCATGCTTTTAGGTCATTTAATTCGGATGCCTTTTTTGTTACGTCGCCTTCAGAGCCAGCATTGTGCACCATCATAACACCTTCAAAACTTTCTAAATTGATATCATTAGAAGTTCTTTGAAACATTTCCTTGAAACTTTTGGCACAAGGTTTCGACAAATCAAATGGAACGGAATGAACTGTAATGTTTCGATTCAAGGCTAAAATTTCATCTTCTGTTTCTTTTAAAGCGTTCTCCGATCTAGCTATTAAAACAATGACAGATTTACTAGCGAATTTCTTTGCTAACTCTATAGAAATTGTTTTACCGATACCTCTAGAGGCTCCAGTAACAACAGCATAGTAAATTTTCTCCAAATTTAAAGGATGTTTGTTTATTATAGTAGACATATTGTTACTTAACCCCACCGAATGCGGAATTTAAAATCAACAGTCAAAATATAACAATTAAATGCTTCAAAGATTAAAATCAACCTGCACAATACTAACATCAATGTGAGTTAAATTATCGGCTTGCAGAATCAGCTTTATCACTATCAATTTCTTCCTGTAGTGTCTTGTCTAGATAATCAAATTTTATAATTTCGACAGCTTCTCCAAGAGTTAGCGCTTGACGTTCTGGACGTAGATGACGCAGTAGTTGTTGAGCAGGCCCCTCTAAGTTTACTGCCGTATCCAACGCTAGAATTTCATCTGTTACAATGTTAGCACCATGAGTTAGCAAACGCAACATACAATCTTCTTTCTGATTAGACAATTGTTGAACTACGTTGGGGTCGTTCTTTATCTTTCGAAGCTTATTTTCTAAAACAAGATAAATAGTAATAATTTAGAAAACCTAAAAGTAAGTACAAATATTTTCAACGGATTTTGACCTTGAGTTAAATTTAATTATAAAGTAACATATTTAATCTAAAACAGATGAAGTATCGATTTCTTCTATCTTTGTTCTCTTCTGTTAACAGTTACTCAGTTATCTCGTTAACATACAATGATAGATATAATAGTAGTTAAATTTCCGGAAAGCACATTTTAATTTTAAAATTATTAATTATATCAAAAATTATTTTTCTACAAGAGTAAATAATATTTATTTGTAAAATTGTTATTATAAAATAATAAAAAACAAAAGAACAAACCCAATAAATCCAAATACTGCTGCGAATCTGGTAAAGTATCACTAACAAATGGTATAAAATTATCTTCAAACGACTCTAAATTCAAATCTTTATCTTCTGCGGTTAGTTCTTGACATCCCCAAGGATTCATTTTGTTTTTTAAGTGACAGACGTCATCATTCTTAAGTTAAAAATTGCATTTAATACGCCATCTTATATGAATAGGATATAAATATTGCCACCGTAACTATACTTCTTATATACAGATGGCAGCATAATGAAGATTTATTATAAGTTAATAAAGTGATAATTGCATAGAAAATATTTAATGAAAGCATAAATTAAGGGATTATTTAAGATAATAAGGGATTACGCTAGTTTATACATAGTATGTTTGTAAAATACATTAGTATTACAAATATTTCGTGACAGTATAACTTATTACAATGCAAATGTGGAACACAACACCTACAAATTATTATTTCAATAAATAAAGTATAATATCCAATTACCTTACAAGAATACAGCCGGAATAACAGAAATCTTTTACCCTTCTAGGAACACAAAAATATATATCTTATAAAATATTTATTTCATTTTCTGTACATATTATAAATTTACAAACACATGACGTATGTGTTTTCACACACGGCGCGTGCTGGCCTGCGCATTGTTCTTGCTCGTCGATTTCTCAAATAACAGATCTAGCTCTGAGCAGCTGGTTCAAGCAGAAATAATCGAAGTGCTCGGCTGCCAATGCGTAGTGTTACTTATTAGTGAAAAATTCCATTAAAAACAATAAAACGTGTTTGATTTTATTCAGATTTTCGTTAATGAAGACCTGTTACATGGAAGTTTCATAAAAAATAAATTATACTGCGAATGGAGGTTTGTACTTTTTTATTTTTATATTTTTGTCTTGCAGTCCTTTGTTTTATGTTTTGACAGATATACCCAGACAGCCATTTTTTAATGTGCAGTTTGTTTATATTTTAAAGTATAATATGCAATTATCTTAACATACTTTAAACATATATTTATTGTAGCATAAATGTTTATATCTACTCCTGTATTATAAAAATTAAGAAATGACCTTACAATGATAGGTACTTCCGTGTTCTTTTCCTCAAGATTATAACAAATACTTTATTGTTTACGAATGTACAATTGATTGTATAAATAATCAGCCTGAATTTTTATTGCACAATTCTTTGCTAATTTTTTTGTATATTTATTAGTTTTTATTATCAATATTCTTTGTCTAGCAGACTCTTCTTTGTTATGGCAGTCAGCTGTTATATTTAATGCATTGTGTGAATTTAAGCGACCTACGTTATGTTTCCGTCATGTTCCTACTACCACATTATCTTATTTCTTTTTTCACAATTTGTCGTTTTCATTCGTCTACTGGATTGTTGATGTTTGTTTTGTTTTTGAAAGCATTTTCTTCGGTAGGAGAACTTGCTAACTCAGGCAGGTTTTTAAAAAGAATTGCCTTTATTGGTTTTGTATTGTAATTTATAAAGAGTATAAGCGTATGCATACTTCTTGTAGACGTATTATTTTCTTAAGAAAAAATGAAAAGTGAAAATACATATGTGTAGGTGGCCAACAGTGAGATAGGCTCTGCGGGAGATTATGCTCGAGTGCAATGCACTCTTTAGTAGCATGGCGTAAAAATAAACGCGACTGTTTTCGTTGCATTTCGAATGGTATGCGCTGCAAAATAAATAACTGGAAATATTTTTAGATTCGGAATATAAATAATGAATAGCTGTTCCCAAAATTTAGCTCAGCTATGAGCGGCTATTTTAACTTTAATTTCCAATTAAAATAGAACGCAATTTATATACATATGTAAATCCATTTTTAGCATAACACATTTGTTTATGTACTATATTTTATATTTTGGTATGTTGTTCCTTATCAGTTATTGATAGGACTGCTATTTTTGTATGCCTTGTGCATTATTATTTATATTTAAATCTTAACGACATCGTGGCTGAGATTGTTGAGACATTGACGAAGTTTAAGACAATGCCGTGGAAAAATAGAGACAATACTTTATGAACACATACTGCACAAAGTGACCTCCAAATTATTTAAAAGTAATTTTACATTTACATTTTTTTATTTTCGTACTATTGGTTATCATCTGCCAATGAGTAAGCGAGAAGTTCTTATGTCTACATAGTATGAGAGCAAACGAGACAGGTATATAATTTTAATTTTTCGAGTTTTCACTAATAGTCTTTGATATTTAAAATTATCAACATTAAAAAAAAAATCATTGACATCGAGTAGAATTGATTTTATATTTTTCGGGAATCCCGTGAAATTCAACTTTAAATTTCCGCTATGCTACACTCGCTAATTAAACTGCGAAAAGAGAGGCGTACCCTTATTTTTTTATAATAAAAAAATAACAGTACAATGATAGAATGGACTTGTGTCCTCATTTTTTAGTGGTCGATTTTTCAATTGTTGATTGAAATTGATGTTAATAAATGTGTATTGGCGTGTCTATTTTATTAAATATCTAAATATTGACGGAGATATAGTAATTAAAAAATTGAATTGTACTTTTAGCAATATAAACGGTCAGCCATATTTGTATGACGTGAAATGCATTTTAACGTTAGTTATTTGTTGAGTAGGTCAGTGCTGTGGTAATGTTTTGTAGCTGTTGGTAGTCGAAATAATCAAGTAAAGTCAAAGAATAATAAGTTTTTATTTTATTTAACCCTGTAACGGCAGACATAATATTGAAATTTTGTTATTCCTCGAAATAGGTGTAAATAATATTTGATATTTTAATATTTAAATACATATAGCAGAGATTTATGAGCTGTAAGGTTGGTAACCTGTAAACTTGTCAGAGTTCTATTTTGAATATGCTATCTCTTTTACGCTCTGTTGTATAAAAGAGATAGTGACTAGCGGTTGTGATGTCACTTGCATTTGGAATGTGTACAACGTTGAATCTCTTTAAGAATTGTGACTAATGACTTTTTTAATTGGTAATATCTCCTAACATATAAGGAGTTATTAAAAAATAATTGGACATTTGAGGTTCTAGTAACCAACTTTATAAATATATAGTACACTTTTATAGAAATTAAGACATAGGACACAAGCTCATTAAAAGAGTCGGATAACTGCACAACCCGTGAAATAAATACAGTTGAAGTTTATGATTTTCTTTCGCAACCTTGAAAGTTATTTTTGTTTGCCGCAGTGATTCTGAGGAATTCTTTTTACTTAGTTTAACTAATTTATACTGCGTAGTCTGGGTCAGGGATGGGCAATCTTCTTGGTTAGAAACCTTTAAATATATTAAACCATTGCTGATAACAATATGACATATTTTACATAGTCGCAGACAAGGTGACTCGTCCCCCACCCCTATCCTGAGTATATCATTATCGTATCTTTACTTAACTCCGCGAATTCGAAAAGCAAATAGAGAAGGAACGTATCCCCCCCTTGATGCTGGAGCTGAGCGTAAACATAGGGTATCACAGCCATACTACAGGCATGTACAGGCAAACAACCGTACATCGCCATTGTCTGGTAGCAAAGTTGTTGACCTATCTCTCCCCCCTCCCCCACAATGAATCCTTATAGACCAGGAGCTGATAGCGTAATGTGTCTACCTCATTCCAATACGATTATTTTCAATTGCAATATTTATAGACGGGTCTCTTTATTAGTAATCTGAAAAAGAAATGAATACACATGTCTGTAAAAGTGCATTCTTTGATGCATGGTAGTAGTATGTCCAAAAATAACTTACTTATGATAAGTTCACATTATTTTTTGTTTTATTTTAATGTTTTTGCTATTTGGCACTATTTATTTACATATAATTGTGCTTCATTCAATTTTGATCCTTATTATATCTAAACATTCTCACTGCTTCCAAAAGAAAAAAAATATATCCTTATAAAAATATAAACAAAAGTGCTACTGCTTCGCTCCTTCTGCTACTCTCTCTCCAGGTTTCTATTCTGCCATTCCTCGTTCCTTTTCTCTATCTCCGTCATTCATCTCTTCCCTTTACTGCCTTCCTTTAATAACTGCCCAATATTCTTTTCGCTTATTACCCTCTCACATGAAAATTTAATGTGGTCCAAAATTTCTATCTCCGTTCCTCACACCCTGCTATTTGCCCAGTATCTGTTTCCTTTCTCCTCGTTTCCCAATCTGAATTTGGCAATCCTTCTCATGTTTTTTTGTGTCTTTTTCTCTTACGTATTCTCCTATCTCTCTCCCAAATCCTTTTATATCTCTGACAAGTTCACATTTAAGGTGTCGAAAGAGCATGCTACAATCTATATAAAATAAATAGCATGTCAGTGTTACATACTAGTAGGTACAATTATCCCGGGAATAGCATGATTTCGTGGTGGCTACTAGCATGTGTAGGTAGCATTTATAAGCATACTTACTAAGAAAAGCATTACACTTAATACAGGTGTTCATATCATGAACTACGAGCATGTGTTTACTACTATTTCATAATAAATTTTCAAAATAAACGTTTTCGAAAAATGAACCTTATTTATATCTGTCATAAGTTTCATATAGTCTAAATACTTCAAAACTAAGAAGAGAGGAAGTTTCCCCTATCCTCATACGTTTAGAGACCTCCTAATTAATCAATTTGTAATTAGATACAATTGAATTTGACTTGAGAGCTTTAAGAAAAAATTTGTAACAAAAAAAAGTATTATGTAAAAATGTGTAGTAGATTCATTTGACAATAATATTCAGATATTCATGCTTAACGCTGACTGCTGTGTCTTCGGGTTCAATTTTTAAAACTAACTAAACAACTAAAAATTTAAAACTAAAACATAAAAACAATTATATTTTCCTCACAGTCATTAGAGAGAAATTCAGAAATTCGGAGAGTATGAGATTATCACAAATGTTGCGGGCTCTTTGTCTGCTTCACCCGTACATTCCACAGGGTGGAGAGAGTGCACCTTAAAATCATAGTACAGCAGTTAGGATTGGGGGTGGGGTTTGATAGTCCAGACTTTGTATCTAGACCGATGAAGATAAACAGTAGAACTACTAGAGACAGAATTCTATAATATGTATATTTATTTGTCTACCATGTAGTTTGGTTCTCTGGGGTGAAAACTCTCCGATATTGAAAATGAGATTAGCTCCCTTTGCTGTTTGCTTGCACATGGATCGAAATTGTAATTTTGCTAAGAGTTAATAAAACGTTATAACTTGAATTCGAATGCAAATTTGCTGCATTTCTATCTGATATTTTGTGAAATAATTCTTATGGGTATATAACAAAAATGTACGTAATAAAATAAATAATATAACAAACATCTTTGCTCACTTTACAGTTCATTACGTGCGAATTATGGATGGGATTCACCATTATTAAATGTTCCCGTTTTAGAAGTTGTTTACCATATATAAAATAATGTCAGCTAAATAATTTCTACTCTGTTGAAAACCGTATATTGTTAGCTATATATATAAAAATATTTCCGCTGCGAAAAAATAATATTTCCCTTAATAGTACAGACATGTTACGTCATAAATATGGCCGACTTCAGCAGCGCTAAAACTGTCTGTCTCTGTCAACATTTGAAATATAAAATTTTATTAAAGTAAAAATGCCAATATACGTTTATTAACATGAATATATAATAAACAATTGAAAAATTGACCCTTAAAAATGAGTACACAAGTCCATTGGACTGTGTTTATATAGTCGACTATTGATAAATTGTATAACGTAGCATTTTTTAAGTTTAAATGGTTTATATTTTGTGTTTTATGAATGGATTACCGACTTTAGAATTTAAAACTTGATCCGATTAATGGACAATCCATTTACCTGAATTGTAATACTTTATATTTTCAGGCAGGCGCAATTATATACTAGTATATGTATAATATAATACACACACATATGTATACATATGTATATACGTACTAGTATATTTTATTTCAATATATATTAAACTTATTGCCTGAATCCCCAAAAGTATATATTGAATAAAATAACATTTGAAATATATTTTTTTCTTGAATTCTATACGTATTTTTTACTTTACAAAATATCGACAAAAAAACCTCAAGAAACTGAACTAGGGTTTCACAAAGAAACTGTTGTATTCAATTTGAACGATACGCAATTTTCTCTTTTTTATACGGGCATAAAGAAACTTAGAAAAGGTTATTTTACAAAGAGATTTATTTTTTCTGATGCTTATAGTGATGCTTTTTATCTTCTCAACCTGAATTTTTAGTAAATTATATTAATTTTAATATGTTATTAATATTTAAACTTTTTTCTATATGTAAATATAATGAAAACTTTAAGATTATTTAGGAAAATTATATTAAGAAAAAGTTATCATATGTTTTATTTTAATAACTATTAAATGCCACTGACGAGCTTTATTTTTGGGTTCGATTTCCGAATTTACGAGTATCGAGAGTCTGGTAACTCAGTATTGGCCATGGGAACAAATTGCTTGCTGATAGGCAAGCACACAATTCAAAAAGCATAAAATAGTTGAAAAAAGAGTTGAGAATTTAAAAAAGACTACAATTTTTGCGAAATTCAAAATTAAGAATTTGTGAATAACATACGTTACTGTCCCATATAAAAAATTGTTTTAACAATGCCGTTTTAAACAAGTTGGTTTGTTAAAAGTCATTTTTACCTCCTAGAGTGATAATTGTCTTAACAGTGGCAATTTGAAACTTGTTGGTTTACTATAAGCTAATTTAAAGATTCATTTTTACCTCTTAGAAGGAAGTAAGTTTAGTCTTAACAGTGGCACTTTGAAACTTATTGGCTTTACACAAGGTATTTCCAAGATTCATTTTTACCTACCAGAACAAGAATTGTCTTAACAGTGTCACTGCGATACTTATTGGCTTGTTACAGGCAAATTCCAAGGTTCATTTTCCACCTGAATATTGCAATTACCATGCTATGTATTGTTCGTATCTTTAAAAATACTCCTGGAAAGACAGTTTTGTCTCTAGTGTGTGATTATCTTTATTTAAATATGTAAAAACCAAGGTAATGAATAACGGTTTTGTTTTATCACCATTGTGCTTTTGTGGTAACGTATTCATATTTAATCATGTAGTCATTTAATTCACCCTGTTGCATAGTAGACAGACATAGCAGTGGCGAACTGGTATATTCGTAACCAAGAGAGACCGCATCCTTTTCTCATACTGGGGTTCGTTTCAATGGTCAGTTCGCCTCTGTAGTACAGGCGTTGATGACCCCTGTAGTCCGTGGTTGCTGGAAACTGGACGGCGCGACGACGGTGACTCGATGTGAGGCTATTCATTGTCGGGGGACTGTAAAATGTCCAATGAACTGTTAAACAACGTCATTATACTAATAACCCTTCGGAACTTCGTAAATGCTTCATCAGACAAGCGGCAGTACCACCAGACGCTCTCAATTAGCATTTTAATTAATTAAAATAATAGAAAAAAGTAAATTTCATGCGAATTATCTTGTTGGCATGCAAATGAACATTGCATACTGATTTGCGTATGATAAAATATTGTCATTGACGCCGTTTGAGTTACAACACGATTGTTATATAATTCCTCCATAGTTTTATCCCACAAAATGGACGTTTGTTCCACCAAAGAAATCAATAAATCATTATCCATAAAAGATTCGTCGAACATTTTCTAATAATAAACTTGAAACACGTGTAAATGATATTTCACCATTAAACACTTGTTCGGTTGCTATTCGATAAAAGTCACGCCGTGATAAAGATACCGCATAATACTATGTGCCACTGCAAGCCGAATTCATTAAAGTTCATTCGATTTGCTTGAAAGTCCAGTGAGTATTCGATAAACGTGTTTCTCTGTGTACGTTTTTTTTTGTTTGAATGGTTCTATATAAAATGTATGCGCCACTATTTATTTGATAAGATTTATACTGCAAAAAAACGTGCAGTACAATGCCGTGTGAATCCAGCCTTACATTTACAACATCCTTAGAGCATATGTATGTGAAGAGAGAATGCTGGACCTGAAAGTGTGTCCAAAATGTGTGCGAGAGGGAAAGGTATATGTTCCTATTTGTTCTCTATGCGCATGCGTCGAAAGTGACAGTTGTCAAGTCAGAGCTGTCTAGATATAATACGTGACAGTTGTTAAATATGACATTATATTGATGTAGAATAATGTAGATATGTATAAATATAAATAAACTATATATAAATATAACTAAAAACGTGAGTTCTGTCCACTCCAAATATCAAATGTGTTGGTCGTTATCCCTACAGCGTATCTATGGCGTTCATGAGTATATGTTTTCACTGATCGGTCACTGTTTTACCGACAGATGAGCTTTGTACCAACTAAAGAAATATAATTTCTTTACATATTTAATATTTATTATATCTAGACAGCTGTCACTTTCGAGGCATGCCCATAGAGAACAAATAGGATCATATACCTCTCTCTCTCGCACAAATTTTGGACACACTTAATCTATAGGAAATATAGGCTATTCACTCTCCATATATAAATGCTCTAAGATTTTTATGGTGCGTAGAACGCCTTTAAAGTAAAGAATAATTTGTTTTGAGTGTACTCTTCGTATAAAACTAGACTTTGGTTACAGTACTTGTTGGCGACTGCAGACTATGGTGCAAAGAGAGGTATCGGGGATGTAGAGGTGAAATAACTGACAATATTAACCGGATATTATTGTTTTTTATCAACACTTTGTAAACAGTCTAATCCCCACTATCTTAGCTAATTTACATTTAGATAAAGCTATGTGGGAGGAAATTAGGTTTTTTTATTTTGTTTAACTAATTTAGTGTCTGCAGACTTAACCAAATTAATACAATATAATCTATCTACATAAAACAGTGTAATTGTACGAGTTGAGTTTAATAAGTTTTCATTAAAACGGGATCAAAGTGAGTGTTATCTTCCTATTGATTAAACGCTCCAAAATGGCGTTTGATAAATTATCGGAAAAGTTATTTATTTTACAAAAATTTAATTAACAATGTGTCAATCAAGATGACGAGTTGTTTATTAATAAATCACAAGTATATTTGCTCAAAATTTGTGGTGATGCAGATTGTAGTGAATTAAAAGCTACTGTCCACAACAGCTTCATTTGTAGATTGCATACAAGCATTGCGAAAGCACATTTTTTCATTGGGAAAATGTTAAGTGATGAAGATAATGTGATTATAGCATACTCTTTTATTAGAAGACGACGAATCAGACATAGAATGTATTGGCTTCATCCGTACATCGAAAAGAACATTAATTGCAGATTGTTTGTTGCTGCAAGAGAGTTATAAGAGGATGATTTAGTATTTCAATCAGAATCGTCATAAAATTGACTGCCATTTCGCGTCATTTTTAAAAGAATATTACTTCGTGCAGTACGCTAGAGCTATGACATGTTGCACACCAGGCTGCTTAAGGTAGTTGGATCGTGGAATGACTTTTCAAAGGATTTTAATAAAACTTCATTTAATTGCTCTTTAATTAATTATAAGACATATTGACCTCAGGTCGATTAAAATTTACCACTCCATTATTGAGAAAAACGATATTAAAGTTTTGTTATTTTAACACAGGCTCTTATGGGAAATAGTAATTTCAATGTTATTTTTATCGAATAAAATAAAAACGATTCAAAGGAATTCAATAAAAATTTAATATATTATAGAAACAGTAGTTATTAATCACATAAAAAAAAATGGAAATTATTGTCCACGCCATTACAGAAATAAAATTTTGTAAACATTGAAAATACGTGTATATACGTGTATGTATGTGAATATACGTGTAGATACTATTTACATGTAGTGAGAACAGTGAGAATACGTGAATGTATATACGTGTATACGTGTATGTATGTGTAGATACTATTTACATGTAGTGAGAACAGTGAGACTGTACTTTCACAAAAGTTTTAAACGAGACTATTTGACACTAACGTTCCAGCTACATTATAATTTTAGGTTGCTGAGTTATACTTTTGAGCATGACTATCTCGGACCAACTACCTTAAGGGTTGGTTGTCAGTAAGCAAATGCGACGGTGCAACTCCGTGGACAAAGCTTCCTTTGTTTAAATGAATATGCGGTAAATGATAAATGACAACGTGCGTATGAAGAAACGCTTCTATAAGATTGATAGTAACTATTTTTATCGTTTGACCCATTAGTATTGATAATATGCTAAAATACCTTTTTTGTACGGCATTTTTCTAAGTTAACGTCACTTGATTTGGATAATTTGACATTTTGATTATTTTATTAAAACATATAAATATTGGAACAATCAGAATTAAGAAGACTCATGTCAAGAGTAAGAGGCCATCCATAGAAAATGGCATACAAATTTCATGGTTTGTTAATCACCCATTGCTACACATTTTATATTACATGTGACGTCACAAAACTTGCGATTTCTCCGTCTTTTGGTCACACTTTGTGGACCTCCTCCTCCGTTAATAGATGGCCTAACTGCACTCTTTTGCTCTTAGAACGTATTCGCCTTTTTAAATTCGCCAAAGAACTCAGTACCAAAATCAAACAAATAAGATGAACAATAACAAATTGTAACAGTAAATGAATTCCAGATCACAAGAGAAACAAGGATCTGTTTGTTTTTTATTTAGACGTTGGTTTCACATTTGTTATTCTGATAAATCGTAATGTAAAGGCTCGTAAGCACTGCTGTAATTTCCACTAATTTATGTATAATAAATACCACATTAAAGAGTAGCTTCGGTGGTAACTCCTTGCATCTCGTAATATAGTGAAATGGAATAGTAAATTTTGTAAAGAAAAATGACACTAGTGAAGACGTACCTCAATATTTTAATTTTAAATATAACTAAGTTTGCGTAAACACTTTTAAGAGTTCTTAATGTTAAAATGAACATAACATTCTCCAGACTTTTGTCTGGTCTAGTCTATAAATTCACAATGCTAAAGATTTAGTAAAATACCTGCGTAATATGTATTGAAAATAATAGTTACAGGTTTATAAAAATTTCAATAATACATACTCTGTATCAAAATAGTTGTCACATTTGTCAATTTTTATATTACAAAATTTATATTACTAACGACGCATGCGCACCAACTAAATTAACTAAGCTCAAATTAAAGCACAAATGTGTTAAGTAAAGTATCATTCCCACTCACTGCTTTTTTAATTTTTAGTTTAATTTAAATTGTTTAGCATATGGCAATACGCGTAGTCATTCATTCACTGTTCCAAATTTAATTTAATTTATTTTTGAAGTTTTCTTAGTTTTTTTTAAAACCTTACAAGGTCCAATGTTTTAAATTAAAAATATTAAATTAAGAAAAACTATATTATACTAGCTGTCCCGGCCACGCGTTGTTGTGACTAACGTTTTTGTCATATTACATTACATAGCGCCATCTATTGAATATTTACTCAATCTAGTCAACAGAATATTTACTCAATCTATTTATCAACAGATGTCGCCATCTTTTAAAATCAGATAATTAATAATAAATCATAATAATTAATCATAAATTCAGATGTAAGCTATCCTATCTTTCAAGTTGGATCAAACTGCACCCGGTGTACAAATTTGATTAAAATCGGTTAAGTAGTTTAGGAGTCCATCGCGAACACACAACGTGACACGTAATTTATATATATTAAGAAGAAGATTATAACCTCCAAAATGTGACCATCTTTTAACATGCAGTAGGAGTTATATTTAAAAGAAGTTCAATGTCAGTTTGTCAAAATTAAAGACATAAAAACAATTTCTATTACTAATTGTTATTAAAAACAGAAATTTTAATTATTTCACTTTCAATTTTGTCTATAACTGTCGAACTTTCAAAATTTATATTACTAACGACGCATGCGCACCAACTAAATTAACGAAACTCAAATTAAAACACGAATGTGATAAGTAAACCTGAAATTTATTCGACCACGAACAATTGGTAACAAAAATAGCGTTTATCCATTGAAAATAGAATATTTATGATGTAACATTGTAAACACGTAATTTGAAAAGGAAATTAACGATAACACTATTTGTTGTGTTGATAGTTTTACTAACAAGACCTTGAGAGATTATATTTTTAATCTATGGTCTTTCTAATAAATTAAATAAGTTAAAATACACATGGTTTAGTGTTTTCTTGGGATCGTCGCCAAATTTTATGGAAAAAATACAATCCGCTGAAAATACTATATTGGTAAACTTTTAAAAATATACGAATATCACTAATCTTTCGAGGTCGATGTGAGTCGATTTGATTATATCACTATTGAGTAAATAATTATTTTGTTTTTTATTCTGTTACTCATTAATTAATTGTTTTGCTATTTAGTCTTTTAGTCAATTTATTTGAATAAACATAACTTGCTAAAAGGTTATTACTTTAACAATATTTTTTTATTTCTTTCTACGTATTATTTTACGCAAGAGAAATATTCTGACCAGATAAATTTGTTTGCTCGTTTTACCGTCAATGTGCTTGTGTACTCATTTTTAGTGGTCGATTTTTCAATTGTTGATTGAAATTGATGTTAATAAATGTATATTGGCGTCTTTATTTTAGTAAATATCTAAATGTTGACGGAGATGTAGCAATTGAAAATTTGAATTGTAGTTTTAGAGCTATAGATGTCGGTCATATTTATGACGTAATATGTCTGTACTATTAAGGGTAGAGTTATGTGTTGAATATGCTATCTCTTATACGCTCTGTTGTATAACTGACGTGATGTCACATGTCTTGGAATGTTCTATAACGTTGAATCCCTTTAATAATTAAAGGATTACTTTTGTAATTGTTAATTTCTCTTAACATATAAGGAATTATTAAAAATTATTGAACATTTAAGGTTCTAGTAACCAACTTTACAGTTTTATAGAAATTAAGACATAGTACACAAGTCCATTTGTCATATTCAGTTACAATTCTGGATTTTATAAATTTATATAACGCATTTTGTAATTTTTTGTGAATAATTTGCTTTCACACAATCTTTAAGCATATGTATTCTCCTTTATTAAATAAAGTGTGCATTTGTGAATATAGTTACATAACAAATTATTAAAAACTATTAAGAGATGGTACAGACATAGTGTTACTTGGAGCTCGTTTGTCGGGAGGTTCGCGAACTGTAGCCAGAAATACTACAAAAAACAGATTTGCGTACATGAGATATTATGACATATTTCAGAGAACCTATAAAATATCATAATAAAGATTTATACAAGTTTTTAGGTTATTACATTTCGTTTTGAGGTTAAATCTGTATTTAACTGAGCTATATACGTAAACAATACTAAAAAGCACGCAGTAGTCTAGTTGCAAAAAGGTCATAAAAAGTCACTTCTATTTTAACCTAACCTCATAAATCTAAAAAAGATTAACTACAGTTGTTTACAGTTGTTTGTTGCAGTGATCTGAGTATAAGTGCACTTATCCTAATGAAGACAAATTCGTGATAGTTTCAGTTCAATAAAACGTCTTGGGTCGTCGACTTCCCGGGCCCTATGCCCCTAGCCTCGGGTCTAGTCGTGAATGTCGCGTCGAAACCCGTAAAGCACAAAAGTTTAACATGGTCTATGTTGAGGGCGTCATGTTTTGCTACGCTGCGTCACAGGAGTTCATGCGTCTCCTGTGTTTTGGTATCTACGTCTCGTCTACGCTGAGGACATTACACTTCGATGCCCGTCCCGTCTACGTATCTACGCTTCTATAGACACGAAACGTAGATCTACTACGTCGTTCAACTGTTGTCAAAGACGCAAAAAGTGGTATAAGAAATTATTGGCAATCTGTGATATTTCAAAAGAAGTTTAACAAATAACAGTAGTTTTGTAAAATTCATAATTAAATGAAAATTATATATCTTATATTTATATGAAATTAATTAAGCTAATTTGAACGATATATATTCATGATAAAAAAATAAACACCTACATTTTAAAGAATAATAATACACGCAAAATGTAGTCAATAAATAGGTATACTCTGACTTTAATTTAGGGATGTAATGCAGGTTCGATTTCGATTCTGGAAAGTCGAAAATGCCGATTGATATTGCACCTTCAATTACGGTTCCGACACTATTAAATTGAACACTCCCAGAATAACCCTGGTGCTACTCTGGCCCTGCTTCAGTCTTACTTTAACATAAACAATACTGGAATGCGTATATGGCTCTTTAATATTTCTATTAACAGTGTTAACACTAACCCTCCGGTTTCGATTCTGGTTCCGATTCCGACAAATTCCCGATTTCCACCTCCGCAACATCTTTAATTACCTGATGCTGTAAGAAACTGTTGAAGCTAGTTCGCTGGTAGGTTTGTCTAAATATTAGTGATAGATAGACAAGGTTCCAAATACGGTTTAGATGTATTTTAGATTAGTAAAATATCGCAAACAGAGTCATATGCGTACCTAGAGAGCACCCTTTAACATTAGAGAATTTTTCAAATTGGGCAATCTATGCTCTCTCCAAGGTATGAGACTTTTTTTCTGAAAATCATTTAATGTTAATGATCGCCTTTAAAAATAGTACAGTTCTTACAGCTTACTGCTTACATATATGGAACTATCGTGCCTTAACGTTTCCAACTATAATAGAAAATTCTTCACCAATGATTTAGCAATTAATTTTTAACAATTAAACGGTTTCGATTTCAATCAATTATTATGTATGGTTTATAAGAAGAAACGGTTAATTTGGTAGTATTCATATTTTTACATTTTTCGCGTTTTATATAGCTCGGCTACTATGCCGCCAATAACTGAAAGTTTACCTTCTACATATAAAATATAATTTATGTTACTTCGCATTTATGTTAGTTGAATAATACGAAAGACAATTATACATTTATTTGCATAAATTAATTGATAGTGTTTCTAATTGGTTAATTAATTACGGAACTGATTTAGCAACTGCTTTATAATTCTATGCATGTCTAAAACGTCCTTCGGGAGATTATACCTACAATCATTTCAAATGTAGAAGTTAAAATGAATATTGCGATACGGCCTGGCCTGGTGCTGGTGTTGTTAGATAAAAATCAATTATTTTATTTAGTGTTATCTATCAACGGACCATAGAACAAAGGAAATCAATTAGTTTAATGTGAATATCGGCCGATAAGGTTTCATTCAAATTGTTTTACATAACTGTTATTCAAATTTGCTTGTCATTATCGATTGGAGAAAATTTTAATTGCTTAGAAGACTATTCTAGCTGAACCACGTTAGGGTCCTCATATTATGTTTTTGCCATTAAGCACTACATTCTTTGTCCTTAATTCGTTAAATTACATATCTTTGTGATTAATTACATATTGTGATCCTTATTCTATTTAACTATTCTCACTCCTTCTAATAGATATAATAAAAATAAAAACAAAACAGATAAATTTAAACATGTTTGTACTCTGTCCCAAAGCATACTATATTTCTTACAAAAAAATACAGTACACTTCGAGAGCAGTGCGTCCTTAATTCTTAATAAAACATTCACAAAATTATTCCAACCCCTCACCACCCCCTTTCAATAATTACAAGGGTAGTTCAGTTCATCCGTTTATAATTACAAAAATGATATGTAAATAATTTTTTATCATTAAAGAAAATTATCATAGGAATTGAAGCATAAAAATGTAAATAAGTTTTATTTAAATTTTAATAAAAAAAAAATCTGAGAGCTTCAAAAGCTTGAAAACTTATTTTTCAAAATGTGTCTGGCGTCTAAAGTAGGAATATCAAGGTACTTACAAAAAGTAAACCAGACAGACGTGATGAAACTGAATTGAATTATGTCAGTCACGTGATATGAATGTGATGAAGTAATACATGCATACTGATTAAAGAAAAAGTTTACAATACAAAAATGTTTACGTGGTTTTCCTCAACTGTTGTCCATTGCGAAAGACAGGCCTTCGTTCAAGCGATTTGTCTTAGGTGTATATCATTTTAACATTTCTTTGTTGACCTGCAGGATCTTGTTTAGGTATTTAGGTTTTCATTTACTGTACCATTAATATCATGACAGCTACCCCAATTCTTACTGCCATAACTGTGATTCCATATCCAGTGATTTCATTTCAATCCTTCGCTCAAACCAAACCGTTAACTACCGTACACATACGTGCGGCATTCAGCATTTGTTGTAAGAAGTTGTACAACACGTCCACACTGCGACATGCAACTTAATGCTATCTGTGTTGTAGTATGTTTTCCGTTGACATGTTAACACCGTAATTTTCTTTGATGACATTTTCGTAACATCTCGTTAGTGGCGCCACACGGCTTTCAATATGGTTCGTATTACCCATCGCATCATTCCCATGCTGCTTGCTGTCACCAGTCAGCTGCCGCGATGCTCTAAGCCGAGCTCTAATTAACGAAGAAGATTGCCGTTCTGCTGCTGCACCCCATTGTTTATTAAAATCACTATTAGGTGACAATTAATTGAAAATCATGATATTCTTATTATATTATATACAGCATATTCCAAAAATCATTTTGAACACCTGCAGCAAGAGGAAAATGTATACATTTTATTACTAGATTCTTTTGCAATTTAAATATTAATTATAATTCAAACAGTGTATACATTTTTTATTGTTAATACCTGTTGTGACGTCACTCATTTAAAAAGACATTTTTTTGGTCCTACATACATTCGGTGTGACATAATTTAGAGATGATTCATAAAAGGAAAAGTATTGTAAAAAATAATCAGTTTTATTATTTATATGAATTATTATTAATATACAATCTTTTTTTTTTTAAATATATCCCAAAAGTTGGCAAATTTTTTGGTACATGTTATATATGAAATATAGGTATGTATATTGTCGTTTTTGTGTTATTAAATATTCAAAAATTAACGAAGAGATATCTATTTAAAGTTTAAACTTTGTATATATATGTTATACATATAATATAATAAGTAATCTTATTTATTTATCGTTGTACATCACGACATTATGTAAAAACTTAATGGGTTGTCACAACAGCTGCCAGCGCTATGACGTTTGATTCTGCATCTCTTTTACACTTCTCTTATTTAACAGGGAAGGCAAAGGTGGGCGAATGGTAGTGGGGAAGAAGATACGGAAGGAAATGACGTGAACGCAATTATTTTTCGTACAATTTTACCTCTTTCATTAATAAATGGACAAACATGACTATTTCAACGATTAATAACTTCTATAATATTGAAAATTGAATAAAAATAATAAATTATTTGAGCCAAATTTTGATAGATAACTTTATCAATATGCAGTGTAGTTTAATATAAAGTCAGTTACATTCACAACCAAATTGACGTGACAGTACACTTGCCATAGGTGCACAATCCCTGCTACGAAGTCAGCTACTCAACTAGCTCCAATTGAATACGTCTATCTGAATGTATTCGTACAATGAGATGAAGTTATCAATCATGTTGTTAAACCTAAACCTAGGGCAATGTCCATACGGTTATGTAATATTTAAAACAGTCACCTCTGACCCCTGTGGTCTGTTAAGGCAATGATGCGGACGAATCACAAATAAGTGTAAGTAATTGAGCTTAATGTTGGTCAAGCTGTTGATGGCCTCTCTTCAAATGAAAGTGTCCTTAAAGATAAAGCATGTGATAAACAATAATAATAATAACAATCAAATAAAATCAATCTAGTAGACAAAAGTCAATTGCCTTCTTAACCTATGTTTAGTTTATTTATATAAATTAGTCAACGATTGTATCCAAGTGTCTTATACAAATATACGCACTATCCTATCTTAAATGACTTACTTATCAGCAACGCCGAGAGTGTTAAGGCATTGACGCCAGGCCGTTGATACGTTGTATACCATCAAGTTTTATTTTAGAATGGTTGCGAAAAAGGAAAAATAATCTCGTTTTTTCATAGAGTTTAAACAAATGGCAAAATTGTAATTTAAATTTGATATAACAATAACTCCATCAACTTTTGAATATTTAGGAAAATAAAAATGTTACTATACATATTCAGGGTGTCTCAAAAGTAGCACGTCACACTGAGGTAGACCTGACTTAAACGCATCGAATAAGCCTAACATGATCTTACTAAAAGTCGCATGGTTTTCGAGATATCGTCAGTTTAAAGTTTATTTTTTTTAATTCTTCATTTTTTAACAATGTTAGTGCCAGCTCTCTCTGTTAGTTTTTTTTATTTCTACGCTATCTTGAATTGTTACTTAAGACTACACAAGCATTATTTTATCGATGGCTTATGTACAATATGAAAAATTCTGACTTAATCTTGACTTAAAACCTCAACAACAACAAGATTAACTTCATCTTTGACTAGCTGTCGTGAAACAAAAATATTAGTGTGTGAATGTAACAATGTGTGAACAATGCAGTAACCTAGCTAGTTATCCTAACGGTAAAGCATATTATTTTCCATTGCTCAAAATACTCGTCGCTCAGACAAGAATATAATATACCTCAAGAATATAGGCTGATATATAAAAACAAAGAAAATTTGAAAAACCTTATTGAGTTTATAAATAAAACAAACTTAATTTCTTTATTTTAAATATATTTATAAGTTATAAATTATAAATTACGAATTATGTATTATAAATATTTGTATATGTTTTTTTTTTAATTGCTAATAACTTTTAAAAGTTGATGCACAAATAAAATAAATATTAAAAAAAAAAAAAAAATATTAGACACGAAATGAGCAAATTACTTTGAAAACTTGCTCATGTTATGCCGATTCAAGAATGGTATAATACTTGTATCTTTCTGATATAAAAAAGAAAATCCAGTTACCTTTTCTAAACTAAGAACAAAAGTCAAAACTAATTATTTAGCAAAAGAAAAGGTTGTTGCTTAGTAAAACGGCATAATCTTTTATTGATAATGTTTAAATGTTTTGATATAATTAAAAAGATGTTTGCCTTGAAGTGGTTTATTAAAAAAATTAATCTTAGCCTACATTAAGTGCTCAAATTGTCTCACTCCTCATAATTTATGGACTGTTGTTCAGCGCTGTAAAAGATACAAAAATATTTGTCTTATAATTAGAGCTGTGTACTTGCATTAGAAACTGCGCCACCAAAGTGCCAAAAGAAACACATCGTTTGTATGTATGTATTATCAAAACGGCAAAGAATTCAATGAAATTTGTTTAACTGATAACAGCGCAACAAGCTGTAGCAAATAAATATTATTTATTAATTTATGAATATATAAATAAATAAACGACCCAGATCCTCTGATAAGACTGATAAGCACGTTGCACAACTCTACAAGTACGATATGTTGTACTCAGACTTATTTTAATTTGCAGTGCGTAGTAACTAGGTGTCATGGTCAGAAAATAATAATATTTAGATTAAATTGAAATATTCTTTTTTTCTGTTTTTGCAAAAAAGAAAAAGAAAAAACTTAAGTGTAAGCAAATATCTTGTTATCTAAATACAGTAGATTCTTTCCCGACCTATTTAACATTAAAACGTATAAACATAACAGTTGTTGATTATTTTTTAGACAGATACATGTAAACGTTTTGAATCAACATAGAAATGTTTAAATACAGGGTGTGCCAAGAGAGGATAACTGTTTTCTTTTATGAATGAAACGAAAAATAAATGTTTTGTTTAAGAATTTCAGTTTGGTTATATGGTATCCAACTATGGGAAAACTCAAAGAAAATTAACATAGAAATTATACAACATTTTCTAAATAAAGTCCTTAAACGCTCCTTGGTATATTCTAAATATGGACCTACAATGGGATCTTCAGATAAAGATCCTCGCCGAAGAAATATAAAGTCATCCGATCGACGAGGAATTCCAACTACTGGATAACCAAGCGTTAACTAGAAGACTTAAGAGCAAGAAATTTTTCGAACTATAATGACAATTATTAAAGCAGTTTAAAACAAAACTATAAATAGTCTATAATAGTTGACAGAAGTCTATTAATAGATGGCAGTTGACGAGAGCAGTGTTGCATTTAAAATTACTGCGCGGGAAATTCAAAAAGTCACCGACTTAATCTTGACTCTTAAAATACATATTTTATGAAAAAGCTCTAATTACTAAAATGATTGTTGCCTAAATATTACAAAAATGGAAGTTTGTAATAAATGGAAATGGAAATATTAAAAACGCAATTTTGAAATTGCTAAATTTTATGAACGGCGCAACTTCGTATGTTTCTTTTGACCAATTCCGCAGCTCTGGTTATAAGCCCCTGATTTGTTATAGATACATCACGATATAATCGATAGTTCGTTACGTCAGTTAGGATAGGTTAAATGTTATCAGTTATCAGTGCAATTAACAGCGCAGTTTAACAAAACGTCCTAGATTCACTTAGAATGTGTGTAAGATTTGTTTGTTCTTTTTTTAACCTACTATTAAAATAGATAAACAAATTTACACTTAGAGCACTTTGAACAGCTTAAATAATTAGCAACTGTATTTCGAATTGTTAAATAAATTGTAATCGTTTAGATTCTTTTTGAGTTTTTATGTAAAAAAAGACACTAACCCAAACGATCTTTTATCGATTTTTTTTATTAAATTTGTACAAAAATACAAGCCTTTCTTATAATTAAAGAATAAATGAAGAGTGATTTTTGATTAATCAATAAAATCATGTACTTATTATAGTCATTCGCAATATTTCATGTCCAAGCTTATAATAAACTAGCTGTCCCGGCCACGCGTTGCTGTGCCTAACGTTTTTGTCATATTACATTACATAGCGCCATCTATTGAATATTTACTCAATCTAGTCAACAGAATATTTACTCAATCAGTCAACAGATGTCGCCATCATCGTCGCCAGATGTCATATGTCATATACAGATAATTAATAGACAATAAGATAATTTTGCAATCATAAATTGAGATGTAAGCTATCCTATCTTTCAAGTTGGATCAAACTGCACACGGTGTACAAATTTGATTAAAATCGGTTAAGTAGTTTAGGAGTCCATCGCGGACACACAACGTGACACGTAATTTATATATATTAAGATAATGTAAATAATTGTATAATTGCATTCTTACAAAAAAGAAATTGAATCTCGATTTTCTAGTGTTTGAGATCGATCCATTGTTTAAAATCGATTTTTTCGACTCAAGAAATCGATTCTTCGATTAATCGATCTCAGATCGCCTTCCCTACCTGGCATCCAGTGATTGTATATGTTGATATCTCTATATAACAATTTCAGCAATTTCTTTTCGATCTGTGACATAAAACAAATCTATTGTAACCTATCTTTCTTTTATAAAAATCGTTTCAATTCTTTTGCAGTCTTTATCATTACAAATACATGAAATAATTAACGATCGATAAGAACTCAGCTGATTGCTTACAAATGTAAATTCTCATAGTAACGTGTAGTTCATACACCAGACATGCAATGCATCGATACGATACTGCGCCGTACATTGCTGTGAGCTACGAGTACTATCATGGAATTGAGTCATGCTAACTGAAAAATTTGTTATCAAAATGTAGATTAAAAAATATGCTAAAATATGCAAAGTGCAAAATGTTTGAATTTAAAACGTAGTTCATATTAGCTTTCTGATAAAAAACGTAGAGCCTGGTGCTGAAGTTAACTTGGAGGGCATTTCGTACAAAAGAATTATAATTTATTGCATTAGACAAATTGGTATAATAAGGAATATATGAAAATAATAAGCAATCTCTTATAAAGTTCAAATTACGAGAGTTCGGCGGCGACTCATACTTAAAACAAGTTGTGGGCTATAAACTGCCGATATAACTAAAAAGCACTGACTCACTAATTTTTCTATAATGTATATAGAAACGAATAAGATAAAATTCATTATCGTATTATAGATTTATACCGTCCTCTTTTAAGTATAAGTCGCCGCCGAACTATCGTAGTTTGGACAATAAATCTTGTAAAAGAACTGGAGCCGTATTCCTGAATCCTGATTCCTGATTTATATGAGTGAAACTATTCCTGAATTTTATTATTAATATAGTTCAGAAATACTCTTTTAAAAGTGATTCGAAAAATGTTTCACTCATATAAATCAAATCTGATCGATCACGATCATTATTTGCAACACTCAAGAATAGGGCCACTGTTCCTAAATATTGTTTTTTGGGGATATATTGTAACAAACTCATGTTTGTCAATTTTTTATTCAAATGTCGGCAATACATGTTTCCGTTAACGTAAAGTATTATCGGTTTTCCTTTTAAATATATTTAACATAGTTTTTACATATTAACATAAATTAATTTAAATAAAATCACAAAAATGGAAAGCACGGAGCCTGTAGCCGCCGCATCTACTCTTTTTTATATCAGTTTTGGTAAAAAACAAATTTATTCATTTAGCATAAAGAAAGTAATACTCAGTGACCTTGTTTTTCTGCAATTAGTATGTTTATAGATTTTTAAAAAATGTTTAATATCATAAAAAACCTTTATTATTTACCACTCGCTAACTATTGTTTATTTGTTGCTATTTTTAAAAGTATGCGATCAATATTTAAACAATTCACTGATAAGCTGCGAGTACAAATTTTGCACACATACAATTAATAGATGGCGTTGATAAAGTGCACCTTATACTCTAGCTTTTAGATCATTCAATTTTTTTCTTTTAAAACTGTATTTTTGCAAAGTAAAGAAATACACCAAAATGTTGAGTCACTAGCTATATGGATGAGACTTAGCATGACTCACATGACGAATTGGAAAAAACATAATTTTTTTTTGTACTTAATCTTTCTAAGAAAAACATCGATTTTCAGTGTCTTTAAAATATCTATTATCGTTTTGTATCATCTTTTTTCTTTCTTACAAGTAAGTAATAGTTTATTGTTCATAACTCTTAAATGTATACTATCAACTTTCCAGTTAACCTAATTAATTATTTAATTTCATTTCATTTTATTCCAAAATAGACATAAAATAATTTATGACAATTTGATACACACATAAACATTACTATATCTATTTCTTTCTATCTTACAATGTACGTTATAACATTAAATCAGCTGTCTCCTTCTATCTCATTCTCGTAGGTTAATCCCACATACTATAGCTCTATCCCTGAACGTGTATTAAGTTAAGAAACGTCTAAATTACATAATCTTGATGAAATATACTTTACATGCAAATGTATGTCTGATATAGGATTACACAAAACCAGAATGTATACATAATAATATATCCGTAGACATAATCCACAGCACAGCTGATTTAAGTGTCGTTGTGTGTGTGTGTGTGTTTACCGTATCGAAAGTACAGCTGTTTACGACTAGCGGGAACTTAAGGAACTATTGAATGTATACAAAGCTAACTGTAGCGTTTTCATTTTGAAGAAATATTCATATTTGATATACAAAAACGTCCTTTCTAATGGGCTTGTGTCCTATGTCTTAATCTATAAAACTGTACTATATATTGATAAAAGTTGGTTACTAGAACCTCAAATGTTCAATTATTTTTTAATAACTCCTTATATTT
Organism: Panorpa germanica; assembly: GCA_963678705.1. NCBI lineage: Eukaryota > Metazoa > Arthropoda > Insecta > Mecoptera > Panorpidae > Panorpa > Panorpa germanica. The sequence goes on along the minus strand of OY783206.1, from coordinate 6,156,963 downwards.
CAGGAGATATTAACAATTAAAAAAGTCATTTTTTCTCCTTAATTATTAAAGAGATTCAACGTTGGACAACATTCCAACTGCATGTAACTTCACAACCGCTAGTTGCTATCTCTTTTATACAACAGAGCGTAAAAGAGATAGCATATTCAAGATAGAACTCTGACAAGTTTACAGGTTACCAACCTTACAGCTCATAAATCTCTGTTATATGTATTTATATCTCGAAATATCAAATATTATTTACAGCTATTTCAAGGAAAAATAAAATTCCAATATTATGTCTGCCGTAACAGGGTTAAATAAAATAAAAACTTATTATTCTTTAACTTGACTTGATTATTTCGACTACCAACAGCTACAAAATATTACCACAGCACTGACCTACTCAACAAATAACTAACACAACATATATGGCCGACCATTTCTAGCTCTAAAACTACAATTCAAATTTCTAATTGCTATATTTCAGTCAACATTTAGATATTTAATAAAATAGACACGCCAATAGACACAATTGAAAAATCGACCACTAATAAATTAGGACACAAGCCCATTCATATGCTCTGTTGTTATGAGTTTAGATACGTTAAGCATTTAGATACTTTTATTATATATGAAAACGTATCTAGTACATAGTATCTTTACGAAAATTAGTATCTAAATATAAAACTTAACATAATTAAGTTGTATATATGTTTCAGAAAGATAATTTGTAAAAGGCGAACTGATAATTTAGAATATAAGAAAGTTCTGTTTCTCTCTTAGGTCAAAGACCTTTTTTTATCATTTTTTTTGGAGGTTATAAATATCTTCATCTATCTCATATACGATCTTGCACCATTGCAGTAATCAGATAATACAATCAAGTAATTATTATAATAGCTTATATTTATTATGCCACCAGCAGAGGCGACCTTGGGGGGTGGCAAGCAAGCCAACCGCCCGCGGTCTCGCTCTTGTAGGGGCCTCGCATTCTCGCGCAACAACCCAAGTAGAAAAATTCATTACTATATATCTATTTGAATCTCGCGCCTCGCTCTTTAGAAATCCCACTTGAATCACTGCGTATTCTTCTAAGGTATTCATGTACCTTAGTTTATCAGGATTAATATTTCTCATCTTTGTGCTTGTTAACTTTTATAAAACTTCCTCGGGGACCTCGCAAAGGCTAAGGCCGCCCCTGGCCTCCAGTATGTATATTACATTAACTAATTAATTCACATTAGTTAATTTGTACATAGTACAAGTGTTAACTAATTTGAACAGAGTTGTTTAGAGATAAACGCAAATAAAGATAGATTCCATAAGTACCATCCATACTGTTAATAATCAAAAGTGTTGTCGATTGTGAATAACTGTTATTAAGAGCTGTGTAGAAGTCATAACTGTCACACTGGGAGTGTATCTAAATGCATTAAGTGTTTAGATACTTTTTACTTCCATTATCAACACTGCACGAGCCATAGCTCTGTCAATTTTACGCGTATCGACTTCAAATTTAACCACAACATTGTTTTCAAAATTGTTTCTGATAATTTAATTTGTTTTGCGGATATATAATTATGTAAAAGCCACTTATCATTGTAACAATGGACTTAAAATCTTATCAAAATATTGACTTAATCATTATTTGTTTTTGTTTCTGTCTGATAAAATAAAACAAAATATTATTGATAGTAAGTACAGCGCAAAAATATTACACAGACGCTTGTCTATGCATGCATTTGTATGTGTATAGACACTAATACACATGCAATAGTATATTTGAGAGAAGTGTATTTACCGAATCTGTTCAACTTTGTTGTTAGTCGCTCCTTAGAGGCCAAACCGTACGGTGAACAACTAAATAAAAACATCACTAGTTGCGAGTGAACAATATGTTTTATTTTTTATTTATTTTGTTGATACAGATGTGTTAATTTCTAAATTATTGTGTTAAAAGATTTAGTTAAATTTCTTGACAACAGCACACGTCAAATTAGAACGCAGTTGCTAGTCTTAATGTGTGGTTAGTGATAATAATTTTTAGATTTTGTGAATTTTATTAAAAAGTGTTCAAAGATTACGTCTGGAGATTTTACATTGCTGATTAAACGTATGTTTTGTATTGTTACTTATATCTTTATCATCGATTAAGAACTGTGCATCATTTTTTTTATTAATTGAAGAGGCTGACGTTGTCATAACATAATTTCAAATCATAATGACATAAAACAATAAGTAAAATTTAAAATAGATCATCACAATCATCATCCTCTACTTTATTTGAGAAAAACAAAACAAGTGACAATTATGGGATGCCATGACAAGATTCGATCAAGATTCAGACTTCTTTTTTGTAACATTAGACGGTTTTAAGGACTTAAATTAAATTTTAAGATCTCATCTGATTAAAAATGATGAATGACAAAAGGCATCTGAAGTTGTTGTTACTTTTACAACTCAATTAAATTGATAATATTACTCATCTCTTCTTTTCTCCTTTTTACTTCTTTCTGTATTATTATTACTTTTGTTAACTTGTTTTCATCATTATCTAATTCGCTTTTATTCTCCTCTCCTTTTCCTTATCTAAGCCTTTTGTGTATTCGTTTACTTCTCCCCAAGTGACAGTTTCTCCTCGTTTCGTCCACTTTCACTTTTTACTGAATATATCTTCCTCTTTCTCCTTCCTTCTTCTTCCTTCTCTGTCTCCTCTCAACAAATCCTCTATTTTCTTTTCACTCTCAATCCTTGAACTCACATTCCCTCCTTTCACATTCCCACTCTTACATATTCTGCAGATCCAATTGTTCCCAATACCTATTCCCTTCTCATTTTCAAATTTTGCATATTTTAACATCATCTCCGAATATTAAATACTCGTAATATAGCGTATGAATACAACCACGGTAAATTATAAAAATAATTAAAATATGTTATTTCATTTACTACAGACTATAAAACACAGCATGTGATTCACCCACTTGTTATTGTGTTATTATTTGTAGTAAGTTGATAAACATTCTTATCATTATATACTACTACTATATATTTTTTTAATTATTTATTGTTATTACTTACATATATTTGTTATTATTTATTTATTTGCATGCAATTGTGTTTATGGAATTGATCCGGGCTTATTACACGCCAGCTGATTTAAATATTTGTTCAAATGGTTCATATTATTATTGGTACATCAGATGAATAACTTGGTAGAGGCTCGGCCAGAGAATTGTGTTACCTAATATACTGCTCTGTGTCATAATTTAAGTTCAATAACCAGTTGACGCAGTGTGCTCTAATAAGACATGTGCTAAACTACGGAAAGGTACGTTTTGAGAAAGAAATTTCGGTTTCCACGGCTAGGTTTATGTTTGTTTACTTACTTATTTAAGTACTTCTATGAATTATGATTTTCTCCTTTTGACGGATGTCAGTTTTAGCTTATTTTAGAAGTAAGATGTGCGTAATTGTAAGACGTTGTCCAACATTCATCATTAGGGGCGCAAAAAATATACATATATTAATTAGCGATAGAATTAAAATTGAAAATGTTATTTTTTTCGCTACATTGAATTAAGGAATACCTTAATACACATGCAAAATTTCAACTTTCTATCTTTTACGAATTAAAAGTAATACAGCAAAAAAGGGCTCACTTTTTTTTCCAGTTTTTCCAAAATTATGGGTTTCCAGGAAATTTAGGGAAAACATTGATGGAGCCGTTTTCGAGCTACCATACAAAATTCAGTACCAAACATATAAGAATAGAAACATATAAATATATAAGAATATAAACATACAGTTGGAACATTATAATATAGGATGCTAAACCGCTGTAGACGTGTTGTACAACTTCTTCCAACAAATGTTAAAGTCGCACTAATGTGTACGAGACATTAAATCAATTTTAACAAATACAACAGTAAAAAGTAAAAACGTCTATTTCCATAACAACGATGTACAGTGACAGCAGATATCTGAACTGAACTGTTTGTTAATCCTGCCTAATGAAATTATGTAATGGGATTAACGCGCACTAAATCCTTCTCTTCTATTTAACAGCAAGATATCGTCCCTCGAATTACGTACGTCAATATGTACGTGACGTCACTCTCTGCGTCAATGAGCTTTTCAATTTAGTTGCCCTTTTTATCCTCATTTTCATATTTACTTTGTACCATGATATTTAGGAGCAACATGTTCTATAGATGGAAATCAATTTTAAAGATCATTAAACTTTGCAGTATAGTCTCAATTTGTTTGAGGAAAGCCATTTTTGAATTGTACGTAAATAGAAAACTGCTCCACACGAAAGTAAAAACAAAACTGGAAAAATAAAACAGTTTTTTTTTAATTCAAAAATTTAGAAAAATAATCTAAACTGTAAAGAAGGTTGGTGGAAAAAGTGCTTTAGACGAATCTGTCTTAGATTTTTTTGACAGTGTATTCTAATCCTTTAAAATTTGAAACATTAAAGTAATATTCATCTTGTTGAAACATCTATTATCACTTTTTCATATTCTCTTCTTTCACATTTTCGTCTGTATACTTTTACAATGGCCTATAACTTTTTCTTAAATTCGTCATTATATCTGACTTTATTTGTATAAGTCTAGCAAATAACCAAGATAAACTTTCTTTCGTGTCAAAAAAACCCTTTGGTGTTTCAGACAGTAGCGGTAAGGGGGTTGTTAACTTAGGGTAGGCATGGTTCTTATCATAGAGACGTCCTCGAAACGTTTAGAATAGTCGCGTATATATAAATATATGCTGTTGTAACAGTACCGGCTCGAAGTTAAAGCAGGTGAAACTATCGTTACATAGGGAATTTTACAATTCAAATTCAGATTGAATTCTAGTTCCATTTTATTACTTATTATTTTTTTTTAATTTGATTTTCAGAGATTATTACAATCTGTCCTGTTTAGAGGACATTCAGTGATAAGTATGTAAATTTTAAGTGTCTTGCGCGGGGTGTGCCCATCGACTAAACCCTTAATTTCAATAAATCGTACGATCTGATTAGTTGGTTACTAAGGGCGTCCGCACACGATGTGACTGGTTGCAAACCTTAGCCCCGAACCTACCCGAAGCGAATGTGATTACAACTGTGTTGTTAGTGAGAGATGGAACGTGTATGCGAGTGAGATAAAGCACGAGGAAAGGCACACGAGTCGGCTGATTGCAAACTAAAACGAGCACGAGCCATGTCGAGCCGTGTATCGTGACTATATAGAATTTGTAACAATAGCAAAACAGGGGATTCTATTGTGTTATATTTGATTGTATGTATGTATTTAAATACTTTTTAATAGTATTCGTAAACATCTCTGTTGATGAAACCAACAATGCTCTGCGACCGAGAAATCTAGTCGCTTAATATATGTTCAAAACCAGTTTAAAATCAGTTTAGTTACGTTCGTGCCGTGTGTTTTATCTCACTCGTAAACACGTTCGTTCTTTTACTTAAATCACAGTTGTAATCACATTCGGTTTGGGCAGATTCGAGGCTAAGATTTACAACTAGTCGCCTCGTGTGCGGACGCCCTAAGTCCTCAGGTAATTTCCTTTTTAGTCTGCATACTACCGAATTATTGGACATTAGACAACTGGCCAAATTGTTTGGCTGTTCAAGTACTCTTTGATTCTAAGCACTATTTCTTCATTAATTGTGGGTATATTCACATCCCGATCCCGATATATTGTGTCATTAGGTACAAACCATGGTGGATTTGTGATAATCAGTTCAGATTAGGTCTGAATCTGATCTAATTGTATCAAACGCCCCAAAATTGAAAATGTTTAATGGCAAGAGGATGTGATTTTGCAATTGTTTGTGATAAAAACTAGAAAAGAAACTCGACGTAGAAGAAATAAAGCTGTTGCTGGTTACAATTGAATTTCAGACCTTTGCCTAAATTTTTGCTGACAGTGGTGAGTTGTTCCTACCTTTGTAGTAGACTAGTAAAAATATATTTGACAACAATATATCATCATATATTTTAAATACGGTCCTGCTTTGTTTCTTTATACTAAACATATATAAGAAGGTGGTGTGAGAGCAACTTTGTTAACCATTTCGTTGTAAAACGATTCAATTCTCAAGGTCAAGTTCAATATACTTGTCCTCCTAAATTCTTAAGACTTTCATTAATTAGCTCGGTCCCCTTTTTATAATCCTATTTAATTTAACATCGTTTTACCGTGCTATTAATAGATATACCACAGATATACATATACTTATAAGACGATTTAGTAGTCCAGCCGAACCATAACAAACATTTGGCGTTGTGCAAGAGAGACGATAGCACATTTGCATGATTAAAACATACAAGTAATACCAGTATTAAAAGCATAGCTGTCACTGCATACACCTTCCCTCCCGCTTCTTTCCTCTTCCACGTTATATTCAATGAAGCGCTTGTCGCGAGCAGTGCGGAACTATAAACACTTAAGTATCATTCCCACTCATTTCTTTAATTTAATTTTGTATTTAATTTAAATTGTTTAGCATTTGGCAATACGCACAGTCATTCACTGTACCATTTTTAATTTAATTTATTTTTTAAGTTTTCTTAGTTTTTTTAGAACCTTATGAAAAAATTAAGAAAAACTATATTATATTATAACCTCCAAAATGTGACAATCTCTCAAAATGCAGTAGATGTAGAAATGCAGATTTACTTTTAAACGAAGTTAAAAAATAGAAGAATATTGAAGAGAAATCTATTTCTATTACTAATTGTTATTAAAAATAGCAATTTTAATTATTTCCCCTACAATTTTGTCGAATTGTCAAAATTTATATTATTAACAATGCATACGCACCAACTAAATTAACTAAACTTAAATTAAAACACAAATGTGAAAAGGAATGTTTAAACGAAAACCTGAAATCTAGATTACAATATTAAATAAAAACAGAAAATTAAATATCAAAACAGTGAGTGGGAATGAAGCTTTACTTTAAAATTCCGAAAACGAAACAGGGATGCGTCCTATCAAAATTTATTGATGTTATAAATCGGATAATATAATTATAGTAAGGTTATGGGTCGGTAGTTAGATCATTAACTTAGTTTAATTGATTGCATTAATCTACCGGACACAAATAGTCATAGTGTTGGTCAATTTTAATTATAATGCAATTCATTTTGCACAATTACGTTGATAATCAAACGAATTGTATATTTGTTAACCGTTGTATGCAGAGCCGTGCGATAGATTTTGTCAGTAGGATGCAAGTGTTGTTAGAAATGTCTCCACTTAAAATAAACTTCGATTGTGATTGAAAAAACTGCACAAAATGTATGAATACTATTAAACTAATTTACTTTCTAACTTTAACTTACTTTAAATGCTAATAAATAAACACCAATGTACATTAATTAATCTACAAGTTGTGTAAAGTTTTTTATTTATTTCGTTTTCAGTACTTAAGGTGAGTACCCACTTACGGTGCCCCCTGATTGGGCCCTCTCTCTGCATTATAGCGCGGCACGACACTGCATTAATAGAGTGTCGAGTCAACTTTGGGTGCAGTCATCACGTTTAATAATGACATTGCTATCAACAAATGAATTAAAGAAATGTACACTCAATTCATCCTCAGCTAACACTATTATGATCGTTTTGTGTAAAACATCCTGCAGACTGCATTTGCATAAAATGCAAAAAGTTGGGATTTGTTATTCGTTTTAATATGTGAACAGACGCGATGTATTCGTCTGGAATAAATCTTCAATATTTATTTTTCATCCATGTGTGCGAAATAACAACAAAGAAATCTAAGTTAAACAATATCTAAAAATAGAATCGTAATAAGAATGGTTAAGAAAATAATTCCATCTAACTACGGCGTGCATTTCATTACAAATTTTAATTCAATTTTTAAGTTGAATATAGTTTTGAGCATGTGTTCAATCTTAAAAATACATTTTTTATTTCATTAACAAAATGAAAATAAATCAGTCCCCGTGTATAATAAGTATTCCTTTTCAAGATCTATTAGCTCCAAAATCTACGTATTCTGCAACCTGTTTTTATTATAAATAAATTAATGCCTAGAATCTAATTAAGCAATTAAATATTATTTAAATGAACATGCCACAAACTATAAGTGAATAAACTTCTTTTATTCTTGCTGAATGTTCCGTTAAATTTAGCATGTATTCTTTTTTTTTGTTATTATTAATCATACACAATAATTAAGGTGTAGTACTCCTTTATCTATAATTGTGTTGAGAACTGGTAGAGATTCAGGCAACTAGGCGGTTCTAACATAAGTGTATTGAACTTGACCTTGATATTTCCACGGTTTAGTCACTTGATCTGACGTTTAGTGCGTTCACGTATACCCCACTACCAAGAATTAATTCTATACGTTAATATACATTGTTGGTCAACATTTTCTGTAGTATGTACAATATGTATTACACCATTCACACAATTTGCACTATTTGCACCATTCGCACTATTTGCACTGTTCGCACTATTCGCACAATTTGCACTATTCGCACTGTTCACACTATTTGCATTATTTGCACAATTTGCACTATTTGCACTATTCGCACTATTTGCACTGTTCGCACTGTTCACACTATTTGCATTATTTGCACAATTTGTACTATTCGCACAATTTACACTGTTCGCATTATTCACACCATTCGCACCATTCGCACTATTTGCACTATTCGCACTATTTGCATTATTTGCACAATTTGTACTATTCGCACAATTTGCACAATTTGTACTATTCGCACTATTTGCACTATTCGCACAATTTGCACTATTCGCACAATTTGCACTGTTCGCACTATTCACACCATTCGCACAATTTGCACTATTCGCACTATTCGCACTATTCGCACTATTCACACTATTCGCACTATTTGCACTATTTGCACTATTCGCACTATTCACACTATTCGCACTATTTGCACTATTCGCACTATTTGCACTATTTGCACTATTCACACTATTTGTACTATTCGCACTATTTGCACTATTTGCACTATTCGCACTATTCGCACTATTCGCACTATTCACACTATTCGCACTATTCACACTATTCGCACTATTTGCACTATTTGCACTATTCGCACTATTTGCACTATTCGCACAATTCGCAACATTGCAATTGCATTATAGTAACAGCTCACTTCTAAATACTTAATGCTATCGAACGGACCGTTGTACCCCATGTCTACCATAACTGCTTCAGTCGATACAATAAGTTCACAATGGTATAGTAATGTTATGTCAAAAACCTCTTCAAGGTCATCGTGATTCATTTATATACTAATTGTTCATTTTATCGTTGTGTTCGTGTGTCCATCAGGTGTGCAGGTGTTTTGGGGGGAGGCGGACGCACCAGATCTCCGCGAATAGAAACTCCTTGCTCAATATGAAACGTGGGTTGCCACACCGCCGTATTATAGTCTCGAACTTCTTCTGTAATCTATTTCCTTAGCTACACTCTACTGAACACACTAGTCGCGTAAACATCTTGTGCTTTTATATTTGTCTGTTTCACACCACTATTCTTACCTCATTAATACTCTGTTATCTTTCTTTCCATTATTCATTAGCAATTATTTTAATAACGGATTTTTATAAAAATTATTTTATTTACTGTTAGTTTTCATAGTGTTATTCCTGTACATTGACTTGCTACTTTTTTGCACTGTTTATTGATATAGGCTCTATTTTTTGATACAAGTATATTCTTAATGATTTTGTGTAAATTTTCAAAATATGTAGAATACTGTGTCTAAAATTTTCAGGTAATAAAGTCGACGTAACAAATTTGTAATCTTGATATGAAGAACGAGGTTAATACGGGTATGTTTCGAGAAAATCGATTATAAGAGCCATAAGAAAAATAATTGTCATAATTTTTTCATAAGAATATTCTTTCTCTTTCCAACATCATGCATTTAAATAGAAATAAGGTTGTTGTCTCTGTTACATTTGAAAATGTTCATTTTAGTAGAGATAAAATCCACATTCATTTCACCAGAATATCACAGAAAAAGAAACAAGTCTGTCTGTTTATTCGTCTAAATGACATCTAAAGTTATAAGTAAAGTTGCACTTCTTTACAAATTTGATATTATGCATTTTTTCGTATTCCTAAGATATAGCACGGATATTAGTAGAGAAGCAGTGCAGGTTCACACTGTACTTTCTGATAGAAATGTGAAATTTGGTACAATGAAAGAGTTTAATAAGAAGTTATTTTGTAGATGTGAAGCAATTAAAACTTTCCCCCGTTTCCTGTTTTATGGAGGATTTAAAATGGCGGACACCACGATTGTATAAATGCGATATCTAAAGAACAGCTTAACATATTTTAATTATTTTCACGGTAAATGAAAGCTAATTAAATTACGCAAAATGTATAAAGAACAACATTTTTTCAAAAAACTAATTGTTTATAAATTAAAAGCGGTTTTGTAAAATAAAAAGGGTAGATGTTATTTTAACAATGCTTGTATAAAAACATTTCACATCTCTGTGTACTTTTTATATTTATACAGTTTCGAGTACATTGTCTGGGAATGCCTTTTTAAGATCTCCTAATTGCGTCTGTACCAAGAAGCTACATTTTAACGAGGTTACCGTCCCGTCACTCGATAAGTATTTTTCGTCGTTTATTAATTTAATTTTCTACTTCGTAGTATTTGTTGACTCTCAACTTTCCCAGACGTCACTTTGTACGTTTTCCTTTGTTCTAATATCAAAAATATTTTACGTAGTTTTAATGAAATTATTTTTATAATGCCTTTGACCTGGTGTGTATGTCTGCACTTTATAATAAAATTTTATTTTATTTTGTATTTTTTTTTTTACTGTTTTTGTATTTTTCTTCGTAGATTGTGAAGCATTTAAAAATAATAGCTCCTCTAGTTTCCCTTTATTATTACTTACTTATACTTAACACTTTTTAAGTGAAATCTATCCTTTTTACGTGTCTCATTAAATGTCGAGTGAATTTGATCATTTCTGCAAGGGGTAAATGAAACGACAATATTAACTAAAAATTTTACTAGTTCATAATCTTGACATCACGTAACCGAGGGTTTTTGTGAGTTTTAAAATGAAATACAAAGATTATTTTTGCTGTCTATAGCTTTCTTAAAGCAACTGCACACTGGAAACACGATTGTGCGAGCCACGGAAGGATGCGCATAATAGTGTCTTGATAATAAAAAATTAAGTCTTAAGGGTATTTCTAAGTTTATCAATCTAAGACAAAAACATAGTTGTCTTAACATAGTCATATCTTCTAACTCGCAGGTCAAATATGTTACAGGCGCCCGTTCCTTACTAAAAACAGGCAAACCTGCTCTTTTGCAATAAATAGTTAATATTAGAAAATAAATAAACAAAAAGACGGTTAGTGTTTTAATAATTTCTATTTACAATTATTATATTATAGTTATTAGAGAAAGAACAATAAACGCTGATATTTCGAAAATATAACATTTTAATGTACTATTAAATTTGTGACGTTTTAAACCCCCCACTTTCCTTTCCTTTTCTACCTAACACCCTCCTCGATCAGATTTCATATGGTTGTTCCCGATAACAGAATTCTGTTTATTTTAACTATTTATTCAAGTAATTTTATTATCTACGTTTTACATTTTAGTTCTCTACAGGTTTTTAACCTTTTGCTTCGAGTCAAACCAACCTCCCTACCCTCATTCCCAACCCTCTTTCTCTCTTCCTAACAGCCATACTCGTCGTTCGTACCAGACGGTTTACGTTTTTATAGTTTTTTCTCTTTGTTTTTATGTCTTTTGGTATATTTAAACATAATAGTATGGGTATAACACGACCAAGCAACGGTTGGTTTTCTATTTCGCTACGTAGTGACGGTTCGTATCGTGACTGTCGTTACTCGCTGGCCGTTATTCGTTACTCGTTGCCGCTGCTCCGCTGGTCGTTGCGTTTATATTCTATAAACTATTTTATATTCGTAGTTTCATCTAGTAGTTTTATGAGAACATTTTCTCCAGACGCTTGCTTTGAATTTTCAATTTAAACGTTAAAAAGGACATTCAACTGACATTTTCCTACGTAGTTTTCATTTCTAACTACGTCTGAAGTTATGTTCTATTATTAAAGCTTGAAAGTTGAAACGCATTTACTTTATTTGAGTATTATTTGTTCAGCAATGATTGTTTACAAAGAAAACTAAATCTCTGCGGTTACTACATTGTTAAAGTGGCTTTTAAGAAAACCGCTTCTTATGTAGTAAACTTATGGATTACATCAAAGTGTTTATAAAGAAGAAAATACTAAAAAATAAGAGATTATCTCACTATTGCTAAGCTAGTTCAAAGCAAATAGATAACAGATTCTTATATAAGTTTTTTTTAATGAAAATTTACTTGAGTTTTTGCGTTTTTCGATTGAACCCATTCTTCTTCTTATATTCTTAGGTAGATGTTTATTATGTGGCTGTAATATTTCATGAAATATGAAACGATAAAGAATATTTATTCTGTGAATTTTGTTGGTGATGATCTTAAATGCAATTCAGAATAAGAACCTTGGCTTCTTGAAATATTAAACATAATTCGAGAATTTAAAACGTATTTTCAAAATATTTGCATCTTTTTTATTGTTTAACGAGTTCAATCTACATTTTCAACTTCTGTTAAATTTTCCATTCGTTTTTCGTGGCATGGAATCTAGGTATTTTCCTCTGCTTGTAATTCTAATGGACAAATTTTCCGGGCTCTTATCGCTACCTTGGCACGAATCCTTGCTCCACCAGTTCCTGCATTGGTTCGCTTTGTTGGATATTACCTCGTGCTTAGCAAACATATTTTATAGCCATATCATTTAAATGCTAATCAAGTTTCCCCCCACCACTTTCTATTGGTTAGTTTTTCAGTTATTTATGCTTTATGGAAGTATATGGAAAAGTGCTTTGTTGTATTTCTCTAGATTGAATAGTAATCAATAACGCTGTATGACTTATTTTAAACTTACTTCTCTGAGAGACCCTGCCTGTCGCCATAATGAAGTTTATCAATACACCACTGTACCGTAGAAGTATTTATTTCATACGTGCACTGGATACATGCATCTTCGTACATAAGGCCTGTCTCAGTATGGGACCGTATTTAAGCGACGGCGTATTCGGACGTAAATCGGCGGGTTGGATGAGCTACAAAGCAAACCGCCTATGTGTGTCACAGATGTCTGTAGTCGTCAGATAACTAACTTGTGAACTGTAGGGGGTGTATTGGAGTTCTTTAGCACTAATATAATTTATCATGAGAGCAAACTTTAATTTATATCGATACACTACTGGTATTAAAGGGACTTTAGCATTTCGCATTTAATTTTTCGGTGTCCATGATTCACTGAAATACAAACATAAACTGAAGCATGCAGAACATACTCGTCACAAGCGATGTCGCCGATAGATCCGAAAAGATCCGTATTGAAGATTTACATCGCGCAATCTTAGGTATCCCCTCCAGTCTGAGGCGGCTATTTGCATTTACAAAGGTTCGGATAGGATATCGTTGTAGTAGTGGTAACGCTTGGATAAAATTCGCCTTTATACGGTTCTAATGTGCGAGTTAGTGCCGCCCGTATTCGGACTGCTTTGTAGCTTGCAGTCTGAGAGGTCCAGAGAGTTCTCATTACATTAACAGGGTTCGGATGGGTAAAGCGCAGTAGCCCGTATACGTCCGGCAGAAATTCGCTTAAATACGGTGCCATACTGAGACAGGCCTAACTCGAACGGTCGGCTTTGTGTTTACTATTTCATAGACAGTGGTGCAATCGCTGAAAAGGGAAACCGATACAGATATAACATGCATAGTTGGTTGCAGTGTGGGAAACTAACACTTACATTTATACATATCTTTAAAAGTAACACATTCCTTTGAAATGATGCTCAATCTAATGGCATTATATGTAAATATTTACCTTTATGTTCTTCCTTTAGCCATCCATGTTTATTACGCTTTACATTTAATAAAGTGTTAGACATTCCTTATGATTCACTAAAACATTTCTGATTCATATAAATTTCACATTTGTAATTTATTATTTTTAAAATAAATTCTTTATCAAAACAAGTATTTAATTATTCTTGACAAATATGAATCATTGAAAATATTTAGGGTAAATTCATATTAAAAAACTTTTGTTTGTTTTGTCATAAGAATGAAAATAATAATAAGTTTTGAACGTTCAGTTATTTTTCTAACAGCTGGTCTTTTTGGATGCGCTTAATGAATATATAAGTTGGCGAAGTTCCCATGTACACATACAAACAAAGATACAGAGAGAAGAAGAGATATTAGCTATAGTTCAGATAGCATTCTAGGATGGCAGGTGTCACTGGTTCTTAAATTGTTCTTAAATTGTCTTATACATATAATTATATTGCCAACGGACTTTTCTTATGTCAAATAACCTTTAACCCTTCATTGTCATACATCTTAAGAAAACCATGCTTATCATTCTGGGTCATATGGACCCAGTCTATTTTCAAATGGTTGCTTTTCAATGGAGAAATGCATACACATATAATTTGACGATGATATATAATCAAAGTTACTGAAAAATGGGTATTTTTAAAGTATTGGGGTATTGTATTGTATTGGGGTATTGTAGAAAACCCCTTCCTAAAACTTCTGGTTCATTCGAATTTTTTCCTGAGGTTTCTGGAAAGATTTTATTTTGAAAAAAACTGAACAGAGTGTAAGATCCAGTGGCGAGGGTAAATGGAATGCGATTGGTTGGAATATATGAGAGTATTAAGAGCAGGACGGGAGATATTAAATTTAACTGTATAGTCTCTAGAGGTGACTATTTAAAGGAAATAATATTCTATAAAGAAATGTAATGAATTAAGTTCATTAAAGATAGAAAAAAATAAGATTAAAGTTTGTTAATTAAGAAGATATGTTAATTACAAAAGGTATCATCTCATTTAGAACAAACACCCCGGTGTACAATTGCATTTTTTAAGTCTTCATCTTCGGTTCAGGTGTATAGATAAAGCAACTGAGAATGCTTCATGTCGTTAATTTAACGTTCAGTAACAAATTGATCTTGTGATAGATCATAAATCGCTTACGGCGCGGGGCAATGTTATATGAAAGTCAGCAGGGTTTACTGTTTATAATAGAAGTAAATGAACTGGCTTTCATTATTCTATTTTATGTAAATAATGAAGATAAAATGTGTCAAACATAACTTGAGTGACGATGATTGCTTTTAATTGTTATTGATGGATATTTGGCGCCGTTGCGTTGGAAACAACAATACGCCATCAAGTAAACCCCGTGTTTTAAAGTCCAGGAAACATCTTACCAACTTTATAACAATGCTATCGTATTTGTTTCTGTGAAATATATCCCTCTGTATCCTTCTAAGCCAATGGATCACGTAAAATTGGTTTTAGATAATACCCATAATGGGAAATATTATCTTTTATATATATTGCATATACATATGACATACAGTGTAGGTTTTACTTCACAATAGGATATGCAATATACATGAATGTATATACCTTAAATATAATACAAATTCAAATATATTCCGGGTATAATTCATAATTTTAAAAGTACAAGAAATATAAAATAATCATAAATAATGCGCTTGTGTCCTCATTTTTTAGTGGTCGATTTTTCAATTGTTGATTTATATTGATGTTAATAAATGTGTATTGGCGTGTCTATTTTATTAAATATCTAAATGTTGGCGGAGATATAGCAATTAAAAATTTGAATTGTAGTTTTAGCGGTCGGTAGAGATGGTTGGCCATTTGTATGACGTGAAATGCATTTTTACGTCAGTTATTTGTTGAGTAGGTCAGTGCTGTGGTAATGTTTTGTAGCTGTTGGTAGCCGAAATAATCAAGTCAAGTCAAAGAAAAATAAGTTTTTATTTTATTTATTGCAGATATAAAATAATATATATAAATTTTATTCTTCCTTGAAATAGCTGTAAATAATATTTGATATTTTGATATATAAATACATATAGCAGAGATTTATGAGCTGTTAGGTTGGTAACCTGTAAACTTGTCAGAGTTCTGTCAAGGATATATCTCTTTTACGCTATGTTGTATAAAAGAGATAGCAACTAGCGGTTGTGACGTCACATGCATTTGGAACTTTGTACAAAGTTGAATCCCTTTATTAATTAAATAGACAAAATGACTTTTTTAATTGTTAATATCTCCTAACATATAAGGAGTTATTAAACAATAATTGAACATTTGAGGTTCTTGTAACCAACTTTATCAATATATAGTACAGTTTTATAGAAATTAAGACATAGGACACAAGCCCATTTAGGCTCTTAATAGAAAACGCCATTAGCATTTAACTTCGACTCTGGAAGACTTAGTAAGCGTTCTTTATTGTTAATTGATAGTTAGACTCGTTCATTAACACCGGCTTAAGTCTATGTTAAATTGACTTGAAGGGTATAATTCAGTTAATGGGTTAATAATGCTATTTCATCTAATTTGTCTGGACTACGCGTTTATTGTTCATTAAACACAACCGTTATTTGCTGAGCGTCCCCTCGCACCCCTCTTCGCCATTAATCAACAAAATCGCTAAATAAAAACAAAAATAAATATTCTAAAAATAACCCCCTTATCAAATATTATTATTGATTGACAAGTCAGCGTACCCGCAAACCATTTCGTTTATTTCGTCAGAAATAACTAGATAACGTGTTGAGGTTTATTTTGTTTTTATTTTCATTTGTTTTCTAGTTGTTTAATGTGTTTAGTTATAATTAATTACTTGATTTTGTGATATGATAATTTTTGTACCCTAACATTTACCTTATTCATTTAAAAGTGAATAAATGTAAAAAGGTGTGCCCCCTTAGGAATAATTATATAAAACGTATGTAAATTTGTAATTGTTTATTTGCTTATCACTTGTTGCGTGCTTATTACGGCTGTAACGACCGCTGAATGATTACAAAGTCAAGTTCAAATGTCATATTTTTTCAATAAAGAAATGATAATATGAAAACAAAATTTTGTTGCGTAACTAATGTTAGTGCGATTTCAATTGAATGTAAGAATTTTTGTAACTCATTAATTGCGTGAATAACTTATATTTGTGCAACAGAATCATTTTAAAAACCGTTTAGTGACAAAGAACGCTATTAAAGGTAACAAAATGGAGAATCACAGTCATAAAAGCAAAATTTAAAGTTTTTTTTTTTAGATGATATATTTCTTGGGGCCGTTTTTTTCAATTTCTGAGATAACTGAAGTTTGTAGTAAATATTTTGATTCAAGATGAACATAACTGTAGCTTAAGCATCCATTTTGCATTACCTTGGTTACGTTTAATTAACTGTGTTGCCGTTTTCGGTTAACACTTAGTGATGCCAGAACTGTAATTTAACTGAGAATTGAAAAAACGGTACTTAGTATCTTTTAAGGCAATTATTACCAACATTTAAGTTAATATATACATCAAGTGTTTGGCAGAATACAATTTTAAGGCGAGAGTCGTCTGCCACGTGGTATACTATCACAAATACCCCACAATTCCGAAGACTTTTGCAAAAATTAGATCCAAAATCGGTTGACATATGTATATATTATACAACTTTTTAATTTTTTTGATTTCATGAACCACTTATATTATTTTTTTCAGTTCTTTTATATTTTCTTAAATACTGAAGTATTTAACTTTATTATTTTTTTATTTATATTATATTAATTGTGTGCCTATCGGCTTTACAATCTACATTCTTAATACATTTCATAGAACTTCAACTTGAAATTAAACTTAAAACTATTCTAGACCTTTCTATTTCCAAAAGTACTTTCTGCTTCTTCTTTTGCTGACCCTCTTAACTTTACATTACGTAAGATCTACTGCATTAACCTTTTCAGTTATTTGTCACAATTTATATTAATTACTTAAAAATGTTGTTTCAGAACCAAGCAACTTCTTCAGAGATCGGCCTGGGCCATAAAAAAGGGCTGTGACAAGACGCCCCCATCATTAATAATAATTTTGTAACTAGCATTAGTTATTATTGTTATTTTTATTATTTCCGTCACATAAAAAGAAAAAGAAAAAGTGAAAAAAAAAAATAATAAATATAAAAGTGTTAAAAAATTAGTAAAATTAAGTACAGAAAGAAAAAACGTTATAGGGGGAGTTGGATTTTTATAAAAAATAAATAACGAAACTTTATAAGAATATAAATGATCTAAAAATTAAGTAAAATAAAGTGAGTGTAAGCAAGATTTACGGGGGGTAACGATTGTAAGCATAAAGATTGAAGAAAAGGAAGGGTTAACTACTAAAATGGTGAAGACGTTCCAAGCTTATTTACCACAGACTAACCGCACTTATTCGTGCGTTCACTGCCGAGCCCACCTAGCCAGCCATGAAGAACTTATATCTAAGGTAAGAACCTAAACTATCTGTAGAAGTCTATCTCTCATAATCTGAAGAGTTTTAGAAAAATCCTTTTCTGTAGTATATAGTATAAATAATATTTAAAACAGAGTGTATTGCATCTATACTGCTCTCTCTAATGTATGTTGTTAATAAGCTATCTCTTTCTTAATGATAATGGCAACATCACTTTATTATTTTAAATATCCTCTATCTCTTTCTATCATATTATTTCTAATGACCTTTTAGCGCAAAAGAAGAATTCCCTTAGAGTATTTCCGTGCATTCTACTATCGATTCCGTGTATAGTATATTAGAATACAGTTATTAACATCGATTTTTCTATGAAATAATTGAAACCCATATGTTGCAATGAATATATTAGTGCCGGGGTAGTGAATCCTTTAGACGAAGACCTCTTTTGATTTAGGTATTTAGCAGATTAAGATTAGACAGAATAAGAAAAGAATATACAATACAATATATATATATGGATCGAGATTTCCAATTACCACTGAATCAAAACTTATAAAATTATTCAGTTCTTTTCTGTTTAGATCCATAAATCACGTGTTACCATTTTGGTATCTTTAGAACTTGTAGCTTTAACCAGCATTACACTACCCTCCCTTTGGATGGAACGTAGTTCTTTTTTCTATTAAGTCCATAAAATATTTTGTGTAAAATTATTTAAAAATTGTTCAGTATAAAATGAACGATATTTGTTTTATGATGTCATTTATTCTATAACCAATTTTCATTGTGTCGAGTAGAATAAATAACCAAAATTACGTAGTTTGACTGTAGCTCCCCCAGTAAACATTTTACCATCATATTGAAGATGCGTATGATTTTTTTGTCATGAAAGAGTTCATTTTCAGTTCAGTTTCTCACAGTCGTTCATATGAAATGTCTATTTTATCGACTACAAATAGCGAACCCTCTCCACCTGTCTGAATACAAATGAAAATAAAGTTGATACGAACTATAATTGAAGTGTAATAGTGATAGGAACGTCACAAAATAGGACACTTCACCAAATTGTTTACTGTGGCCCCTTATCCTCGCTTTCTACCTAATCCTTCCTCCTTGACCAAGCCAAACGTTTCCGTGGGCTGTACTTTTCCAAAATCAGAAAACCTTTTAGTAAGTTCTTTACTTAACGAGTCCAAAACTGTTAAAACATCGTAAAAACGTAAACTTGAAACGTTTGCTAATTTCAAAAGAAAATATCAAAAAAGCTCTGTTGGTTCTCCACCGCTGTTCACTCCTTTTCTTCGTACGAGTGCTCGTGACCTCCCTGTGTAATGTAATGTTAGTTGTCAACATGGAGTGCTCGTACCAGTAATTTATAATCAATTCTAAAGAAAATACTGAACTACCAGTATTGGTTGCGCTGTACGAATACGAGTATATTATTTACGGTACGATCGATTTATGCATATTAAATTCATCGCGGTCGACAATCAATAGCACATGTTGATAGCTATAGTCAAGGTATCAGTAAAAGGGTTGTGTTCACAATGGATGAGGAGGGGTGGGGGGAGGAGGTGTTGATTACACGGCTAATAACGAAACTGTGGACTGCAGACTTTATATTGGAATTATTTAGCTGTTTCTAATGATTAAAATAAATTACGAAATACACGTTTTTAAATGTTTCTTTGGCGTCTGCTTTTGTACCATTCATTTAACATCAGAGAATTTTTTTTAATTACCATTTTTGACGATTTTCTTACTTAAGATGATTTTTCAGGCTAAGTAAGTTACAGAATTAGGGTAAAGCTTGAAGCGAACATAAGTAAAGTTTAAATTACTGTGGTTCGCCGGTGACTTAATGCTTAAAAGTGGTTATGAGCGCTATAAATCTAAGACAATCGCAGTCGCAGATCGTTATCTATTAAGTTTACGTTTTCTTACGTAAACTTATTTATGTTATATACACCTTATTTATACGTAACTACATATAGTTGAAATTACGAGAGTTAGGCGGTGACTGAGTCGTATAAATGTACGATACATTGGTGAAATTTATCTTATTCGTTCCTATATACATTATAAAAACATGGATGAGACACTGTTTCCTCATTGTATCGTAGATTTATACGGCACAACTTATTTTAAGTTTTTAAATTACACAAATACTTTCTCATGTTCACCTAATTTTGTGGTTTTCTACAAATTAGTTTGATGTCAATATAATGCTACAAATATAACAACAAATTTGGGACAGAGGAAAGATTGATTTATTATTTTCTTTGTAAGATATTGGAGAATCTTTGATATAGTACAATGATCCCACTTTATTTAAAGTACGTTTCACAATTTATTGTTTATTTCGAATCACTTGTTTACGAATACCAAAATAACTTCATTCGCTATTATCTGTCATTGACTATAGAAGTTAATAGTATGATATATATTTTATTGATAATATTTAATTCATATCAATTCAAACAATTCTCAAAAGCTTTGAAATTTATTGCGGGAATCAGCCTTGTTGTAGTAAATATATTTTATAGTGCTTTATATATACTTAGTCAGGGGCGGCCTTAGCCATTGCGAGGCCAAAGATGACAAAATATTAATGAAGATAAACTAAGGTACATCAATACCTTAAAAGAAGACGCAGTGATTCAAGTGGGATTTCTAAAATTTTATTTCCGACACGAAAAAAATAATATTTAGGTTGTAGTTAGGGTAATAATTTGGTTGCATTGCTTGCCACCCCCTAAGGACGCCGCTGTACTTAGTCGTATATACGAACAGATGTTCATATGACCCATAGACCTATATGGCATAATAGCATAGTAACGCTGGCCGAACAATTTAACGCTCCAAATACTTCCCGGTATCTACAGCGCTGTTGATCGGTAATCGGTATCGATGGGATGGAGTTCCACGGGGTTCCAAGAACGCCGTTCGATTTTAGCTTCATTATATGGTATGGAAATAAGTTTGTAATGCCTAAACAATATTTAGTTTGTGTGGTAACAGATTATATTTAATTAATAACCCATAACCAAAACAAAAGTTTTCTCAGAAAAGATTGTTTTTGAAGTTACCACTTTAGAATGCTTCACCGCAATATGTATACGTTATAGGACAGTAATATAATCCAAAATTGTCCTACTAATGCCACATTACATTTGAATTGTATTATAAACCAAAAAACTTAAAAACTAATGCTATCCGTTCCATCCTTTCCTTGTATTTCTCTTTCTATCCACCTCACCTCTCCTAAACCATGTTCCCACTCTGCTTTTCTCCTTCACTTTGTCTCTTCACATCAGTTTCTCAAATAGTCTTCTTAAATCGTTTTCATATTTTTGAACAAAATTGCACAAAACAGAAATACTAAATTTTTAATCGAAAATTGAAAAATTTTACTGGACTACATCACCATCTATTTATGAAAGAACAAATTTAAATAGAAAGATAACGAAAAGCTATTTTTTTTAACGATCCTTTTGCTAAATAATCCTTTTAAAATTTAAAGTTTCCCTTGTGAAATATGTGAATCGAATCTTGATGCAATTGAATGAATAGAAAGAGAAAGAGAGAGATAGCAAATAGAAAAATAAGAATACATATATGAATTTGACAGTTCGACAAAATTTATTTATTCTACTCAGAACCTAATTATATTATGGAATGTGTCATTACATTCAAGTAAAAATGCTACATATGTTATACAAATACTTCCTTTGTTTATTAAAATATGAAACATGAAATTGAGGTTATGTTTATATAACAAAGTTTGAAAACTTCCTGTTCATTAAATGTTTGAATTATTTTAATAATTCATTAACAAAAGTCTGCTTGCTGCTTGCAGTAATCACCTCAGGTTGAAAGGTTACAATATGGTTCTTATTGTTTAGAATCAGGTCAAACTTTTATATGAAATGCCGGATATATATAAGTACATTATGCAAATTTCTTGCCCTTTTCTTCCTATACAACGACCAGGTCTTCCTGGCTGCAATTTAATTATCTTACATATAATAGGCATGTTATTATACCATTGCATTTTTCGTAAATGTACATTTTTCGGATGCGTACTTATTTATTACATTACCTCTTGATTTATTTTTATAAAAGCTCAATTATTTTTACCATTTTTCTCCCGACCTAATTTAAAGAATTAATTGGATTAGTGAAACACAAATGAGTAAACAAACAGTAACTGAAAAGTGGAAATAGAAAACTACTGATGGAATAATAATTCCAGGAAACGTGGATTATGTTGTAATACAAGAACAAAGAAATAGAATCCGCTAATACATATACGTGTGGTGCATCTGCAACATCTGTTGGCTGCATTGATTTAATCATATAAAACAAGCAGCGCCATTGTATATTTATTGTGTACTAACTCAAACGGAAAATACATTTATATAAAATAAAACATTTTCTAGAAAATATATAAATGTTTATTATTGCATTGTAAAGGTTTATGTAAAAAACAATTCCACTTCCGTTTTTCTGAAAACGTTCAAACGAAGCGGAAGAAAAGGATAAAATAATCTATTTTGAGAATTCCCGTCTACGTTTCGCATGTCGTGCTTGACAAGCAAGTTATTCATATTTAATTGTTTGAATAATTAAAAAGACTTTAGATGTTGTTTGCTATAGCGTTTTGTAACAGTTTCTGTTGCTTTTATTATAATACAGGGTTGCACTAGTATCGGTCCGTGCAACACTGTTATGCCATTTGTCATTTTGCTTCTAGGTGAGTAGTACCCTACAAACAATTTTGATCGGAATCCAATTAGATGCGAATCGTATCACTCTGAATGGTGATTGGAATCCTATTAGACATTAGTGTGACATTACATGAAGCTTTGTACAGCATGTCTGCACCGGCCGGAACGCTCCGTACCCCCTCTGATGCCCTTCCTAATAGTTTCCAAACGAGGTTTGCCGAGGCGCAAGTCGTGGTACTACTACAGTACTAACATACGTTTTTCCGAACTAAATTGCGGTACCTTTTCTTGATGGAAATTTTCATGAGTAATCATATAAATAACATTGGATCTGTCGTAGAATAAAGAAAACAATAGATGGAGTGCAATCTCGTACATTAAGATTCTACATTTGCATTAATTATTTCATGTTATTTATTTTGAACACTGCCTTGTTTATATTTCCTCGTTTCCACTAATTCTAAGTCACCATACTAAAATTCATATTGCAATTTATTTGGGTCTAACCTAGAAAATAATATAAATGTTAAACTGTATGTAGGTATTAATTTTATTTTATTTTATCGTTACAGTCTTTCCAGGGCAGCCAAGGCCGTGCCTACTTGTTCAATTCCGTGTAAGTATGATGCATTACTTTGTATATTATACATAATATGCCTCACTTAATTGGAAAGTTGATAATTGTAAACAATATTGTGAAGAATAGATAATAAGACTTCTAAGAAATCATGGTTAACTGTTGTTATTTTATCTAACATTCTTGAAACTAATTTAACATTATTTCTGAATACTTAAGTAGCTGGCATTGAATTCTCTAAAGACAAAACTGTGTTTTTTTATTCAAAATAATAAAAGAATAAACTGGAAAAGTTGATTAATAAATTTAGGTATTTAACTAAATTTATTATTTATTAAAAAATGTATATAATGTGAATAAATATTTATCAACTTCCCAATTATGACTAACTCAGTTATCAGTATAATAAATTAAGCACTTGTAGTTTTATTTAAACAAAATTAAACTGCATTTAAGTCATCTTTTTGATACGTCATCTGTTCGGTTGACATACACATGCATACACGCATATTCTTACTAACACCTTCTTACTATATAGATAGACTACATTATTTACATGCCATTTTAACCCAATTGCGGTAATGAGCTATAATTTTCCATGCAATATGTTATTCTGTAAAATATCGCTTCTGGCAACTTACTGCGTGGTTATGAACAATTAATATACAATGAGCAATCGATCCAGTAAATATTAAACGTTCCTGTGACCTTTATGCTATGTATCCATTCAGTCTTGCTTTAACCCTTATCAGGCCCTAGACAAATTATAAAGCATTCACATAAAATGAGTAAAATTTGTAGTTAAACACTATCGAATGTTTAAAAAAACTTAGGTGTGTTTCTTGGATAAATTTGTTCTCTACTTATTTTTCAAAGTTTACATCAGTATACATATTATGGTAATATGTTATATTTAATTATTAATTATGCAGTAAAACTAACTGTGATTTTATTTTGATAAGTCTATTGTACACTGTAGTGGCCATGATCAGCGTCCATTTAAATAAAAGTTATGGACAATTTGTTGGAGACAGTTTTGTCCAGTGCTAATATGCACATCGGTTCTGTTCTTACATACAAATACCTTGTAAGACACATGCCTTGTAAAATTCCATTTTATTTAGAAAGTAAAATATCAAATTAACAAATTCACGAATTTTTAATAAAGTACTAATTTTAGTTATGCGTATTTATGTATGTATGTTCATGAATGATTAAATGATTGCTTAAAAGTGAATGTATCATATTTTTACTTATATTATAATATTTAGAATAAATTTACTTCATTTGTATAAAAATGTTTTCTTTTCTAATTTTGTTTAAGATTTATAAATATAAATAATAATAAAAATAAATAATTCACGTAGAGTGAATGTTGGCTGCGGTCCAGCAGAAGAGCGCGTTCTGCTCACCGGCCTCCATGCTGTTGCTGACATCTATTGTGAATGCTGCAAAACTACTTTGGGCTGGAAATATGTAAGTTATTTTTGAATTTTATTAAAAAACAAAAAAAGAAGAACAAACATTTTGATCTAGCGATAGTTCGAGCTCTCTTAATTTTAGGTATCACCTTCGTATGCTAGGTTGGTTGGTCAAAATTTCAAGTTATTTTTAGGAAAACAATATACTTGTCGAAAATTTAGGTTTGACGCCTTCTGAGATTAACACACGGCGACGTTTTGCATCACCTTTAACGATAACCATCTCTCTTATTATTTTGTTTTCTATTAAACATGTTTTTATGTTTTTTCAGGAGCATGCCTTCGAGTCCAGTCAGAAATATAAAGAGGGAAAGTATATAATAGAGCTGGCTCATATGATAAAGGAGAATGGATGGGACTGATCCATGTTTGTGATGCTGGTTTTCGTTTTACTGATGGCTTCATTTGTTCCTGAAGAAGATATCGAAACAACACTCACCAATTTTAAAACCTCAATATTCAACTATAAAAAACTGCCACAGTTTGCCTGCCCTGATTATAAAATTAAAAAATAAAGACTGATCATTTTAACTCGTATTATATGTTACAATAAAAAAAAATTATTAATTTGGCATAACTGTGGCAGTTAAGTTTTTGAAAATTCTAGTGATTCGCATTGCAAAAATCATCAAGAAAAATCTTCAACAGTGGTGCAATGTTTTTAATTTTTTTATAAAATTAATCGATTGTTATTTAAAATTAAAAAAGAACTTTTGTCGTGATTTAAACTTACTTATTAGTGAGAGATTAAAATTGATCTAGACTGAATAATAGATTTTGCTATTTTAGTTAAATATCGTTAAAAAAAACTACTGATTCACTAAGCGTGTAAGAAATCAACAAAGCATTCAACATTTTACAGATCGAGCAGTTGCCATGATCATTCATTATTCTAATATTTTAATCGTAAAATATATAATAAAAATGTGGACAAATGTGTAGTTCTCGAAAATATATGTACGAGTATGCTTTTATGGGACAAATTATGAACAATTAGCGTTTATAGTAGCTGTATTGTTGCTGTTATGCCGTCATGCCGTGGGATCAAATGAATTGAATTGGTGTTCAAATGTGATATGATAAGAAACAATGCATCGTAATGTTGGCAGAGATAATTCAGTATATTTAAATAGGTTAATTATTATTTGACAAATCTAAGATATAATGGAATATAATATTAAATTAATGGACTTCAAAAATGTTCCTAACGTTAAATTATTTATTTTAAATAAATCTGATATAAATTCATCAAATATACGCTTTTACTATTTTTAATTTATTTAAAACTTTTGACATAATATTTTTATTATTTTAAAATGGATATCTCTTTATTTGTAATTTTAGTAAAATGAAAAAATTAATGTAACACTATAGTCAATTAAAATAAAATTTAAACTGTGATCGACATTTTCATGAAAAGAATGTTAATTTGCAAAATCCATCTGTAATTTTTTGAATTTATAAATCAGTAAAATTTAATTGCTCAATTTAATTATTTATTTTTTTAATAATTGGACAAAAATAACACAATTTCCTATAATCACTGTAATAAAATATGATCTCTAATAATAAATATAGTAGTAAATTATTCTGCCAACATTAAAATGTAACTAATTTAATAAAGTATGAATCAATGCAAGTTTAAAAATAAAAAAAAATGTTAAAAAATAATTTGTGCAATGTGATACAAAATTTGTAGTATCAAGATGGAGACCAAACTTGAATAGTGTGATAAAACTAAATAACTGATAAGTAACATTTAAATATTTTAAAATTTTAAGATTGATTATTGCATAATTAAAAACTAATCATTTTATTATTTTTACGAGAAAGACACTTAATTCTTTTATAAATTACGTAGCTTCTAATTCTTCAAAAATTAATTCAATTTTAAATTATAAAAGATTAAGGTCTGGCAATTTAATTCTATACTGGTGAGCTGGTTTGAATCTGTGGTTTGGCAACTATAAGTATAAATGTTTAAAACATAGTAAATGCACTAGTAGTGAATAATAAAAAAAGTGCACTGTTAAGTGCTCGATTAATGTAACTGTTGATAGAAAATTCGTGAAAACTATTGTATAGCTTCGCTTTGATTGTAATTTGTACTGTAATATATGTTTGTCTTAAGATAAGATGTCAGATTTGCCTCACCACATTTAAAACCTACCGTTATACAATTATTTTTATTAGAAATGCAATAAAAAGCTATAGCTATATAGGAATTCATTTTTAGTTTAAAGACTTTGTAAGTTATTTAAAGTCATTAAATTTTAAAATAATAATAAAATGGTTGGTTAGTAATTACATCAATAATTGAAAGAAATTAGAGGCTCATATTTTAGCCATTATAGCATGAACATTATTATATATAATATGAATATTAAATTAATTTAATTTTTTACTTAAAAATAACAAAATAAAATATATAAATAAAAACACATTTTTATTTTGTCAAATTTTTTTATAAAATAAAAATGATAACTATATTTACAAAGAATACATCGAGTAAAATTATATATTTTGGAATAATAATTCGATAAATCATGGAGAGAGAAAAAAATGACCAATTTTAGTTAATTTTCTTTTAATATAATTTAGTAACATAAAAGAAATTATTAATAATTTGTTATTAGAATTTTTTACAAATTTGTCTATTATTATGATTTTGGTAATTTTACGGCAA
The DNA here is from genome assembly GCA_963678705.1 of Panorpa germanica. Lineage (NCBI taxonomy): Eukaryota > Metazoa > Arthropoda > Insecta > Mecoptera > Panorpidae > Panorpa > Panorpa germanica. The sequence continues at coordinate 6,129,091 of OY783206.1, read as the reverse complement.
ATTAGATGTAGTTTTGTAAATTGTGGTCGTTTTTCACAAAATAATATACACGTGTATGCATGTATAATAAAGTTCTGCAATATTTTTTATTCAAATTTAGGCTATGTAAGCTTTTAATATAAAAAGTTTTAATATCAATAATTATTTTTTTATGAGGTTAGGTATTTATAAATTTCATAATTCAATTTAATTTATTATTATGAAAAATTTGCTCATGACCGATTTAATATATTGAAATATTTTAATTGAATAAATATTCATTATTATTTCAATGATAAATTGATTCATTTCTATGAAATGGCATTAAGATATGAATATGAAGTATCATAGTTTTATAATTATGAATTCACGCTGTATCACGTCTTTCCCTACAAACAATTTGTATGAATTTCTATATTTATCTATATAAAGACTTTCTATAGATATTTTTTTTTTGTCTACTAATCATCACTCTGTTACCCTAACAGTCTATTTCGATTCTAATAAAAGTCGGAGAGTGTATTCTAAGAATTTTTACGGATTCTTAACAAAATTGTTTGTAGGGTTCCTATCGAAGGCATACATACTACCTGTATCCAAATCAGAAACAATAATGACACAATTAGTTAATGGAATATCCGTTTTACTTCATATTGAAAATGTCTAACTTTTCTCTTTGCAAATGAAATTTATAAATCGATATACTAATAATAAAAATAATTAAAAAGACTTTAATAAGTATTATGATCTATTTAAAGAATCTCATTACTAAAAGCAGTTGGAAGTATAAAAATTACAATAAAACAACTAATTTTAATTTTAATATCTATATAACTAATTATATATTCATAGTGTAAAATTTATATAAATATTATTAAAATTTAAATATTATGATTTCAAAAAAATAATGCATAAAAATACATGTTTTAGTTGTATTTATTAATACCATCGTGGCATCTGCTCCTCAGAAGAAAAAAACAAATATTCAAAATCATTTAAAAAAATAAAATAAAAACACCAAGTGCTCGATCAAGCTATATTTACATTACAGGTGTATTGCTATCCGGTTTTATTTAAATTGCTTTTACTTCAAATTGGGTTAGTAAATTAGTTAATGGTCTAATAACATGAACCCCAGAGTCTTATATTGTTTTCAATTTCTCATTATAAAACGTATTAAAAGCAAGTGGATTTTTCAAGCTATTTATAACCCAAAAACCATACCATTACCAAAAAACCGTCACCCATTAATATAATTTAAATCGAATCGGTTAGGTAATCGAATAGTTCAATAATTAACTAAAACCTTGTAATGTAAATCAAATAAAAATATAAATATATATAAACAACTGCCAATAGAATTAAAAAAAATTAAAATAATTATTATTAACTATCATATATTGTTATGTATTTAACTTAAAAATAATAATCTACAAAATTCCTGCATATAACCATGCAAAACTCGCAGGTTTTTATGGAACATTACATTCATTATTTCATTTAGTTATAATTTTAATTATTACTGCAATAGATCTATAAACTCGATCCTATATGGTATAATATATTTTATATTATTATAACTTAGAAAATTATTTGCAGTAATATTACATGAATTTATCATCACTGAGTCTATTATTATTATCTTCTTAAAGTTTTGGTATATAAATTTTGATAATTTTATTTTCTAAATAAAATTAGATATTTTCCGTTCTCGTCTGGAGATAACCATTAGGTAAATACGCCGCTACAGATCATGCAAGTTTATACAAACGAAGTCTGCGCGAATACTTTCAGCTTTGTACTTTTAACATATTTAGTGTAGCATTTAAATTAATATAACTTTGGAAATTTATAACTAAACTATACTGTTAACGACTAAAAGTGTTTGCCAGAGGTAAGAATGAATAATAACTTTGGTTCTGTAATTTATTTTAAAGCCTTACATCTGGCAACAATGTTGTTAATTTATCGATAAAGTTTATCGTTAAAACAGTTAAGAGAATGGGCTTGTGAACCATGACCTAATTTCTATGAAACGCAACTATATTTTAATAAACATGGCTACCAGAACCTTAAATGTTCAATTATTTTTAATAATTCCTTATATTTTAGGAGATATTAACAATTAAATTAATTCTTTAAGATAGATTCGTTTAACTTTCGTGCTTTCGGGCTTCAGAAAGAGAACCTTATATATATATAATTTAATATCTAACACTTGTTTTGTTGCACAAGGCTTAATAACCATATTTAAATAAATTGACTCAGTGAACACATTTATTAGTTTATGATAAAATCATGAAATACATTTAATTTTTGGAATTTATATTATTTCAAACAAAAACTAATTTAAATTAATATATTGATTAAATTTGTTAACAATAATTTAAAATAACTACTCGTCCGTATTTGCTGCTGCATTATTGTTGTTGGGCTTTGAAATGTTTTGCTAGATAAATTGAATATATGTATATTTAAGAAAAGTATTGAATAATTTAAAATGATACGCACTGAAAATATTTCATAAAACAGACATAATAAATATATGTAGGGCACAATCGAGAAGGCAGGGTATTGCATTTTTTTTAACTCAATTGTGCACCCAAGTATATTTGCCAAATACGTTTTATTCGTATTCGTATAAGGTAATGTGTGAAAATACTAATATTATAAAATTCTAGTCAAAAATAACAGTTAAAAGCATTTTGTGGCTATCACATTTTTTGTATTGTTTTTATTTAGCCGAAGTTGCAATAAATCAATCTAATAGATATTTCAAATATTTGGTATTTTAATATTAGCAGTGTGTTTTATTTTAAAAGTAATTGTCTAAATATTCAAAATGATAAATCAATGGCAGTATATTGGAAGCACAGGCTAAATGGTCGCACTCTTCGATCCACAGTAGATGTTCAGAGTAGATTTTGATTAGTACTCGTATTTTAGCAGTCAATAAAAGAACCCAACCCACGTGTTACAAAATGAAATAGATGTTTTTATCAAATCAATTTTGCAATATATATTATTTATTAAAAATGAGTTTGTTTGTCGATGGGTGTCCATATAAATTACAGTAAAGTCAGACGTGTTTTTTTAAATATTCTGCAATAACATCATTAAATATTTGTACGCATATTAAAAGCGATGAATTAATGTAAAAATCTGAAAATTCTGTGTAACTTCACAATAGATTGCTCCACTGGTACCAAATAAATGTATTAAAATTTCGCGTTGGGCGTTTATTGTATATAAATTTATTTCAATTTTTTATATATAAAAATACTGCCACGCTGAAATAATTATTTTGAATGATTAATGTTTTTAAAAACACTGTATGAAATAATTACTGTAGTAATAAAAGATAACTCTAAATTTAACATAAAATATTGTTATAATAATAAAAGTCATATTTTAGGGCTTATTATATATTTAAAAAATACATATAATGATATTTTCAATATAAACCAATCAAAAAATATTAGTGAGTAGCTATTTTGGTATTCATGAAAAGAAATTTGCTTATAAAAAAATGTATGTAAAATTTTTAAAAAAATTATATAAAAAAAAATAAAAAGTAAAAAAAATAAAAGATTGGCCATATGTGTGTTAAAGTAAAGTAAGGTTTTTGTTTAAAACTGTATTAATTAGATGTCACTGCGGAAATGATCTCTATATAATTAAATATACTTCAATTTTAAAAATTATAATTTCTTTATGAATATGTATACCCTAATAAATAATACACAACATATAAATGCCCTCTCCTTAAATGATCCATCGCAAGCTACTTGCTTGTGACTAGATAAAATTGATTTAGCGGAAGTTAACTGTGAGTAAATACAATTTATTTCATTGGAAGTCAATTGTAAGTGCATACAATTGATTTCGCAGGTAATTGTGACTAGATACTTTGATTGCTTGTTACAATTCAATCAAGTAACGCACGAAATCTTCTACTACAACCGATGCAGCCTAATGGTTTTTTCTGCCTTATTTTATAATTTAATATTTTATTTTACTTTATTTTATTAATAATTTCATAATTTCATAGTTAGCGTTAAATAGTTAAATGAAGTTCATAAGTAGCGCGCTTTATGTACCAATATTTAAATATAAAAGAATTACACTCCATTTGTATGTTGGCGATTCCTCCGTTACTCAACTAATTTCAACTTCAAGTTCTTGTTTTCTGTTGAACATAGAAGTATTGTTTTTGTGTCAAATTGATGAAATTTATGAAATAAAATGTTATAAAAGTGAAGTTATTTAAATAACATATAAGCCAATCTAAACAATAAAAGTACATAGTTAACAATTGAATCATATATAACCAATAGAAATGATTATTCGTTAGCATTTAACAAGTGAAGTTTGACAAGTAGTTTTTGGTTTAAACAAATTGTAGGTGGGATAACAGAAATCACACGCAAATATTGTCATGGTTTGACACTTTCTCCACAATAACTCCCACGAACGCGCATTTTAATTACAACAGATATTACATGATATTTGCACATGAATTTTTATAGTATTTCCCGTTCTCATAACTATTTTTTGGATCAACTCGTTTGCTTCCAATTATTATAAAGCAATGACTAAAGTTAGAGATTTAGTTTTACAAGATAAACCATTGGATACGGTGTATTTCGATTCACCATCTCACGCTGGAACATTATTATGTGGTTTAAATGAATTAAGGAACAGGGGTCAACTTTTGGATGTAACATTACTCGCCGAAGGAAGCTCGTTTAAGGTGTGTGCTACATTTTTATATCAGACTTATTTCACAGAATTTTATTGTTTAAATACTAATATTTTAAATTTTAATTGAGCTGTTACTTCATTTAATTTGAAATCTGATTATTTTTAGGCACACAGAGCAGTTTTGGCATCATGCAGCGATTATTTTCGGGCAATGTTTACGGACGCAATGCTCGAATCCCGCCAGAGCGAGATAAGTTTGAATGGCGTCACCGCCGAAGGGATACGACTCCTGTTGGATTATGCATACACATCACGATTAGCTTTGAATTTGGTTAATATCCAAGACGTTCTATCTGCAGCCAGTCATGTGCAGGTAAGTCATGTTAAGTTAATACTAAAGCTTCAGGTGTAGTAAACGATAATAAATAAAATCTTCTGGGTTCTGTAATTTTTACTTGTTTACCTGTATTCTTAAAATTGCTGTTCCATTCCGAACTTTTTCTTAACACAGAAAACTATTTAGCGTTGAAATAATTTTCTGGTTTCTTATGCAATATACATAATGGAAAAGTAGTAATCTAGATTCCATTCTATAATTATGAGAATGTTAATTATGTTTAATTGATGAGTTTCTTTATTATGAAATTTTTCTTTCATAATTAATACATATATTTAATCAAAACTCTTCCTGTAATATAATAGATTTGTAATAATAATTATTATTATATATTATGTTACTATTTATCGTATGTAAATTTAAAAAAAAGGGTTAAGATGGATTTTGAAATATTTACAGGTTGAAGCAGTTGTGGAGGCTTGCTCATCGTATTTGCAATCACAACTTGATCTTGAAAATTGCATCGACATCGTTACAATTGCCGAAACATATTCCTTATCACAACTCCGAAGAAGAGTCTACAGGTGATTATAAAGTGACTTTATTATTACTTTACTAAATGTTTTGAATAATATAATTCGTTTTCACATTTTAACAGATTTATAAGTGGTCATCTACAAGAATTTTCCGCATCTAGCGAATTTCATCGGCTAGCGCCTCAACAGTTAGAACATTTACTAGCTTGTGATTTTCCTGTTGACTGTTCTGAAATTGAAGTATTGCAAATTGTGTTAAGATGGCTACGAAGTCAAGATGCGATTGAGTAAGTTGTAATTAAAATTTTTGTAATTAAATATAACCATTGATATTTCATTAGAATAATTCATAAAATTAGTTCACAACGATTTGCTCCACGACTTCTTCAACGTGTACATTTCTCAGAGATTCAGCGATGGGAACTTGATGCTCTTCTAGGAAAGACTTTGCTCTCTATTATATCCAGGTTTAGTGCCGATCAGCACTTATATAGAATAGTTCTTAGCGAAGCTTATAGACAAGCTAGAGCGCATGTAAGTTTTTAAAAAGATTAAATATCTTGATTGTTTGTTTATACCCATTATTAAACAATTTATTGATAATTTATATTTACAGGCTTTCGTAATAACGAATAGTCCTAAAAATATTCCATTAATAAACTCTAGAGGAATGGAATTGGCGGTGGTTAAAGTGGGCGGTTTTGGCATAGCTGGAATAACAAACGAAGTCACGTATTTTTTACCAAGCGTTGGAAAATGGAGACATTTAACTACAATACCACATGTGGAACAGTGCAATTTCGGAACTGCAGTACTCGATAATGAATTATATGTTGTCGGTGGTTGTTTCAATCAGTCTCTACAAGAAAGTATACATCCATTTGGATTTTGCTACAGTCCTAGATTTAATAAATGGACAACCATGGCTCCTATGCAGAGAGAAAGATGTCGATTTTCATTAAATGTGGCATCTGGAAGACTGTATGCTATTGGAGGTGCTAGTGAAGTTGATCCAGAAGATGACGAAGAAGAAATTAGCGCGTGTGAATGTTATAATCCGCAAACGGATGCATGGCATAGTTTTGCCTCACTACCAGGTTATAGGACACAACATGCTGGAGCAGCGTGGCCTCGAAGTGATGCTAAATATATCTTCGTTTCTGGTGGATTAGAAAGAGATGTAGTTCTTAACACTTTATTTAGGTTGGCTTGCATAATATTAATTATAACGTATCACTTTTATAATATTTTATAATATATTTTATTTTTCTTAGGTACGACGTTTATCGAGACATTTGGGAACATTGCCAACCAATGTTAACTGCCAGAGCAGATCATGTAATGCTTGTGATAGGAAATAATTTATATGTATGTGGGGGATGGTATGAAGATCAAGAAAGCAGTAATCGTATATTGGTGGACACCATAGATCAATTTGACGTTAATCGAAATAGTTGGGAAGTTATTACACAAGTGCCTACACCTAGATATCATGCAGGTATCGTTGCTGTTAACAACAAAATATATTTTATCGGTGGTTTTCATAGTGATGCCATGTTTGACAGAGCAACAGCTGCCATTGAATGTTATGATATTGATACTAATTTATGGACAACTGCTGACAAATATCCTCAGGATGTTTGGGAGCATACATGTGTTACGTTGTATATACCTAGGTGTCGAGATGATATGGAGGTAATGAGAGATACACAACAACAAAATTAAAATAGTTATTTTCGTTAAGTTTACTGCCTACCTATTGTTAAGCCTTCTTATTTCGTTAACTTAGATTCTATGTCTATTTGCGAAACGTCTCAATTTCGAAATTTCGTTATATTTATAATTGTTGATTTTTTTAAATTTTAATAATGCCATTTTCAATGTCATATTTCTAGATAAATCATAAAACGTAGTTTGGTGAAAGCAATAAATTTATGTCATTCATAAACATTTTCCATTTTGGATCTACGAACCTATAACTTATTAAATTATAATAGAAAATCATGAAAAAATGCAGAAGTCTCAATATGCCACTTAGAACAAATGTTATTATAAATTGTTTTAGCAGTAGTTTGCCACTATTATTAAAAAGCAGTGCCATTTTGCTTCACACATATATGGCCAGTTGCTGAACTCATAGTTCTCGGAAAAGAAGGTAAACATGGCTAGTTAAAAGGAAATAATAGTAAAACATCTTCGACCGAAAAATGTATTGTTATTTACCATTAAGCGGTCATGTTACTAACTTTACAGATCACTAACTTTAGCGATAACTATGAGTTCAGCAACGGCTAATAGTTGATCAATTCAACTCATAATGCTCAACTTATTTTAATGTATGCTTAATTAATTAGTATTATTTTTATACAAGGTAAAGGTTGGATAAGGTGTTCGTTTCTGTTATTTAATAATCATATTAACTATTAGGCTTATTTTACCGAGTTGTTTTCATCTTTTCTCATAAACTATCTAATGTAAAGAAAATCAGAAATATATAGTTCTGTTTTTTTGGCTGAAAACGTATTGACTCTTGCCACATTATCGTAGTCCTTTTTTTAATATTTGATTATAATTATGCACTTGTGATAAAACGATCAACACAATATTTATATTCGCAATTTTTTATTATAAGCAAAAGTTGTAATTTTTATGATCATTCAACCGAATATATATTATAAGCAGTTGCATGAGATAAATCTTTGTAAATATTATTTTTAAATTATTTATTGTTTTCAATAATGAATGTTTACAACGTATTTTAATAAAATTATTCTAATATTTAATGATTATTTTATTTCTTTTGAAAACGATTCGTTCTAACATAGATATATAGATATATGCTGTCGGTAACAAAATTATTGATTTTTTATTGGTTCGCTTATTAGCTACCGAGGTGTGGCATATAGGCGACGCTGCAGTCGTATCATATGAAGGTCGTCATATTTCGTGAGCACTGAAAGAAAAATCAACACAAGAAATGTGTAGCTTTTGTGGTGGTACTTCTGCCAGTTCTGTCTCGTTTTTCACTGATGGCAGATGCCATGTTTTATCGTCGGTACATAAAAAATATAATTAATTTACTAATGAATATGAAGACAATTTATAATTATAATATGTAATTGCTGATCATATATATAAGTTCAGTGATTTCTATTTTGTAACCTTTATGTGATTTTTTTAATAATAAAATTCGTCTATATAAAAACCGGTGCAGTTAAAAGTTACTTTAGTTAGATCAATGACGTTTAGTCGTGGACCGGTAACCTTGGCCGGTAATAAAAATATGTATAGGTCTTAAATTTTTTATTATAAATATTAATATCAGTGTATGTGATTATTCAATTGTGTGTATTAATTTTGTGTTCAATATTTGTGTTAGTTTTTGTTGTGAATTTAATACGCTTGGATTATACCTTTTTGTAATGCCGGACAGTCGGCACAGCAACGAGTTGGAACATAAGTCTCCTCGTGAGAGTGGCGAGGATTCTGAAGATGAAAGTGAAATCCTGGAGGAGAGTCCTTGTGGCAGATGGCTTAAACGTCGGGAAGAGGTTAGTGAATTTTTATTTAAACTGTTCATTTGTTTACGTTTTGAGGTTATTTACATTGACAACACTTTTTAAAGTTAAAATCTGACCTACCGCTCTTAAACAATCTGTCAAATTTTAATTAATTTAAAGTGTTTTAGAAATACCGTCTTACAGATTTAGTTAAATATCATTCGCAATAATCATAAATCGATAGTAACAATTAGCGTGACAAAGGTTGAGTGAACTTTGCAATTCAATTTGGAGTGTTTTGCAGTTTTTACTAATCAGAATATTGAAATTATTTCAAAATATTTCTACAAACGAGTGTTAATTTGCAATATCAACACTTATCTTTATTTGTACAGACTAGAATATAACAATTCCATAAGTTTTATTTGAGTAAAACCTATCGTTTTCATATTATATTTCAAGTTAACAGATTCTGTTGTTACATACTCGTATCTGAGTTTGAAAAAGTATTAATTCTGAATCACTTGTCATAACAAATGTACGATACAAACAACGATAAAAACAAACATACTTTCTTAGAAATGTTGTCTTGTCAATTACAATTCTATGAATTTAAAGTTTTATAGAAACTTCGAAATTTCAATATAATCTATAAATAAGTGCAACGAATTTATGAATCAGCAACATGCTTGTTTCCATTTCAAAAATATAAAACAGCATTCCTTCATCACAATTTAGTTATGATAATTTAATGTTTCTCTTGAATCTTATAAGAAAAGAAATAATGTATTTTTCGGATAGACTCAACCTCTGCTTTTAAACCTAAATTAAGGCAGTTTATAAATTAAATAATTCAGCTTTAAATAAGTATCTGACTGTATTAGCTAATTGTGCAAATAAATTGCTTTTAAGGAAGTTATAATTTCGTCTATGCTTCTTGTTGTTTTATATTTTCAATTTGAAACATTGTCAGAATCAAACATGAAAAAAAATAATTACTAATACATATTTATTAGTTAATTAGTTTTTGTAATGTAAAGATATTACCTTGTATGTGTAACAGAATTGAATACTTTTACAGTATTTGCAAATAAATTTATTTATGAATAGATGCTTTTACATTTATGTTTATGTGTGTCTCTGTACATATTTTACGTTTTGTAAAACTTTCTTTTGTGTCAACATTTCAATAAATCACCCTTATCCCCAGAGATTATTTTTCTGGTAATTCGTCAAATCTGAACAGCTGTTATTTTTCAAACTGTAGACAACCCACCATGTGGGCTAAAGCAGTCCTTCTAAATTTCTTATATACACAAAAAATAAATATTTCATTAAATGTTCATTGCACATATGTCGATTCAGTTAATATTTCATTTTTATAAACAAATAGTTTTGATATTTTATTATTTATCTGGAAATAAGAGTTCATTTTACGTTTACTTCGAATCTTATTGTATATTGTTCTACAATCAATTATAACAAACAATAATAATATAAAATAAAATACTTTTTTCCTAGAATTACATTTACAATGGAACATAATACAACATTAATTTTAAAATATCACATAAGTAACATTGTATTTTATTAATAATTATAAAAATAAGTAAAGTTTATTGGTTTCTGGGATACATTACTTTAAGAATTATTTCGGCAGATGTAATTTTTGTAACATTTATTTAATGATCTGTCGCATTGCGTCATACTTATCTGAATTTTGACGCTGCCAGAGGTGATATATATCTGCATCTATGTACAACAGAAAGGTCTTATTCTGTCATATATAGCATGTTCCACCAGAACTATTTTTTGGCTCTGTTTTTACATAGAAAGTTTTAAATTAATTTTAGCAAAATTAAAAAATCAAATTCTTTTGTTGTAAAATTTCACAAGTTTTAATATTTTTTTTACTAGGCTTTATTTGACACATAAGTAACAATCTATAATTTATATTGAATTTTTATTTATATTTATATTGAATCAAAAATGTATTTTCAATTTGCTTTACTTAGAAAAATGGTTTAGTTGGTCTGCTGTTGGATCGAAAATATCGTTTTCTTTCTAAAGTTTTAAAAAATCGAACGGTTTATAATCAAGGCAAAAAGGTAGACATTCCTGGTCCTTCATAATCCTCCTTCTCCTTCTTAAAGTTTAAAGTTTTTCTCCTTTTGTCAATTTTGTGTTCAAAACTGAAACCTTTTAAAAAATAAAGTTATTCAATAACTAATGAGGATAAAAATAGAGATTCTAAAGTTATCTTTGTAAAAATCATTGTAAAGTTTTAATGATTGGTCAATGATTATACTTACCAAATATTTTAGAGTAAAAATGTATTTTTATAAAAATGTTAGTTATTTTTAAACAGTAAATTAATGAGGTTAGTATGGTCTGGTGATTAGAGTAGCTTCGCCGATGTCTTCCTGGTATTTACTTATACTAAGTTCATGAATTTTAGTTCTATATTTATAATTATGTTAACCGTTGAATAACTTATTGTTTTTGGCACCTGATTCAAACACGTTTATATTAGTACAATGCACCTCAGAATATATTCATTTTACGATTTACAACGCGCTTATGTTTCTTGTTTGTGAACATCTTGTTATGTTTTTTTTTCTACGTTAACTCGTTTTGGAAATAGACGCATCAGTTCTGCACATTCCGGACTACTACCTTGCACATCATATAGTATAAAGCTGATTTACATTTAAGAAATTTACATAATAGATTTTCTTTATTTATATGCGAAAATGTAATAAGTATGTTTCATGTAAGTAAGTATGTAAATTTGAAATGATAATAAAATATATAAACATTATTATTCAGTGGTAGCAAAATAAAAAATAATACTTATATTTTATGTTTTTGGTCAAAATTACACATACCAAAAATTTGTTTTAAAAGTATAGAATTTTTTTATCTGTAATAATTGTATTGACAAGAAAATTGCAAATCCTTAATATTTGGGTAATGGAAATTTTGATGATTTATCTAATATATGGTACATACATTTTTATCTCTCATATTCTATAGACAAAGAATTCAAAATCGCAATTAAGCACTAAATATTCTTAAACAAAAAATGGTAACTTTTCTCATCTTAAAAATAACCTAGTGATTTTGAAATATTATAAATTTACTTATTTTTAGCAAAATGTTATAATAACTTATCTAGTTACGTTAAAAATTTAGATACTTTTTAGTGTATCTAAACAAAAATGTAGATACACAATATTACCAACATTAAAGATTGTGTCAAAATATTTGCAAAACACATTGAATAAAAGCACATTTGTTAATGTTATAATTATTTTTGGCATCGAATCAATCGATTTTGATTGTTATTCATAAATAAATAATACTTTCTAAGTTTAACATATTTGCGTCAGTTAAGATAAGTCGTATTTTGTGAACATGATGTAATAACACGTTCAGACTGAATGTCTTAAAAGAAAAAAAAGTGTGAATTGGCTGCACAATATTTCACACTAGTAAAAACGCATTTACGTATATATGTATACATATTCTATATATAAATACATTATGTATGACAGACAGTTGTTGTACGTATGTATTAGTTTGTTTAAAGTTGTCAGATGCGAGATGCTGAATACAAATGAAGGCCACAAAATAAATAATATTTTAACACTAAATAAAACAATTGTAAAAATAAAATACCATGAACTCCTACCCACACTGTATTATGTTTATTACAATTGTTCTTCAAAAACATATTCAGTTCCTTGTCGTATATTGTTATTAATTTTCCGTTTAGTACTTTATTTTTTTCCTTTTTGCTAATTAAATTATTTAAATAATTATTAAATTATTTATTAATTATTTTTTAACTATTAGGCCTATGATATTTTATCAATTATTAAATATTTTGACATGCCTGATTACATAGGTTAATATCAAAATTCCAAATTTGGGACTGAGATGAAACTTTGAAATAATCGCATTAGAAGTTTTTATCTGAAATTATTTTTATTTGAATTGGCATAAAGTAGAATGTCTAATTAAACTTTAGCTAAAGCATAAATATGTCTGCATAGAATCTAACTATGTATTTAATGTTTTACATTAGTTAGCACTAAGAAAAACCGCTATCTAATAAATTTGTAATTGCTCCTACACATTTGCAATATGATCAATTTAATAACATCCAGGTTTTTAATTTCTTTTTTTATTTTTAAATTTTATTTAACGTCGGTCTGTAGCGTGTTTCCTACGCTAAATACTATCACCGACGACCTCTTACTATGTTGGCAATTCAAATATTCTTTAATATGAAATAGAATATTCGTTCTTCATATTTTTTCCTTTTAACACTTTAATTTCAATATACGATTTTTATATCATTCATGAAAGTATTGTATCACACATCTTACATTTACATTTTAACCTCAGAAAAAAATGTTATAAAATGTTTTTTGACAGGAAATGAAGTTTTGCATATTTGTTTAGGTCAATATCACAGTATGTACTTGTAAATGAATCACATTTTTCTGCAACGTCATGCAGTAAAAATAAAGCAAAATAATCTAAAAATAATTATCGTAATATTTTAGCATAGTTCAGCAAAAAAAAAAAAAAAGAATTTGATTTAATAAATTATGTAGTCAAAATTTTTAACACAAATATTTAAAAAGAAATGTAGTTTCTTGACTTTTAGTTTGAATAATCAGATTTAATAACAAAGTGTTTTAAAACTAATTAAAACTAGTTATTAATGAGGTAGAGAACGTGAAATTATACATACTCATACATATATGCAACGAATGCATGTCTAGAAGCACACAGACAAAGCAGTATTAGTGGAGAGATTGTTTAAAGATAGATACAAAAAGCACTGCAGCAATAGACCTGCTAAAAATAGACTTATGTACTTTTAATGCAATGTCTTGAAGGTAAGTCGGTGGCTCAGTGGCTTGGTGGCCGGTATCTACAGACCTGTTATTGACTGCTTTCCTTGTTTGCGAAGTTGAAAACACGCTTGCCTATATGTAATGAATATAAATGCTAGTTTTACGGCTATAACCTGCGTTTAATTGATCCTCCTATATTATAATGTTCCAAGTGTATATTTATATTTTTGTATGGTAGCTCAAAAACGGCTCCAGGGAATTTTTGAAAATTTCCTATTTCATAGAGAAATAAATTCTAATTCTTTTGGCGTCCTCGGATTTTTCCCTGAATTTCCTGGAAACCCGTAATTTTGGAAAAACTGGAAAAAAAGTGGGCCCTTCGTAAAAGATAGAAAGATTAAATTTTGCATGTGTATTACGCTATTGAATGCGAACATATTTCAAAATTTAGAAATTTAAAATTTTATAAAAGAGGCACCGAGAAAATTAGGGGGCCTAGTAGGAAACTTTGGAGAAAGCACAATTAAGGATTTTGTAATAATTGAATATCATATTAAATTTTTTTTTATTGTTTTTATATGTAGAATTTATATAGAGAACGAATTAAATATTTCAATTTAAAAATGGAATTAAAATTTGAAATGAAATGCAATTCACACATAAAAGACAATCGTCGCTTGCGACAGGGTAAACTCTAGTATTAGTATAATGTAGATTAATCAGTTCTTAAACATATGTAATGTAGGTTCTATTGTATGTGTACAGTGTGGATCATTAGTGGATCATCTCCATTAAGGTAACATCAACATTAAACTTGTTTTTGCATCAATGACACTCCCTTTGATTACTATGTTTTGTGTACTTTTCGTTTATTCTGAATATTGATATTACAGAGCGTGCTTTACTTTACTGTGAAAGGGGAAAATAATCGTAATAGTTTAGATTAAGATAAGGTATCAATACAATACCTACATATGTACATGTCTCGCGAAGAAACTAAATAGAACATGCAGGTGAATATAGATAAGGAAAATATAATGGAGTAGGTTAAGAATTGAGATATGGAAAAGATTGCGAAGAAAAGTAATAATGATAAATAATTTTTCAGACACATTTTGTAAGTAGAAAAATATTAAAATACATAAGGTATAATCATAATGTTAGAAAGGGATAAATATATAAAACTTCTCACTTAAAGTGAGAACCATTGTTTGCAGCTATCTTTGTATTTTTTGGTTCCTTTATTTTGTTTTGGAATGCCTTAGAATGTCTTACAAAGAAATAAATATAAATATGTAGAATATCAAGAATTTTTTGGAAGTATTGCATATTATTTTACGCAGCACATTATGATCTTTAAATAACATCGCATTTTATTTGTTGTAATTATATGAAGAACTTGTGTCAAGAATTTTAAGTACTGTATATACTGTAAAGATGAAAATTCTTGATGTTAAAATTTCTTTGTTTTGCATTTTACGACTTCGTCAAATAACATTAGTTGTTCTGCGAATGTCTGTTTGGTTTTAGCATTCTAATAACTGTCTAGTCTACTCTAGTCTAGTCGTAATTTACATTTACTAGCTCCTACTAATGGTGCCATACGTTTAGCACCAGTGTGGTCATTTAAGGCCATTTGAATCGTAATTTATTTTATGAATAATTAAATGTAATGCTAATATATGAGTATATTATTTAATATGATAAATTTTAACCTTCCCACTAAAAATATAGTTTATGTTCAAATCAAAATACCGATATGAATATTTTTAATCACATAACACAGCTATTTGCAGAGTCCTGATTTATATACAATTGAAATTCTTAGATATGTGCATATAATATGCACTTTTTTTTGACAAATATGCATGTTTACAGCACATAAAAATAAATACCAATTTTTAAATGCGTGAATTCGTAAACACCTAAATAAATCAATTAAAATAAAATATGCTTTATCCTATAATATGCCGAAAATATGCATACATTTTTTTAAAAACTTAGTTTACTGGAATTTTGCTGCAGCTCGGGTAACGCCGGGTATCTGTAGTAATATATTTACACTTAGTTAATTCACTGGTTTGTAATTCTATTTGCTTGATATATTGATTTATTAAAGTCGTTAATTATTATCGAAATTAATGAAGTGCATATGAATTATGAATATGTAATACTTGAACACATGTTCTGCAATATACTACGTAATAATAATAACCATAAATTGGCGCCAACTTGTAAAAAACAACTATAATTAGAGATAGTAATAAATGCATTACTATCATAGATACGAAGTATTTATTATCTTTAAAATTAATTTACATAATAAGTCATATGATTTTAATTCCATATCAATCGTACAAATCTTGCTTAATGATAATTTAAATATCATTGTACGGTTTGTAAATAAAAATAAACAAATTCAATGCATTAGTAATAATACTATGGCGCCAACTTGAAACTATTAAAATGTTTGTAATAATTATCTATCATGTCTACTATTATTATAATGAATTTCGCACTTTGCCTGGCGCTACTGTTGCTATCTTCCCCACTCTTTTGTAAGTTTCATTTATTTACAGGCTGATAGTCCAGTCAACTATCTGTAAACTCTCTATATTCAAGTAATACTTTTCTGCATTCTTACATATTTTTGCTTTCAAAGCATATTGTGTTATATTATCAATTTTAGTTTCTTAAATAAATCTATATAACATAAACTGTTATTTATGGATTATGGTACCTTAGGGTAGGCAGTTATGGTTCGAAAACATTTGGATGGTTAAAATCTAAGGTTTAATATATATATTACTCGGCTAAGGTAATCCTGGTATTAAGGTGACACCGACAAATATAATAATGCAGTTGTTATTTGCATATTCCTAGAAAATATGAAGACATTCAAATTTTAAGAGTTTTTGTTCATTGTTTAATGCTATTGGTTTTAAAATATGCAAATTCCTTCCATTGTTAGCGAACATTGTAAAAACGGATTTTTTTTTTAGCTAATTCGAAATAATGTATTCAATTTCGGTACAGTACAATAAAACCTTTCTTCTTCGTTTCACCAAATTTCATACTACTTTATGAAAAAGAAGAAGTGTTTTTGTCATATTACTGACGAGTGAGGCAGTTCCTTTCTTTCTTCTGTAGCATTACCATCCTCCCCTAGTTGTTGTTTCTTTACCCCTACACACAATGCTGACGAGTATCGTACGAGATTTAGAAAAATTGTTTGTAGAGACATTTCTTTCTAGTTTTTTTTTTTTGCTTTGTTGTTTCCAGTACGAAATTAATTTTGTTATTATTTTTAATTGATGTTTATAAAAGAGCGAGTAGTTTTACTGGACTAATTACCATCCTTATGGTAAGTGCAGTTGTGCACTGTGTTTACTTGCACATGTATTGTTTTCATCATACACGGTATTTATGCTTTGCATCCATATACGTTCGTATATTAATTTGTCTGCTACCATGTTTGTTTTTGCAATATTGTGACTGTGAGTCATGAAACGTATATGATTAAATTTATGTTTCTTTTTTATTTTTTTGTAATGTGATTATTGTTCCAACTCAAACTTCAACGCTATATTAAATCTCTCTTTACCTGTGTTTGAACGTATGACTCATTTGATTGATTTGTGTGTTGTGTAACACTTTCAGCAAGAAAGTATTAGTAACTTGACGATTTGCATGCAGTTCACATACATAAAATAACTGCGGAATATAATTGATGTTTGAAAAGTTTTTTTTAAGGGTGTATCAATAGGAGCTGATTGTTTTAAATGTGCTGCAATTCCGTATAAATGTTTCTTTTACACTTGAAAGTTGATTTACGTAATCTAGAGACATGGGAAATGAATTATGGAATAATGTACAGTACAGCAAAGCGTGGAAATGATGGAAATTTATTGTCAAAATACTTCTCATAGAAAAATTAGACACTGTGTGCAGCGCTGACTGTGGCAAATATTAACATTATTTGTACTCCTTCCCGTATACGTTTTCCTTCTAACTTTTTATAAAACGTCTTCTGACGTTATCTTGTTGTCCCTTGAATTATGCAATTGTTATAAAACGACATTCCATACATGTCATAACAAATAAGAGAATTTGAGTTATTTTGATTAATAACAACAATTAGAAAAACAATGGATTGTTAACAATTTTATAAATCAACTCCATTCAATATTTTTACGATTTGCAGTTTCATGGAAAGTCAGTGAAACCTGCAGCAATAAAATAGAAGGTATTTAAAAAAAAATCGGTGTTTAAAATAGGATTTTAAAAACGACTCAATTTATACTCGTATATGTAAAACACTAAAACACAATCTGTTTATTTGTTGTTGTAGTTTAAGCGTAGTAAATTGTTGTTAAGATGAAAAAAAATATGAAAAAAATCTACATAAAATTAGCAGTTTTATTTGAATACATATGGCCTTCTGTTAACTTCGCAGTTAGCGTTGTTATTTGCTTATTACGAGTATAATGCAAGACTCTGTACCTGTCACTGACCATTGTCATTCAGACACGAGGCATTTGCTTTGGATTGAAACACCAGTGTCCAGCAATTTATTAAGTAGGCACGGTATTAATTTATGCAAATTGATTTTCATATTTTTCAAGTTTGTTCATGTATCACTCAATAACTTCCTAGGATTAGGGATGTTACGGAGCCGATTTTATCGGAGGAGCAGGCTATGTTAGTGTTAAGGGGGTTCTTCCGTGTGACAGCCTTTTTTAAAAGCATTTTTTGAGAATATTTTTTGACGTCCAATGAAAAGATTGAACTTTAAGATTTTTATCAGTTATTTATTACTATTTCAAAAGTATGAAAAATTTTCATTAGAACGTATGCTGTACCACTCTGAAGACACCTGCCTCAAAGAAAGGGCCGACTTCGTCCACGATTTTGGCTGATTGCCTTATCAGAAAGAAAGAATAAGAACGGCTTTTTTATCTATAGACCAAAATACATGGAATGCACTAGAATCATTTTAAAATATTGAAAATTGAGTTTTTGGCAGACTTCTGAAAAAAAAAGTTTCTAATTTCATGATTTTCACTTTCTTTTCACTTTTTCGTTTCGAAATAATTAGAAATACTCGGAATCATTCCGTGCGTCTACATGTGCTGAGCTGAGTCTATCCTATAAATTTTAAGTGAATCGAGATATGGTGGAGGAAACTTTGAAAAACACAGTTTTCAGAAAAACGCGTTTAGAGTTCCTACCATTCAACTACGCGCTCCGAACATCTGCTTCTAACTGCCGTGTCTTTATAACGACCTCGAATTTTAAAATATCACTTAACCAGCATATTCTACAAATGTTAAGGAATAAATTTATGCATAAAAAAAAAATTGATTTTTTGAACTCATCACACCGGAGAACCCCCTTAATACTGTTAGGGGCAGGTCTAATAAAAGTAATTAATAATTAATCTCTCACAGTTGTATTAAACATTCCTGACTTAAAACACTCACCACCTTAAAATGTTCCATTTTTTTTTTTTGCAAACTTCAAATTAATTTTTTTTATATTAAATAAAAAATGTTGCAATATATTATTGGTCATTCTCTGCAGATATGGATGTAATCATGCTTTACAAGCAGCACTATCCAGAGAGTAGTATTTGTTTTATTTATTATTATAGATAATGACTAAAATACCACTTACTACGCAGTATTTGTAAATTCATATCGCTGAATGACTTTACCATTTGTTCCGATTCATAAAATATCATTTTTAAATAAATAACATTATTTTTGTAGTTAATATTCAAACACTTGACATGTCTACATAGAAACAATAATGTTTACTTACTAATTTGCGTTCGTCAAGTGATAAACTACGGTACATTTATTTACGTTGTTCTACGTAAACCAAAGTAAAAATAATAAAACAAGCGGTTATAAATATTTGTAAATTATTATCCGTAACTAAAACTAATTGGGCATTAAATATGTTTTCTTTATTGTAAAACTATAAAGTACTTGTAGTTAAATGTTACATTGTATCTATATTTTCTATTGAAAATGTTTTAAATGTATGAATGTAGCAACATCTATATACTCTTTGTTATTGCGATTTTTTAATTCCTTGGCTATGGAACAACATGAGTTACTAGAAATTAAAATTTATTACATTCTTCTACAGTTTCTATGGTTTACTAAAAAATATAAGTAAATATTTTTACTTGTTTTTATGCTTATGTTTAAATATCAGAACTAGAAATACTTTTATTTAAATAGGTGTAAATATTAGGGCTAGACAGATTATTAAATACATGTAAATAAACTAAATACACCTACTGAAGGTCCCAGAAGACATTTAGCTATACTTACAATATGCATTGTATTTCAAAAATAACGCAAACGTTAGCAGAATTTGTCACAATGACTGCATGGCTTCCTTTATATCACATAACTCAATAAAGTTCGTAGAATGACATATAGATGGCACCACTATTGACAAATCCATATGATTTTTAGATAGTATCAACCTTCAAACGATATGTGTCAACATTTCATGACATTAAGACCATTACTTTACAAGTTATAGTGGTTTTAGTGATGCTACTTTTTCAGTTTTCAAAACCATGGAAGAATCTGAATTTCGCCTGTTGATAATGGTAAAAAATACCGGGTTTGAATAACACTTGTCACTTATATTAATATCATATTTAAATTTGATCAAATTCTGTAGAGAAAGGGTTTTACTATTGGATGGACCTTAGATGGACTATATGCTAAAACTTAAGGCCTCATAAAATTTAAATAAATAAAAAAAAAATTCTTCATGAAAGAAAAATATATTTCCGAAAAAAAAGAAAAAAAAAAAAATTAATTAATTAATAGCATGAATCAAATCGAAGTTTCGATCTCAGCTTCAATACCGGCGTAATTATAGCTTACCAGGGTGGCTACAGACCTGGAAAACCTGGAAATTCGGGAATTATCAGGGAATTTAATGCAACCTGGAAATATGGAATTTCAGGAAATTTCAATAAATATCAGGGAATTTCAGGAAATTAAAAAAAATATCAAGGAATTTGATTGCGGCAACTATTTCATATATAGTATATCATATTTCATTTAAAATTCAAAATGAAATGAAGCAGAAAATTTAAAAAGAAAATGTGTAGTTAATGAAAAAAAAATTAGACGTCAAAAAATTTAAATATTTAAGTGATACGAATAAAATTTCTATATCAGGGAAAAGTACGAAAAACTTTACTGGAAGGATTCGTATTCGTAGATTTGTGTCTCTTTATTTCTATAAAATTATATTTTACGCTGCAGTTACACGCGCAACAAGTTGAGCAATATGTCGTATGCGCAAGTGATAGTGACTCACCACAGACAGTTCTTTGCACGTTTCAGGACGCATTTCTTAATAATTTCACCGGTACAAAAGTGTCATAACTCAGTATTTAGAATTGTATTGAGTAATTAATAATATGCTTGTATGAATTGACGAGGATATTGTATCTGATGACCCCATAGACGACCAACATGGTTAACAACAGTCTGTTTTGTGGATCTAAACCGATATTTAAAGAATTAATTTGACTTTATTTTATTTATTAAATTTGTTTTTGTTAAATATACAAAACTGGTTGAAAGGATACGTACGAACAACAAAAGATGCCGTTGTATTAAGTTACATGTTACTTTGGTTTGGACGTGTTGTACAACTTCTTCCAACAAATGTGGCATACCGTATCCCTACAAACAATGTTGACAAGATTCGTATTAGATTCGAACGGATTGAACCGAATCGCATTAGAATCGTATTAGATTCGGACTAGATTTAGAGAAATTGTTTGTAGGGATGTTGCAGCCATACCTATATGGACGAGACATTGCACTCGTTGTAGATACAAACGTTTATTTAGCATCATCAGCTATAACAATAAACAAGTCATTGATTTGATACTCACTACTGAGTACTGACAGAAGCTAAACACGACTGTCTGTGCGTTTTATATGTAGACACGAATTTAGAAAATCTCTTTGTAAATTTTTGAGTTCGTTTGTTTTCATTTTACACGGGAGCAATGTACATGATGCATGCAATGAAGTTAATGGTTTGAAGATGTGCTATATACAAGAATATGTAATATGTAAGTGTATTACAGACGTCAAATTAATTGAAGTTGAATGTACTGACTATATTAAGGCTCCGTGTTAAACTCTTATTTTATAAATTCATTTTTAATTATTTATATAAATCAATCGTAGATGATTAATTTTTACAAAAGTTTAATGAAGGCTAATTTAATTGACTTTAAATTAAAATGTGAACTAATTTGTTGTAATTAAAGTAACGTTGGTCATTCTTGTTCAAATTTTAGATCACATTTTTGTCAATTATCGGTTCGAAATACGTATGAGTGAATCTTCATGCATGCAATGGTCTCTATTTATAGGCTAAGGCGTAAGGTTTCAACTTTTTTTTTCAATTTATTTATATTAGTGTACAATATATTTAGTTTATTGTGTGAAAATTTGAAGTCGATTGGAGTAAAACTGTCGGAGATATAGAGTTTTAAGTCTTCACCTCTCTGGTCTGGTTTACTTTTATTTTCAAACTTTTAAGGGTTTTCTCACACTTAGGTTTTTCAGAGTCGGTGCCATCTCTAGCTCAAAATCTACTGGACCGATTCTTTTAAAATTTAGCACACTCTTTACATAAATGCCGAGGTAACGCTGTAGAGTTTTTTTTAATGAAAAATCTGTATTTTGACTTTTAACTGCTGTAAAAAATTGAAAAATTAATAAAAAAAAGAAAAACTCGACAGGGTTACCTGCAGAAACTTATCAACTAATGAAATCATTTTGGTATTTCGATTTTAGAAAATCCAGTGATGAGTTATGAGTGGCACCGCAATGTTACTTTTTTTGTGACGTCTGCGGAGATTCGCTGTCAATACCTCATTTCTTGATATTTTCAAGAAAATTTCACACAGTATTCTTCAAATGTTATTTTATCATGCAGTAATTATAGAAATAATTATATATTAACTGTGTCGTCCAAAAACATTATCGAAAATATGCTTTTTTTTTATCGTTTTGACCTAAAGTTTAATAAGGGTCAGACTATTGGATTTTTGGTTAGGATATCCGGATTAGTGATTAATTTTAAGTAATAAAAATTTCCAATAGGGTAAACCCTAGCGACTCTTAAAATGCTCTCTTTTGTAAGTCTGTCTGTTTTAGATTAAAGCCGTTGCTATAATTAAATAAATAAACTTGGTTAAATAATATTTTTTTTGCAAAAAACTGGAATTGATAAATCTAATTGCATGTGATTTGACATGGTATTATTTTGGAATATTATTGTACTATTGCAATATCCGAAATATCGTTAAGTAACATACTACAGGCCCTTAATTCATAGTAACACAACTCATTAATTGTTATTATTGAATCTGGTTCTTCGACTCGTGTAATTACATCAAAAATAAAACAACGAAACATAATTACATTAATTGCATGTGATATGATGTACTCATGT
Source organism: Panorpa germanica (assembly GCA_963678705.1). Taxonomy (NCBI): domain Eukaryota; kingdom Metazoa; phylum Arthropoda; class Insecta; order Mecoptera; family Panorpidae; genus Panorpa; species Panorpa germanica. The sequence continues at coordinate 6,105,645 of OY783206.1, read as the reverse complement.
AGCCCTCACCCCGTACCCCGTATCCCTTACCCCACTCTGATACTCGTATATAAACACAACACTCATGCACTTTGATTATTAAAACTTTACATATTTCTGTAATTAACTTAAATGTGATTGTAAAATGTTCTTTTTTTGTTTAATAGCTGCCGCATTGTCGAGTCTAATTATCTTTCATAATTAGCGTGCATTTGCAATTAAAATCATAGCGTTTTAATCATAACATAAAACTATGCAGAAACGTCAAATAAACTCAAACTGATACAATTAAGGTATTTTAAATTTTTAATATAGAATAGAATGTTAGTTTAAGGATTCATTATTAAGTAGGTAATATTTCCAGGTAAAAATACCGATCTTTATTGTGGGGCAGACTAATGTCTAGATATAATTATTGAATTTATTTGCTTTAAGATAATTGTTTAGGATAAGGGTTAGATTAAGTAGATTAGCGATTAATTTTAAGTAGAATGGATTCTTGAATCGCTCTCTTCTTGTAACTTAACCTGTTGCAGAGTAAAGACGTGTTTTTATTCTACATATATGTATAATGTTTTTAATGTAACAACCACACCATTTTCCCTATACATAATGCAGTTGACATACACACTTTCTGCAACTAATCAGCTTTTCTATTTACTATCAATTAAACATGTGTTTACCTTTAATTTCATTAAATTTAGAGAAAGTACTTTAATAACATTTATCCATATATCTTTTTATACTCCTGAGAAATAAAAAAATCATTTTATTATACAATTATTTTTTTTATTATAAAAATTACACTTTATTTGTATAATTAGAATGCATTGACCTCTTCCTTCGTCGGATTTTATAATTCTAAAAATAGAATACAGTTTTTGTGCAAATTTAATACGTCTATTGAATCTTAAAAATAAAAAGAAAAATATTAATGATTCACTGAATGAAATGAAAGTCTAAAAAACCGGTTTTTAATAATACTCGTATCTAACAAATTAAATTGTGATATGATCTGTTAATTATACTTAAGAAATATTAAAGAAATAAATAAAACCGTTTATTTTCTAAACCGTATATAATTTCTAATCATCTGTTTTTATTTAATCTAATCAATCATGTTTGTATATATTTTTAAATATTTTTAAATGCATTATAATTATAGTTGTTTAAATATTTTTGATAAGAAAAAAAAACAGCTATCTTAATTTTCATTCAGTAACTGTTATCAAGGTCAAACAATATGTCGATCTTTGATAGTATACAACTCTGTGTACTAAATTTTTTTTAATCATTTTTAATTATATCGAGAATTAAATTAAAAACACTTCCCGCTAATCATTGAACTTGTGATTAAGTTTTTTTATTCAATATAATTTTGCTAAGTACTTTTATCCGGTGATAATGCTGTGTTAATTATTATTTTATTTAGTGCAAATCTAGTGGGTATTTTAACGTATGTCTAGTTCATTAGAGAGACTGCTCCAATGTGTAGAGTTGTACCCTCTATCTGATTTAATACTTGTTCTTGTTCATTCATAAATGTAACCAGACAAAATTATAATGCAGATAATCTTGTCGAATAATATTAGAATGCATACAACTCGAATATTGTGATTTTGTGGGGGCACTAATCCGAATTCCTTATTTAGAGATCAAAAAAGGCTTAAGCCTCATTCTCACTCACTGTTTTAATATTTAATTTACGTTTTTATTTAACATTTTAATCTAGATTTCAAGTTTTCAGAATAGGTATTTCTTATCACATATGTGTATTAATTTAAGTTTAGTTCATTTTGTTTGTGCGCATGCGTCATTAGTAATATAAATTTTGACAGTTCGACAGTTGGACAAAATTGAATGTGGAATAATTAAAATTGCTGTTTTTAATAACAATTAGGTAGTAATAGAAATTGTTTTTACTTCTTTATTTTTGACAATCTGGTATTGAACTTATAAGACAGTTTTTTTTTAAATTTCTAATTTTCAATTTAGAAACATTGGACCTTTTAGGTTTGAAAAAGGTTTAAAAAAAACAAAGAAAAGGCAAATTACCTTCTAAATCAAAACTGGTACAGGGAATGGATACGCATACTCCCATATGCTATACAGTTTAAATTAAATACAATATTAAATACAACATTAAAACAGTGAGTGGGAATGATATTGTATTCGTTTTTTTTAACTTAAAACATAGTAAGTTGGGCAGAAATTCATTTATTCATAAGAACTTAAAAGACTTAGATATTTTGAATTCTTATTGCTTTAGTTAATCATTATATATAATAATAAAATAAATACAAATTATTATTATTAACCACTGTTATCTCAAAATTCAATATTTGGACATGTCTCACTAATGAACGATGATTGATAAATTATTAAAGTGGCGCCGTACTTTTATAAATTTTACAAAACTATATAATAAACATTCGTTCATTATTATATTTTACAGTTGCTGTACAAATAAACTCAAACTGCCATTTGAATAAACAATATAATTAATGAGTAAATATCAACTAATTATATATTCATTTGTTTCGTAAAAGATTGTTGTCACTTACGTTATAATTAGTTTGAGCGATTTGATTTTATAATATTCTCTGTATTTTCCAATATATTATCAATTTTTATAATTGTCAATGTTAAATAACGTACAAAAAGTCAGTTATCACATGACATAGCGATTACTAATATTTAATACAATTACACACAGAATGTGAGATTTGTTTTCAATAACTTGTCTCTAATTCCTGTATAATTCAAGGTTAAAATGTTTGATGAAATGTTAAAAATTAAAAATGTAACGTGTTATTATTGTTATTTAAGATATCATTGACATTTTCACGTTCAACGACGAATGTATGGTTCCTATAGATAAAAATATAATTATTCTCTATATCTATACAAAGAATTTTAGCAATACATATTTACGTTTCTGTATCTGTTATATCCGAAGTTATAAATAGCTTGAATACAAATAACCTTTTGAACTTTAATAATATTCCATTACAATTAAAACATCATGCATTTATAAACTTAGATTATTACAATAGCTGCAGTGGCGGACCATGGATAAGTTTAAATTGTGGCTATATAGTTTGAAGGGATCAAATTTTGTATTAGCTGTTTTAATGGGCGTTTGAACTCATTTTTTATGAGTCATTTTTTAATTTTTGATTAAAATTTTGGTTAATATATGTATATTTGCGTTTGTTTTTATTTAAATATCCAAAAGTTGTGGAAATACAGCGGTTTAAGATATTAATATCAGCGAAAAATAAGTAATTAGTAAGGTCACATCACACACTCACTCGTATGTATCGCTGTTGCATAAAGGAGATGCCAAATAATCGGATGTGACGGAGAAATAATCATGATTAACATAGGACAGAAAATTGTTTTTTAGGAGGAAACAGTAGAGTATAAGAAAAAAGAAGTATCTACATCCATTACTCCAACAATGTAACCTCAAAATATTTTGCAAAATTTTTTTCGTTAAAATAATAAGAGTTTTTATGTTTTTTTGCGTAATATCTCTCTATGCGTAGAACAGCATGAGAAGAAACGAAATAGGTTTTCAATGTGGCTACAGGCCTGGAAAAACCTGGAAATCCGGAAATTATCAGGGAATTTAATGCAACCTGGAAATATCATAGAAATATCGCAATTTGATTGCGGCAACTGTTTCATATATAGTATATTATATTTCATTTAAAATTCAAAATGAAATGAATCAGAAAATTTAAAAAGAAAACGTGTAAGCTAATGAAAATAATATTAGGCATCAAAAAAAGTTAAACTTTTAGCTGAAATTCAAGTTATTGATGTAATTTAATTTAAACTTAATTTAACTTTAATTTAAAAATATTCAATAATTTTATCTATTAAATATTAAGAGTTAATTTGTTCTAGTTTATACTAGTCATTAGCTTATTTTTGTCTTACTCAAGTTGAGTTACTTTTTACTAATAAGTAATAAATCGTATTTAATTAAGTCATTAAACGCCAATTAAGGCAATGAGATAAAATGAGAAGAGATCAGGGAAGTACGAAAAACTTTACTGGAAAATCTGGAATTATCAGAGAAATTTGAAATCATTTCTTTGTGGCTACCCTGGTTTTAAACATTTCGAGTTTTTACCAATTTTCTAATTAGGAATCGTCAATCCATAAAGGTGTTAATATTTTAATTTATCAATCTTTAATAAAAAAATATTGAAATCAGAGTAGGATTAACTGGTTCCCAACTAACTTACTTTATTTGCGTTTCATTAGTACTAATTTATGTGACACACTAACCAAATTGATTTTCGCGTACAGTTATATCTATAGTGTGCGCCAGTATACTAAAATTAATTTAACCTTTTCCCGTAGTTCATCCTTAGGCCATTATACTGCTATATATCTTTTTAATTCACTAATAATATCTTTCAAAAAATCCGATAAAAGAATCCGCTATAAACTTGTTTATCTAATAATATTCTTGTTAAAACTTGTTTGGAATTTGACTGAATTATTAACATTGTATTTTGCTAGAGTATTAGAAAGAAAAACCTTGCCGACGGCGACAATATTGTCGACGCAAGTCAAAATCACGGACGACGTTTTGCGGTGTGTGTGTATGTGTGGAACAACTTGAAGGTCGTTCCGTCGATCTGTTGATCCGTTGATCCACAAACCACACAACTATCAACAATCGAGATGAAGACAAGATCAATACGACGACGTTGTCTTCTTTATAATTGAGCCCAGTTTCTAGTTGAGGAATGAAGAAGAATGCTGGTTATCGGATGAATCATGGTAACTTTGTATTCAGAAAATACATACGACGTTGCTTTCTTAAAATGGTTATAAAATACATCGCTGAATAGAACGGGTTCGTACATATTCGAACATCTATCCATACTGAGATACTGCTGTGCTGAACCTGATTCAACAAGTTTAAACTTGTTCCCGACCAAATTATTCAACAAATGCTGTCTAACAAATATGATTTGAATTTCTTATATAAATTAACCCTTTTTGACCCAAACGCGAATATTAATTAAGCTGCCCGTCTCACGTTGCAACAGGCCGCGGTTTTTTTTTAAATAAAACTACTATATCCGACGACAATTTCTAAATTGATTAAGTTCCTGTGTTTGATAAGGAATACATTGCAATGTCAAAGCAATATTTTCCTTATACAAATCCTTGTGGCTTTATATAAAATAAAAATACATGCGGAACACACATCTGACCTTTTTTTATATATATATTTTTTTAACTGATTATAAACTTGATTTTTGCTGTTTTAATTAAATTTGAAACAACGTAATTTTGTTGCTACGCCCACTGTTTATAGGGTTACGATCTGTAATTAATATTAATTTGTAAAAAAGGTCTATTTAACTGGTCATATGATCTTCTAATTACCACTTATTTATTAATTAATTAACATAATTATGCTAACTGCTAAAACATACGGCACACACATACCCACATATAAATATAACACACACACACGAATATTTACACAGACACAAAACACAGACTGACCTGGTATTTTAAAAATTTAATTTAATTATTCTGTTAATGAACTAGGAAATTGTTCAACAGTCCTTTGCAAGGAGAATATAATTTAATTTAATATTAACATGCGATTGCTATCTCAGTTCATAGTAAGGGCAAAGGCGTACCGAGATAAATATTTCACCAGTGGGGCCTCCTCCCTCATTCTCTTAAAATAAGGGTGCAATCGGTTTCTCTTAAAATGTCTTTTCTTCTTCGTCTGTCTTGCTTTGTTGTTCATCATTCCTTGTCCTTTCTTCTTACTTTCTCCTTTTTTGCTTCGTCTCTCTATCGCTCCTTGTGTCATTGCTTGCACTTTCCTCCATCTCTTTGCATCCACTCTTCATATAACGTTGTGTGACCTATTTCATTGCTATTCCCTTTATTTTTAACTTTTCCAGATTAACAAAATCATATAGTTAGGCTTGCATATGTGCTCTACAATATAGAATGCAAGAAATCAGCCATTGTATTTGTTTACACAATGCATCATATGCACCACGTGAACAAACTCAGCGAATTTTAATTACATTATCCTCGACAAACATCATAATCAAGACTTAAGAAAATCAATAACCGTAGCTCAGCGCAGGCGATAAAGATAAATCTAATCGTAGCCTGCAGTGATGAAAAGCAATGCAATTTCAAATTTGTGTTATTAAGTAGAATTATTATAATAAAAAAAATATGAACACGAAGTGAAACCGAAGCAAATGTCGACCATGTACTGCAAAGCATATTGAATGGTTCGTCTAATGCAGTGGTTGGAAATATGTTCTATGCGGGCTCGGTGTAGAGTTATGGTCATACGTGCCAAATATCGTGTATAAAATATGTACTATTTGAAATTCGTGTGACGTTTTATCAGACCTGATGATATTAAGATTCCATTCTGAGTATCTACATTCATAATAATTTTCTATGATTCAATGTGGTCCTTAATTGGGTTGTGAATCATTTTGTTTTATTTTATATTTTGAATCATTATTGAAAGATGTTTCTCAAAATTTTTCTTCAAGTAAAGAATTGAAGGATTCAATACTCGTAACTACCAATTTAAAATCAGAGTGTTTTGTTTTAGCTGCAATTAAGTTAAGTTAATTTCAATGGAAATAATAAGAATAATATTCTTTTTAATTCTTTTGTACGATTTGTATGCTCTTTTTATATCATTAAAGGATTAAGGAAAAATGACTTGTTCTTTTTATATTATGAAAGGGTTTTCACTTTCTTTTTATAGCTTCTGAGTATGATTAAAAAACAATAATTTTCTCGATTTTTTTTTTTTTTTATTCAATCGCAATTACTTATGGGCGAATCATACATTTGCAAATAGGTATATAACTAGTAGAAGTAATCCCATCTCTAATGTAGAAAAAAGACAGCAATAGACGAGAAAGGTAGAGTGTAGACACGGAAGTGACGTAACACAATTTCTTGATGTTATGTAGTGTATTACCTCTTAAATTTTTCCGGCTTTTTAAGTTGTTAATATCTTCATAATATTAACTAATTTAAGCATGTTTATTGTCAAATATATACAGTTATTAAGAAACTGCAAGCTTTCTTCAAATACTTACATCAATTTTTTAATAAAATTTTTGAAAGAATGTTTTAAATCCCTGATCTAATACTTTCTGTTCTGTAAATCATTATTTTAAATATAAAAATAATAAAAAAAATCTATTCGCAGAAAATATACAGCCTTGTTACCGCTGCACAAGCTTACCTTGTCAGGGTCAACGATCTCGAGAAAGAGGCAAAGCCTAAGATAAAGAAATTAAATGTTTTAAAACAAAAATAACTCGTTATTGGATATGTACTTGAATTGTATTTGTGTCAGTGTCATTTCATTTTAGCACTGACAAAAAAAACGAAATTTAAAAAAAAATCACATTAATATTTATGACCCGGTAGTTAGATTTAGCTTCTATTTATTCTATGAAGACTATACATCCCGAAAAAAATTTGCAATTGCTTAAATAAATAATCGATCAAAACTTGTTCGCATCGAACGATTCAATCGATTCATAAATTCAAAACGCAATTTATTTTATGTTGTTAATGAATTGCTTTTCATTATTTATATTTATAATGAAGCTACACCGCTGAATAGTTATTAGTCTTAAGTAGATTCCAAGTCATATCTAGCCTTGAAACTGATTAAAAATATTAAATACTTATTAGTTTTATGAATGTTTTGAAGAGTGACACTTTCATTACCTCTTAGTGTGATGAATAGGACAAAATACGTCGCATTAATTAGTTCATTAATTATAGATAATGCCTGACTTATCAGCTTATATAATTACGCTTTAATTTTTTTTTTATATATTAATCGAGTTATAACAATTTCTTAAAAATTTATTTTTTGTTATTCTGTGAACACATAAGCCGCCGCTGAAAATAATTTCTAAGCGCGGTCGCATATTAGAGACGCGACTGTCTTAAGATAGTCTAGAATATTGTCGATATTCCTTGTACGAGAAAGACAACATTATCTTAAGAAAGTCGTAATATATTTGAAAATTAAAAAGTCAAAAGTTACGGATCAGAACTCTAAAATCTGCGATACAAATGGAAAAGCACTGCTTCACTAATTTCGTTATAATCAGGGAATAATTATCAGGAAATTTCAAAAAATATCAGTGAATTTGATTGCGGCAACTATTTCATATATAGTATATTATATTTCATTTAAAATTCAAAATGAAATGAATCAGAAATTTTAAAAAGAAAACGTAACGTGTAGCTAATTAAAAATAAATTTGGCGTCAAAAAAAGCTAAACTTTTAACTGAAATTCAAATTATTGATGATCAATTTAAAAATCTTCATTAATTTTATCTATTAAATATTAAGAGTTAATTTGTTTATACTAGTCATTAGCTTACTTTTGTCTTACTCAAATTAAGTCACTTTTTATTAACCAGTAATAAATCGTATTTAATTAGTTATTAAACGCCAACCAAGGCAATGAGATAAAAGATAAATCAGAAATATATATTTTTTTTTAGTTTAATACCAGATTCAATTATTGGTAATTACAAAATAATCCAAATTTTAAATATTTAAGTGATACGAATAATATTTCTATATCAGGGAAAAGTACGAAAAACTTTACTGGAAAACCTGGAATTATCAGGGAAATTTGAAATCATTTTCTTGCGGCTACCCTACTCGTTTTATATTTGGCAACACCGGCAACATCGCTTTTACCAAACAATGTCACTTTTAGAGTGAGAGAACTTCTCTTCTGTCAATTATTTATCTATAACCTTTTATGTTAAACGTTACAAGCGTTGATATATCGTAATATAACTCTGAAAGACGGTATTGTAGCGTTACGAAAATAAAATGAAATATTATATAACGTTATCACATAAAATAACATATTAGGGGGCGTCCATAAATTACGTGAGGTGTTTTTTAAAATTTTCTGTCACTCCCTCCCCCCCTGGTGAGATGTCGTGAGATTTTATTCAACCCCCTCCCCCATCCCCCAATCTCACGTGAGATTATTCAAAATGTGGGTTTCTTACGTAAACGCGTTGGATTGTTATTGTAAAAAGAAAAAAAAAATTTGCTTCGTGCTTTTATTTACGACTAGTTAAGACTAGTAATCAATATTGCTGAGAGTTTAATTATAAGTGTAATAAAAATTTAACAATAGAATACTTAAATCGTCATTACTGTGATTAAAAAAAGAATATTTACTCTAATTCAGTCCATGGAGAATCATGCGCGGTCTCAAGAGAGACTATTGGAACCAACACGTCCATATGATTTTCAGTAAAATCATCTGCTCCTTCAACTTCGTTCTGATCTAGCCACTCTAAGCCGTTGGCGCTTGCGCACAGTAACTCATTAGCTCCGGCATAACGTCCGGCAGAAATTCGCTTAAATACGGTCCCATACTGAGACAGGCCTTAAGCATGTACAATCTAGATTAAATGGACCAAAATAGTATAATTTCTTTTTGTTTCAATAAGAAAAAAAATTGCGTGATATTTGCCGAGACCCCCCCCTCTCTCCAACGGAAGATTAGATGAGATTTGACTCGACCCCCTCCCCCCCTTAAACATCTCACGTAATTTATGGACGCCCCCTTATCGCGGATAAAAATTAACATTATGCTTAGACATTTATTTATTAAAGTAAATAGAAGATAATTTATGATTCATTCCTTCCAAGTAATTGTTGCAGATTAAGAAATGAATATGTAAGTAAAAGAAGTTCATAGAATTAGCTCTACAGTCATGAAGTGATGAGTTTGAGTTCAATTTTCATATAAAACCGAGTCGTTTATTTGATATCAAAAACTACGAAATTTGCATTTCACGAGGAAAGTGTTTTTTTTATAGCAACCATTTCAATTGCTTAAAATTTTTATTTAAAATTATGAAGAAACAAAACTAACATTTCATGGTGACACACAATCTTTTTAAAATTTTCCATAAATGTTGATACGCATAGACAGAACGCACACTCACACACTACATAATATTATATTCAAAGTTCGCAGCAATCGTTATCGGTGTTCCCCGATTCAATTAATATGTGGCTTAATTTGATAACATCAATGATAAGAGATAACACGGGAATCTCCTTACATATATTAAAAGCAAGCATTATTTTTATTAATTATAACTTTTTAATTAAAATACCTACTAAAAATGTTTTGTAACTTTTCCTGTTACCATTAGAATAATCAGATGTTAAAACAATTACATTTAGGGACTTATTTTGTAACTGACGTCTCTGACGTCATTCGTCATGTGTTATACTAGTGTGATATTCATTTGTTTGTTAATATTACCAATAAATTGTTTAGAAAATGTAATTTAGGGTTAAGCTTTTAACTCTAGCCCAATTCATGACGCATCGCGTCAACGAAAAAGTTACCAAATACGAACAAGTATCTTGAAACTGTCCTAATTCTGGAGAACCCTGTCTTACACGTATCTATACATACAAATCGATAGAGTAGCAAAGATAAAAAAAATGTTCTTTCTTACATATTCTTCATAGGTGAATGAACTGAAATAATTTGCATTTGCGGAATGTGCGATAATGCACGAACAGTGTTAACAAATAAACTCAACTTAACTCATATGGAGTCGGTGTGTGATAAAATGTAATTGCTTAGCGTAAAAGTCAAGTTGTAGTTAAAGTTAATGTCGATCGTCGAAACAACACGTTGAGTTCATATCAGAACCGCATGATATCAATAATATCTGAGTGGTCAATATTTATCAAACTTAAACGCATATCCGTCGTCAAATATTTGAACTTCCGGTGCGTGATATCAAATATTCTCAAACATTGAAGCTATTGAAGACAAATTTAGCTGTGTTGATTACAAAATTTGCTTAGCAGCTATTCATTTTTGTTTAAATGGCCTTATTCTGTAACTTTTCAAAAAATCGACCTTATTTTTTCACGGTGGAAATATTTAATTTTTTCGCGACGAAAATATTATTTTTTTTTCGCGACAGAAATATTATTTTCAAGAAATGAATAAAATTAAACTGAGTTGATAGAGTTTCTTAAATTAATATTACTTTATAAAAATATTTAATTAGAATTTTAATTGAATTAATATAAATTTAGCATTAATAAACTATTTCATGAATCAAAAACTAATTGTTACAGCCAAAATATTAATTGGGAATTTACCTTCTTAAAAGCTCAATTTAAGAAAAGTATTTTAATGTATCTAAATATGTTATATTTTTTTAATCTATGTTAAAAACGAATCTAGAGCAGTGTATCTATATTTGAAAAAAAGTTTTTACTGTGTGTAGTCATTCTAATACATTACTAAAAACTTTTCCACTTTAAATTTAATTTATTTAACTTCTTAGCTTTTAAGATTCATTAAATATTAACTGGTTAATTAAATATAAAATACATTACACTCTAATCTTCTCTAATCCCTATAATTACAAGAAGTATAAACAATTGAATCTAAATTGTAAAGCATCTTCGAAACTAGGGGAAAGAGATTCATCAGTGGTACTTGTAGTATATATCCTAAGTAAAGCAAAGCAAAGCAGTCTTTTAAAGTGTCGTTAATGTCAAACGTGTCAATCTTAACTTCTGTTGGGATTGACTTCTGATTTGACAACATACAAGTCCCCTATCAGACAAACAAAACCGTCCTTTGACGCTACAGTAACTCCGAGAAGTATGACTGTAGTAGTAAGTATAGCCAACATGAAAAGATAAAATATTTTAGAGTGATCCTGTCAAAAGAATTTTATATTTTATAAAGAGATTTCAGAATTTGTGTTATATAGACATGCAGGCTTGCCAAACATTTAGTACGTTTCCATTTTAAGTGATATATTTATATATGTGAGATCTAAAATCTCAACCACAGTTCTCAAAACGCTCACTTGTACACTAAATACAAAAGTATCTTTATTCAATTGGAAACCATAAAGGTTTTTGAATACTACAATTGTACTACTCTCTACTCTACTGTTAACAAAAGTCTTTAATAATGTTAGATATTCTCCACTATGCATTAGATTTCATACAGTTAATTTCTTTTAAAACTTGAACAATAGTTTTTTTATTTAAAACATGCTCTAGTTCTTTTGATACTGATATACACTTCAATTATTTATTGGTCTCAATTGTTTATTTCCAAATTTTTTATCTTAACTTGAATATTTTCAAAACTTCTTACGAGAACGCTATAGAAGTCAAGCCAGTACTACGAAGTTCATTTTTCAGTCTCACATATATATATATATATAATTTATCTCTTTCTCTTTATTTATCTCTTTAAATCTATACTATGATTTTATCATCGACAATTTTTGTGCAATAAATTAATATTTTATGCGCACATTACTGATAGTATAAGGTTGATATTAATTGAAATATCGATGTTTAAGTAGGCTTCCTTTATCATTGGCCTTATTATATCACAGCATTAGTTATATAAAACATAAAATAAATTGTTGATCTCAAAATATTGCAAAAAAGCCAGTAAATCCCCAATATAAAAAAGGAAAGTAACATTGTCACAAATAGTCGTAAATTTTCCAACTTTTTGGGATAGTTACAGTTTCGTACAGAACAACTGCGATCTTCTTTGTGTCTACGATATTTTGAACAGCGTATCATTGATACAGTTATATAATATGAACTTTTATAACCGTCGATAGTTTATTTATGCATTGATATAATTATAAAATTAAAGTATAGTCTAAATCACGATAGTTCGACGGTGACTTATACTTAAAAGAGGTTATAAGAGCGGTATAAATCTAGAATACGATAATGAATTTTATCTTATTCGTTTCTATATACATTATAGAAAAATAAGTTAGTCTGTGCTTTTTAGTTATATCGACAGTTTATACGCCACAACTTGTTTTAATAATGAGTCGCCGCCGAACTCTCGTAATTTGAACTATATTAGTTTCATCTCACGATAAAATGTGCGAAACTATTTGAATAAATCATATTGAAAAAGTCATGGTGGAATATTATCTTTTGCAGTATGGAAGCTGATTAAAAAATAAACTTAAAAAATAACTATCATCCTTATATAAACTAATATTATTCGGTCTACATTCTTAGCACAAATTGAGGTTCCCTATCCCTGTCCTAACAAAGTTCTCAAGACAGTAAGGTTACACTTATAAGCAAACCTTCTCAAAGAACTTCCCCCATCGTCTATCCTATGTGTATAAGTATATATATTGTAATGTAAAGAGATTAAGATGGAATGGAAGACTCAAAACTAGAGTACACTGAAGACTATATGGTAATATGTATTTGCTTAAAGGAAATGACGCATTTAGAAACAAAATGTTATCTTGTGAAATCACGCTGTTATCACAAGAAAGTGCTAATAGATTAAATTATCTGATAAGTATGAAATGTAAACTCACTTACTAGGTTTCTAATGTAACATAAGTATCAGCATTTAAATTTAGTTCGATAGGAGATTATTAACGCTAAGGTAAATATGGTTACTGCTAGTAGCGGTTCGAAACAAACGCTTTGAGGATTTAAGTGTCCGTTTCTCAATTTTCATTTAACCAAAAAAGGGATTTTAAATCTTACTTTTTCCAAAGATCACAGTTAATTATCAAAAAATGTAGCCGGGAGTTTTGCTTGGCTTAACTACAGTTATTTTCAACACGAACATAAAAGGAAGCTGACAAACAAAAGTATCAATCAAGGCCCTAAAAAGATATTTCTGAGAGTGCGATTTGTACCCTAAATCTAAAAGGATTTGTCTTGACAATGTAAATGTTAAGCTCTCTTTTGTTACCAACGATAGAAGAAGTTTTATATATTCCTTTTTCGAAAGCACGAAGATGCGAGAATGTATTTTTCAATTACTAAACAGATTTAGAACCGCTAGTATATAAAAGGGAGACAATTTTTAAAAATTATATAGAATTATTTCAAGAAACGTGTTTATTTATATAGGTTTTTGTAAGTTTTTTTTTCCTTACCGAATGAAATATTGGCAAATAAACAAATACAAGAAAAATAATCTATGTTATAGTTTATATAGATCCATAGGCGTCCACAGAATATTTGATAATAACCATATTTCAACATATCACTAAATAAATTCGTAGGATGACACAAATGGCGCCACTGTCGACAAATCCATATGATTTTTAAATAGTACCAACCTTCAAACGATATGTGTTCAAATTTCATGTCATTCTGATCATTAGTTTACAAGTTACAGTGAATTTAGTGATACTACTTTTGTAATTTTCAAGACAATGGAAAAATGTGAATAATCCGCAAGCTAAATTTTTATATATAAAGATAAGTTACTTCGACATAGAAATTTATATTATATGTTCAATGAATATTTTCTATATTTTATAGTATACTTTTCAAAGAATTCGCATTGTAGTCTCTAAGAACACATAGTCGTAAATAAGGTAAGGAACCAGGCATTTACTTTATCGAACGCCACCTGAAACATATGCGCCCTTACTATAGAAACTATTAGTCTTAATTTATAGACATATTGAACATTATTTTAGGTTTATAATAACATAATTTCTTGAAAATTAAGTTTACACGGCTCCGTTTATACTGCTCGTGTGCTTTTACGAAAACTAATTATGAATAAATAACTCTATAAATTCAGTCAGCTGAGCCACAAAGAATATTTTGTTTTAAAGCTGAATTTATGTTCCTATTCCCTATACGAAATCTTAATGTAGGACTTAATATCTTTTTTTCTGTTGGTCTGAAATTATTATGACATTTATCTTGTATATCGTGTGTTCCACATGCTCATCTAAAAAAGCAGTGGAAAACAAAATGAGGGTATGAGTATTATATCTTTAAATTTTATTATATTTTTTGCATCCTCACTATAGGTAAAACACTAATAAGGGGTAATTCATAAATACGTCACACAAATTTCATGAATTTAATCTCACCCCCCCTACGTCTCTATTGTCACGTCTTGTCACACATTGTGGACACCCTCCCCTTGTTGCGACAAGTATTAATATATTTTAAATTTAAATATATATTAATACATTTTAGTCGTATTGAAAGTCAATTTATAGATTAAATGTGATCGCACGAAAGTCTTGACTGCCCCCCTCCCCCCTATCATGTCTTGTCACACTTTAAGGAACCCCCCTTTGTAATAATAGAAACTAACAACCAAACACAGAAAATAATAAATTTGCCTATTAGTGATTCATGTAAAGCTCTTCCGCATAAAACCTTTAATTTCCTGTGCTAATTTTCTTCATCCTCATCCTCTTGGTGGTTTTGTGACTCCCAGACCTTTTGCCAGTGGGTCAATGTATCCTTTCGTGAGAATTTTAGTCACATGATATGATTTTCCAACCATTGAGGTCAAAGTTTATGTATATTCGTATTAGTCACGATATGTAATGTAATACAAAGCATAATACTATATTGAATGACTGCTAATTAGTTCATAATTAGCATAAGAATTTATTTAAAAAATAAACAAAATATTATTCACAATTAATTTTTGATGTTTGGCCACTTTAATTTATAAAATCTTCCTACTATTAGTTCAAAGGTGAAAACATTTTAAAGGTTAAATTTAAAAACTGTATTAGTTAATGGTACGACTTATTTGAATGTTTTTCTAGTGTAGATAAATATCGTAGGGAGTTGTTTGAAAAGGTTCAGGACTTACATTCGGTTTCACAACGATAGACAAAGACAGATATCCTCGCATATACGAGAATCTAACTTTAACGTATCAAGCCAATCTAATACGTTGCTTGGTATGTTTTTGAAAGTCAATCAGGAAACTTATATAGCAATTCTACGAAAAATGTGTGGTACTGTATCTTAAGGTAACCATTTACAAAAGGATTTACCTTTTTTAACTAAGACGTTTTTCCAATAATAATACATATGAATAAAAACCCATATAAAATTACATTACTTCTTTCTTTCTCTTTCTTTATTTCTCTTTCCTTCTTTCTCTTTCTTTCTTCCTCTCTAGCGCATCTCAATTTTCACCACTCCATATACCGAAGCCCTTTATTAACTTTTTCTTTCTTGTGTTGTGTGTTTCTGACCTTTTTATTAAAAATGTTGCATATAACTGCTGGAGTCTGTATACGCCAGACTATGTGACTCTCTGGAGGCATGGGTAGGACAACCATTCGCAATTACATGGAGGATCTGCCTGTGCCTCGATCCGACATTCGTGTTGAGGCTTGGGGATGTCATTGGACCTCCAGTAAATATACAGCCGCATCAGCAGCACTACACATCCACGTCGGGTAATGGATGGGATGTACGCCCTAGATGTGGGTGTGATAGTCCAGACGATATACGCTTAATATAGCGACAGCATTTTATTTATAAAGAAAGAATAATTTTATGTTTATCTCTTTTTTGGTTGACAACTTTCTCTAGAAAGCACTAGTGTCTTCTCATTTGTCTTCTATTTAAATTTCGTATAATATGTTACAATCTTGTTTTTGATTTTTTACATTTAAAAAAATAGTGATAATTTTTTGGGACTGTAACTTATTCAAGGCGAGGCCTCTACAATTTAACTAACATAAGATGTCACTTAAAATAATTCTAAATTTTTCAAGCAAGCGTCCTAAAGTTGTAATCTTAGATATTTTCTCTTATGAAATTCCAAGCTATCGATTATTCGATCGAGTACTGTTCATGGAACATTCCTCGTTTGATGGGTCGATGGATCCAGAACTGAATTAAGATTATTCAATTCCATCTACTTAGCAAATTATCACAATTTAGTTTTCTCTGAAGAGGCTAGTAGTTGCAGTGAACGATCAACCGTTGTCTGGAAAAATATAGGATATCTATACATTAGACTTGCTGTTCAAACATTTAGGGATTGAATTTTTAGGTTGCATCTCAGTTCTTATAGTTTTGTCTTTCTTTTTAATCTACAGAATTCGAGTAAAATTTTTTTCAATAAAACATGATAAAATTTACAAGACAACAGTTATTTTTGGTTCTTGGTTTTGGATCTTCATTTTTTATTTATTTAATATTAATAGAGTAATTATTTTAAATATTGTAAGCGCTACATTTTGCTATTGATTTTCCATCAGCAATGGTTATTGTGCCTTCTCTTAAACTTTGTTCTTAAATACATAAAGGCATCTTCAATATTATTGTTTTCTTTCGCTGAAGCTTCCATACCAAATAAAATTTCGGGAGCGTAGTCACTTAAAGCTTCTGCTTCACAAATCTCAACTTCTCGTAATTTTTTTTAATCATTTTTATTATCAACTACAACAAATAACTAGAAACTGTGTATCTGTGAACTTCTTCCATCCAATATATACAGTTATAACACCATTTGCTGATCTGTAATAATTTTGTGTAATAGTTCAAAAGCGTTTGGTATTTTTCGCCATCAACAATTACAGCTTTCATCGAAAAATCTACGCCAATTGTATCTGCATGTCTTTCTATAAAATTTCTAGATTTAAACCTTTGGCCAACATAAGTTTTACCTGAACCATTTTTTTTTTAATAAAATTCTTTTATTAAAAAAGGAAGAGGAAACATTTTCTCTTGAATGTAAAATACTATTAGTGTTTATGTTTCTACTATATTGACTAGACTAGACATGCTTTCATACTGAACCCGTATACATAATATAACACAAAGTTCGTGCAAAATATGAGAGGGTACTTTGTACTTTATATATATGGAATACCTATATGTGGAAACCAATACCATTAAGCATATACATATGTGTGTATATTTCTCTGTAGAATTCATCCACGCACCAACCCTAGCTACTGGTACATAATATATCTGTATCTAAATAATATATAAGTAAAGTGATGGTAGCAATTAAAACTTGAAATGAGTATTATTAGGTTAATTAATAAAAATTGTCCCACTTCTGAATTAAACAGTGATAAAGTTAGATACCGTAAATACTGAATAATAGATTTGTTGGAAAGAATGTGTGTTCGCATGAAGCAATCGATATGCATGTTCATATATATTCTAAATATTCGGTACATTTCATATAATGCGTTTCATACTACACGTAACACATTAACCGCGTTATACAGAGTTCTACTGAACTAGTATTGTAATGTCGTTCATTTCTTTTATTATTCATATGTTAATTTGTTCGCGTGAATTATTTTATTTCCAGTTGCGTGTCCATTCCTTAACATTATCGCTTTACAGTTTTAATATTACACACTCCAACACATCAACATATGAACAGCGCTAGTAAAGCCATCCGGAGCCAATAAACCCTTGTTAAGTTTACGTTCCAATGATTTTATGACATTATATAAATAAATCCAGCCATTTGTCAATCTCAAGCCACTTTCTTAAGAGTTATGACGCCAATTTATTTTGATGTGGGCGGATCGGTAGATCGGAGGGCAGCTTGTTAGAGAAGGTGTAGTATATCACTCATATCAACACCGTCCGTTAAAATTCTTTGCGCAGTAAACTCTCCATATTCCAGAAGGTTTCTGAAACTACTTCTTTTGTGCATTGTGTATGTTCAATATGGTGTAAATTTAACTGAATCTGCATTTTTAACAAGTCGTATTCCAGTACTTAAACGAAATAATTAACAGACTTTATTGTTGTAAACAGTGTTCTATCATTTTGTATCTAGATACACTGTATTCATTTTTACCTTTCGCGTATATTATTTATAGTAAACGCGAACTCTATAGATTAAATCCTGAGCTTTAAAACGGTCCATGGTAATTTTACTCAAGATTATTAGTTAGACTTTACTTCTATATTTTTCAAAAACTAACATTAAACTTCTTTTAAAAGTAAATCCTACTGCATTTTGACAGATTATCACATTTTGGAGGTTATAATATAATATAGTTTTTCTTAATTTAATATATTAAATTTAAGACATTGGACCTTGTAAAGTTCTAAAGAAATTAAGAAAACTTAAAAAAATAAATTAAACTAAAAATGGTACTGTGAATGACTACGCGTATTGCCATATGCTAAACAATTTAAATTAAAAATTAAATTAAAGCAGTGAGTGGGAATGATACTTAAGTTACAATTCAAATTCTGGAAAAATAATCAATGATTATGTGGAAGAACGGTAAGCCTAGCGGCATGCATTAAAATAAATATACAATGTAGGGTAACTGAAGAATACTATATTTTTGTATCACTCTTGTCTTTTATATTTTAATACCATCGTATATTTTTCCACCATACTTATTACATACGTATACTCCTACCAGAGCAGTAAGCAATAATGTTAAATATTTCACAGCGACTTGTGCTCGTGTAACAGTACGCGTGCGAGAATGTAATCATTATAAAATGCTGATGTTTGCATGTGATTAATGACAATAATAAGAAGTTGATAACATAATTAAAAGCATCATATGTTACATATTTAATTATTAAACACACACACACACACATACAAATACGAAGATATTCGTACTTATATTTATTAATGCATTTGTGATAAATATAGAAATCAATTATTATAATTATTTAATATTTATAGAACAGAGATTTGTAGATAGTAGTAGAAATAATCTGATTTATCACTTTAATTAATTGAAAATGCTCACAAATATTTCATATCGTAATTATTGTTTTTAATTCGTTCGATATTAATTATGGATACGTTTATTATACAGTAGTTTGTATTTAATTTATTTTATAATTAAAATATCTCATTAATAAAATTGTTTAAACTTATTGCCGCATATGTGATGACGGCGCTGATAACTATTAATATTGCAACGCATTAAAGTACAGTATAATTAATATTTATATTTGATTTTGTAATAATTTATTGTAAAGTTTAAAATTTGTAAGTCATTGTGACTAGGAAAGGTATTTCAAGTTCTGGAAACATGAATGCTAATCTAAAAGGCTACATAATAACAGATTTATCGTCTTCTTAAGTAGAGAGATTTTGCCAGTGATCGATCAGGCTCCGGTTTGGCATTGTCAAGGCATGCCCCTGGGTCATAGTGCTTATAAGGTTCTAAAATAAAAATAAGGATAAGGTCCCAGTCGGGCTGCCCTGAAATTATCCCGATTAAGAGTGTTAATTGGGTATTCTTAATACTTGTCCGACTAAATAAGATATCGGTCGGATAGTCCTGAGATTCTGTGGTCATAGTCGGGCTTATTCAACTTATTTATATTCCTTATCAGGACGTGATATATGCCTGACAGAAACCTCATAGAAGAGGCTTTGCAAAAATTATGAGAAAATTCTACTAACGTTATATCTTTACAACTCAAGTTCCGCCTTAGTTTTCCTTAGTCAAATCAATTTTTTTCAATTGACTTCGAAATGCACTCACAAAGAGAGATATTTTTTTACATTCTTCAATATTTCGTTATGTTTATAAAGTGACTACAGTTAGACAATAAATAAAACTTAAAATGCTCAGCTTACTAATTGTATCACATATTTTTGAATCTTATACTCGCACATATATCTTTAACGCTGAATATTAATTTTTATTTTATTTTGTTTCAGGTATGTCCGATTCTGTTTTCTTATCATAGATACAAAAGCGTAAGTACACTTTCTTAAAATCATATGAACAGTCGTTTAATCCAGAGCCTATCAGAGAAAGTCTGAGGTGATGCTTATTAAAATGGAAACGAAACCAAATCCTTTTTTTTTGTCTTACATTTGCGACGTCCGTGGTTCTTTTTGTCCCCTCTTTGAAGGGCCCTGATTTTATGTAATAACCATATTAAACGATAATCTTAGGCTTTTTTCTCTCTCTCTTTTTCGTCTTTACAACAAACTACTGCAATGGTGTAAAGCCAACATTCTTTAGTTTTAGGGTTCTTGTTCAACTTGATTCTCCTTTTAAGAACATATTATTAATGACTTTTTCTTTTTTTTCATTATTAATTCAATTTCATTTTTAACTATACTTAAGTCAAGTTATTCGTATTTTTCAAAATGATTTCTTTTAATATTATTAAGTTAAAATTATTAAACATTTAATTTTGTTTTTTTTTAAATTTATTTCTTATCAAGTGTTATCTCATATTCTTAATTATTACTATGACATTTTCATAATCTCATAAATTTGTTTGACTTATTTAATTAATTATTTTAATTACAATACATTTTAGTTATGTACATATACATTTGATATACATTTAAACTGTATTTGTTTTTATATAAATATTTTACTAATGCTTCCGAAGATATATTTGTCATAGGAGCGTTGCGTGATTTGAATAAAACTTTTAATCATGTTTTAAATGCAAATGGTTGAAAATATTTAAATGGTAACTGTCCCCAGGGATATTAATATTGAAACGTGTAATTAAAGCAAAACCAAACGTACACTGTTAATATTTTGTACAATATTTTAGGCCTTAGGTGTATGTTTTTAGGAAAACGGCGAGAATATATACTATTATTTTCCGGTGAATCTAAAAATTAAGTTTATTAATTGAATTGCTTTCTGATAGATGATTATTAAGAGTTTTTTGGCCTTATTTTTAATGATTGTATCTTTTAACATAATATAGAAAGATACCTTTTGAGATTAGGTATCGTTATAAACTTTGTTTCTACGACAGTTTTAGAAATAGTTAAACTTTGTTTATCAACGTGATACCTGTGTAAAATGACTGAAAATTTATAAGTCATCTTCTCTTGATGATTACTTTCATACCTGGATAATATTTGCTGTAGCTTGTGCACTGTACATACCCAAGGGTGATAGCAACACCCTCTTAAACAACGTTGCTCAAATCTCTCTAACCCCTATCTGTAAGCAGGCTAGTGTTTATTTCGTGGATTTGTTAAAACAATACCAGTATTTCAATGTTATTTTGTGAAAAAATAAATAATGAGAATTTATACGAAACAAAAGAAAAAAAACAAAGACAATAGTAAAGTTGACAGAGCGGAAAATTACCTGCGCGTAAAAATAAAATAAAATATTATATTTAGACTTGACTCCACCTGTATTACTTCTCACAAATTATAGGAATAATACCATAGAGTTGACCGTTTATTAAGTAGTAGTTTATTTATAGTAAGGTTAGGTCACACTTTGAATGTATTTTTACTTAAACAAAACCAATTAATATGCTATCTAGAAAGGTTTCCATTTTGACATAGATGACTATTCTTATCAAGATACCAAACGTCTTTCTTTTCCAAACGATTTTCTTTTAATCTTTACAAATGTCTTTTTCTTATTTTAATAGTACAAAATTTCATTAACAAAAGTCAGTTAAAAGGAAGAGATTATTATACGTTACATCTAAACTTAAGTAAGAAGAGATGGTTTAGAAATGAGTTCCGCAAAATTATATCAACTATAATTAGAATCAATTGTAAAACTCCAGCTCACCTGTACAAAATTAATATTAAATCTGACGATAGAAGTCAATGTGCTGAAGAAGGAACTTTGGATCATATTATATTTAAATGCATAAATTATAGTTTAGAAAGATCAAAATTCAATAGTGAAATATTAGATGTGATTAAAACTTTTCCTGTTAATACTAAATTTTTGTTAAGTGATTCAAAATTAATAAGTGAATTATTGAAATATTTAGAAATTTGTAAAATTGAATTATAAATTTTATAAAAGATGTATAAAAAATGTTTGATGGTGGCTATGACGAATAAAAGTCAAGGCAAATAAATAAATAAATAAAAAAAAAAATAGTACAAAAAGGACTATAAGGGTTAAATGATTCTATTAATTATTTTTTGAATGGTAATTATAGTGATCAGCTTAATTTTTATTCAAAATTCATATCCCTATTTACATCACTGTAATTAAATTTTAAAACTTTCTTCGGGTTAGAATGTTCTCTCCCGAAGAGTCCTAAAATTTTTGCTTGTTTCATTTAACCAGTACGCATCTGTCTCAATGCCATCAAATTGCCATCGTCCGATACTCATTGCTGGCCGCACAAAACACCGTCTACGTCACCAGTGGCTTGTTATTCAATTTAAAATAATTTGCACACGTCTATTATATCACATATATTTACATTGGTTTTTGTATGGTTAATTGAATGTACACTCGACAAATACTTTGTTACAGCGTAGATATCTAAGTACTGTACTTAATTCAGTGTACTCAACAACACAGGACATAATTGGGAGAGTCAAATACTTTATTCATTTCATTATCGTTTATTGCCTCACTACCTTGGCTTAAATTAAGCTTTATATTTATTTTATGTTGTCAAAGCGCGGCTGGTACAGGCTTATATTCATTGCTTTATTTTATAATAGAGCCTATGTGCTGCTACGACTATATGTACATCATTTTTGTCATACTGCTACATATGATAATAATAGGGTATTCTGAACCATACCGCTTATCTTGCAACAGTGATCAGGGAACTGCAGTACCCCAACTGAGATAACAACTTATCAAAGTATGCGAGTACAATGTTATTTTTATGTTGACTATTATTTAAAATTATCTTTTTTTAGTAAGTTATATACCCATCAAAACAATGTTATTAAACTTAGTTTAGCTAACATTTGCAAATAACTGTGTCCTCTACTAGTTATCTATATATTTTCAGCATTCAAATACTTTTACTATATTTGATAACGTTTCTAGCAAATGTGCAAATATTTCTGAGAAAATGCTGGTTCTTAGAGTCATATATTTTCTGGTATTAAGCGCATTAGACTTAAGCCTCATTCCCACTCACTGTTTTGATATTTAATTTACTGTTTTTATTTAATATTGTAATCTAAATATCAGGTTTTCGTTTAAGCATTCCTTTTCACATTCATTTTAATTGGTGCGTATGCATCGTTAGTAATATAAATTTTGACAGTTCGACGAAATTGTATGTGAAATAATTAATATTGCTATTTTTAATAACAATTAGTAGTAGAAATTGCTTTCACTTTTATATTTTTCAAAAACTGACATTAAACTTCTTTTAAAAGTAAATCCTACTGCATTTTGACAGATTGTCACATTTTGAAGGTTATAATATAATATAGTTTGTATATTTTTAATTTAAGCCATTGGATCTTGTAAGGTTCTAAAAAAACTAAGAAAACTTAAAAAATAAATTAAATTAAAAATGATACTGTGAATGACTACGCGTATTGCCATATGCTAAACAATTTAAATTAAATTAAATTAAAGCAGTGAGTGGGAATGATACTATAAAATACTGCATTGTATTTGATTGTAATTGTTTTGTCTTCGGCTTTTTATTCCAATTTATCTTATTTACACTTAGCTCAACTTAAACTCTAAATTACAAGCTATCTTCGTCTCTTTTCTCCTTAGTTCCTCCGTTTATGTTCTTCCTCCAGGCATCATCCAGTTTCTCCTGACACGTCTTAATGCGTTCCAATTTTTCCTTTTCCTTCCCACACATCCTGCATGTTTCATGTTCCTCTTTTCCATAATATCTGTTTCCCCTTTGCGATCATTCTCATTTTTTCTATTCCCTGTTTTTCTCCTTGCCCATCTTCCTTGCCCACAATTGCCTGTATCTCGTATTGTTCCTCGCTTCCTTTATCCTCTTCATCTTTGCATGTTGTTGTATTTCTATATCCCTTTCCGTAATCAAACCTCTCTCCCTTTATTTCTTCATCTTCCTGTGTCCTCCATTGCTATCTCTCGCCCTTCGTAGAACCTTCTCCTTTCCTTTTCACTTTTTGTATTCCGCCCTTTCGTGATATTGATTTCAGATTCAAAATATATGCCTCTCTGAAGAACGCACCACGAACTAATGCATAAATTGCGCTTTCACGTGAAACACTAATTTATCATCTAGTTTTTATCAAATTTTCTGTAGAATATAATACTATTTCTCATAATAACTGGATAAAAATAACAGATGACGTTACATTAGGTTTTATATAAAAGAAAAATAAAGACAGCTATTAATAAAATTTCATATTTATTTTTAATTGTATTCTTTTTATTTACGTCTGTCTTTATATATCCTTTAACAGTCTGTTAGCGACTACAATGTTCTAAAAATATCCCATTATACTCTCAGATCCGTATTATATCTATATATAACATACACGGCTGAAAAAGTAGCATAAGCCTTTTAATGGCTAAGAGACTTTCTACTTAGAAAATTGACTAAAAAATTGATATTCATTTGTTTGGTAATATTGGCAAATAAAAGCTAAACATTAAGTTTATTTTCACTACAATTTTATTCAAATACCAAGAAGGGAGAAAAAGTTACAAAATAAGTCACTTAGTTTTCAGCTTACGTTCACTACCAATTTAAATACGGTACTACTCTTTCTGTTATGTGCAATAATAGATATAAATTGAATATATAATAAACGGAATATTTTTTTTTCTGCTTGTACTTTTTCCGTTGTTGCTTTGACCTTTCTCCCACGGTCAGGGACAGACTAAAATCCTCAGTTTAAATTAATCCACCGCATTATAATAAACCTTAGGAATTGGATTTATGATGTTTGCGTTTCCTTAATATCTTATATTGATTTATCTTTTGTTTTATTTTTAAATTTATTTGTCATAAAAATATTATGTTGACATGCAAAATACATTTTTATTGTTTTCCGATATTGTTGACCTATTCCAGTTCTAGTAGTATCATTTAAAAATATTTTCATTTTATTCCATACTGATTTTTGTAAATTTATTTACTTTTAATTACTGAAAGCGGTAAGACTTTTAAGAAAGATTTAAAATCTTAAGGCGTCTTCACTGCTAAAGCTTATACAATTATAGGTACGATAATACACTCTATTATGCAAATTGTCGCTTTCTATTAGGAAAAATGTTGCCTCCTTTTACAACTTGTAATTGTTTGGTGTCTCGCTGAATAAAAGTTGTCCTTTGTACTGTGAGTTAGTATTACATTTGTTTAGAAGAAATTATTTATATAATTTAATACGGACATGATATTCCGCCAACCTCCCGGTAAACTTGTTCCACGGGACAGCTTATATTAAAAAAATAAAAATGAAATGTTGAATGAGAACGGCTTTACCGATTTGGCTAATTTTTTTTTAATGTTCGTAATAGTCTGAATAAGGTTTTTAGGGAAAGAAAAATTGAAAAATTCTGGAAAAACTTTTTTATGAGATTTTTGCTACTGTATGCGCAAATATCGTTTGACAGCTGATTCTCATTCAATTGTGAATCAAGTTTATAGTGACAAAAACTTGATTAATTTTGAATTGAATTGTAATTTTTTTCATTGAAATGTTGATATGACAACGTCTGTCGGGTCAGCTAGTTTTTAAATATTTTTTAATAAATTTTTATATTCACAAATGTGTACTTCAAGGTTGTGTCATACCCCTTAAACAATCGCGCTTGTGACTTAAATAAGTTTAATTGTTATATATGACCTTATTTAAGACTTTTAGAGGGCCTGTCATTGCGAAAACTTTGTTTTTCATACTATACATACAAACCAACATAAAATAGCATAAAGATATATATTTATAATCATTTGACCGCGTAATACGCCCACAATGTTTGTGCCTTTTAAAATACTTTTGAAACTGTCTCGCTTGTTATCAGCTACACAAAATGACTGCAAAGTGAGTCTAGTGTACACAAGTAGTAATTCGTCTGGCGTAAATCAAGACCACGCTGCGACGTTCGGCGGGAGTTAATGCGATGAGACTGGTATTAATGAGCGGAGTTTTCTCTTCACTCTGAAAGGAGAGTGTGAGGAGGAAGGGGGACTAGTGTATTCATTAAATAGAAAACTGCAGCATCGCCAGCAAAAACTAATGCACTGTCCCCGACATTCCAAAACAAATTATCAACTTATATTATAATCGCTGCAGTAGAATTTTATGAAATACAAAGAGGGAGGGAGTACTCCTCTTCTTCTAGTCCGCTATTCATTTTACTTTGACTGATGTCTACCGTGCACAATTACAATTTAATGTTTTTAACTTTTGAAAATGGTTTTCCATAATGGAAATTATCTACAGAAAAGAGCAGAAATAATTAATAGCATAGTAAAAGCAATTTGTATAAAATATTTTATTTTACCTGGACTCGAAAAATAACCAAAATTACACTGCTGTACAGAATGTTAAATCTGTAGAAATATACACTAGATAGAATGGAATCTGATTTTTTTTTTTTTTTGATCTGGCAAATGCTTTCACGCCTCTTTTAGCATCAACTAATCAACCAAGTAGTATTGGGAGGAGTTTTGTGCTCTTTGATCTGCTCTATCAAGTTCTAGTTCAACTTCAGTACTAATTTATCAACGATCTTGAATCATCAAATCTCTCTCTTTAAATATCCACTTTGCCGCGGTGTTGAAAGCAGGTTGAAATCACTACACCAAAGAGATGCACAAAGATCAAAAATCACTGCATTTTTATTTTTTCTTGGACGCGTCGTTAATTTTTAAGCTTCATAACTTTATTTACAGCATGTTGCTTATTTTAAATTCGTTTTTATTATTTACGAGTTGTTTCTTTCAAATCTGAAGCAAAGCCAAAAATAATTGGTGTAGGTCAAGAAAATTTTTAATCCTT
Organism: Panorpa germanica; assembly: GCA_963678705.1. Taxonomy (NCBI): domain Eukaryota; kingdom Metazoa; phylum Arthropoda; class Insecta; order Mecoptera; family Panorpidae; genus Panorpa; species Panorpa germanica. The sequence goes on along the minus strand of OY783206.1, from coordinate 6,078,108 downwards.
AATCGTTCTTGAACAAATCTTACACGTATAGATCACACGATGAGATTTAGTTTGACCATATATGTCGCGCTTTATGCCAAGAGGTAATTAGTTCACCTTTGTATTCATGTTCTTAATTCTGTTGAGAGACTTAAATTTAGATGAAGTGCATCTAAAAGGCGTATCTTTCAGGAAAGTTTCTAGTGCAACCTTATACCGGTTTTACACCAGAGAGACAAAACAATAAAACTGTTTTTCTGAACAAAAACACCAATGTTTTGTAAGAACTGAACAGTTTTTGTCTTTAAAAACTATTTTAGTAAATAAAACACATTCCCATATGCAGTCTGTAAGATCAAAGGAAAACACGTTTGTTGTTGTTTTTTAGTCTGTTTGGTTTGAACACGCAGTTTTGTTTTGTGTAAACATTTGCGCTTGTCAGTTGTTGTTTATCGTTTGGCTAGCAACTAATTTCAAGAGAAGTTATAAATAAGTGCAGAATGCAGTGGACAAGAGATAAGACCAGCAATTTAATAGAAATGTATCACCAACACAATAATTTGTGGGATACTAAATTTTTATGGGACACACAGAAAAACACTAGAAACGTAACCATTCTGTTCAATGTGAACAGTCTGTTTTCAAAATACAGCAATAAAACAAAACATGTTTTTGTTTTGTTTTTTAAAAACAAAACTGTATCTTTGGTGTAAAACCGGCATTAAATGCATGTGACATTTTATTAACACACAGTTTTGCTTGATATCGATATCATTTAAAAGGTTAAAGAAATTATAATGATTATTTTATTCCGAAAAAGGTTGATTTATTTTTAAAACGCAATAAAATAGATTACAAAATATTCTATAACATTTTTCTTAACTTAAAATGTAATTTTTATACTAAACAAACCTTTAGAACACATAACTGTGTTTATCTAGCATAGAAATTTAATTTCTCTATTCAATCAGACGAATTAAAACAAAACCTACAATGAGATAACATCATCGACGTACTCAATTAAAAGTACAAAGAAATATTAAAATACCTAAAAGCAACAAAGCTAATCAACATCATATAATAAATAAATTAAACAAATAATAAATATATAATATATCAAATATATACAACTAGGATAAAAGATTTATGTAATTATAATATAAAAAAGAATTAAACGGTTATTACTCAAGAAGAAGAAGAGGAACTCTTATACTATTCTTAGCATGACATCTTCTTAAACGGCTCAGGAAAATCCGACAATTATCTGACGACAAATATAATCGTGATATTTTGTTTGGTTAAGCTGCAGTTATGTTGTACTGGAACAAAGATGACAATTGAGAAACAAAAGTAATAATCAAATTTAACGGAGAATGGAGAAATCGCTCTTTACAATATTTAACTTTGAATAACAAATAAAGAGGAGCGGGGAAGTCGAGCTAATAAAAAAAGGGACAAACTGGAAAACGTCTGTCTTTTGTAATTGAAATATTAACATTCTTAAAACGTATAATTAATGGTCATTATCTAAAATTATCTTGCAAAACGCATGGTAAATATTTAAATGTGTCTGGGACCGCTAAATGTGTGGCTAAACGGGTAACTGCATGGCTGCCATGGCTTCATAGCGCGCGTAACTCGAAACCCCGAGACGAGACAGATTACTCGACATTAAGATTCACAGCAGCCGTGAAAAAATGTCTAAATAAAAAAAGAATATTTAAAAAATAAATAGAAAAAGAGTGATTACTAAGATGACATGTATACGAAAATAGCAGCATGTGTGTGAAATGGAATGAGAGGAAAGATTAAAGAAAGAGATGAAGGATGTACTACACTAGTTAAGTGGAAGATACATTACTTGAATGACTAAAATCGCAATCCGTCAATGTCTTATTTTCTGTAGTGGAAACTCATTAAATTTTGTATTTATAAAAGTTTTTTACATATGGAAATGGAATTTTGATATATTATTTATTACTCCTTTTAATTTTAATTCCATTTTGATTGTAACATTTTCATATTTTTGGTGAGATGGTTATTTTTATTAGTTATTAAATTTAATTAATTTTGTGATCGACCCGCTGCCTAATATGATTATATATGTAAATAATCAATGTAACCTTATAACAATCAAATTCAGAAAATATATTACTCAAGCTTTATTACTTTCGCCTACTGTTTCGTCAAAATCTTGTATAGAAAAAATAAATGTCTATTTTCTAATTATTGAAACCCAGAAACTCAGGCCTGAAATTTGATAAACACTATTCAAAAATTATAGATAATTATTAAATTGTTGTTATTAATAAAGAACTTTTCCCATTTCTACTTAACTTTGTGTATATTACATATTTGTATTTTTTTTATCTCACAAATGTGACAACTAATTTGGGACAAAGGAGTATTATTTATGATAAATTATTATAATGCGCATTCTGAGAAAAACGAATAAAGCTTTGTGTGAAATAAGAATATAAGATCTTTGAATACCAGGAATTATAAAAGCCATATTAGTTTTTGTAAACCTCCTGGAACACTACAAGGAATTAGACCATCAATAATTCGTAAAAAGTTCAAATTCGTTGAAAAATATCAATAATTCCTTTTATGTTTTAAAATTATAGCGGTTTGAGACTTATTTCACGCTTTGCATTTCGTACATAAAAAATCCTCTCATAAATAATGCGATCTGCGCTTTAATTTTCAGAACGCGCCTTCGGAGGTCACATCTTTTGTGCCATGTACTTATTCTCACGTGTAAATGCTTACAGAGATTATCTGCACCTTTTTATCTCATTCTGTTATTTATCTGATTAATTATTTAGCTTTCATATTGCACAAGATCAACTGACAGCTGTCATTATAGATAAACTAACCTCAAAACTTCAATCAACGTGAAGTTTGCAGCAATTTCTTTTATCTGTTTCAACAATTAATAATGCATTTGTTTTTCGATAATTGGATTGGTTGTTAGGGTTGTCTCAATTACAAATCAATAATTGTACGAAATAAAACCATGCGAGTATTTGTAGATTGAATAATTATTCAATTGTTTAATGATAAAATAATTTTACACTTTTTAATTACTTTGAACCAACATTCTTATAATAACAAGATGGTTGGGAATTATGATCTTGACAGTGTAGAAGCCCAAAACACAACTGACACGAATGCCATATCGCTGTAGCGTACAGCAGTCGTCGTATTGTAGTCATGCGCATTACTTCTATTAGAGACAACAATACATTATAATGTTGGAATGCCAACAGAGACATCTTCTTATGTTCTGTACTAATTTTGTACTGAACATAAATTGCCAGCCAGCAGAAGTAGATAAGCTCACAACCAATATCAAATTATACAATGTTACATAAAATTATTATAAACCAATTTACAAAAAATAATGTGAACTTCTTAAAACTATTATAAACAAAATTACACAAAATAACATAAACTTCTTAACTCTATGGTAGTCTACATAATTTTGTGAAAATAATATAAAACAAATTAATTACTATCCTAAATATAACAGAAACCATAATTATCAATGTAGCATACATTATCAATTGCATAATGTACACAACAATCATCAACTCAATAGTTACAATGTTATTGAAACAATTATCTTTTAACAATTCCAACAGTACAGATGTTTGTTTTACATCAATGTTGTAAACATTGCAATTAATATCTGATGGAAGTATTGTATTTGAATCAAAAATTTTATTTGTTGCTTGTTTGATTCGCACCAGCAACACTGCGCTAATAATCTCAAGCTGGGGTATTGTAAGTACCTTACTTGATGGAGCTACACTGGACTTGTAGCAAATTAAATTTGTTTTTATTTTAATATTTATAAAAATAATATTGTGTTTTAAACCTAATGTCATAATACTGGTTGATCTGTTTAATAATGTTTTATAAACCTCCAATAATGAAGGATTGTGTCTAAATCTTTTTTCCAACACATTAAATCTTTGCGGGGCAACTGAGAAAGAATCCTCCAATTCTATTTTATTTACTAGGCTGAGTAATGGCAAATCAACAGTTAAATTATTTTTAAGTGCTACTGAATTTTGAAATTTATGTTCAGCCTTTAAGTAATCCTCAGAAAACTTATCTGATTCCTCTGGGACTTTCTCAGTTGTCCAAGATTGTTTCATAACATTCTCAAGGTTTGTATATTCACAAATAGCAAGATTACATACAATATTATTATGTGAATACTTATTTTTATTATACAATTTTCTTGGAACCACATTTCCTTTATTATTATTATTGTCATGTGACATATTTTTATAATCTAAACTATACTCAATTGCAATTGCACGTCTTTCTAAAAATGAAATAAATTCTGCCATAGTAGGCAGTTCTTCTAAATTTCTTTCCATGTGGAAAGTGCGGTTAGTAACGATATCTAATTTTCTACTTAAGGCCGAGATTAAAATCATATCCCACTTGTCTACAGGCTCATCAAGATTTTTTAACGCTTGTAATTGCTGTTTTACTTGACATAAAAAAGCCCTTATATCGACTGCAGTACCTTTCTGCATGTTGGGAATATCAAGTATTATATTAATGTGATAAAAGATTAATCTCGCCTTATTTTCATACCGCGCTAACAATAAATCAACAGCCTCTTTGTATGAGCTGTTCACAAGCGGCAGATTTATAATTATTGAGAGAGCCTCATCAACGAGATACTTTCTCAAATAAAAAAGTCTCTGTACATCGGACAGTGATGCATTATTGTGAACCACTGCTTGGAAGAGCTCATAAAAGGGCTTAAACCTGGTTATATCCTTGCCATCGAAGGTTGGAATTTCCACCGCTGGGAGCTTCAATGGAACTAATTCAGGCCTATTAACTTCTTTTAACTTATTGATGCTAGCATTTAATTTTGCAATAATGTTAAAATACTTCTCTTCAACTTCTTCAATGTCTTCCTCATCTTGATCATCAATTTCTAAAATGCTGTACTGCGTGAGCTCGTACGATTGGAATGTAGTCATCATCTTTTCTTTTTTCACCTGCAGCACCTCCACTGTAGCGGAGTCGAGAGCCCTTGGGTCGCTGACGTAATTGTCCATCCGTGATATTGCACTTTTTGCAGCCGTCCGCGCCGATCTAAGCCTTTTCAATCCCTCCATCTTGCTTAGGTGATAGATTCGTACTTATATGATAGATGAAACGTGGATGACAAACTAATCCAGGTTAATCCAGCAACATGAGAAGTTTTTAATAGATTGGTACTTGCAGATAGTAATAATAACTTTGTACCTTCATGAGTAAAGAAGTATTTTACTCTCCTCCAGCATCCATGTATCCTCTTCCGTAATGAATAATTTTTCTTAAAATATAAACGTGTAGTAATCCAAATTATATGCGAATCCGCTTAAATCAAACGTTGCATTACCCAATCAATGGCAATTGATGACTTGCCAGGCCGCCATAGGGTAAATGTAACAAAATAGCTTGCACTTGTGCTGGTTACTATACAGATGTAACCTCAAAACACCACGAAATCACACGCGGGTACCAATGGCTTGTAAGGCCAGTTTTTTTTTTTTTGTAGGATTTAAAACCTTCTTGAAATGTAATTGTGAAATATCCAGCTTCGCTTGTAAGGCTTCTGGAAATGTAATTGTAAAATATCCAAATCCTCCGTGAATCCGCCAAAATAGAGCGTCCCATTTACCCAATCAATGGCAATCGCCAAGGGGCAAATGTAATAAAACGCCAAAAATACAATGAAAAACACACGCGGTTAATAAACTCGAAGGATCGGCTTTGTAAGACTCGAAGGACCAGCTTCGCATGTACGAAATAAAACCATGCGAGTATTTGTAGATTGAATAATTATTCAATTGTTTAATGATAAAATAATTTTACACTTTTTAATTACTTTGAACCAACATTCTTATAATAACAAGATGGTTGGGAATTATGATCTTGACAGTGTAGAAGCCCAAAACACAACTGACACGAATGCCATATCGCTGTAGCGTACAGCAGTCGTCGTATTGTAGTCATGCGCATTACTTCTATTAGAGACAACAATACATTATAATGTTGGAATGCCAACAGAGACATCTTCTTATGTTCTGTACTAATTTTGTACTGAACAATAATTATATAACATTCATTTATTAAAATCAATTCCAATTGATCTGTACGAGTATGTGTTAATGTCTGAAATGTCCTTATTATTTATTGCTCGTCATTATTAACTGCACTTCAATTTAATTGAATAAAAAGTAGATATTTTGAAACATATGCTAAGATTCTGCTCTTACCACCTGTGTAGATTCTTGTTGCTTCGTTTTTGTATGTCTTTCGTGTGATCGTAAAGTCGATGAATCTTAAGATCCGAGAATTATACACTCTACTTGTTTTATTGGGCAATAAATCTTCCAGCTTTTCTACTGCATTCGTTTGGATTTTACGAGTATGTGAATGTGATGTTACATGTTCTTTTGAACATGAATTATTCCTATTTTTTGTTGTTTATTTTATTTTTAAATCATTTATTACATGAAAATCATAAATTACATTAATTCATTACATTAGTAATACTTATGCAGTTTTGCTTGGCTTTCTTTATCGACATCGCGCAAAAAATTAGTAATTGCAGGAAATATTACTGATGTAAATCAATGTATGAAGTTTTATTTCATGTACAATTACATTATTGCCAAATTTTCAAATTCATTTTTGTTATATGATAGTTATGTGTTTCTGTGTACAAATTATAGGGCATGCAAGAATGTTGAATAGGCTGTAAAATCTATTAAAATGTTATTTATATGTATCATTGACATACACACTAAATAAACAGAAGTTGGCAGCTAAACATGGGGTATGACTGGTTGTTTCGGTCAATATATTACTATGTCCGGAACGAAAGCTATTTTGGCAACGCGGCTTAAACTTTTAATGTGCCATTGATAGTTAATTTATAACACTTTAAAGGGCTGTGCTATATTTGTACTCATATTTCATTGTCTAATAGAAACAATAGTAAATATCTGAATTTACAGCCAGATCCGGTCTAATTTAATAAGAAATTTGGTAGATTTTTAGTCCTAAATACAATAAAATTGTCGTATATATTATTACAATTTAGTTTCCAGTTTATATAGCTATAGATCCAAAGATCCAAATTAGTTGTAACAATATTTTAATCCTTATACTAAATAAGGAGCTGAGTTTCCTAATTTGTTGATAACTAAGTTAATGAATGTCACTTAACGATCAAAAGTGTTACCGGGGATATTAAAAATCACTTTATTTGGCAATATAACGCTTAAGAAGTTCTTTTCATTAATTTCTGCTCTTAGAATCCCTTTTTTATCGCCCATATCTTCTGCTGCCTTGTTAATTTCTTCTATCTGCCTTATTTCTTAAGTACTTTTTCCAATAAACTTATTTTATCTAATTTGTTTTTCTTTCTTCCATATATTTTGGTCTTCATCTTTAATCATTTACACCATTAAGTTATACTCATTTTACGTTAGTCGTGCTTCTTCTCTTTCACTTTTATTTTCTATTCTTATTTCTGCATATCTCCTTTCATCTTAAATTTTTCATTCTTCTTTCATTCTTAAAGTTAAGACAGTTAGAAATATTAGTGTACTGTGCGATATAGCAAAAATGACATTCTTTTTATGCTGTTTACCCAAGTTATGATCTGCACCACCGTGATAAAGTAATTTGTAACAGAGGTAGTATATAGTTTTATGAACACCTTATTATTTATTTAATATTTATATATCCTCGTTCATATAAACTCTGCATAATTCAATCACGGAACAATGGAACATTTATTTTAGTTATAACGTATAGATTATATACAAAGTATAAAAATTATCAAGTAAAATTTATTGTGCATGTCAGTGATTTTAGCTTTGTAATATTAAATTTATGAACCAGGTTCTGAGTCGCATTAAAATCAAGCAGTAGGCTGCGATGGGGGATTGCATTTGTGCAGTAAACCCACGCGATTATCAACATTCGCGATTAACTTAAAGCTGTGTACACACTAAAAAAAACATTTTTATTAAACGTTTACTATGATTGAAAAGAAATCTCAATTATTAAGTGCTGACATATTACAATCTCATTTTATAATGCTAGGTGTTTCATTAAAACAAATTAAGTTTAAAATCAATCAACTGAATTTCTTCGTATTGGAAAATAAGACGAATCACATTGGAAATCGACAAAGATCAACCTAACGTTTATAAAAATCAAAATTTTGTCGCACCTTGTTCTATTGAACTTAAAATATTTCCTAAAGTATTATTCTTCACGGCTTCTATTTTATTTTGTATTTAATTTAAATTGTTTAGCATATGGCAATATGCGTAGTCATTCACAGTACCATTTTTAATTTAATTTATTTTTTAAGTTTTCTTAGTTTTTTTAGAACCTTACCAAGTCCAATGGCTTAAATTAAAAATATTAAATTAAGAAAAACTATATTATATTATAACCTCCAAAATGTGACAATCTGTTAAAATGCAGTAGGATTTACTTTTAAAAGAAGCTTAATATCAGTTTTTGAAAAATATAGAAGTAAAAACAATTTCTATTACTAATTGTTATTAAAAATAGCAATTTTAATTATTTCACATACAATTTTGTCGAACTGTCCAAATTTATATTACTAACGATGCATCCGCACCAACTAAATTAACTAAACTTAAATTAAAACACAAATGTGAAAAGGAATGCTTAAACAAGAACCTGAAATCTAGATTACAATATTAAATAAAAACAGTAAATTAAATATCAAAACAGTGAGTGGGAATGAGGCTTTATGCTTCTACTACAAATATTTGTAATACTTTTTAAACTACGTCTTCGGTAAACAAAATAAGTTACTGATAAGAGTGCTCTGCCACTGTACAGGCCACTTGCGATGCTGACTATTATCAGTAGAACCCAGAAGTCTGGGTTATGTCCGACCAGAACGTATTTGTGTTTCTGGTGAGATATATATTTTTTTTTTTTATTACAAGAATATTACAACTAAGCGTGGCTTATCTTGTAATTTATATATACAAAAGTTAAATATAATTGTTCAGTTCTAGTCCACTGACTAGTTCCAAAATTTTAAAAACGTGTGTGGTTTGTAGTAGCTGAAATCACAGGGTCAAGTCTTCCGGCTTGGTCCTCTTCAATCTGCGCAGATTCTCTCTGTTATTAAGCAGCTGCAGAATTTCTTCATTCTGGTGGTTCTGCAGTCGCAGTAGATGTTTGCTTGCTGCCTTCTGGTGAGATATGAAGAGAGGGAAACGAACAAATATATAATGTTTCCTTGCGACACAGCGGTGTATTAAAAACATTGAAGTAGATATTTGTTCTCACGATTAAGGGCACTTATGCGAATCAACTGCAATAACCCTTACTGACTACACAAGTAATATGTTTGTTCCTTTTAAGACATTCGATTAAATAAAATTAGAGTTAGGTTATTATAGTTATGTTTACTATTATATAAATACTTGACAATTGTTAATTATGGGTAATAAGGTAATAAGCTACTGAGTATTGTAGGTTATTTTTTAACGTCATAATCGGCAACGCATGTGTGTGCGGTTTCTTGAACATGGTCGAAACGAATATTCGGATTCTATCGACACCAAAACGAAACCGCTCGTCTTTGTGAACAGATTCGGATTTGAGTGCACAAGTGTTAAACCCTAGATAAGAATTGGATCACTGATCCAGCTCTGACCTCTCAGTGAGTACCTTGTTTGACATTTAGACCTACAGACAGTAGACAACCCTGAAGTCAGACACAAATACGAATCGAATGTATCGCAAACTTCGTCCATCCACTACCATTTAAAAAAAAAAACTTCCATTGTTATAAAATGTTATAAATTTGATATATTTACAGTAATTTGAGTAATTAGGCCTTCTAGCTTCGAGTTAATTAATATGATACAACCACAATCGATATAATACTCGTAAACCTTACTTGGATATGGCTAAGCCTTTATTACGTGGGAATTATGACATTATTTACACATAGAAATTTAATATGAATTAAACATGATAATAATTATAAATCTTTTTGTTTCCAGGTATGTTGATACGCCATCTGTTTTTTATCGAAATATAAGTCTGTCTGTCTGTCGGACTCACGATCACTAACAGTCACACTGACATACTGAGAACAGCTAATAGTAAGTGTACTATCGCAATATCATATTTTATATTAAACCGAACGTGTCCGTCCAAGTACGTCTGCTTGCAATTTGTTGTTTTATGCAGAAAGAATACAGGAGAGTCATGTATTTATTTCTACACATTTTTGATTCTTTAATTCTTAAAGCAAGAAAATTACGCCAAGAAGTACGAATCATAGAAACAAACAACGGTTCTGACCCCTTCCATTGCGTTGGTGCAATAGGGCTCACCACTAAATGGCGTTAAATATACGTTAATGCAAGTAACTTAGAATTTAAGAATACTGAACAAATCAGCAACGAGTGCTCATTAATTAATTTTTGGTGGCACAAACAAACGACCAGCGTATAAAAAATACGCAGCATCGCATACTCGACATCTATGGTTCTGAACTATCCAAATCTTCCTATGGCGACTATAAATTGACCGCGAAAATTCAAATTTTAAGTATGGCCTATTTGAGTAGATCTTTTAGAATTTTGACTGCAGTTTAAAAATTTTAAGTTTGTAGATTAGGTTATTTATAGCTTTCGCAAGATATTTCAAATATCTGACTTTGAATATGTCAAGTAATTATAACAAAACACAACTGCATTTTATAAATGCAGTTTCAAAAAGTATATGGTCATACATTTATTCAAATTGCGCAAGGAATATATTTTTCAGTAAGTACATATTTTTAGGGTGTAACTGTAACCTGCTCGAACATCTGAAATAATTTTGAATTTTTTTTAAATTATACTGCTAAACATAAAACATGAATATATTTCAAATTACTTCAGTTTGGCGCCGACTCATGCTTAAAACAAATTATGCTGTATAAATTTCCAATACAGTAAACTGTCTCACTAATTTTTTTATAATATATATTCGTGAATACAATATATGCCAAATGCCACCGAAATATTGCGTTTATTTATTAATTTGTTTATTATTAAGTTGATGAAAGAACCTATACTTTCTGTATGAACAAACCATTTGGAAACCAGGGTCGCATGCATGGTTACTATAACAGTTTTCATTTACATTTTATTAGGAAATGTAATTCAATATGTGTTTTATCATTTATAAAGAAATGTTTATTAATATTATGTGCAAGTGTAACGAGTATATCATTTGTCTGTAAATATAATTACGTAAAAAGATAACCTAAAATATTAATTACAAATGTGATGTTATCAGTCTTAACTGCGAATATAGACAAATCATTTCTTATTTACTCTTTGAAAAGTATAGCGTCACTACAATATTTATTAGATTTTAAGAAAGTATTCCAGAGAAAGAATTTTTTCCATAATATGCGTTTAAAACATATAAACAGGACAAGCTTATTCTCAGTTTATACCTAATATAAATTTTATAACAGGTTTATTTGTAAAGCGGTTAGAGTTTGACGACGAACCATCAGAAATATTTCATGTTTAAAATACTAACATTTAATAGACTGATATTAAAACAAATATATATCAAAAGGTGTCTACTTATATCATTGAAATAATTTTAAAAATCTTTATCCTTAGACAAAAAGAAAAGAACTCTTGTATTTATAGAACTAATAAATCTTTCAACATAACAATATCTCTAACTCTAGCGCGCAAAGTTCAAGCCACTGAATGTGGGTGCCATAAAGGGGCCATGAGGGGGCCTTATTAGACCCTCGGAACTAACGGCTGAATCACACGGACGATTCCGTGATAATTTTCATTATTTTATTTCTTACATTGTATACTTTTCTACTAAAAGTGTTGTATATATGTTCCATCTAATATATAATTCAATTTGTAAATTAGTTTGTTAGAAAAGAATGTTTCTTTTTTTAAGTGGTCTGATTTATGTGGTCTATACGAGTATGAGCCATACTGTATTGTGATTTTTTCTTTTAATTTAGTAATAGGTATGCTTGTATTTAAGCTTTGTTTCTTTTGTTACCTTGCGGTTGGAGTTACGGAAATTGTGTCGTTTAAGATGGTACTAAATTTGGCACTCTTTTTGAAAGACCCTATGTAAAAGTTAGCAGAGTGCAATGAGAAATCTTGTAATTCTTTTATTTACTTTACAAATAATTTCTCTCAGCTATTAAACTACTGTGATTGTATCTCCATACGAAATGGGCCAATTTTTTCGTATTTCTATATAAATAACAACGTCCTTTGTCTGACGGTTTGATCTATGCCTTCAGCGGAGATTGGCAGAGTTTTGTAATGAAAGAGCTTCAATTGTGCTTGTCCAAAGGCTAAAAAACAAAAAATGTAACTGGAACAAAAAAACTAACACATTTTGCCAACCAACCAACCTTGCTCACAAAATATTAAATTGCCTTTTTAATTTTTTTCCTAATATGTATAACACTTTTAATAAAGTTATTACTATGTAGGAATGCATTCATTGTTCATAAAGAAACATAGATGTATATTCTATATGTATCTCTAAGAATGATGCTGCGGAATATCCCGGCGTGATTCAGCTCTGACAACTCTGACACTCCCGCCCATTCAACAGTGCTTTCTTTTCGCCCTGGCTTACGGAAAGCTTGTTCCAATGCTACATCTCTCTGAATAATACATGTGGTTGTATCTCTCACCTACATGCATTAGAGAGAGTTCATGATTCATTGAAAATTATAGACTTGGAGAATGATAATGTATTTTATTTAAGAGAAAAAAGTTATCTATGAATCACTAACAAAACTTGCGTTGTGGGGGCGTGGCTGCCGGTAATAAGATGGAGGCGTTTGTTTTGTTTTCTTTAACATTAATATCAGAATGACAAATCTATGTTTGATGTATTTGTATACATACACTTAAGTTCATTCATAGTTAACATGAATGACGTTTACCCCCAAAACTTAAAAGTATTAAGTATAGCATTCAGTAAGTAAAGACCTTAAATTTACAATAACTAATTCTCTCTTTTGATCAGTTCACCTCTCTGAAGACTCACGTTTCTTCACACAATCCGTGTGAGGTCCAAAAAGGGCTATTTCCTCAAATCAAATATTTTTTAACAACCGAAAAATAATTTTATTTAGCATAATAAAAGTGTACACGAGTCCCTTTCGGAATTTGGCGCCCCCATGAATTATTTCCCGCCCAGAGCAAGTACCCCGATTTGTTTATATTAGTACCCAGTAAAAGTTAATTTCAATCGAGTGATAATTCTATTCATTTTTTCTTATTAAATAATTAAATATTATTATATAGGAATGAAAATGCAATTTTGTATCTCTTTATAACAGATAAAATATATATAGTGTTAACTGTTAAACATGTATGACCATCAGATATATCAAAGTATGTAATAACTAAAGTTTATATTTTCAAAACCAATAAAATTTAATGCCCCATTGTTTATTAATCTAAGTAAAACATTTACTATACTCTTTAGTACTGAATAAATAATGAATAGCCTCAGCAATGTTTAAACAATAAGATATAAATTTTAATGTTAAGTCGTGGTTTTGTGCAAAATGAATATGATGAATAGTACTGGTGGAGTCGTAAAATGAAATCAGCGTATTAGATCATGTTATTTGCAGTAAAACACACATTTACTCGTAGTTAAAACAAGCTGGCTTAAACCTTTACTTTGAATAACAATTTCCAGCACTCTGTGTGAAGTGAAACGAATATTACAACGAATGAAATGAACGTTCTCTTCTTCCTTATGAATCTAAACGAGTTTCTAAATCATCGGCACGGGTCGTAAATTATTAGAAGAAAAGTTGAGCCCAAATGCATTGGTCGTTTACATCTGCATTTTTGTACTCATATCATACATATTTTTAAGAAGAAATTCAAATAACTTATATATACAATTAAATAAATGTTGTACAAAAATGATCTAAAATAAATATTTAAAAACCGATGCAGGAACAAGAATGTTTGGGCGTCATTCCAAAAATTCGTTACTTCGTATGCATACTAAAGAAGAAGATTACGACCTCTTTCATTGTGAGACGCTACATTGTTTCCGTGTCTCAAATTAAATTCGCCAACTGTCTAAAGCCAATCATGTCTTCAATATGTGTCTAAGAGCTCTAATTACGCGACTGGATTGGATTTATATATTATGAATATGAAAGACTCGTGTGATTTCTAAAAAAGATGTCTATAATTTCTATATGTAACAAATCCAAGTAACAAGAAACCTTTTAACCTCTAAATGTTCCCCCTGTCATCTGAAAACTGATATTTCAATAACTTTTAAGCCCGATTATATGGCGCGTAGTATCTTATCTAGCCGAGTGCTGAAAATTCAACAGTTAACAGGCCTAGCTCATGGACTAGACTCACAAACTACACGCCGTCTGTAGCAGGCTTTAAGAATATAATAGCCTACTTACAAGCAAAATTAAATATTGGCGCCACCTTACGTTCAAGAATCCATATAAATACGAATGTCTAGATTAAGGTTGACCTAACAAAGTTCGAACTCGGGCAAGGACATTTATTGGACCGGGGTTAGTCATACAGGTATTGGGAAAGTTTATTGGGTATTGGGAAAGTTATTAAACATTAATACTGTTCTTAACTAAGTATCTTATTTATAACTTTAAAGTCTAAATACAAAGTTGCTTAAGGCAGCGGTTCTCAAAGCGTGGGGCGCGACCCCTAAGGGGGGCGAAATGAAGGCTCAGGGGGGGCGCAAAGCTTGGTTGAAAAATTAATTAAATTTACTTACAAAATAATAAAGCAAACTTTTTATTTTTAAAATTACAACAAGTGTATAATTTTTAGTCAACGTCGTAAGAGTGCCGAACATTTTTTTTTTTTTAGTTTATCAGAAAATACAGAAAAAAGATGCTAACCTTCTGCAATAGACTGAAAAGGAGAAAAGCTTTGTAATGAAGCTAAGTTTGTACGAGGGCGGTCTGAAAAGTGACAATTTGGAGCTATTTCCTAATCTTAAAATAATGATTGAAGAAATGGATGTCAAAACTATTCCAACCAATGCAAAGAAATGCTTTCTTAAACACTTAGAAATCCTCCAATCTCGTTTTGAAAAATATTTTAATGAGAACTTGGATGGTTTGGCATGGATTCAAAACCCGTTCAAACCATCAGTCGATGAGTGCTCTCCCAACATGAAGGAAATAGAAAATCCCATTGACCTCCAAGGTGACACTGGGCTTGAAATGAAGTTTAAAGAATCTTCTCTCACATCCTTCTGGATTAGTGTACAAAAGGAACACCCAATTTTGAGTGAAAGGGCATTGAAAATACTCACTCCATCAGGCACCACTTATTCTTGTGAAACTGAGTTTTCTGCTCTAACTGCCATGAAGAGTAAATATCGCTCAAGACTGGATGTGACCAAGGAACTCAGAGTAGCGTTATCAGAACTGACACTGCGTTTCAAGAAACTATGCGCAGAAAAAAACAAGCACATCCTTCACACTGAAGCTCTTTTTATTATTATTGCTTAACAATTATGTACTATAGTAGCTAAAATAATTGAATAAATTGTAACTCTTTGTATAGAATTTGTTGTTTGATTACGATTAAACCTATTGCTCCATTAGAGTATGCATATAATGTGCAAAAATTAACTAAACAAAAATTGACTGTAAAATGTTAAATGTGACTCCCTTATAATATATAGTACGCTTACATGTAGGGGGGCCCGGCTTACAGCTGGATTATGCAGGGGGGCTCGAAGTAAAAAGTTTGAGAACTGCTGGCTTAAGGCATGGGAATTTATAACAGCTGAAAGTTATAAAATATGTGTTCATGTGGTGCTTTCTATATCTTTCTGTCTATATATATCTAAAGACACTAACTAAGGGTTAGTTACTGAGTACGAGCTACTGACCAGGACAGTAGACTGCTACTACCAGGTGAGCAGCTCTACTGGCCTTGGCTGGTAGTAACTCGGTCATGAGTAGCTGCTATGAATTGTGTTGTGTGTTGACTGACTTCCTGTTGCTTTATGGTGTAGCAGGGGAATACCAGTGACATGTTGTATTAACCTTCATGACAGTGACTCGCATAGTGCGTTTAGTTTTACTGCAGTAACTGTTCAACGCTCGCTTGCACGTGTAACCTTGGAATTAGATATACACGACTATACATATTCAATGCGTATAATTTCTGAATAGCTTCAGTTAGCTCTTCGCCTATCTTCTGAAAACATATTTATACCAGTGAATAATCCCTTAATTATAGAAATATGGCTCACAACATGATCAACCCCCACAAACTCGATGCAAGCCTTTTCTCTTCCTACGACATTTGTGTTCTGGATATGTTACAAAGGGGGAGAGAAGAGAACCTGGCAAAATTCTAAAGTGCTTGCTATTCAAGTCTGCACAAGTATGGTACAAGGTTCAACTGTCAAACGGCTTTATGTGCATACTGCTTCTTGCATATTACTTTAGTGTTCATATCTGATGCAGTTACGTTTCATTTATTAAGTGTTGCATAATATAATTACTACCGGTATGTAGATTAGAAATAAGATGCTTATTCTGTTGATCATTTAGATAAGTTTTAATTGGGCTTAATTTAGAATTTGAAAAAGTTGAAAACATGTGTACATCCAGTAAGAAAAGTCTTGTTAACATTTTTGTACAATTATATAGGATATCATTATCTAATTATCCTGAAAATTTAAAGATGATTGACCGTTTAGGGCTGTAGATTAATTTTATCATAGGTCGAGTCATTTGAAATAGAAGATGAAAGACAAACAATCTCTAGTTTTTCTAATAAAATTAGCTGAGAATACAGAGTGATTTTTTTTCATCAGAGTGATATTTATTTCACAATCAATTTTTGCTGCTATTTACCAAGCTCAAACAAACTGATTAACAAATTTTGCCCAATTTCGATATAGCAGTTGAGAAGGCAGTTGAGGTTCTACCAGCTCACACGAATGCGGTTTTTTCAATATTTTCTTAGCAAGCCTTTTAAATGGCAAATTCGGATATTTTGCTTACTTGTGAGTGACTTGTTTTTAAGGTTTACTTAACATACAAAAGTTTTCTTTACGTAAAATCATATTACCTAATTGACGGAATAATTGATCTATGAAACTTTGTTTTTGTAGCAGTAAAATCATAACAACTTTGTAACGATTGAAATAGTCATAATAAAATACTTGTATCTTTTGGAATCATAAAATTTAATTAAATTAGTATCGATTTAAGGTTATGCCCTTTTTACGGTACTAATCAGGCAGCTGTTTTACAAGTTATCGATTTTCTATATTAGAAAAAGAAGTCATCACATTATATTGATAACATTTTTTCAATTATTTCTTACGTCTCTATTGTGCATGGAAAGTTTAGCTGATATGTATCAAGTTCTATAGAAAAACTTTTAAATGTGTCTAGTCTACAAAGTTTCACTTCACAAATGATGAAGATGTAATCTTTCGTCAGATAAATATGTAAAATAAATCATTAGTGATTACAAAATATCATGTTAACATCCTAATTATATAGATATCCCTTTTAATAATACAGCGCGATTCTTTTTCCATTAGGGAAACTGCTAATGCACATAATATAGTTATATTTTTGCCCCAGTTTCAAACATGTTAATTTTTATGTTTTTTTTGGCACACTGTTTTCATGATTAATGACCTAGACCGATATTTTTATTTGACGCGTGTTTTTTTTAATGATAGTATTTTTCTACGTAAATTTTTTGGTATATTTTTAAAACCATATTCTCATGGGATAATGGAACTAATTGACTTAAGTATAAATGAAAAGCTTTGCAATGTACAAGAAAAGAAACAACAAATTGTGTTCTTCTTCGTTTTAGTTTAATTCTTTTGCTTTCACCCATATTTTTTGTATCTTAATTGCATCTCATTCTTGTCTTTACTTCTACTTCTCTTTTCTTTTTTTATGATTAGGAACCATCCATTAATTACGTCATAAAGGTGAGAAAAGATCTCCAAAGTGTAGCAAGACATGAGATGGACGTAGAGAGTCATAAGCGTTGTGACGTCACATCATATCTAAAATTCGACATAAAAAAAAAACTATTTATTTTTAAAATGTGTGACGTCACAAGAGGGTGGTGTGCAATATGTGGCAAGATGTTACCATGAGGAGGGTGGGGAATAAAAACCATGAAATTTGTGTACCGTAATTTATGAAAGACTGAAATTATTCGGTTTCAGATTTTCGATTTCTGCGTTTTAATGTCCTCTAATAAAAAATTGGTTACTATTTATATATTAAAACTTTATTATATTCTTTCTGTTTTTTTAAATCAAACTTTCTGTCCTTGTCAAAATATTTATAAATAACTGTTCTTGAAACTGGTTACCAAAATTACTCTTTTCAATTATTATAAACGAACTAAATTACTGCATGTCCGCTTTCTTGTTAAATTTTGGAAAATAACTTTATTTGGAAACCGTTTTTAGTTTGTAGTTGTTAGTCATTGAGCGCAATATTTTAGCAATCCTATTTATGACGATTATATTAAAATAATACTAAAAACAAAACAATTAAAAAAATCAACTACCCCGATATCCTCTAAAATAAATATACAATTAATATGATGTGTTGTACATATAGCATAAGGACGATAGTAAACGAGTGTGGAATCTGTAATGTTAAGTTCTAGACGAGTTCTTTCGCATTCAGGCATCCTGTGCCAAATATCCCAGTTTCCGCTATTCCCCTACTATAGAACTTGAGCTTTAGCATCATTGTAGGCGTAAATGATGCTGTTTTGTTTTATGTACAGATCGTTATCTCTTGTTTAATTAACGTATTACGCGTTTAGCGGTTTATTTACATATACTATCATTTTATTATATTGCAATTAGTATTTATTTATAAAAATATATAAAAAGTCAAGGCCTGCCGCTCCGCGTTGTTATAAATATTAAAAGTTTAATTAGATTTTTTTTTGCCTAATTGATAAATAAAAATTGCAAATTCATATTTCATTATTAAACAAAAATATTATTGAGGGCTGTTCGTTTAATACGTACAGCGCCACTACTTCCCTTATAGAAAGTTAGGCAAACTTGATTTTGGGAAGGGGCTACAGTAATAAATGGTTACAACAATTAGTTCAAGCTCACTCCTGTGAATAGGCGCTCCAAACATGCCTTAGATTCCATTATATTCAGTATATATTCCTATAATTTTCAAGAGATGATGTTTTTGTAAAATGTCAGATTCCGTTCTATCTAATATACATATGTTGATTGATTTGGGAAGTCCTTGTGAAATTGCTCTGTGTTTTGCATATAGGTTACCTATACCCATATATATCTACATCTATAGATATAACAAACACATTTGGTACTCCTTCGTGGCATGGATATTAGTTTTGAAGTGTGCTACATTCCTCCCAAGTAATTCACTAGTTGTACAATATCAAAACAGAACTGTGCCCTACTGCCTTGTGCCTATATCATGCTTGTTAAACTATAATGTAGCCCTAAGCTTCAGTCTCTAGGGTCTTCGAGACCTAAGGCATTCCGCTTTACATTTACATGACCTATCCCAACAGCTGCAGTAGATGCTTAACATTAATGGGACCAAAACACTGACAGGGCGTGTAGGTCGATGAGGGGGAGAAAGGAGGGGGAGGTGTAAGTAGGCATGTAGACACGATAACGTATTAATGAGTATACAACAAATGTATACCCCAGATGAAAAGATTTATTGCTTTTTTACTAATCGGTTCACATTTTGTTTCCGTTCTGTTGTTAATTTAAATGATTTAACAAAATGAGTTTTCTAATTTTTTATTTATTTATATTACACACGTTCTTAGGCTGTCCCCACACGAGTCGACTGATTGCAAACTCGAAGTTTCCAACGAAAACTAAAAACGAGCCTTGTTTCCTTGTGACTATAGAATTTTTAACAATAGCATAATTATGTATTTGTATCTATTGAAAAGTATTTGTTCCCTTTTCTCTGCTCATGATGTTCACCATCAAAAGGATGCAACGTAATTGCCTTACGACCTAGAAACATAGTCGCTCAAAACCAATTTCAAATCAGT
The DNA here is from genome assembly GCA_963678705.1 of Panorpa germanica. Lineage (NCBI taxonomy): Eukaryota > Metazoa > Arthropoda > Insecta > Mecoptera > Panorpidae > Panorpa > Panorpa germanica. Next base: position 6,057,940 of record OY783206.1, on the reverse strand, counting down.
TTTTTTTGTGCGTTCTCTCACTCACAGTTCCATTCTCATTCGGTTCGGGCAGATTCGGGGTTCGCGTTTGCAATCAGTCGACCTATACAAGAAGAGATCGATATGCTTTCATACTCTTAACCAAAAACCCTTATCCTAAACATATAAATCTAATCCTTATTTTAAAACTGATAATAAAATTGCTTACTTTGATTAATTTCATAAGTAAGTGCTTTAATTTTGTAGCTATCTTAGCTGAATATGTATTAAACATTTTATTATAATTTTTGCAAAAGTAATTAATTTTCCATAACTAATTTATTCAACAGAACATTTCTTGAACAAGCCACCTACCTGCACAAATTTATTTACTTTGTCCAGGGTAATGCCAATATCCATGTACGTGGTTATCCACTACCAGTCAATGTACTTTATTAAAACCACTTTATTACTTGGTATAGTGGGGTAGGTTTGTATCAAGGGTGGTTGTAGAAAGGGGTACTAGAACGTGGGACGTAGGACGTGACCTACCCTGTTTTATTAGGATGTATAGAATTGCTTGATGCAGTTTTCAGTTTGCATGACTGCGGAGTGCGGCACAATCAATATGTCTGGCTCTCTTGCTCTTCTCTCACCCTCATATATACCCTTCCTGTTCCACTTCCACTTTTCTCTCTCCTCAAATCCTCATCACATGAATGTGATGCAATGTTGTGTACAGTATAGACCAGGGTTGGAAAACTCTGCAAATAGCAAATTGTATTACAAATTAAAGAATATAGTGAATTGGTTTTTGATTTTAAAAACATACTTTTACAATACAATTAGCTTTTTAAACATATCTCAGAGACAACCGGTGATCAACAAATAGAATTTTTTGTGAAGATAATATTACGATATCTTTTTTGAAATATACTAAAATGCAATAGAATATTGTTAGGGTTCTCTCAATTAAAAGTGAATGATTGTATAACATTCATTTATTAATAATCAATTCCAATCGAATATGTTGTATATTGTTAAAACCCTAAGGGCGACTGCACACGACAGCTTCATTTCTAGGTTGCATGCAAGTTATAAATGAAGCCAGCCGTTTTCTGCATCTTAGTTCTGTCCACGTAACGTCATACAAGCTTAATGCAAGCTACAAATAGGGTCATTTCTATGAACTTTAGCATTGAGAAACCACGTTTTTTCATTGGGAAAATGTCGAGTGATAAAAATTATATCAATCAAATAAATTATATAAATAATACTCTTACCGCCTTGCAAATAAACCTGTTATAAAATTTATACCAGATATAAACTGATAATAAGCCTGTCCGAACGGGCTTTATTCCTGGTATCAATTTTATAACAGGTTTATTTGTAAGGCGGTTAGTGTTTTCACATTTAAATAAATTGTTCTATTTTGTTTTCTATACTTCAAATATAAGTGCTGTTACATTTTGCGATTGAAGACTACTCCAGAAGAAACGATAATAAACGGCGCGCTTACTATAAAAGTAGTTTCCACGGTAAAAGGTTTCTCACGCCTGTTATAGACCCATCAGACTGAAGAGAATAAATATGTATACACATTACTTTATAAATACAGTACTGGCAAACTGTGTATAGTGTGGAATAACTACTTTTCATCCTGCATTTTGCACATGCAAAACCTAACATACTAAATAAACATAAATTATTTCACTGTCGTGGTTCTTCTGCAATGTTGATATGCACAAGGATTAAAATTTGCAAAGTTGCTCATATGGTCAACTTTTACCCATTTATATGTGTCGGAGTCTCTACAAAAGTTTTGTGTATCTCGGAGTCACCCGAAATGCGGGGCCTTGTCCCGAAAACATTGCAAAGTCAGCACCGCTGAATTAATGGGCTTTTGTAGCTCTGAATGATGTCAATGCTAACCTGACTGAAGACACAAGTTGTAAATTCGTATTGTTGTAAATTCATAGAGCTAAATATCTTAACATATACAAAACAATTGAATTTGATTTGAAAAATGGTGATTTTTGAGGGCAAAGATAGTATTATATGCACCCCCTCTCTTGGCAGACATAGGTTGGAGTTCCTGCTTTACCAGTTCAGTTGTCTGGCCTTGTACAAGTATGGTTTGCTGGAGCTATCATATTCCTACTCGGAAGTGTTTTCTTTGTTGTGTTTCAACATCGTATTGGATAGTTCCTGTTATTTGTATTTTGCTATTGTCATTTAATAAATACAAATTCTCATTTTTATTAATCACAAATTATTTTTCAATTTAAATAGATCAATTAATTTAAAGAAAAAAGTCTTGTACTATATGCACTTTTTAATGTTTCCAATAATAACTTTTTTGTTTTAATATTTCTTTTGTTGTGTAGAATAGTTCTACCTTTAGAGACATGCCTTTTTTGTGTGGTATGTTGCATTATTATTCAACACATTAATTTGTCTCCAAACGTAAAGACACCTGTCAGCTGCTCCCCGTGTCTTTGTGACAGGCCATGCCCATATCTTAGGCGTTGTTCTACTTTCCAATTTATTTCAATGTGAATAAGAATATTCTGCTTCCTTAATAAATATATGTGCTATATGTACATACGACTATATAATAAACACTAGACAAGGGACCTTTAAAATTTTCAAAAAAAAAAAATGGTTTGTCAGACGTGTAACTAAACTAATAAACCAAGTTCCAAGCGAAAATATTTCTGAAAAAAATTATATTTTCAATTTTAATTCTATCGCTAATTAATATATGTATATTTTTTGCGCTCCTAATGACCCGTGAACAAAAAGCAATCATTGGATTATATAGAGGGCATATTATTAATGGTACTGGTATATTTTATTCTCCTTCATTATCCTATTCATAGTTGCTATAGCTATACAAAACATTTATGATATTCTATTAATAAGTAAATAAATTTAATATTAAAAACAATGTATTAATTATAATTAAATTTAACTTTAGAGATAATTAAAATTATTACTGTTAATTTTGCAGGTAAATGCACGATTTACATTGCATTATTACATTTTACTCCATATCTAGAAATTTTTGAAATACCTGACCGAGTGAGCCATCAATTGTTCGTTAAATGAAATAAATACATCTCACGCAATTATAATATTGTATTACTCATGCAAACGTTTTTATAACAAATATGCAAATATTAGTGCACGAGTATGTGTGTATGTGTATACCCAGTGTGCATTATGTATCATTACCATGCAGACTACGTCTCTCGTTTAGTGGATTTTATAATTGTTTGGCGACAATTATCTACACTAAAATATTTTCTTGATATAATCATATCCGTTGCAAAGATGGAATGAAGAATAAGTATAAAAGTTTAAAAATATTTGACGCAACTATTAAATATATAAAATACATATACATAATCGTTATACGAATAGCGATCTAGCTGACCCGATAGACGTTGTGCTGTCCAAATTTCAATAAATTTTTTCACAATGCTGTCAAACGACATTTTCGCACATAGTAGCAAAAATCACATAGAAAAAGCACTTTCAGTTTTTGCAGAATTTTCTGTGCAAATTTTCCAATTATTCTTTCTCTAAAAACTTAATTCAGACTATTACGAACAACGAACAGCATTTAATTTTTATTTGTAAAAATTTGAAATAATAACGAATAAAGAAATTAAAAAATGACGAAGATATAAGCCATCACGTAGGGCCCCTTTTTGAAAATCCTTACTGATAAAAAAATATATTTTTTTTATTTGGAAAGGTAATAGAAAAGATGTAACAATTTTTTTTTTTTTTTTAAATTGGCAGCTATTTTCTTTGTGCCAATATTACAAACGACTTATAATTAGTAATTAGTAATTGTGTAATTCTAAATATATGACAAGGCTGCACAGAAGTCTTCAAAAGATCATAGGTTCTTCTACCCTGATTGCAGATAATATTTTTAACAATTCCATGCGCAAATTATTACAGATATCGACAATTTATTACAACCCATTCTAGTACTTCAAAAAACATTTTATAATTTAAAAAGTTGTGTTTCTAAGTACTTTGCATTTAGTGAACGAATACATTTTTAGTTTGGCAACTATTTATTTATTTATTTTTTGTTTGTTGGTACTCTAGTATATATTGTTACGTATTGTGTTATATGGTTTGCCTGCCTGCCCGTGTGCCTCAAAGCAGGCGATCAAAGAGTTGGTCAAATGCCAACCTCTCATTATATACTAGCGCCTAGCGCACGGCGCCTAGAGACTTCTGATTGTCCTCATACATTTGTACCGCAACCCGCAGTTGTTCTATGACACTAGTAGTTAGTTGTGTAGGTCAGTAAAGTTATGACTAACGGCAATAATAAATCATTATTTGTGGTCTACAATTATTCAAAATATCATTTAGATAAATATCTTAAAATTATAGTCTATTTTGTCAGAAATAATTAGGATTTATTAATTACAAATTATTACAATATTATTTATAAACAAATAAAGTAACTGTGTACAATGCAAGAGTTGATGTAAATCCATTGATTGTTATCTATTCCTAAATGTCACTGACTGATCGTACGTAGATAGAACTAAAAATGGCGTGAGAGCAAAAATTCGCTTAATCCGATTCTGCTGTTAGAATGTCCTTTTAGAGTAGAGTCAATTTGTCTTAAAGTCCTGGAGTTTGCAGTGGATTATAAGATTATAATTTTTCGTCATTTAGATGTTTCAAAGCAATCATGTTTTTCAAATGCTACTTAAACTTGGGAGGTTGATGAGTGACTTTATGTCTCATTTTTATATGTAGATGTTTATCTTTTTTTACAATACGAGTATATTAAAAAGAACTTGCAAGTTTTAACTGGTTTTTAGTATATATTCACAATATGATTTCTAAAAAACTTTTTGTTAGTCTAAAGACTCATTCCCACGCACTGTTTTGATATTTAATTTACTTTTTTACGTTTTTATTTAATATTGTAATGTAGATTTTATAAATTACATAATAACAATTAGTAATAGAAATTGTTTTCACTTCTATGTTTTTCAAAAACTAACATTAAACATCTTTTAAAAATAAATTCTACTGAATTTTGACAGATTGTCACATTTTGGAGGTTATAATATAATATAGTTTTTGTTAATTTAATATTTAAAAAAAAAAAAAATTAAATTAAAAATAGTACTGTGAATGACTACGCGCATAACTACCTTATGCTAAACAACTTAAATTAAATACAAAATTAAATTAAAGCTATTAGAATGATACTTTAAAACTATGATATTCTATATCAACGTATTGTATTTAGAGTCGAATCATGTTTTTTGACATATGTTCGCTGGACTTCTACTTCGAGTACCGATTAGGAGCCCCTGGGCTACGGTCTACATCTCTACGGGCAACTGACAACATGTCAGTCAAATCCTGATGGACCTCTAACAAATAAACAATATGCGTGTTGGGCTTGCGATGTGATACAACGTATACAACGACCAACATATACTCATTTAGTTATATTTATATTTAAGTTTATTTATATATTTGTTTATACAAAATGCGCAGTGTGAAAATAGAGATAACAAAATAGACAACATATTCGCGAGCCTCAATCTCTTTTGTAATGAAGCGACACACATTTTTTATCTTAAAATATTTAGGTTACAATCTTTAAGCATGTACATGACCCTCTTATAGCACGGTTAGCGTTGTTAATACATCGCATTATAGAAGATCGTATTGAAGATAATATGTTAGTGTTATTTGGTGATAGTATAACCCTGTGCCTTCAGACATACATAGCGTTGACGTCATTCCAAGCTACAAAGACCAGAGATGGGATGATGCATCTCTTTCAGGAGCTATAGACAGGATGGAGACGCACTTGCATGAGCTTACGTAATCAATTCCAATCGAATATGTATATTGTCAGGTGTCTTATCCGATCTGTAAGGCCCTCCGCACATGAGGCGACTGATTGCAAACTAGTCGAGTCGTGTTTCGTGACTCTATAGAATTTTTACCAATAGCATAATAGGGGATTTTATTGTGTCGTATTTGTATTATATATATACTTTTGAATAGTATTTGTGCACATCTCTGTTCAGGATGTCATCATAAAAAGCATGCCCTGCGACCGAGAAATAGACTCGCTGCAAACGTACTCAAAACCAGTTTGAAATCAGTTTAGTTACGTTCGTGCCGTGTGTTTTCTCTCACTCGTATACACGTTCGTTCTCTCACTAACAACCCAGTTGCATTCTCATTCGGTTCGGGCAGATTCGGGGCTAAGGTTTGCAACCAATCGCCCCATGTGCGGACGCCCTAAGTGTTCTATCTAATGCCGACACCATAAATGTTTCCAGTGTCCAACAGTTGCTCTCAGGCACGTGTCCTGTGATCCATAAGTCTCGAATCAGCATATCTAATTAATAGGCACCTTTGCCTTCTGCATTATGTATAGTTGACCTAAGTTGAATTTACCGCATTGTACTGAAATCTTCCATTATAATATTGTAACTGCGTATATGACTTTTAGAAAATGCACAACTGTACAAAAGTTTATCTTCTAGATACTTTCATGTAGCACTCTTATTTCAACCTTTTTCTACCACGCAGTTATTACACAACACTCCTAATTAAACATATAAATAGTCTTTTCATTATATAATATTCTAAAGTAACTAATATATTTGCAATGATCAACATTACCAATACATGCTCGTGTATACGAGTATATCATAAATGTAATGTCTATTTGTCTGGTTTGTGATGCTGTTCTTTACAACGGCTGGGCGGAGTGGTGAGGGGGTACCGTCCCCATTATCCATTACAATCTGACCTTAAACGACGCGCACGTGATTTATTTGACCTCGACTGATGTTTACATTGCACCTGTTTCATTTGATTAAGAAATACGCACTTTTAAGAATAGGATACAGCAAATACTACTTAGTAATTTAAAAATAAACAATTAAAATGATTGTTATTTGCAGAGACACTTTTAAGAAAAATAAATATATTCTCGTATTTTTTTATGTTGGTGAAAATAATTTATAGGTGTAGTAAATGCATTAAAATTGTTAGCGTTTTCTGTCTCTGTCTGTTTGAGGTTTTCAAATAGTGTTGTTTTTTTCTTTCTCTGTCTTGTGCTCAATTTACGCTTTGACTGAAGCTGATCCATATTTTATTAGATAAGAATATTTCCGTTAAATTTGGTTTAGTTAGGAACTGTAAATATTATACAAATTAATACATGAGTCGCTTAAAAACCAACGCGGTTGAGTCTTTTTTCTGATTTTTGTAGATTTTAAAGTATATATAATTACTAGCTGACCCGGCAAACGTTGTTTTGCCATATACGTTATTTCTAGGAAAATTTTTTTTAGGAAATATGTTTTTTTAAGAAATAGTTTTAGCGGATAACTGATTGGTTGATGAACTATACATGAAAATTATAGTATACTACAATTATTATATTCGATTGCCATCTTGTGGATCTGTGGATGAAACAGAATAATATAAAAATCGCGATTAAAAATCAGGGGTTGATCGTATAAGGGTGGAATTTTAGAATTAAATGTATTTTTCAATGCTGAATCATGAAAGAATAAAAACAAATAATTTTGTCCAAAAAATAAAAATAAAATTTTTGGGGTGGACCACACTTAACATTTAGGAGTATGAAAAATAGATGTTGGCCGATTTTCAGACCTACCCGATAAGCACACCAAATTTTATCAAAATCGGTTTAGCCGTTTCGGAGGAGTTTGGGAACAAACACCGCGACACGAGAATTTTATATATTAGAAGATTAAAGGATATATTATATCAAGAAACATTAATTTTCTCGTGGTGAACCAAAGTTATATTTTCTGGGTTTGATTGTTCTCAAATAAAATTGATTATGTACATACATTATCATAAATTTTTCAGGCAGCGGTGTTATTGCGTATATGAGACCATAACATCAGAAATAGTGCCAGCACTTAGGAGGTCGTCGGTGATAAACCTCAGCATCAAAAACAGGCCTACGTTAAATAAATAAATTTAAAAAAAGGATGGTAATAATAATTTTACCGGATTACTTTAAAAACTTTAGAATTTTTTTTATTTATCATGGTTTTCTATATTAAGAACTCCCAAGCGCAATATGTAAGTCTACCTTGATTCTAATACGTTGTAAATCTTTTAAAATCATAAATCATAATTAACGACTCTTATTAATAATAATTTGCATAAGATTTGCACAAATTATCAAGTTTCAAGGACGTTTAATTTGATTTTTGGTAAATAATTACGTTTTCTTGTTCAATGAAACGAAAAATACAATTAGAATATATTATAATACTTGTCTAAGGAACTGCCTACGTATGTCGTAGTTAAGAATTTGTTAAATATTTATTTAGTTATAAACATAAACAAACAAACCATTGTTGACAACACTTTAATACTATCTTACATAGTTGTTGTCAATATTTATTTTATTTTTGCAAATTTAATTAAAATGTTTAAATAAAATAAGATGCTTCTCTTCGGTTGCGCGTGTTGGCTTTTCTCAAGGTTCTTCAAAATAGGGAAATACTTTCATAGTTAGTTTATTACATTTTCTATTCAAGAAAATATGTTTTTCATTTTGAATTTTTCTTAGTAAATATTTTGATTAATGAAATGAGTATTTTTGTATTCTAGTACAAAATAGCTAGCGTCTTATTAAATTTACCGACTTTTGTTGAACTTGCGGATAAGAAAGAAGTGCACAACGATGTCAACATTTTTCTGTATGTATAGAACATGCTAAGGTTTTTTGTTTTAGATGATTTTTAGCTTAAATTATAGCAATTATAAAATAACTTCATTTAAAAAAATTTTACATTACTTTTTTTCATTCTATTTGTTCCTTTTTCATGTTCCTTCTACTCTTCTTTGTTCAGACCTTCCTTCCATCTTCTGTTCGTTTCCTTTACTTTTTCCTCTCCTCTTCTTTTTGTTACGTGTTCTTTCCTTCTCTCCATTCATCCTTGCAGTATTTCCTCTATTCTATTTTCACTTCAACTTCTTTACATATTCTACCTACCCCTCGTTATTTATATGATGTATGATTCATATCATCTTTGTACATCTGTTGTTCCTTTCCTCCTTATATTCTCTTTCTCTTTCACTCCATATTTTTATTATTAATCTCATAATCATATTTCGATTCTTCTCACATCATCTACTGTACTTCTACATTCCTCTTCTTTAGAAAATCCAACACATTCCTTGCCATCTTTTGTGTCCTTTGTCTCGAGACGCCATTTCTCCCTTCGTAATTTCCATTTCCCCCTCTCGTTCATTTGTGGACAACATCAATTATCTAAATAAACACTTTGCAAAAATGTATTAGGATTATAGATCGGACCAAATAACCTTGACAAAAAAAGTACTATTTCTTTTGCATACCAAAATATTTATAAAAATATGTCATTTCCCACTCTTTCTATTATTGAATCCATAACTACATACATTTGCTATTGTTTTATCGAGTTTTGTATATATTCAACATATGTATATACGGGTATATACTCAGCGTTTGATCAATATTTATAAACTTATGTAATATATACAGTGTATATATTTTTGCACAAGTTTTCGTCAATTCGTTACGTTCACGTTGTACAACGTCATCGCTCAAATTGCGTCATATTGCCTATAAAGCATTTCTATATACGAACAGTTTTCTTTTACCGTAACGAAAAGACCGATCTAGTGTACAGTACATAGTGACGACATTCAATGCCATAGATCCAACATTTTTATGTCTGAATAACTGAAAAAATAAAATATTGCCAAAAATAAGCAAACAATTTAAATCTGTATGTATTATTTGTATATGTGTGCATCCACTTATCTCTTTTTCTCCGTAAATTTTAAATCCAGGCCCCCGGGTTACGGAAATATCAAAATTTTAATTATTATAAAAGACTCCTTACAGATATGAATTCATTTTTCAATTACTTTATGTATACAATTTATAAATTAAATAAAGTTACACAAAATACAGTTGTCTCTCTCCTACATCAACATTTCCTATGTGTGATAACTGTCAACATGTAATAAATTGAATGAACAACAGCTGATCTCTGCGTGGGCACGAGATTTTGCAAAATAATTCCTTCAAATACCAAAAGTTATTAAAAAAAACTGAAGTATTCATTACGTAAGTGTTTGAAAGAAGAAATGTGGAAAAGTTATGGTTATTTTCATCTATTAGAAAGCTATTTCTATTTATTAATAAATTTTATAGAAAATATTTATATATTTAATATGTTATAACCATGTTATCTTCAAAATTTAAATATTTATTAGTTCTGATCTTGTGAATCAGAAAAATACCGACTTAGGCCCTCAGCACACGACGCGATTGGTTGCAAACCTTAGCCCCGAATCTGCCCGAACCGAATATCATTACAACTGTGTCATCAGAGACTCATTTTGTCTCTTTAATTATTAAAGGGATTTAACGTTGTACACATTCCAAATGCATGTGACATCACAACTGCTGCCAACCTTACAGCTCATAAATATCTGCTATATGTATTTATGTATCAACATATCAAATATTATTTACAGCTATTTCAAGGAACAATAAAATTCCAATATAATGTCTGCCATAGCAGGGTTAAATAAAATAAAAACTTATTATTCTTTGACTTGACTTTATTATTTCGACTACCAACAGCTACAAAACATTACTACAGCACTGACCTACTCAACAAATAACTGACGTTAAAATGCATTTCACGTCATACAACTATGGCCGACCATTTCTAGAGCTAAAACTACAATTCTAATTTTTAATTGCTATATCTCCGTCAACATTTAGATATTTAATAAAAGAGACACGCCAATACACATTTATTAACATCAATTTCAATCAGCCCATTCTCGTAATCAGCAGCGTGTACGGTTCTACTATGAATACAAGCTTATGTATTTTAATAAAGGAATAATAATAGTTACTTAATACAAATAAATGCAATAAAATAAAATATATACGCACATGCAATAATTAAACATGTGAAACCGATATACGTTGCACTCATAGGACAATGTAGTATAAATATTGGCAACATAACGCTCACCAAAACAACTCATTATTTTAAAACAATAATAATGTTGAAATACTTGGATTTTTATAATGCATTTTAATCCATCCATTACACAATGCTGTCTCTTCTCTTCCCTCCACTTCACTCTTTACCATCCCGTCTCATTCCGTACCCTATCCCTCCCCCCGTTGCTACTGCTATTTGCGTTACGGTTCGTTCTAATGGAATGTCAGTGTCAGTGCCAGACATTAATACTGAAATCAAAATAATTATTTGATCCTCACTAAATGTATATTTGTAATAAATTAATTGGAGACGTTAGGTTTATTTCTCACAGTAATACGACTGCAAGTAAAGCAGCGGTCAAATGTTACGGAGAAGACTGCAACTTGTTATGTGACTTTTTTTAATTTATAAATAATATCGTTTGAAGGTTGGTACTATCTAAAAATCATATGGATTTTTCAATAGTGGTGTCATTATATCTTAGAGAATATGTATATGGGGAGAGAATGCTGGGCCTGAAAGTGTGTCCAAATGTGTGCGAGAGAGAAAGGTATATTATATCTAGGGCGCGTTCCACTAAGCGATCAAAACGATCACGGTCGCCATGTTTGTACGGCAGAATGATCGTTTTGATCGTTGTGAACGGTTAGTGGAACGCGCCCATAGACAGCTCTGACTTGACAGCTGTCACTTTCGACGCATCCGCATAGAGAACAAATAGGAACATATACCTTTCTCTCTCGTACACATTTTTATTGAGCGCTGTTTTACTTATGCTAAGCTCGTTTCTTCATAGTCGCTTGTATCAAGTATATGTTGCACGCCTAAGTTTGGTTAAAATACTGTCTTTATATATTTACATATATTTATTTTGACACATGACGTTTGCGCCAGATGTTTTGCATGTTTTGTGATTAACAACGAACAAATGTGATGCTTGCGTATAACGTATTCATGACCTATTATTAATACGTCATTTGGATGAATGTATATATATTCTACAAAAGAAGTAAACATCAGCATACGTATAAACTAATTGTCAAATAACATTCATAAGAATATTAGTCCAGTCATGTAAGCAGTAAATTCAATCGAATTATTAAAATGTATCTCTCAAACTAAAGTATTATTTAACCTAATACTATAATATTTACCAAATGTTAACTGAAATGAAGTTTAATATAATTCTTTTATATATATTGTTATTAAATAAGGAAAGAGGGAAGTCTCCTAATAAAATGTAACGCATTAGTTAACGAGTTTTTAAATAATTCAATATATTTTTCTGCGTTATAAAAGATAAGTTTAAAATAAAGTAGAAAGCTGTATCTGAACGTAAAGTTGCTACATTCAAACAAGTTACTTGGGAATCGCAGAAATAAATAATTGAAGTCTAAATATGTTTCAGTAGGTTTAATTACGGTATGTGAGGAAGACCATATTACCAATTTTTTCAAGGAAGTTGCTAAAAATTGTGGTAATTATTCAATATACCTACACCTTTTGTTTTGAATCTTATAGAAAAACTACTGCACTTTCGTATATTTTCTAGCGCAAAATAGTGAAACACTACTTTTTCATTATGTCGTAGATTTAACTATTACAAAGTACGTAAGCTATGTATTGGAGAACTTTAAAGTACAATGCAATTAGAGAAATTAAAATATCTAATTATTAATTAATCTCTAGAAAACCCATCTTCTTATGTCTAACCATTGGTTAAAAGTGTGATTTTCTTTACTTATTTTAATAATACATTGACTGGATAGTTATTAAAATTATTGATAGTGAAAAAATATGTCGTATATTTGAAACTGGATTACATTGCTCTCCAGGGTCTATCGTCTTTCTCGTTCTATCTGCAGTCTACACCATATAAACTTGTTCACTCTGAGAATGAGTTGCTTGCATGCGTCCATTCTTGAATACAAGATGTCTAGTCATGCGTGCTTTAATGCACGTAGCCCAACATATGTACTTGGATTAGGACGAACCTTTTCAGAGGAAAAGAATGAGAATATCGAGAAAGGATCTAAGCAGGGGTTGAGAACTTGTGTCTAAATGACACTGTGACGTTCCTTTTTATATCCATGTATATATGTTGTTCCATGTAGTCCATGAGTATATTTTTTTGTTCTATAAAATTGTGACAAATGTACACGTTGTCATTTGACCTCAAATGTTTAAGACAGTCTTGTCTTCTAACTCATCAGAAATATGTCATAACCAACAACTGTCAAACTCCATGTTTCAATCAATCAACTACAGATGGCAGAACGGAACTATATTTATATATACCACTGAAATGATTTTTTACTATAACATTCATCATACAAAATTCCTGTAGAATTAACAGGCCTAAATTGTAAGGCCTAGTTTGTAAATGTAAGTTCTTGCAATTTAATAATTTGGTATGTTAAAAATATAAATTAAGGTTATATATTAATGTTACAAAACCACTGTGAATTGTCACATGTAATTCATATTCTTTTCATTGTACAATTCGTTTAAATTGTTTCATCGTTTGAAGTATTGCTGTTCAATACTGTAAATCAGTTTAATGTAATCGTGAATATGTCAGTTTTAATTAATGTTACAAGCACCAATTTATTGCATATTGATTGTAACAATGACGTCAATATAACATTTTAAAACATATGAATTCAAGCATTTCATAATAAACTAGAACAAGTATTAACTTGTAAAAAAGTAATGGAAAGTAATTATAGTCAACAAATTGTAGTTTATGGTTTTTATGAATTAAATGCTCGAAAGGTTTCAGTTAATTTAGAAAAACGGAGTAAAAACTAACGGAGTTACGACATTTTGGAGCTACTTCTTTCACTCACTAGTAATGTGACGCAAACTCTTTTTCTTTTTCAAATAATCGTAGTATAATAAGTAAAGTCCTCAAGCTAATAAAATAATTGCAAAAATACCGCAATATACCGAGCACCTCTCTAACATAACCTTAAAAAAACAGCTTAATGACATTACGTGCACACACAAGGGATTTGAGAAACATAATTAAGGAAGCTAATAACTTATTCTTATATAGGATAATGTACTTGTATCAGACAAATAAAACCGTATTTTTATCTGTTATTTTATTCATTTGTTTTATTCACTTTCCAGGTAGAACAACGAGATGTTCCGGGCATCGACTGCGCGCATCTCGCTATGGACACAGAGGAAGGTGTCGAAGTTGTATGGAATGAAGTACAATTTTCGGAAAGAAAAAATTTCAAATCACAAGAAGAGAAAATAAGACAAGTATTTGAAAATTTAACCCAATTGGAACATCCAAATATCGTCAACTTCCATAGATACTGGACTGACACACATAATGAGAAACCCAGAGTAAGTAAACATTCTTTTCATTTATTGTTTATTTTATTTGTCGTAAAAAGATTAAGACAGTGCTATAAGAACACTATAAACAAACGTTCGAAGTAGTTTCTAATTTTTATAAATTACTTCTCTTTACAATTGAAATTTTTATTCTGACCTAGTACGTATTTAACTTAAATAATTTATAAGATTTCAACTTTTACTTTTATGTGCATAAATTTAATTAATTTTCACTGGTATTTTCGATATTACAATTTAATAGATATCGAAAAGGAAACCTATATTTTTCCGGTCATTGTAGATTTTCCTTGCTTATTAACAAAGCTCCATTTATTTAAGATTTATCTACCATAAAAAATGTTACCTGTTACGTATACGTTTTTACCTAATCTATAACGTTTCGTGATTTATTTTATAGCTTTTTGAAAAATAAATCTACCCATTTACGGATTAGCATAGCATACTTGTTAAGAACTCTTTTTAAAGACTACAAATTAATAGTATTATTATTTTCAGGTGATATTCATAACAGAATACATGTCTTCTGGTTCGCTGAAACAGTTCCTAAAAAGAACCAAACGTAACGTCAAGAAACTGCCACTGCAAGCTTGGAAAAGGTGGTGCACCCAGATCCTGTCAGCTTTGAGGTAATGAGAACAATAATGTCAGAAAACTCAAATTATTAGTTTATAAATATTATATATTATAAAAATAAAGAATCACAATCATTTTCTAAAACTACATCAAATATTATTTATGTTTTACTGATTTTTTCTTAAAGATTCTGTATTTTTATAATAAAATATAGTTTTTAATAAGACACTAACAATTTTTATTGACAAAATCAATTGCACATTTCTTTTATAACCAATTATTTTACTGTTATTTATAAAATGGCATAATGGTTCAAAATCATCATTATTACTTTTTCTCCAATTTTATATTTTTGAAGTGTGCAATTGATGTACTTTTTTCTTTATTAGGTTTGGAGATTTACTCATCGGATGGATGGCTTCACTTGCAGCAACTGATTATTTCCTCATGTTATATACCCGATCATTTACACATATAATTGAGCTACGATTTTTCTAATCATTCTTTCAATATCTTAATATACTTTAAAGTTCGATAAATTTTGTTTTGGTTATATTTCGATTATAATTCCTGCAATACAATACAGTACAAGAATCGGTAACTTCTGTATCATTTTATATACCGCCACATTAGTGTACAATGTATTCTTTCCCCGTATAAATGATTTTATTTAATTATCCACCGCTGTTTACGCTTAAAAAACTGATTATATGTTCTAATTTAAATATTATAATTCGGTTCGTGAGTGATTTTTTCAATGATTCATAGTTCTCTTATATGTGTAAATAAATCTAATAGTTTTTAATTAAAATAGTTTTATATATTTTGTTGTAGTTACTTGCATTCCTGTTCTCCGCCTATTATCCATGGCAATCTTACCTGTGATACAATATTTATTCAACACAACGGCTTGGTCAAGATTGGTTCAGGTAAAAAAATTAATCCAAAAAAAAAAAACACAAAAAACAAGAACAAAATGTCGAAACCTGATTCTTGAGCTTGGTAACCTCAGAGCGGGAATCTATATTTATTCTTTTTAGTGCATCGTATTTCTTATATTTATTTATTTATTTTTGCTGAATGTTTTGGTTTCTATTTGCCGTTATTCTTGATATCAATTAACAAATTTTGTTTTCATTTTATTTTTCAGTTGCCCCTGATGCTATCAATCATCATGTGAAAACCTGCCGTGAAAATATTAAAAATATGCACTTCATTGCCCCAGAATATGGAGGTAAGTCGTTTATTAATATTTAATCGATTATTTATGGCTTAGAATCTCATCCTTTATATATTGCAACAGATTTGAACTCTGTTACGGAGTAAAAATTAGCATTTACGTAAAAAATATCTAAATATAACTTTCTGTTACCTATCTTATTGCGATTAGAATCATAAAATATCCTTAATGGATTATTAAAATGATTTAGAGTATTTTTAAATGATCGAAATAGTAAAAAAACGTTTTATATATTTATTATCATAAAGGATTTAAGGTAAAAATTAAATCGTTTTAGATGAAATATTTATAGCTGTATGTTTAGCTAGCGAGTAGTATGTGAAACAGATATATTTACATTAATAATAAAATTAGTATATTTATGTATTTATTAATAAGTTTATACTCTTTTTTTTTTTTTAAACAGATCGTAAGTTTTCAATTCTTTTTATTAGTAGTTAATTATCTCGTAAAGTAACTAATTTAAGAAAAGAAAATACTTATAAGCTGGTGTTACGTACAATGTGATGTAATCCAAGACTCAAACCTATTATAGTTTCGGTTAGAATCTTATATATATATTACCCAAACCTATAAATTTTTTTCAAGTATCATTTTATTAAATTATTGTAAATATAAACATTTTCAGTGCCTACTCCCGCCATTGATGTGTTCTCTTTTGGAATGTGTGCCTTGGAAATGGCTGCATTGGAAATACAAGGAAATGGTGATTCGGGCACAATGGTTACCGAAGAACATATCCACCGTACTATAGAAACAATCGAAGATCCACAACAAAAAGATTTTATTTATAAATGTTTAGAAAAGGATCCTGCTAGTAGACCTAAAGCAAGAGAGTTATTATTTCATCCTTTACTCTTCGAAGTACACTCATTAAAATTGTTAGCAGCACATGTATTAGTTAATGCGGCAGGTAAATTGATCAGGGAATATTCAATCATTATACAATATTCATTCTGCTTCTTTTTTACTATATTTATTATAGAAATATATATTACACACAGCTAAACTTTTGGTGATATATAGTTTCTCAAACAGTTATGTTAAAGAGAAGACTAATTTTATTTCAGAATATTCTTTTTTAAAAAAATTTTAAGTACTGTACAACTCTTTATGATCTAAAGTATTAGCTTGATATGATTGGAGTAATGGGTTTCTATTTTCTACTATATCTATATGTACGCTATCTTTGATTTTCCTTGATTTCACGTGATAATTGGATAAATATATTTGTTTTATAATAATAAATAATTTTATATAAATAAAATCAAATATGTCATGAAGCTTGTGCAATTCGAAACAAAACTGGGCACCTATAATAGAATTATTTTTTCATTATTTACAAACCATTTTTGTGGACATACTAAATTTTTTATAGATAAAATTATTTATATTATATATTATAAATTTAATTATGACAGCCACATCGGAAACAATTACTGACGAAGTCGTCCAGAGGCTGTACGGGCCAGACACCGTTTTAGCCGAAATGCCCCATACTGGTCAACCGACAACAGAGTTCAGAATGTCTGATGTGCCAATAGCCGAAAAACTTGAAAAATTTGTAGAAGATGTAAAATATGGTATATATCCATTGACAGCATTTACAGCAAGAATTCCACCACCTCCAAGACCTAGAGCGATTTCTCCGGAAATGGCGGAATCTGTTAAGTCCGTCACCCCGGAACCGCTAGATATTGAAACTAGGAAGGTTGTAAATATGATGTGCAACGTTAAACCAAAGGACCAGAATAACAGCGGCGATCTACTTGTAAGAGCTCGAAACATTTCATAATTTGTTCCTTCTAATTATTATCTTTTCAATTGTAAATTTAATTCATAGATGACCATTTTATTACGTATGGATGATAAGATGAATAGACAATTGACATGCCAGGTATCCCCACAAGACTCCGCCAATTTGTTATCTCAAGAGTTAGTGCATTTAGGGTTCATACATGAGGTACTGATAACAACGTTCATTTTATTTGTCTGTTTACCATATTTTAAATGACTAGTAATAAATGTGTATTATTTATAGACGGACCGAGAAAAAATCACAACTCTAATTGAAGATACATTGTGCAATTGCTTCGGTAAAAATGTTCTGGGAAACTCGATAATGCCGCCAGACGCACCTCTGCTGTTACCCACCGCACAACAAATGCCTGTGCATTCAGCCAGTTAGTAATTGGCAAACATTTTAGTGAATAATTTACTTAGATATTTTTTTATTTCTTTCATTTTCATCAACATTATATTACTTATAATAATAATATAAATATAATATCATATAGTATATATATAATAACTTCATAAATATAAAAAAATATCTACAAAGTAAATATATATCCGTGTGAATAAAAGTACCAGCGTTTTCCAATCTCCGAAGCGAAAAATGATTCTAAACAAAAACATTATAAAACAGATATACGAAACAGAATACTTTTTGATATGGTTTTATAATTAGGTATGAATATAAATCAATGAACATTATAGCTAATTTATTTGCTTACCCTAACATTGTCCATTATACACAGTTTTAAATACACTACACACCGACCAAATTTATTTTTATTAAATATTATTTACCAAAATCTTTATTCTTTTTACATGTGATTCTTTATTACGGGGATTGTTCATAATTAGGACTTTGTAACTTGTATGCTTGCGAAAAAATCTTTTAATAATAATAAATATGTATATAGAGATTTTATCGTTTCATAATTGTTAAAAAGGATTCATCAATCTTAAAAAATAACGAAAATGAACTGGACTTATTATTTCATTCCAATGAATCTATGTTTTGTACACTTTTGTGGATGATCCCCTTAAATTGAATACCATCATCATGAATTTCATAATTATCTTTGATCTTAGTTAAAATTACAAGATTTTTAAAAGAAAATGAAAACCAAAAAGTCAGAATGATGGAACAAGTATTGTTAAAAACTATTATGATGTTGCGTTGTAGTTATATTTATTAACGTGCTGTGATACACACGTAACTAACACATAATCTTAGAAATAACAGTAAATACTTATTTTGTGAATAGTATACGGTACTAATAATCGGTGTGTATTGATTTTAACGCTTTAACATGCTTTTCTATTATAGTCAGACACTAGTGAATTAACGATTAATTCTCAACAATTAAATAGGAAAATTTGTGAATTTATCTTTACTTACCTATATGTGAATTTTATTTCTTAATCTATTCATTGGTTTTGTCTTATTGGCTGTCATTAATACTCATTATCATTATGTGATTGTTTGTTATGTTTGATTTTCTATTTATGCTATAATTTCCAAAGATTTATTTTTAGATCTATAGACCTTGGTTATAATAAAATATATAATGTATATTTCAACGATAATATAGGTGATGGAAAATTAATACTGTAAAGAAAATATTTTATGATTGTAGAAGGCAAAGATATTGAAAACCCATTAAATTGTGTTAATAAAGGCATGAATGCGTCAAATTTCACTTTATTATCGTTGACATATATTTGTAGTTTTAAATTCAAAGAATTGATTTTTGCTGACCCTGTATTGCAGGGTCATGGTCTTTATCAGAAACTGAACCAGAACTAAAACAAGAACCTGAACCGATCGGCGAATCCGTTAATGCTCATGAAACAATTGCAGCGTCAGTAATTCCTGAAGAATCTGAAATTATAAATTATGATTAAAAAATGTATTTGTCTAAAAATACTGTATATTAATTGTAAATAAGTACACCGCCAGGAAAAGTGTTTTGTTAATAAATTTATATACAAAACTTATTTCGTTTTAGCATAGTTTAAACTTGTTTAACATGATGAGGGTTATTTATTATTGATTGATTGATAGGGTCATCTGCCATCTGGAAATTAAAGGTAACAATTTCTGATTCGGTCTTTGTGTTTTTGTTTTTAGAAACATAGTATGAGCATAGTTTGAAATAAATTTATATGAGCAAACAAAGTAGATTTTGAAAAGTAGACAAAATTTTGAGAGTTTATACATATACGGTTTTAGTTAACTCATTTTACTGAGAAAATGAACAACAGTCACGAAAAGTAGCTGTCTATGCGTACATATATCGTCATTAACCACCTCTACCGGGCTGTAGTTAGTAGCATTGAGTATAGCGTATTCTTGGTTCGTGTTTTCTTGAAGGGACGTAGTTTTGCATTGTGTCAGTAGAGTACATTCGGTAGAGATATCCATATCTTTGTATGATAGATAGCTATTTCGTATACGTCTAACCTACTTACTCACACATTGGAGTAGAATGGGTTATTTATTTTAGTCAATCGATCACAATATGTTGGAATATACACGAATTACTTATTTTGAATAGATTCCTATTTTATTTTACACGGCGAATCTTGGAGGCTCAGTAATTCTCAGTGTATTCTGTCTTATACACACAGACATTTAGAAATGGAAATGTGTAAGAAGGTTTCGCGCACCTTACCTTATTTATACAGGCCAAAAAATGGAATGTACCAAGTTTCTCATGCCAAGTTAAAAACTTGGATCTAAATTTATTTAATCCTGCAAAATAAACCTTTATTTTATTTAGAAACTCAATACTCCTATCCTACGCTTCATGTTTTTATATCAAGACTTAGCAACAGATTTATAAACTTATATGTATTTATTCTCAAAGATATTTTCATTTCAAGAAAAAAGTTAAATCTTTTTGATGGTTTTTAGTTTGAGCACCGTAGAATTATTCCAATAAAATCATTTTCGCAATATAACAACAATTAGACGTAAATAGGTGAATGAATGTGTTAATAGATTGTGAATATGATCAATTACCGTTACTTTCAATTAAATAATTAAAAGCAAAAAAAGTTTTCAATATTAACATTTTGATCACATTTTGTCATCCTTGCATATAAGTTATTTCATTGAATTATGTTCTACATTTCGAACAATTCTTCATAGTATGACCACTAGTACGAAATTGAAATATTATTTTCAAATATCATTTGTTATCTAACCCCTTAATTGTTTAAATTAATTAACAGGAGGTTGTAAAGTTCATAAATTCAAAACGAGTCTATGAATCTAAATATTAAATGATACCTTTAGTTGGAACCGACCAAATTAGCATACTAACATGTAAAATATTATAATTTAATCTTGGCACCGCTTTGTTATTAACGCTTTTGTAAACAAATAGCTTCGCAAGTAAACATGTAAATATGTAGCTAATTATTAAAATTAAATAATTATAATTAAGATATTTTTAATTGTTACAGGCTCAAACGTGTGATGTCTTCAAAAAATATCCTTTATTAGTTTTAATAAGAAATATTTAAGATAACATATTTAAATAATAAAATAATTTAGTCAAAATTCCAAAATATTTAGGTGATGAAATATTTTTTAGTCGAATTGATGAAATGTTTCATATATATTGATATTAAGATATTCGATTTTATATATTTTTTAGATAAAAAAATAAAAGTCATTATTTATTTTAAAATATGTGTTAGACTTGATTTTAATATGTCGTTTTGAAACGTTCTGAGTAAGCATACTTTTAATGATATTACAGAAAATATAAATGCACGAATAAGTCTTTTAATAAACTGAAAATACGTGTACTAGTCGTTTCGTGAACAATTTCTGCAATAAGTTTCTGAAATTATAATTGTAAATAGAATAAAATCCACTGATGATTAAGAGTTGAGACTTATTGAAACAGTTAGGCCCTATTTTATAAGTTTAACTAGCATCCGCTAACTTTTGACGATTTTTCAAATGCCTATATTTTCTACCTTAAATATAAAGCCAAATAAGTCATATACCATAGAGCAGGCATCGGTAGCCTAATTTAAGAAAATTAGCCTATTGAAAAATCGTCAAAGTTAACGGATGCTAGTTCAACAGTTACAAAATAAGTCCTCAAGTGTAAACGCAGCTTTTATATCTTAATTTCGTTGAATTGTTTACTCAGAAACGCAAGGTTCAAAAATTAATATCAAGTAAACTTAAAATTAAATAAATAAATCTGAATTCGCACTAAAAATTACATCTGTGATGCACCACCAAAATGCTTTACAGTCTGTCTACTTTCGATATCGAAAGAAAGAAATTTTGTTTTATTTTTAGATAAATTCAATAAATATTTCACAACTGTTATTATTATTACAGTTAAAATAGAAAAAATATAGCAAAAATTATTGAAAATTCAAAGGTTGACAAATATTATATTGTTAATAACAATAGACCGATCTTATTTGGTTGTTGAGATAAACAGCTTAATGGAAAATTATATAATTTCTATCTATAATTATTTTATTATCTACTTTTCTTTTATGTTAAACTTTCTCAAGATTTTATTTTCTTATTTTATGAATGTGATTAGATTTGTAAAGTAACTTTGCATTAGTGTGTTTTTAATCTTGGTGATAGGAAAAATTCAGCAGGATGACTAATCTTTTGATATTAGCCCTTTTTATTAACATTCTATGTTGATAGATGTGTTTAAAAATTGGAAATATCTGCATCATAACATTAAACTGCATCAGCTATTAAACTGAACAATTGTTCGATATTTCACTGAGAGAAATTTACGAGATCTAATTTTTTAGTGTATTTTTTTTTATAAATGTTGCATTTATTATTTTAAGAATTTGAAATTTGTTCAATTTTGAATTTTCAATATTAATAGATATATTTTACACAAATTTTTATATAAAGTATATATTTGACATCTGCAATTTTGTTCATTTATTCAATTTGAATTGCTTGGTAAATTTAGTATTAAATTGTATTAAATATCAAAACTGTTCTTCAAAACAAACTCAAATCAGAATCCAACTTTGTTTAAATAATACTCAATGGTAAAATCCTATCTGTATATAATTGAAAAAAAAATAATTAAAAAATTAAAATTGTAAAACAATTACAATTCATATAAAAAAAGATAAAATATGTTACTCTTACTTTATTTTATGAAAATAACAGAAAATTGAAGTGTTTGCCTAATTGAGACTGATGTAATTATTAAAAATAATAAATAAAAAATAATTTTATGAAAGATAGAAAAGGTAAGAATGAATGAGCGCGAAAAAAATATAAAAATGTGCTTTATATAAATCATAAATATTGTAAAAATGTATGAAAGAATGTTAAATATTTGGGAATTGATTGTATTAATTTTTTTATAACTAGAAACAAATGCAAATACCCTAAAATGAACGTTTTTGATATTACACGTTGTAAGATGTTATTTTAATATATCTATGAACATGTTACTTAGTTAACAGACACAACAACAACAAATAATAAACAATAACAATATATATTGGGCTAAAATTTTATGTGCGCAAATTACTGAATTATTAAGAAAGTGATTTGTAAGAAATTTCTTACATAAAGACATAATATACCTTTCTCAAGGTCAAGTAATTTGAATAACTTGAGGGAATTCGTTTACATAATAACTAGGTCGTGTTTAATTATTTATTTTAAATAAAATTGACAATATACTTCAATTTTAACGGAAAAATTATCTTCAAACATTTATTTATCATTCCCAGCTACTAAGTTTTCGTTTTAATTTTATGTTTTAACCTTAAATGTAAGTTTCAGCGCGTGAATTATAAAAAAATAAAAATATTTATATAAATAATAATATAATACTGTATGATACTATATAATACTGACGAACAACGCATGATTTCACAAACTAAAACTTACATTTTGAATTAAAACTTAAACTCTACTAAAACTTAACACTTCTCTGATAATATGTTTTTTTTTTTAGAAATAAGAACAGCGCTCTTATGTGAGGTTAAAAGAATATTTTTGTAAAATAAACTAAAGATGCGATAGTGTATGAATCTTATGAAGAGTATAAGGTTCATTTTATATTTAACGGTTATATTCGTTTCACCTTACATAATTGCAATTCAGAAAAAGCCATTTAGCATCTTTTGTATTCTTTTCATTCATCAAATAGATTTGTTATCCTATGTTATTAAAACAAACATATATATGAAGTATTGTTAGAAAGAAACAAGCAACAGTATAATGCTTCTTTATATATTACTAATTAGAATTATTAATTGTTGTTATTATGTTCGATTAACTGTACGAAACATATTAATATTATTTTAATTAAAAGCTGTTGGTGATCTGTATATAAAATACATCAACGTAAAATGCTTATAATAAAAGTAAATAAATAATAAAGTAATAAAAATAAATCAAATAAATATACCTAAAGAAATATGCAGATGAGAGCTTACTCCCCCGCACATTCTGATAAATGTAAATAATATGTAAAACCAGAGACTGTATCAACATTGCTATCATAGTGGTTTAAATAGCAACTAATATTAGTACTGCGTTCTTCCTATTTGAGTTTAAGATGAAGTTTGTATTAATTAAATATTTATTTTAACAATCAATTACTAAATATATAGCTTTATAATTATGATAGATTGAATACTGCTCATTGTACACCACTTCGTTGGAGGCTAGTATTGATTAATTAGAGAACAAGTACTACTAAGTATTAATGATTGAATATGATAACAGTTACGAAGGAAAAACGAAACGTTAATAACCGAAATGTTTATTTGAACAAAAACAGTAAATGAAATATATAATTTCGGATACCGGTACAAATAATTTAATTTAACGAAGTATGGCAATTTGATAATGTTTGTTATTTGTCAGGATTTAGTTTTATTTCATATAATTATATAAAGCTATAATGTTAACAATGTATGGTTAAAATAAATATTTACTTTCTACAATTAACGAAGATATCCTCATTGATCGAACTAAATTCAAAGCTATTTAGTTTTTTTTTTAATATATATTTAAAATAAAAACAATAAAATACCGCTTGATACGTATTGACTCACATTGAGCCAGTAAACTATTGGCAACTCAGAAGATATTTTTAAATTTAGACGGTTATAAATGTTTACTACTTTTAAAATTAAAAAAAATAGATTTATTAAAAAAATAACCATAAAACGTGAATATTATTTGTTATTTTTTGAGTTGTAAAACTATAGTCTAGTTTATAAGATATTTGTCAGTAATATAAAGGTTTTCAATTTTTCATTAAAAATATTTGTAGCATAATTATAGCAACTTTTCTTTTTTAAAAAAAACATTAAATAAAAATTAAATATTTTTTTAAAGGTAAATTGAAGATCAAAAAACTAAAGTCAATTTTAAACAATTTTTTAGGTAATATAAAGAAAATCATTGTCACAGTCATAACCTACAACTATTTTAAAAATTATTTTTTGATTTTCCAAAGTATTATTGATATATGTATATATATATATGGTATATATAAATATATATATAAGTAAATAAATCCAGGCTGTTGCATTAAAATTATATTAAGGGCTAGTAATTAAGGTGGGCCCAACATTATGTAATTATTTACTAATTATACCCGAGACTTGTGTAAGTTTTAAATATTTTACTGTGATTGTTTTTTTTTTAATTGTGTGAAACAATGAACAAAAATATATAATTTCTGATTTTCATTAGTTATAAGGTTGATTTACTTTGTAAGTTACAATAATTATCATTTTTTAATATCCATGTATGTGTGTTGGTCCACTTTAATTCAATAAAAATTAATATTCAATAAAATGCATTTAAGTCAGCATGATGAGTTTTATTTAAAACATTTTCTAGTACTTATTAATCTTGTTTTCAAATGATCTTCAGCTGGGACACTTTTATGCATAGACACTTCTCTTTTTTAGCTCTCATCGAGTGCAGGAGTTCACAACCTGTGTAATTGGAATATGTACTTCTAGATATAGCAGAAAGTAAAAACTTATAGTAGATAAATATAATATAAAACAATTTGAATGTAATAATTATTAACAATATGAAGTTAAGAGCGACATCTATTAAAGAGTAACTTGAAATATATATGGTGGTTCGGTACTTTATTAATAGATGGCACATCAATTTCATTGCGCCCAGATAGTATGCAACCTAAATAACGCCAACCTATTTAACTTTCAATTAAAGTTCACAAAATATCGTTTGTAATATCGTAGTGTATAAATGTAAAAATAGTGTGGACTATTTTTGTTAATATATTTCAGGTATATATTTCTTCAAATTCCTATTCAAATTTAAAATTTAGACGAAACAAGCGTTATTTGCAGCAACAGAATGCTATAAATATGTTTTTTACAATTCTATTAAAAATATAAATTTCTCGACGCTGCAAAGTAACAAGAGTTATAAACATACTTTAAAAACATTTGATTTTTACAATTTTATTATAAATATAAATTTCTCGGTGTCAAGAGTATAACCTCCTATCATTCCAAGAAATGCAGAAAGAATTATTTTAGTTAAAATTCAGAATTCAAGTTTTTATCAATTTTAACAAGAGTATAACCTTCTTTCATCTCAAGAAAAATCTAAAAATTAGAAAATCCTATTTTTGCTAAACTTAAAAATTCAATGTTTTTATGAATTTTAACAAGAGTATAACCTTCTTTCATCTCAAGAAAAGTAGAAAATCCTATTTTTGCTAAAATTAAAAAATCAATGTTTTCATCAATTTTAACAAGAGTATAACCTTCTTTCATCTCAAGAAAAATAGAAAATCCTATTTTTGCTAAAATTCAAAATTCAATGTTTTTATCAATTTTAACAAGAATAACCTTCTTTCATCTCAAGAAAAGTAGAAAATCCTATTTTTGCTAAAATTAAAAATTCAATGTTTTTATGAATTTTAACAAGAGTATAACCTTCTTTCATCTCAAGAAAAGTAGAAAATCCTATTTTTGCTAAAATTAAAAATTCAATGTTTTTATGAATTTTAACAAGAGTATAACCTTCTTTCATCTCAAGAAAAGTAGAAAATCCTATTTTTGCTAAAATTAAAAATTCAATGTTTTTATGAATTTTAACAAGAGTATAACCTTCTTTCATCTCAAGAAAAGTAGAAAATCCTATTTTTGCTAAAATTAAAAATTCAATGTTTTTATGAATTTTAACAAGAGTATAACCTTCTTTCATCTCAAGAAAAGTAGAAAATCCTATTTTTGCTAAAATTAAAAAATCAATGTTTTTATCAATTTTAACAAGAGTATAACCTTCTTTCATCTCAAGAAAAATAGAAAATTCTATTTTTGCTAAAATTCAAAATTCAATGTTTTTATCAATTTTAACAAGAATAACCTTCTTTCATCTCAAGAAAAGTAGAAAATCCTATTTTTGCTAAAATTAAACATTCAATGTTTTTATCAATTTTAACAAGTGTATAACCTTCTTACATCGCAAGAAAAGTAGAAAATCCTATTTTTGCTAAAATGAAAAACTCAATGTTTTTATTTTTAATGCTTAAAAAAATTTTTTGTTTTTGCTGTATAACTCTTAATTAATTTTAACAAAAACGATTAAATTTAATTGCTAATTGGTGAATAAGAACGTAATATTTCTTCCGCCTTCATTTAGTCTGTAAATATTGTCAGAAAATAATAGCAAAATACATGATTTTCTTGTGATGTAAATTTTGCTTGTAAGTAATGTTGCCGCTCTGTCAGGCGCAATGATGTCTACGTTTTAAGTTCATAGACATTTCTTTTCTAATTTTTTTTTTCATTCTTTGAAAGTTTTTGATGCAGTTATGTTCCTTATGTTCTAAAATAAGAAACCGATTCATTACATTTTAAATAACTACGCTATTCTGGCTTTTACGCGACTTTTTTTTCAATTCATGGACTATTTTTCTAAAATTTCTTTTTGGATTTCTTGAAATTTCTTGATGCAGTTATGTTCGCTGGGATTTAAATTAAAGAACTGTTTTATTACATTTTAAATATTCACGCGATTCTGGCTTTTAAACGACCTTTTTTAAATTCATGGACTTTTTTTTCTAATTTTTTTTTTTGATTTCTTGAAATTTTTTGATGCACTTATTTTCGTTAGGCTTTAAATTAAAGAACTGCTTCATTACATTTTAATTATCTCCGCGATTCTGGCTTTTATGCGACCTATTTTTAAATTCATGAACTTTCTTTTCTAAAAATTTTTTTTGATTTCTTAAATTTTTTTGATGCAACTATGTTCGTTAGGTTTTAAATTAAAGAACTGCTTCATTACATTTTAATTATCTTTGCGATTCTGACTTTTATGCGACTTTTTTTAATTTCGGGTTTAAATTAATGAACTGCTTCATTACATTTTAATTATCTACGCGATTCTGGCTTTTACGCGACCTTCTTTAAATTCATGGACTTTTTTTTCTAAAAATTTTTTTTGCTTTTCTTTAAATTTTTTTATGCAGTTATGTTCGTTAGGGTTTAAATTAAAGAACTGCTTCATTACATTTTAATTATCTACGCGATTCTGGCTTTTACGCGACCTTCTTTAAATTCATGGACTTTTTTTTCTAAAAATTTTTTTTGCTTTTCTTTAAATTTTTTTATGCAGTTATGTCCGCTATGATTTAAATTAAAGAACTGCTTCATTACATTTTAATTATCTACGCGATTCTGGCTTTTACGCGACCTTCTTTAAATTCATGGACTTTTTTTTCTAAAATTTTTTTTTGCTTTTCTTTAAATTTTTTTATGCAGTTGTGTTCGTTAGGGTTTAAATTAAAGAACTGCTTCATTACATTTTAATTATCTTTGCGATTCTGACTTTTATGCGACTTTTTTTAAATTCATGGACTTTTCTTTCCAAAAATATTTTTTTGATTTCTTGAAATTTTTTTATGCAGTTATGTTCGCTAGGATTTAAAATAAAAAACTGCATCATTAGATTTTAAATATCTACGCAGATACTCAAAAAATTGCATTGCTTTTAAAATCATAAAAGTGAACCTTTTCATCATTTTTAACAAGATTATAGTCTTCTTTCTATATGGAGATTTAATATATTGATATATCATAAACTAAAATACTTATTTAAAAATGAATTATAAATTTTAAATCAGCATTCAAAATTAAGTTAAAATCCATTATAAAATAACATTTATTTTTCTTAAATTTTTATGAAAAGTAAGAAGACTATACTCTTCTTACTTTTCATAAAAATTTAAGAAAAATAAATGTTATTTTATAAAAATTGCATTGCTTTTAAAATCATAAAAGTGAACCTTTTCATCATTTTTAACAAGATTATAGTCTTCTTTCTATATGGAGATTTAATATATTGATATATCATAAACTAAAATACTTATTTAAAAATGAATTATAAATTTTAAATCAGCATTCAAAATTAAGTTAAAATCCATTATAAAATAACATTTATTTTTCTTAAATTTTTATGAAAAGTAAGAAGACTATACTCTTCTTACTTTTCATAAAAATTTAAGAAAAATAAATGTTATTTTATAAAAATTGCATTGCTTTTAAAATCATAAAAGTGAACCTTTTCATCATTTTTAACAAGATTATAGTCTTCTTTCTATATGGAGATTTAATATATTGATATATCATAAACTAAAATACTTATTTAAAAATGAATTATAAATTTTAAATCAGCATTCAAAATTAAGTTAAAATCCATTATAAAATAACAATTATTTTTCTTAAATTTTTATGAAAAGTAAGAAGACTATACTCTTCTTACTTTTCATAAAAATTTAAGAAAAATAAATGTTATTTTATAATGGATTTTAACTTAATTTTGAATGCTGATTTAAAATTTATAATTCATTTTTAAATAAGTATTTTAGTTTATGATATATCAATATATTAAATCTCCATATAGAAAGAAGACTATAATCTTGTTAAAAATGATGAAAAGGTTCACTTTTATGATTTTAAAAGCAATGCAATTTTTTGAGTATCTGCGTAGATATTTAAAATCTAAAGATGCAGTTTTTTATTTTAAATCCTAGCGAACATAACTGCATAAAAAAATTTCAAGAAATCAAAAAAAAATTTTTGGAAAAAAAAGTCCATGAATTTAAAAAAAGTCGCATAAAAGTCAGAATCGCAAAGATAATTAAAATGTAATGAAGCAGTTCTTTAATTTAAACCCTAACGAACACAACTGCATAAAAAAATTTAAAGAAAAGCAAAAAAAAATTTTAGAAAAAAAAGTCCATGAATTTAAAGAAGGTCGCGTAAAAGCCAGAATCGCGTAGATAATTAAAATGCAATGAAGCAGTTCTTTAATTTAAATCATAGCGGACATAACTGCATAAAAAAATTTAAAGAAAAGCAAAAAAAATTTTTAGAAAAAAAAGTCCATGAATTTAAAGAAGGTCGCGTAAAAGCCAGAATCGCGTAGATAATTAAAATGCAATGAAGCAGTTCTTTAATTTAAACCCTAACGAACATAACTGCATAAAAAAATTTAAAGAAAAGCAAAAAAAATTTTTAGAAAAAAAAGTCCATGAATTTAAAAAAGGTCGCGTAAAAGCCAGAATCGCGTGGATATTTAAAATGTAATGAAGCAGTTCTTTAATTTAAATACTAGCGGACATAACTGCATAAAAAAATTTAAAGAAAAGCAAAAAAAATTTTTAGAAAAAAAAGTCCATGAATTTAAAGAAGGTCGCGTAAAAGCCAGAATCGCGTAAATAATTAAAATGTAATGAAGCAGTTCATTAATTTAAACCCTAACGAACATAACTGCATAAAAAAATTTAAAGAAAAGCAAAAAAAATTTTTAGAAAAAAAAGTCCATGAATTTAAAAAAGGTCGCGTAAAAGCCAGAATCGCGTGGATATTTAAAATGTAATGAAGCAGTTCTTTAATTTAAATCTTAGCGGACATAACTGCATCAAAAAATTTCAAGAAATCAAATAAAAAATTATAGAAAAAAAAGTCCATGAATTAAAAAAAATCGCATAAAAGTCAGAATCGCGTAGATATTGGAAATTTAATTAAACAGTTTATCAATTTAAAGTGTGGCGGATATAGTTCAATTAAATAATTAAACACATTTTAAATATTAATTATTTAAAAAAGAAATACGTAACTCACACTCGTTGTCTTGCGACGGGCCGAAAGCCAGTAATATCATATATTTCCTAAACTTGAATTGAATGTATTTTGATGGAGTTAGATTAGAGGCATACTTTCTAGGCGCATTGATATTAATGTGCCATCTGTTAAATTAATATTGAACTGCATGTATTGTTAAGCTACTTTTTAATAGATGTCACTAGATATCTTTATATTATTTAACCTTGTAATAAGCAACCATAATAATACAAACAAAAACATTTAATCATTATCACTTAATAATATTGAAATTAAATAATATAGGATTCATTAAATAAAACACCAGTTTAAATATTTTTAATATATTTTATTTAATATATGATCAATATAATTTGTTGTCATGATCATCTTCTCTCAACCTTCTATCATCTCGAGGAATGCAGAAAAATTTATTTTAGTTAAAATTAAAAATTCAATGGTTTTATCTATTTTAACTAGGCTAAAATCTTCTTAAAAAACCTGAAGAATTTGATTTTTATAATTTTAATAAAAATATAAATTTCTCGGTGTCCGCAAAATAAGGAGGCTATAATCTTCTTAAAAAACATGAAGAATTTGATTTTTACAATTTTATTAATAATATAAATTTCTCGGTGTCCGCAAAGTAAGAAGGCTATAATCTTTTTAGAAAAAATAAAAAAGTTGATTTTTTCAATTTAAAAAAATATATTTGCACATTTAAATTATATGGAAGAGACCTAATAGAAAAACATTTTTTGCGTTTGTAATGTTTATAATCATCTTGCTAAAATATGATTTGAACGTATTGTTAAGTGAAGAGTAACTATAGCATTGAAGAATCGGATGTATTATATTTAATATGAACGATTTCTTTTTGCAGTGTATGTTAGGTTGCAGGTAATACAGGCGGAATGAGGTTGGTGTGCCATCTATTGAATATATTATTAAGTAACCATGATTTTAAACTATTCTTTAATAGATGTCACTATTAAGATCAGATTTTTGATACATTATTTTTATTATTAAATAATTTGGTACTATATTTCTTTTTATCAGTTTACCAGGAATAATATAATTATTTACCACAGGCGGTTACTTTCAATAAAAACAAACAGATGTATTTTACAGATAAATTTAATTTGATTTACAATAATCAGTCATTAATTGATTATAAATTTATATGAAATTAATGCAAATTTAATAAAAGAATTTTCATTTGCTTTTCCTAAGATATATGTTGTAAAATTATAATATGTACACAAGAATAAAATCTAAAATTATTTATACATTTAAATATATAGATCTTACATTAGTTAATTCGATGTTTTGTGTTTTCTTACATTTATTATTTATAAATTTGAAATAAGCTTAGTAATAACTAACAAAATAAATATATAGTTTATTTGTAAATAGTTCGTTTAGTTATATAGCACCTTAAATTTACTAAAAACTAGAATTCAGCCTTATTAAAACTTATGTGACTCTGCATTAACCTTCTTTTTTCGAACGAGTTGACGTTTTATCTGAAAAATATATTTAGGTTTTGTAAAATAAATTGATTTATAAATAAGTATCTATTTTTATCAGTAGAGCATACCTGACTTGGTTTATTCATTTGCTTCGTTTGACTCAGAAGATTTGCGGGAACCTCCCATAAGCCGTCCCCTAGACTTAAAAGGGTTTCCGTCAGTTGACAACACTGCGCTGCCATGCGAACTTGTGCGCCTAAGTCACTCTTATTACAAGGATGGACAAACCTAGGTGTGTTAAAATATAATTCATTAAAGCTGTGCTAATGAATCAATCCTTAATGTTGCCTTAGATAAATTAATTACCTTGGTGGGAACAGTGACGGTGCGACAATCATAGCGACATTATGCAACGTCATTTTGTTGCGTTCAGAATTGTATATAATCTCTCTAAAGAAGCTTAATAATTCTCTTAAAGTATTTCGGTGTTCTGGTGGTAGCAGAAGTGCGAGAAGGCAAAGTCCAGTTGCTAATGGTTCACCACTAGGCAAAGCTGAAATGTAAAATATTTATGAATATATGAACTTTGTTAGAAAGAATGTTATTATAGTTGCCTAACTAATATTGTAAGGGGGAAAGTTAATTTAGGTTGTGATTGAAAATTAATAATACATGCGTTACATAAACAATGAAATTGCCAAGGTTTACCATGTGCTTGATGAAATAAGTGAACAAGTTCGGTAGTTAAAAGCGGTTGCGGTAATTCTCTCAACCATTTTTTTAACAATGCAGATAAGTCATGTGGACCAGATCGAGATAAATGAGGAGCAACACGTTCAGGGCGGCTGTAAAAATCACGTTCTAGTTCAGAACACAACGTTTCAACCTGAAATATTTATTCCGAAACATTAAAAACCACATATTGTAACATAAATTATAAGATAAGTAAACTAAAATTTACCTTCTGCTTGTTTCCCGCTACTCTTAGTATTCCTTCTTCTCTGACACCTCGAGACTTGAGTTCTCTTAGTACCCATTGCACCAGAAGTGGTACCAGTGTGGTGTCTTCACCGGTTAGTTGTTGATCTCTTCTCACAAGAGCATTCAGCGAAACTCCAAAGAGATTGCCTTCTAAAATGTTTAAAAATGTGATACTTTTAACTATATCTTAAAAGGTTCAAAGACAAAGCAAGGATGTTTGAACTAAGTTTTGGAAGTTGATTGTATTTTTAACAAAATTTCTTTAAGAAAATGATTTACCTTCTTTTCTTTTTCGCTTTTGTGGTTTTCTTTTATCCCAAGGCACCCTATGGACGTCGAACAGTGCTGCCAATTCTAGCCACAACAAAGGTTGTAGTTTCTTAAGTTCTACTTCTGATAATTGACTAATATCGCATCCACCTACGCCAAGAGATTGCAATTCCCAACCCTAAAAAACATTCCATTTCAAATTATTACTTTCGTCACTTAAAATGTTGCCTTCAGTGAATCTTTCTTTACCAGATCTGGATTTTGTTGTCTACACATATTTTCGAAACTTAATGGCGGTGGAGAATCCCCGGATATACTTAAAGTTTGAGGCGGTGAATCTTCACCTAATAATAATTGAAAAACAATTAATAAATTAAGAATATTTCGCGTTTGTCACTATGAAGAATAGAGCAATCAATACCTGAGCTGGTTTGCCTTGGAGAGGAGTCCTGCAGATCATGAGATCCTAAGGAATATAAATTACTGTGACTTCGAGCTACGCTCATGTGATCCATTTCGTGTCTGTGAAAGAAATTAGACGCAAATTAGACGTTTATTGATATATTTGGATTAACACTATTACTCTCTTGTGTCAGTTCTACCAATTATTGTAGACACCTTTGAAGAAGGTAACAGATGACATTTATTAGATCTTAAAATTATGTCCTTTTATATCTGTAATTCAAAAGAAAACTGTCGTAACGACAAATTCAACTACTGGTCAATGAATCTCTTCATGATTAATTTTACAGTAGTACTAAATTGAGTCTGAAATGCAAATTGATTTGTACAACACTTCTTCATGTTAGTTACGATGGTTTACTTTTGAGCTACAAATACTAAAGTGATATATAATACAATTACGTACCCTAGAGTACATGATGGGTCGCTTCCGGACCGAACTCTAGGTAAGTGTATAGTTCCAAGTCTTTGGAAACCCAAGAGTTCAATTCCCTCTGAAAATCAAAAGTGTGTATTAGCAACAAGAAGTTGGCATTTTCAACTTAAATACCTAGAATATGGTAAGCTCCTCCACGAAGCAAATTGCGTCATTTTAAAGTACATACGAATATAATAAATATATTATATTCATATTTAGTGGGTATCTGAACCCGCTAAGAAAAATTAGCGACATCTATATTATAAATCTAGAACTACTTTTAAAAATTCTGAATGCTTATTTTTATTTGTAATATACAAATTGTTTACTCGATTGATTTTACCTGAATCTGAGGCAACATCGCCCCTTAAACCAGCTAATCTAGCGCTTCGGAATAGTTCCGTAGAAGAAGTCCTTAGAGGAGCACTTGGAGATCTACGGAGTCCTTGTTTAGGACGCTGTACATGTCTTTGGTCAAATATTGATATGAAATTTGGCCTACAAATGAAAGTTTTGGTTAGTTTAACGTTAATTTCAAAAAAATATGATAAACATTAATAATACTTACACAGGAGTCCCCCAATGTTCATCACTGGGGACGGAGTCCAACGAGTCTGGAGTAGCACTTCGTGACCTTGTGCCCGTGCTGGATGTCTGGAAGAAACATATTTCTAGTTAGTACTTAGTAGGTATATGCCATTAACAATCACTATTAATATCTGTACCTCAATGTCTCGGAAGACGTCCCTAATGTCAGGCTTTCGTTGACGACCCCGGTGACCCCTGCCACGTACAGTCCGGTTCAGAACTCGCACCCGACGTCCGACAGCTTCAGCCTGCGTTCTGGAAAACCGAACTAACAGATCTCGGATTTCACTCTCAGGTAACTCTCTACCTTGATGAAAAGCTCTTGTGAGTTCTGGAAGACCTGCACATTCTAACCATTGTGCTTCCAATTCTCCTTCTAGAGATAATAATTTAATTTATAACATATAAGACAAACGCAACAAAAAAAGGTTGCGAGAACTCTGTTACATGTATTTAAGGTTTTTCTAACATAATCAGAGTTACCTGTTACGTAAACAATTATATTATGTACAATATTTTTTTAAAAGGATTATAATATTTCCTAAATAATAAATAATAAAATTAGATCCATTAGGGTTTATTATTACTAGGGTGTGCTTAAGTAAACTATTATATGAATGCAATGTAACATTCATGTTTTGGGCTTAGCGGGAATTTTATAATAACTGTCTTAAATAAAGTTTTAAGCCTTTGACGAAATTTAATCTTTAACAAAATCTTTTGAATTGCACGCCTGATATAGAGGCAACAACTATAACAACAAATTAATTAAATATTTTATAAGATAATTGGATTAGTTACAAAAGTAAAAGATCGTAGTTAATGTAATTAATAGGTTGACAATTTAACTTCTTAAAATTTAACCTTTCCGATTGCTTATATGCTAGATTAATAACACACAAACCTTCATATTGTTGATCTGGTTCTGCAGGGGGTTGTAATTTGTATTCTCTTAAATATTCCGCAAAAGCTTCTTGGTCCATCATTTTAAAAACAAACGAAGTTTTCACAACACTACTAAGTTACACTTTATTCATAATGCAGCACATTTTTTTAATACAAAATTAGCAATTTTATTTAATTAAAAAAATTAACACAAACTTTCTTTTATGATATTTATAAAAACATAAAAACTTTTTTTATTTTCACAAGTTCACTAATTTTAAAATATTTATTAATTATCTGAAAAAACACGTCACTGTTTTTTAATATATAGAAACGATTAATATAAACGATGATATTTTTAAAAGTATTATATTATTGTCTGTGATTTCACTTGTTGAAAACTAGAATAGAACTTTCAATTCATTTGAACAGATCAGTCGGGTCTGTGGTCTTTGGTCTGGCGGCCATTGGCGTTTTTGTAGGTATTACTTTTTATCTTCGTTGATTAATTTTATGAGTATATTTGGTAGGTCATGGCCATCAAACTTGTTAATATGAAAGTAATTTTAAAACTTTGAATATTTTAAAACACTATTTATGTTATTTCTGTTGCACGTCCCGCGTTCACCGATTCTTCATAAGGTGTTTACCTGAAAAAAACAAAATAAAGAATTATTCACCAAAATTATAACATCAAATTCACTGATAAGTTCATTTTGCTAGAAGAACATTGTAAATTTAAGCAGTCTGGAGTAAACAAAATTGACTGAGAACTCCTTTTTAAATTTAATACATGATCAAACTTGAGAACAAAAAAAAACTGGGTTATTTATCCTGTATATCAGTAAATTATGACTGGATAAAATTAAATTTGGCATGAGAGCAAACTAGACGTATAATTCTAGGATTTAACGCGTATACATATACTATCCACAATGGGACTTAATCTTAGAAGGTAAACAGGTACACTCAGTCAAAAGTACATACAAATATTCTATTCTCTAAATTTGTGTGTATTCTGCAAGGTATGTGAACCATTTGATTGATAACGTAGAATTATAAAAATACATATTTATAAATAACTGTGTAAAATCGACTTGGTAAACCGGAAACATAATAATAATTAATTTAGTAAACAATAACAATTGTTGGAAACAATAGAAGACAGGGTAAATATTTTTTAATTAAGGAGAAAAGCGTGCCTCTCGCTCTATCATCGTACGTACCTCAAATTGATTTATTGTACGCGATTAATCAATGGAAACGCAATTTATGAATTATGCGCAACAAGAATCAATAACAAATGTTTAAGTACTGAGTATTATTTGTTTACTGATGATATATAATTTGTTTCAGTGGACTGTGGACATTTTCGATAGAGCTATCTCTTTCGTTAACATTTCTTATGTTTCACTCACACTCATTCTATTACAATGTGTATGAGTGAGATATCAAAAATATTGCACATTGGTTTGTTGCACTTGGGATGTTTTCATTGCTTGAACGAAGACTTAGGGCGTCCGCATACGACGCGACTGCTTGCAAACCTTAGCCCCTTATCGTGACTCTATAAAATTTTTAACAATAGCAAAACAGGGGATTCTATTGTGTTATATTTGATTGTATGTATGTATTTAAATATTTTTCAATAGTATTCGTAAACATCTCTGTTGATGAAACCATCAATGCCCTGCGACCGAGAAATATAGTCGCTGAATATATGCTCAAAACCAGTTTAAAATCAGTTTAGTTACGTTCGTGCCGTGTGTTTTATCTCACTCGAAAAGTTTCGTTCTTTTACTAACAACACAGTTGTAATCACATTCGGTTCAGGCAGATTCGGGGCTAAGGTTTGCAACAAGTCGCGTCGTCTGCTGAGGGCCTTTCAGTAGTGTGTAATGGAATTACTTTGCATTAGCACAGTTTATCATGAATGCGATTCTTTGCTTTGCTTTATCATGAATGCGATTGAATGCTTTGATCTGTTATTTTTACCGAAACTAATCCGAATACAAATGTTTGCTTTCGGATGGCATGCAAGTGTGAACGATACATTACAGAAAATATGTATTTGATGCTTAAATCCCTTCACGTTAAGTTACTTCGTTGAAAATATGAAAACATCGTTAAAAATAATACGTTGCAGAACAGTTCAAGGCTAATACCTCCTTATGCATTAAAATAAAATGCATTAGATGCACTAACACTAGTATTTATATGTACATATACTGGAAATACTATTACATCTTACTATGGCATTATACTCGTATATAAAAGTAACTCACTAGAACTGAATGAGTTTCCATTTGTGATAAAAAGTAGTTAGTTCTATTTTTGACATATAGGGTGATCCTGATCTGAATGTATAATAATAAAATACAACGTATATGAAGACGAATGTGGATAAACGACAACGATGCGACGGCAGCTAGAAATTATAGTAGAAGAACTAACAAAACGAGAAAGGAGCAACTGATGACATACAAACATTTTATTTGGTTTGTTGTTGTGGGTTTGAGAGTACCAGACACAATACAATTAAATGTAATAAAGAACTAATTAAAATTAATTAAACTGTGTATATCATAGAACAATGGACGGCACAATGACGCACATGAGATGTGGCGGGTGTAAAAATGTCCATACGGGTGCAAATAAATTTTATTTGAAATAATTTTAATTGCAATTAGTGTACACACTAGAGCTGCTCTCACAGTTAAATATGATAAATAAGTATATGTAATAAAAAAATATGATAATTATATTTCCACGTAAAACATTGATGTAATATCTTACTTAAACATAACCTAGAAATATTTATTCTGAAAGGGTCTTATTTTATAGCTATTTTAAAAATGATTAATCCTTAAAAAGATCTTTTTTTTTAAGTTTTATGATTGATGCAATGGGGAAAAAGGTAGACTTATGTTGTCAAAAGCCGAAAAATAGCACACAAAACGTTATATAAAAGTAAAATTGTTTACGTAACAAGTTAACATTTATAATGGTAGATAAACCTTAAATACGCATAAAACTGTGTTTAGCAAAGTTATTCAACAACATAATAATCTGTATTAATTAGTAATTATTTTATAATTGGGTCATTGAAACCCATAATGTAAATTTTAATAATAGAAATCACCAGTTAATATAGAGTCTATTTTCATTTGATAACGGAAACATGAGTAACTCTAAATAAAGAGTCAACTTTCATACAAGGCATTTAATAAACAGAAAATTGTTTAAATTTGCATATCTAATGAATTAATAGCTAATTGGTCACGTGGTTTGTGAACAGATACGTTGACAATGACACCTGAAGCAAAAGATCAAATGTCAATCAACTAGAGACAACCGACTTTGCAATGTGATGGGAATGGGAGAGCCCCAAGAATCAAGGTTGTAATGAATTAATACAGCGAATTATTAAATCTGGAAACGAGCTTGTGAACCATGTCTTAAATTCTATGAAACTCTATTATATATTGATAAAGCTGGCTACCATAACCTCAAATGTTCAATTATTTTTTATTAACTCTTATATTTTAGGAGATATTAATAATTTATAAAACATATTGTCGGTGCATTTGTTTTACAAAGATATTTTTAGATATGACTAACAAAGCTTTCATTTTATCCTGTTTTATGACACATCATTTAAAAAGATGAAGATTCATGTGGGAAATTCATTTATACTAAAAGCAAATTAAAACAGCAAGGTCATTATCATAATCTAGTATTGTTCATTTCAACATTAGGAAACGAAAGTTCATTTCACTTTAATCAAACCAT
Source organism: Panorpa germanica (assembly GCA_963678705.1). Lineage (NCBI taxonomy): Eukaryota > Metazoa > Arthropoda > Insecta > Mecoptera > Panorpidae > Panorpa > Panorpa germanica. The sequence goes on along the minus strand of OY783206.1, from coordinate 6,017,908 downwards.
ATAAACATTTTATATCGTAACAGAAACTACTAATTAAATATTATCTTGAATAATATTTGATACACATATTTTTTTGATTCTTTCCCTCTTTAGTTGCAACTTTGCACTTAATAATTTTTTAATACGAATTCAAGTTGTGTTGTTTTGAAATTCATTAATATTATTAATTAAACATATAAAACATTGATGCATATCTGCAAGTATCTACAGTTATGGAAAAATAACAATAAGAAACTGATAACAAGCGAGTTGATTTCATCACTGATTCACATTTTGAAGGACACAATTTCTTTTGATATAAAAGATTACCCGTCTATATCTATCACCTTTAATATATTAAAAATCACTCTTGAAAACATCAACATTAATTAAACTAACATTCATGTGACTGAACAGAAGTTGTTAAGACTAAATTTTAGACTTGGACAATAATGTTATGAATACATATAATTAGCCAGTTGATACGTAATAATAAAACAAAAACACTACAACATAATTTAATGGATAAAAACATGTGTAATGTGTTTCTTACAGCAAATTGATGTATCACATCAAACATTCTTTAGTCAAAAGTCTTTAAGATGCCTGAGAGTTAAAGAATGTGTAAAATGTTTATAATATGTTACAATTATATTTCACGAACTAATTTCTTGATAAAACTAATATAAATTAAAATTACCTTAAAATAAAACAGTCGTAACAAAACTCTAACCTTCAAATTTAGTTAATCAACAATAAATGTGCACACACTTATTTTAAAGTATATTGATATTATTATTTTGTTCACTGATAACAGAAACACAGTTTAGTTCACAAGTTATTTAATTTAAACAAATACAAAAAGGAAAAATTATATTAACTGTCAAAATCACTGAGCGCCTAACCAAATACAAACACGTTATACACCAGTACCTGTTTTAACAACACTGCCACCAACTACTGCCACTGAACACTGGCTGAGCACGCACACTCGTATGGTGGAGTACCTGGTGTATCGTTTAGAAATACCAAGAGGAAGCAGGTTGACTTTTGAACGATAAGTCTAATGTGACGTCAACAATGTTATAAACATAGTGACTAATATTAAAGAACTATAAGACAAATACTATTTTCTTATTGTTAGTCATTTTATTATCATTTCTGGTTACTTTTTCTGAATATCTACAATCAGTGTCAATTCATCTTGAAACTAGAGTAGCAATAATATTATCATTTTTGTGATTTATAACCTGTGAGAAATGTGTGAGACTTGTATACACAGATAAAATATATTATAAAGAAAGAAATGAAAGTGTTCTTGAGGTCGAGTCACTAGAATTAATTATACCAACCTCGGTACGATGCTTGCCGATTTATTTCTTTAAATAGTGAAAATTTATATAAGTCTGTATTTTCATATTTGGTTAAATCAGGATTTCAATTCAATATATTTTCTTATAGAATTTACTTGAGAATATTTTTTGCAGAAAGAGAAATTTAGACATCGATAAGATAGGAGTAAAATTAAATTTATTAGATTATAAATCAATCTCTCTCAGTTAGAAGAGATGATATTTTATAACAGAGATGGAAAATCTGCGGCTTTTAGAGTTTTTTCTTTTTTAAGTTTTGTCATATATTTAATTTCACGCTATTTTAAAAAGTGTTAGAGCGGTCGCACACTGTAGAGGCGACTGGCCTTAGACAGACTGATTATTCAGGAGTAGCCAAGGCAAATTTTCTTTAAGATAAAATTGTTGGTGTTGTTTCTGTTTGTTCAATGTTTGCCAAATGTCACCGCAATGACAGCAATCATCGGTTCCTTAAATACATACATACAAAAGAAGTAGTCTATTGATGTGGACTTATTTTAAGTTAAATATTTAATTTATTGTAAATATATTGTATTAAATACGTAATGTAACGTAAAAATAACGTCATATGTACCGTACCGGTAGATTAAAAAGAAGGACAAAATGAGACCAACTTAGTTATGAACGCAATTAAATTACTGTAGTGGTATAACTGATAGAACTGAATTTATAATATTTAAGGCGCTAAATTTAAACTAAAATAATTGCTAACATGCAAGAAATCTAAAAAAAAAATTATATATATTTTTAATCTTTAAGAAGGTCTTCTTGAGGTTTTATAATCTGAAAAAATGAAGTTTTATACTTCTATTAATCCGAAAAATTATGATTTTAGAATGGTAATATGAATAAATTATACAGGTCACATAACGTTATGTATTAGGTAATACATTTTACATAATTCTCTTTTATTCGTAAATTTTTTTTGTTAAGTATATGTAACTGTTCTATACATGTGGTTTTCCTATTTATCTGAAATTAAGTGTTTCCTATTATTACACACACACACACACATTTAGTTTATATATGTGTGTTAATGAATGGACAGAATCTTGTTCAAATAATACGTAGAATGTAACATGTTTTCTTTAATTAATTAAAACCAGAATTCGACTCCGGAAATGTGCAGAATTTCTTGGAGGTGATACTATTCTGTTTATATTTCGTTTCGTGTTTTATTTCAGCTAAAGCACTAAAAAAACAACATTCTAAAGTTGTGTACTCACTAAGCGTATATAACTTTCATTAACATTAACAAACACGTGTACAAGAATCGTTCGAATACAATAAATGACACAAAAATATTCAAAAGTTTATCCTCCTTGATTAGTTTTTAATATAATTTGTTTAATGATGCTGGGTACTACGTCACTACAGTATTTATGATTATGAAAGCACATAATCAAAATAACTTTTATAACAACAAAACCCACCCAGTAAACATTTTGGAGTAAATTCTACTTAATTTCTATTACATATCATGGGTTTTTTGTCTGGAACGTGTTCGTTTTCTATTTAGTCGTTCATAGGAAAGGCCCTTTTTATGACCTACAGACATCGCAACGACGGTTCACTGCTGAAAAATATATTTTACTTGTCTAACCGCATCTCGTTTCTCTCTCACTTTGGAATGAAAATGAACTAAACAAATATATATCCTAGTGTGAAAGAAACAACTGCTACTTAATGAATGATGTTGGAAAAAGAAAGAATATTATTATGAAAAAATTCTAACAACTAACACAAAATCTGTGACAGGTAGAGAACTTGTAAAGCGTTAGAATAGAATTGTACGAGTGACTCGAACGTCACTAAATAGGGTACTTAACCAAATTGTTTACTGGGCAGAGATTGGCCTGGCTGTCTCTCACCCTTTGTCTTTGTAAATTGTTATTTAATATTTTAAAACAATGTTAAAATGCTAACAGTATGCCAAATATAAAATATATAGACTTGAAAAATCAAACTTAAAGTTATGAACAATAAAATTCCGCAACATCACTAACATTTTTTAAATGATCCGCATAGTTTTGGTGTTTGTAAGCATCAGTGAGCATTTGCATTGATGCGATTCTAGTCGATATATCAAATAATTTGTAATTCGTATATTTGAGGTGGACACAAAATTTAAGCATTATTAAGTTCATTCTTATAAGCAGAAATTTGTTTATTGTAATCTAAAAGTCAACGTCAAATAACAATTTTAACTCGTTCAACTGCTATAAAACATGGATCAATGACAAATGTGTACAAACTTTCTGTTATTTGTTCAGTTTAATAGCAATGTTTTTTGGTGGGTACGCAGCTTTAGTAGCGAGCCCCACATGTGTACTTGCATATAAAAAGTAACGGACTCGATCGGCTTTTTATTTTCTTTTTCTTTAAACTTTAATGAAAGGGCAATGATCGCGGGCGTCTTAAAAGCGAAAAAAAAAATGAACTAAAAAGAAAAAATATAATTTCACCTCTGCTGGTTACTTTGGATAAAGCGGCCTTCAACTTGATGGCTTCTTGATCTTGTTCAAATTGTTAATTAATCTTAAAGCAAAAGACTTGAACACATTGCCGTCCGCATGTGGGGGGAAACAGAAGGAAAGAGCAAAATATACCCCATACCTTAGTGAATATCTTATTTATAATGTGCCTGGTGTTTGTTTGTAGCTCGAAAACATTGACAGCAGTCAATTTGCAATAGAACTAAAAAATTATTAACTTTACTAATTTTAAGTAAAGAAAAAAAATGCGACAAACGAGTGCGACATTTTTTATTGAAAAGGTAATTCAAAGTTTCATAATATTAAATTAAAAAATAATACATAACTTAATATAAAGACGTAAAACAGAGCATGGGGTTTTATTTAATAAACCGTTGGCAGATAATATGTATACCTATTACATTTGCTAACAATTTAATCGATCGAGAAATATACAAGTATCATACGTGAAGTTTTCTTTTTCTCTAAGCATATACCGGCTTAAAGCTTTCTCCAGGAGTTCGACAAGAAGCAGAAGTTGATGACTAACTAGCAGAGGCTGTGCCTGTGACAATCAACTAACGCGGATGGCAAAGAAATGATTTGTTTATGCAGAAAGTATCATGGTTACGAAGTGAATCAATTGACAGTAATATAAAAGGTTATATACTTTTGCGGTTATAACTAGACTGGATTTATATGCAATAAAAACCCTTAAATATTTATTATCGTACAGAAAGAACTGCACATTTATTGCATCAGAAATCAAATTGAATTGTTTCATGACTAAAAATCATGCGCATTTTCATTATGATGTCAAAGTGACTCCAAAAGATATTCTTGAATATCGTAATTTTAAATGATGACTTTCTGCATAAATGAGCCGTAACAAATGCTGAGAATTAACAACTTTTTACTTGATTAATAGTTATAACGCTTCAAGCGATTCATCGGAGCTGACGACGGCACACCTTCTCTATTCCATTATATCATTGCGTCATATCAAGACACCTGCATCTCTCTAACTCTCCTTAGTAACTTATCTCTCCTTGAGTTAGCTAGCTACTGATTTGTTACCGAAACAAATCCGAGACCAACCTAGGGTTCAACGATCAGAAGACGAATATATAACATCTGCAGATTCCTTAACTAAGCCGTTTTGGCTTCTTGTAATTCTTGCGTGGTTTATTTTGGTCAACTTCTTGACATTTTTGCTTTCTTGGTTTTGTTTTAGATATAAATATACTTTATGTATGTCTGCCTAGAGTATTTAGGCTTCCTTTTGTGCGGTTGAGCTTGATTTATTGGTTAACGTTGATTCGATATAACGCGATCTAGTCGAAGACTACAGAAAAGTTCAAAATTTACGTTTCATAAATAAACCGAGTTTTTAAGGGAAAATGTTGAGCCGATAGTAAAACATAAGATGAGAATCTGTTAACAACACGTGATCAGTTCGATTTTTAAACATAGAGATATAAGCATAGAGTGTGCGAAGGATACGGCCGCGTGTAAGAGGAAGCGATAAAGTCAAAAAGACAGATAGCTGCCGAGTGTCCTATCTGTCTCTTTCTAGCCGAAAGACACAGAGGACACTCGTCAACTATCTCTCTCTTTGCCTTTAACGCAGTATTCAGCCTCTTGCGCACTCTATTCTTATACCTCTATGATTCTATGTGTTTAAATGTTTATATTCAAATAAAATGAAATTTGACTACTCATTATCTTCTAATTTTAACGATTGATTTATAAACACGTGTAAAACTAATATTATATTTAAAAATGAAATAACAACCACGATAATTTACGATGTCAACAACATTATCTATTTATAACACAACTGTTACATAAATTACATAAAAATTCATTCAAAAATAACTTTTCTGACGCTTTTAAGATATATTCGGCTACTACATTCTGCTTGTTTGTTTTTAATTTATGTTATTTCGGGTTTTAAACGAAGAAACAAACGCAGTCGGTGACGCGACGTTTTAAATTTATTTGTGACGTAAATGTAACATAAAATGACGTCTAAGATGCAGGAATAGAATTTTGAACTTTACTGCAACATCCGTTGCGTTATGATGACTACTTATAGGCATGTGCATTGATCTAGTTGTATAGCTAGTAAAGAAAACATAATGGGATTAAAAAAGCATAACAAAGATACAATGGGCTTGTGAACCACGTCTTAATTTCTATAAAACTGTGCAATTTATTGATAAAGTTGGTTACCAGAACCTCAAATGTCCAATTATTTTTTAATAACTCCTTATATTTCAGGAGATATTAACAATTAAAAAAGTAATTTTTTCTCTTTAATTATTAAAGGGACTCAACGTTGTACACATTCCAAATGCATGTGACATCACAACCGCTGCCAACCTTACAGCTCATAAATCTCTGCTATATGTATTTATATATCAAAATATCAAATATTATTTACAGCTATTTCAAGGAACAATAAAATATCAATATTATGTCTGCCTAAGCAGGGTCAAATAAAATAAAAACTTATTATTCTTTGACTTGACTTGATTATTTCGACTACCAACGGCTAAACATTACAACAGCACTGACCTACTCAACAAATAACTGACGTTAAAATGCATTTAACGTCATACAAATATGGCCGACCATTTCTAGCGCTAAAACTACAATTCAAAGATATTTAATAAAATAGACACGCCAATACACATTTATTAACATCAATTTCAATCAACAATTGAAAAATCGATTACTAAAAATTGATTTTCCTGTAAGTTAGAAATTATCAACTTCAATTTATGTGTTCACATAATAAAATAAAAATAATTGCAATTTGAAAGTGAATTTTGAAATAAATCTTCCCAAGGAAGTGAATTGTTTAATTATTTAATACGATCCATTATTTATTTTTGTTTATTTACCAACATTTAGTGAACAGTACAGTGATATCGATGATATTAGCAACATCAGTACTAAGTAAGCATTTGTGACACTAACATACTTTAGAAACAGGTAAGGTTCCTGTAGAAGTAGAGGTACAGTGTAGACAGTCTTCTCGTTTCTATACCGCGCGTCGCACACTGCAAGCGTATTTAAGCGACGGCGAATTCGGGCGTAAAAAGTCGACTGTTGTGTCCTTTGCATGCGTTGTATCACAATACATTCATACCACGTGCAGATACAACAGTACGCCAAGTCAAACTTGTTTACTCTAGGGTGTATTGGAATTGTTTTGCACTAACATAATTTATCATGAGAGCTAACTTTTACTTTAATTTTTATCGATACACCACTGTTATGAAAGAGACTATTGCATTCTCTGTCATATCTCTTCCAGCCTGAGACAGCTGATTGCATTTACAAGGTTACAAGGCTACTTAACGCGCGTATTCGTTTCTCTTAATATAGTTTCTCGGGCTTTCTAGGCACGTAGCCTTTTATCGCCCCTAATATTGTTCTGCTTTACGTTATATCCAGACAACAAGAATGATCTATTCATGGCTACTGCAGTTATAAATTTCGGTTTCTCAATCAAAAAGGCGGTGTTAACAGAAAGCGTCTGCGAAGTCTGTAGCACCGTTCTTTGGAGTCCATTTCTTGCCATTGCTGTATTTTTACATTGCCACAGAATGTGGTGGCATAGTCGTTTGCAGTATGCGAGGTTCATTACATTTACAGGGTTCGGATAGGTAAAACGTAGTAGCACGTATACGTCCGGCCGAAATTCACTTAAATACTCTTGCAGTGTGCGACATGCCTAACACAACAAACAGACAACAATCCACAACGTATTCATATTTCCGTTGACTCATTAATCCGCCAAAGATTGTAATTTGCAATCAAGAACGCCGCAAAAGAAGACGGTCGGGTTGGATCGACTCGAATTTAGTGAAAGGTATTTCTTTCTTCTTTTTCTTTTTTAATGGTTTAATGATTTTTTTAATCAATATATCTATGAGTAAATTTCCAATAAAGTTTATTAACCTTATTTTTCTATCAGTTTCATACGTAATTACTCTAATTAATATTTAATTGTTTTTAAGTGTGTACTTACTTGTTATTTTACGATTTCTGTTTGTTAAGAATTTCTCTAAGTAACCTCATTAATTTGAAATTAGTACATTTATAAAAATAGATTCATAGAAATTTGTGTTGTTTAAGTTTTCAGAATAGGCATTCTTTGTCACATCGTGTTTTAATTTGAGTTTAGTTCATTTAGTTGGTGCCCTTGCGTCGTTAGTAATATAAATTTTGACAGTTCGACAAAATTGTATGTGGAATAATTAAAATTGCTGTTTTCAATAACAATTAGTAATAGAAATTGTTTTTAGTTCTTTTTGTTTGATAAACTAACATTAAACTTCTTTTAAAAATGAATTCTACTGCATTTTTATTGTAATAGGTATCAAAATATCACTACTTAGTAACTAGTAACGCCATCTGTAATCTGTTGTGTAAAAACTTTTTCTTATGTCAAATATAGTCTGTTGCGAACTGCTAACGTGTCTTTATAGGTTATGGGCAAATTTACCGGTTTATCAGTTATTTTATAGTATAAAATAGATAAATTGTTACGTTTTTTTTTCGCGGAAACATGACTATGAACTATATTGCGAGTGTGCCAAAGCTAAAAGGCAGAGAGAATTACGATGAGTGGTGTTTCGCGGCCGAAAACTTGTTGGTACTAGAAGGGATGGAAAAGTACATCAAACCTAGTGCAGACTTCGAAGTTAAGCCAGTGGACGACTCCAAAACGAAGGCAAAGCTAATTTTGACCATCGATCCAGCATTGTACGTGCATATAAGGAATACCAGGAGCTCGGCAGAATTATGGACAAAATTGAAAGCCATGTTCGATGACTCCGGTTTCTCAAGAAAAATAACCTTACTTCGACATTTGATTTCGATAAGACTTGAAAACTGTGATTCGATGACTACCTATGTCACACAAATGATCGAAACGGCTCAAAAGTTAAATGGCACTGGATTTACAATAACAGATGAATGGGTCGGATCATTATTATTAGCAGGTTTGACTGATCGCTATTCTCCAATGATAATGGCAATAGAACATTCTGGCATTTCGATAAGTGCGGATACTATAAAGTCGAAGTTACTCGACATGGAAGTAACCAGTGATTTTGAAGGTGCAGCTGGCGGTACGGCGGCATTTGCAGCGAGAAATAAATATAATTCTGGCAGCAGCGGTAAACCAAAGAAATATGGCGGCAACCCAATGTCGAACAAAAAGACCGCGGCAGATACAACAGCAAAAACAATCACTTGTTTCAAATGTAAAGAGGATGGACATTATCGAAATCAGTGCCCAATGTTGAAGAAAAACACAAATAAATGCGTGTTTAACGTTGTTTTCCTAAACGGAAAGTATAACAAAAACGAATGGTACGTTGACTCCGGCGCAAGTGCACACATAACAGCAAATAAAGATTGGGTAAAGAACATGAACACAACTCCATGTATACCAGAAATTGTTGTAGCAAATGAATCAAAAGTGCCAGTTGTTTGTTCCGGAGAAGTTGACATTATTTCTGAACTTGGATGCAATATAACAGTGAAAGATGTGTTGTGTGTGCCTAGCCTGACAACCAACCTATTGTCGGTTAGTGAGCTCATTCAGAATGGCAATCATGTGATATTTACAAAGAAAAACTGTTATATTAGAGACAAGAACAATGTTTTGGTGGCGACAGCTGATTTATCTGATGGTATTTATAAGTTGAGATTACAATCACAAAGTTGTATGTTGGCTACTACAGCTAGTGCAAAGTTATGGCACAGAAGACTGGCACATATAAACAGCCAAGACATGCACAGAATGAGAAATGGTATTGTTGATGGTTTGTCTTATGATAACTCACTTGACATAACCAAATCACAATGTACTACTTGTTGTGAGGGAAAACAAATGAGATTACCATTTTCTCATGTGGGTGAGCGGAGTACAGAAACTTTACACAGAATCCACACAGATATTTGCGGCCCAATGGAAACAAGTTCTTTGAGTGGTGCTCGCTATTTCCTGTTATTTGTTGATGATTATAGTCGCATGACTTTTATTTATTTTCTGAAGCAAAAGAATGAAGCTTTGAACAGATTTAAAGAGTTCAAATCACTGGTTGAGAATCAACAGAGTAAGAAAATAAAGGTGATCAGGTCAGACAATGGACTAGAATTTTGTAACAAGGAATTTGAAGGCTATTTGAAGCAAGCTGGAATTATACACCAGAAAACAAATTGTTATACACCTGAGCAAAATGGACTTTGTGAAAGGAGTAATCGTACAGTTGTTGAGAAAGCCAAATGTTTACTATATGATGCAAATTTAGATAAGAAATTTTGGGCGGAAGCAGCCAATACTGCTGTGTACTTGAAAAATAGATCGATTGCATCAGGATTGGATAAAACACCTTATGAGTTATGGTATGGATCAAAACCAGACTTAAGTCACCTACGTTTGTTTGGAAGCAAAATTATGGTGCATGTACCCAAACAGAAACGTTTGAAATGGGACAAGAAAGCTACACAACATATTCTAGTTGGATATGGTGATGGTGTTAAAGGTTATCGTGTGTACAATCCTTCTAAGAACACTGTAATGATCAGTAGAGATATAATAGTGATGGAAGATGTAACACCTATCAAGGAAGTCAGTGAAGAGTCAGCTATTTGGATATCCAATGAAGAAAATCCTACCGACAATTTAGTGGAGGAAAGTAAAGATAAAGTGGGGGAGAGCAGAGATTCAGTGGGGGATCTGTCTAATAATGTTTCAGAAACAGATTTTTTAGATTGCTCTTCAGGTTCCTCATTACATACTGATGACAATGAAACACTGACTGAAATAAACACTGAAGATGTTCCAGAACAAGCAGTATCAATACCTGAGCAAGTGCCAGATGTGCCAAGTAAGCGTCAGAGAAAGAAGCCTGAGCGCTATGGTATTAGCAACATATGTGTTTCCAGTACTGTTCCAGCATCGGAGGAGATTGTATTCTCAGAGGCTCTTGAAGGGCCTGATCGGGAGCAGTGGAAGCAGGCAATGGCTGATGAATTACAGTCATTTGAGGACAGTGATGCGTGGCAGCTTGTGGACCATCCAGGTGATGTGACAATAGTGAAGTGTAGGTGGGTGCTAAATAAAAAGTATGATTTTGAAAACAATGTAAGGTATAGGGCTCGATTAGTGGCAAAAGGTTTCTCGCAGAAACCAGGTGTTGATTATACAGATACTTTTTCACCGGTAGTGCGGCATTCTACTCTAAGATTGTTGTTTGCACTTAGTGTTCAAATGAAAATGAGTATAACACATCTAGATGTAACCACTGCTTTCCTTAATGGTTTTTTGAAAGAAAATATTTATATGTCATTACCTGAAGGTTTTGTAAACAAAAGTGGGGGAAAGGTCTTAAAATTAAATAAAGCCATTTATGGGTTAAAACAGTCTTCCCTGGCATGGTATGAAAGAGTTAAAGAAGTTTTGAGTAGATTAGATTTCAAAAATAGTCAATATGAACCATGTTTGTTTACAAAAATAACTGGTAAAATTAAAGTGATAGTGGCCCTGTATGTGGATGATTTTTTGATTTTTTCAAACAATGATTTTGAAACAAATAAATTAAAAAGTGTATTAGGTTCAGAATTTAAGTTAAAAGACTTGGGACCTGTAAGACAATATTTAGGCATGAGAATAAATTTAGATAAAAATAAAAATGTTATTACTGTAGATCAACAACAATATATTGAACAGTTAGTTTCTAAATTTCAAATGTCTGATTGTAAGACACAAAGTACTCCGATTGAGCCTAAATTGAATTTAGATAAGTCATCTGATAAATGTTTACCTGATGTTCCTTATCAAAAACTTATTGGAAGTCTGATGTATCTGGCAGTATTAACAAGACCAGATATTGCTTACTGTGTTAGCTATCTCAGTCAATTTAATAGTTGTTATAGTCACATACATTGGAATTATTGTAAACGTGTATTAAGATATTTACTGCATACTAAAAGTTATTGTTTAAAATATACCAATAATAACAATAGTAATTTACAAGGTTTTGTAGACAGTGATTGGGCAAGTGATGCTCTAGATAGAAAATCCTATACTGGATTTTGCTTTATGTTGTCAGGGTCTGCCATTTCCTGGCAAAGTAGGAAGCAGAAAACGGTTTCATTATCCAGTACTGAGGCGGAATACACTGCTCTTTCTGAAGCTTCAAGAGAAGCTATTTATCTAAGAAATTTAATGCATGAAATTACTGATGTATTTAATGTAATTGATTTGTATTGTGATAACCAAAGTGCATTGAAGTTAGCCTCGAGTAGTCAGAGTCATAATAGATCCAAGCATATAGATGTGCGTTGTCATTTTATTAGAGATGTTGTAAAGAACAACTTTGTAAAAGTTAAGTACATTCCTACTGAAGAAATGCCTGCAGATATTTTAACAAAAGGTCTTTGTCATCTGAAACATTATAAGTTTATGAATTTACTTGGCATTGTTTCTGTGTAATCATGTGTACTTAGATTATTTTGATAAGTGGGGGTATTGTAATAGGTATCAAAATATCACTACTTAGTAACTAGTAACGCCATCTGTAATCTGTTGTGTAAAAACTTTTTCTTATGTCAAATATAGTCTGTTGCGAACTGCTAACGTGTCTTTATAATTTTGACAGATTGTCACATTTTGGAGGTTATAATATTTTTAATTTATGGGTTGACTGCCTAGAAAGGGATTTCGCCGCTCTAAGAGTGATCAATTGGAAGACTATGGCCAAAAAAAGAGAGGCCTGGAAGAAAATTCTTGAGAAGCCTAGGGCCCACCCGGGGCTGTCGAGCCACTGAAGAAGAAGAAGAATATTTTTAATTTATGGGTTGACTGCCTAGAAAGGGATTTCGCCGCTCTGAGAGTGATCAATTGGAAGACCATGGCCAAAAAAAGAGAGGCCTGGAAGAAAATTCTTGAGAAGGCCAGGGCCCACCCGGGGCTGTCGAGCCACTGAAGAAGAAGAAGAATATTTTTAATTTAGAAACATTGGACCTTATAAGGTTCTAAAAAAAACAGAGAAAATGTAAATCATATTCTGAATTAGAAATTGTGCAGGGAATGACTACGAATATTCCCGTATACTATACAATTTAAATTGAATACAAAATTAAAACAGCAAATGAGAATGATATTTAATTGGTAAATTCAGTAAATAAGATTTGTATTATAGTATATAATTTTATTTACTTAATTTTATTTATTTATATAGGATATTAATTTTAAAAATTGTACCATCCCCGTTAAAGGCAGTTCCTTTTATTTAAGGTTTATCTAACGTAACAAAAGTTACGATTTTACCTAATATAAAACGCTTTGTGACGTTTCAAATCTTTTGATCTCGTCTCAATGGAATCTTGAAACAAATGAAAGTAATCAAACACCTTGTGTGAACTTTAGAGACACTCAAAAATCAAGTTGGTGATGAGGATGGTAACAGGGGAGGGGTACAACACACCAATTCATCCAAGTGTCCACTAAGGCAACGTCACACCAACAGAATCCACGGAAAGGCCATCGGCGTTAGCAGACAGACGAAAGACTCAAGAGTAAAGAGACCAAAAGTGAAACCACGAAATCGCTACACGCCGAGGAATTCATTGACCCAATAATACCTGTATATCATCGGTGTGGTCTACCCCGATCTGCCCCGCGCAGATGGTGTTCCCTGATGGTCTAACTCAGGGGTGGGGAACCATTTAAACGACCAAGGTAACTCTTCATTTCAGAGACAGTAAACAGACCTTATGTTACCGCTCATTAAACACAAAACGTAATTTCATGTATTATTACGAGTTTTTCTCGGCGAAATATTATTTTCGTGGCGAAATTGTGTTTTCGCAGCGAAATATTTTTTTTTCACGGCGAAAAGCAAAATTTCGCTGCAAATTATCATACTTAAACCTTTATTGAATGACGAGATTTTTTACTCCACGATTTTAGTTCGAGTTAGCGTTAATCTTTGCCGATAAAACAAATTTTTCGATTAAATCGAGGATGAGCTCTTTACTTAGGTAGTAAAACGAAACATAAAACCGGGTCTTAGAGAAGTTTAACACAACACTTTTACAAAGATTTTACATAAATACACACTTTTAATATTTTGCTGATATATTTGCTATTTTCTTAATTTTAGGGGTGAATTGTAAACATTTTGAAGTGTACTCCCTTCACCCTTCCTTCTCTTCAGATGTTGAGTCGCCGAAAATATTACTTCATTAGAATATATTATTCCAACAGTGGTCGCCTAAAGCGGTTTATTCTATGTCCAATAATTGTGCTAAGTGCTAGTACCCTGGCACAATGATTAGAATACCACATACTCATTAACGTGAACATGAATGAGATATACGTATATTCCTATTGACAACAATATATTGTAACACATTGAGAAACTACAATACAAAGGGTCGCAAGTTCCTAGCCCCTGGCTAACTCATAAAGCAGTGCTGTACCTCGGGAAAAGTTGTAGTTAAACAAAACCAAGTAGCGAGAAAAATAAGACATGTTTGCTTGTATTTGTCGAAGGCAAAAGTAGCAGGTGTTCAATATTTGAATATAAGAAGACAAACTTGGTAAAGCAGGTTGTCATACTTATTAATTTATAATCTAGGGTCTCTTTCAATACTAATTAATTTTAAAAAACACCACTCAGAAAGCATTGCTTCCATCACTGAACTCCAAAGGATTTCAGCTGAACGGTCATCGATGGCTTCTAGAGATCCTCAAGGGAACTTAGAAGCCTGCCTCACGCTCAGGAAACAATGCCACTTCTCATCATCATGGCTGCATCAACTCTACATTTGAGTAGAGAGATTGTGAAGACATACTACAGAAATGATCCTGTGAAGTATGATCTTAATTTTTCACCCAAAAAAATCGACCCAAGGTAACCTAAGACATACAATACCTATGCATTTTAAACGAAACCGTGTTACGTTTTATAACGCCATCTTACGTTACCTGTATTAAATAGGTAACACTACCTGTATTTATTACAAAAGGTTGTCGACAAGTATAAATTTTGACGCCAAAAGTTTTCGGAGTAAGAAAAGAAATCCAATTCATGTAAGATGGTACACAAGATGATACCAACTTTAGCACTCTTAATGAAAGACCTTATATTACGTAATACATATTACAAGTTTAATCATTATTAGCTTTTAGAATGCCTCTCTTTATCGCCGTCACTGCGTTATGTATTTGCAAGTGATTAATTTGCGACGAGTGTTATTTTTTCTTATTGACATGTGTACAAAAACGAGACCTACATATAGTATATTGTATGTTAAACAGATGGCATTGTCAACGTTTCGAAATTAATAAACATTTTACGTTTAAAAAAATTTAAATTCTATGCCTATATCAATAATAGCTATGCCTAAACAAATACATTCAAGTATACGCGTACTATGAGCATGCTATAAGAATGTTTTCCATTGTCTGCCTTATTAGTACGATTACTAACTATAGCTGTAGATATTTAGACATTTTATTTTTGTTTCATTTGTTTGCTATTTCTCTATTAACTATTTGTGAAGAATTTTAATCAGTTTATATGCACGTGAACATGCAAGCGAATATGCAGACGTATTACATTCTTTTGTACTTGCATAAGAGCGGTCATTTTAAAGGTGTTTCAATAAGATATGTTATTTTAAATCAACAGAAAAACGCAATATTTTCGTGAAAAGTGGCGATATTTTTATTTCAATCCAAAGTGTCAAACTCTAAGTAATAGAACACAATAACTGCTAATTGTCAATGTAATGATGGTTGTATGTTAACAGTTCTTTTCTTTTTGTATATATAGTTTCTCGGGCTTCCTAGGCACGTAGCCTTTTTATCGCCCCTAATATTGTTCTGCTTCTTCTTATATGTTATATCCAGACAACAAGAATCTATTCATGGCTACTACAGTTATAAATTTCGGTTTCTCAATCAAAAAAGCGGTGTTAACAGGAAGCGTCTGCGAAGTCTGTAGCACCGCCCTTTGGAGTCCATTTCTTGCCATTGCTGTATTTTTACATTGCCACAGAATGTGGTCAGGGTCTGCCTCTTCTTCACCACATTCGGATTTAGAGTATGTTAACAGTTCAAAAATGGTCCGAAATTTAAAATGACAGCGCTTATGGAAAGTCCATTACAAAGAAGAATCAATTTTTTCATTTGTTATTTAATTTGTTCAATTTTTAAAACTATGAATTTTTTTTACTTTCTTTGATTTATTTTGATATTTGAATTTGACATTAGTTTGCTGATGGTATGTCTTATGTCTTAAAGAGCTATTTCGCAAAAAAAGTCAATTTTTCCACAATGTGTGAGAGCTAAGAAAATGGTAATTTCAGTTTTGGCACTCCAAAGAAATCTAAATTATTGAATGCTAACAGTTGGCTCTTTCGACTAATAAGGTTGTCAAACACGACAACATTTTTGACAAATAACCCATTTTAAACTTTTCTCCAAATCCAATAATAAAGCGCGCTGTAACGCCAGCAAATGGATTATTTCTCGACGTTGGCGACGAAAACACAAAACTCTGTTTTCTAAAAACAAATTTCTATCTCATAACCATCCCATGGCAGCCATTTTAATTTTTCCTGTTGCTAGAAAATCTGCTTTATGTCGGACTGCATGTCGTTTGACCGACATACGTGATGTGTAGCACAGGAGAGTGCAATGCTAACGGAAACTCCCATTCGCATAACACCTGATCACAATCCAGACCACCGAGGGAAACTCTAAGTGTTGTAGTTAACAACTCAACCACATCGGTCACGCTGAGGACAGAACTATCAAAATACAATAACCCACGAAAAGTAAACAATCCACATTGATATATATTTAAACATATTCTCACGAACTCTTCACCAATTAATTAAAAAGTTTGAAATTAATTTACCGATACTTAAAATAATTTAGAAAACGAATTTAATAAAAACATGACTTGTAAATAAATCAAATTAGATCCAATGTTACTTAGAGAAGCTGCAATTTGGTATCTAAACCATATGTTTACAATATTAATTATTTCTATCAAAAGTAGATTAAATGGAGATTATTAAACTTTTCCTTTCTATATTTGACCTAGTTCACATTATTTTAAAAATTTTATTCACATTTTCATATACAAATTTATATATTTAAATTATAATTGAACACTTTAAACACTTTCGTATTTCGTTTTGGTTTGGGTTCAGCCTGTTTTTAAGTTATCTATGTATTAACCCAGGGATGATGAACCTATTTACCATATTATGAAACCAATTTATGAAATTGAATATACTTGAAACTAATGGACCTATTTTGTAACTTTTTATCTGACGCCATGCGTTAAGAATTGTGTGAAACAAGTTAATTTGCTACAGTAAATACGAGGCGTGTTTTTTAAGTGAGTACCGTTTTGGAATTAAAAAAAGACGTGCAAAGATATCGCAATAATTTTATTTTTACATGAAAGCCTGTACCTTAATCTACTTTTCTACATAATTTCCGTGAATATTGAGGCACTTGTCATAACGTGGCACCAGTTTTTGAATACCCTCCTCATAAAGTTCTGCCGCCTGACTTGTTAACCACTCTATCACAACTGTTTTGACTTTTTTCATCATGCACATTTGTGCGGCCATCTTTAAATGCTCTCACCCATTTCCTTACCATTCCATCACTCATAATGTTTTGTCCGTAAACTTCACAGATCTCACGATGAATATCGGTTTTACGCCTTTAGCACTAAGAAATCGTATAACAGCCCGTACTTCACAATCGGCGGGACTCACGATTGTCGGAGGCATCTTAAACACTCAGTAAACAACGTATACAATGAAGAATCAGACTGTAATGGCTGTAGAAAAGTAGATTAAGGTACAGGCTTTCATGTAAAAATAAAATTATTGCGATATCTTTGCACGTCTTTTTTTAATTCCAAAACGGTACTTACTTAAAAAACACGCCTCGTAGATCTAAAGCAAAGAACCTGTCAAAATTTCCTTTCGTTGTAATTTCAGTCAATCTTTAGAATTATT